>JARFIY010000248.1:26201628-26918256 GCA_036346155.1 Sinelater perroti | reverse complement strand
CAAACCAAAATCGAGCAAATGCAACAGATACTGGTAGGGTTTACAGTCCTATTTGCATCCTTTCAACTATTACATTTTCATCCCCTTCAGGGTTTGAATGTACCAATTAAATTATTACCTATTTGCTAGATTCTCCAGATTTGGGTAGATGCCGGTCCTAATTCGTACGTGTTTCCTTAATTTAATCACTGTCATGAATAATGTGTGTCAGAGCATCAAGAAACTCCTGGGACTTCTTTTATTCTGAAAATCTTTATAACACCCATACATGTTGTTGGCATTGTTGTAGTTCTGTCCTCTATAGCTATTTAGATCAAGACTTATGAAAGCTAAGGTCGACATTACAACATTCGTAATATCTTTACTTTTATAGCTGCAGTTAGAAATAAACGTCAAGAATCGTTCAACAGTAATTTCCGTGGGTAGCACATAGCGCAGCACAAAAGCTAGTTGGTTTGTGTGACACATCTGACGTTGAATCCATAATTATGAAATAACACTTGCCTTTTACGATCTCTTGAACAATCCCTGGTTTAACTTGGTCTGCTAACTGTACAAAAAATTTATTGACAGTTGTATTTGATAAGTATTTTGCTATATATTCGGTCATAAAAATCAAATTTTGAAATATAATTCTATACAGCCAAGAAAATTGCTATTTTTTACAAACCCTAATATTGCATAATGGCCATGAATTTTCAGTACACGAGAACCTAAAAAACTTCAACAACATACATTCTGTCAATAAAAAGTCTTCCTTGTACTATTTTGTTATTTTACAATCTATTTTTTGCAAAACTCGACTTTTACTAATAAATATTAAAATGCTTTTGTTAGAAACATAATTTTTCCATAGAGTTAACACCGAGTACAAAATAGTCATTCAGTAGATTTTGAATAAATCAACCGATGTAGCTTAATGCATTCTTTATTAACTTTTTATAAAACAACTAATTGGTAGAAATCTTTTTGAGTGGCACACTGTCTTTCAGACTTTGTCAGAGTAATCGTTTTGTTGAACGACATTGTAACCCACCAATTTACAAAGTTCATCATTTACTCATCACAATATCGGGTCATAAAGCAATGTAATTGGGTCTACCATTTTGAGAATATTTTACAGCTGTACATTCGATGCACTACAATTTTGGCTTGAAGTCACTGAACTCGATGGCGACGATTGACATTGCTGCATACTACGTGAAAAAAGTGTCTAGTTTCGGCATTTTCTTGGTCAAAGGATCCTGTGGTACTCTTTTGAACGTTTTTTGAATTCTACATTCTTGTTTTTTTAACAAATCTCGGCCATGTTTGCCACTGATTGTTCAGCCGTTATAATAAATGCGAGTTTAACAATTCAATTAGAAACTAAACTCTATTCACAAGGGCTGCACTGCTGCACAATAATTATTAATTACAATACTACAATATTAACGCAACGGCCAACAATTACTGTAACAACACTAATTTATTTGCTCTGCTGTTATTCGTTGCAATGCTTCTCCTATTCGACATTATCACGAATGCTCATCTGATCCAAGTTATATTCAATGGTGCGGTTCTGGAACAAATTAAAAGTTTTTGAAATTTTAAGGGCGCCACTAGAAATAGCGCGGACGGTGATCGATTATTCTAGAACGTTTCGTCATAATAGAAATGTTTTTAAAAATTTATTATACATCGATGAACGATAAATGCGCAGTTTTAAAACTTAATAGTTACAACCTATTCAATATTTCTCTGATTTAGCTCACTTTTGTGTTTACTCAATTTAAATTTTTGCGCCCCCGAATCCCGAGTATTAGTACCTTTTAAATCTCAGATTTACACAGTCGAATTAGATCAAGTGTACTTTGATAACTTTATTTATTTCAGTAAATCTGTAACATGTTTCAGGATTTTTGTAATACTGGTAAATACAAATATATGTTTCAACTCTTTTAGTGCGTATACATAAAAGAAACGACAAATATCGCAATCCATGCAAAAACCAAAGCATAATTGATTTCACATTTTAGTATTCTTAGGCACTTAACCCTTTAGGATTCTTTGTTTAATACTGAATTTATAACTAATCAAAGATGCTATAACACTAATGGATTTAACAAAATTAGAACCCACTTAATGGCCATGTGTCAATTTTCAAACAATAGTCGAGTTTATGAAAAAGGTGATTTAAAGCCCATTCATAGTTTTCTTCTTTTAGAAGTTTTATTTTAGCACCATTAGTAGACTTTTTATCTGGTAGATATTAATGCTATCGATCTTAATTAGATCAAGTAAAATTTAATTTTCTGGACTTTTTAAACTTCAAACTGCAACATAGAACTCTTAATTTAAAGCATAATTCAAAAATGCAATTGGAAAACGTAATTATTGGTATTCTTAGATCACTGCTTTAAAAATATTCTTTCAAATGGGTGCTACTCTAATAATCCATTTGCTTCTTGTGGCAGTACTATTTATAAAGTTAATTTGATAGTAATAATAAAATTAAGAGTACTATAGGTGTAAGAAAGATTTAATAAATTTTTTCATATCCGGCAAGTTTACTAACATCTTACCATCTCAAGAAAGATTACGTTCTAAATATAATAGCTTTAATTATAACTTTACAGAAAACAAAGAAATAAACTTCTGTTCCATACGCTCAAATTTCTAATTATTAATAAATTAGATCTTATAATAAATAACAAGGTACAAATAGCGGCAACCAAAATTACCTAGGCATTAGCTCAACAGCTGGAATTACCCCTAAAACTCGCTGAACAATGAATTTACCCGTTCTCTCTACGGATCTTTCAAACGTAGGAAGAAATAGGTAGGTAGCCCTCTTGGCATCCTGGTTGAACAATTCCGTTATCAGGTTAGCTGAAAATCGCCCTTTATAAAATGAATTATTGGTATTTCCAAGCATACCAACGCCCTGATCTTGGGAATTGGAACTAATTAGCTCCACGTAGCCGGAATCGACGTCTGCCTTGAATTTGAAGTCTTCCACCGTGTAATACTTAACTCCAAGCTTTTCTATCACTCTTAAACTAAACTGAAGAACTGAATAGTTTTCGGCTGAATAATAAAAAATAATTGTAAGAAATTTATCACCAAGCCAAATTTATTAACTCACTCGAGTTTGCTTTTAGAAATCCAAAACTTCTTACTCTTATGGGCGTCAGAACTTTACCAGTGGCGTTGTATTTCATGGTTAGATGTGAAACTGGGCAGTAGAAGTGAACTTCGCCTTTCATGGTTTCAGGGTCGTACCTAAAATTATAAAAAATTACTTTTGAAATGTTAGAGATGCGAGTTTAAAATGTTCCTATTTTGTAATTATCATTCCACTAAACAAACGTTATCCTTTAAGGTCTATTTGTGCAATATGTAGAATAAGTATATAAATTTACTCTAAAAATTATTTTTGTAACACACACAGTCTTATCTCTTGTACATTTATACAATTTTTTTCATTTAACGCTATCGCCAAATATAGCCGCTAGATGTCACGCATCAACAACACACATAATACCTTCCAGAAATCTAGCGGTGTTGTTACTCAGCGTAGCACCCAGGGAAATTAAAATGGCAAAAGCGACGTGAGTTCAACATAATTAATTGCTACAGGT
Organism: Sinelater perroti; assembly: GCA_036346155.1. Lineage (NCBI taxonomy): Eukaryota > Metazoa > Arthropoda > Insecta > Coleoptera > Elateridae > Sinelater > Sinelater perroti. Next base: position 26,914,633 of record JARFIY010000248.1, on the reverse strand, counting down.
ACAGAGTACAGAGTAATTTTACGTTATTAATTTATCCGTTGTGTACATAACTAGCCTCAAGTAATTTTGACCGCCTGTAAGTAAAATAAATAAGAAGTTTTAGTAAATTTGCACAAGTTATTCATCACTATGGAGAGCAAAAACGTTACAATTAGTGTCAGGTGTGAGTCTTTTTGCATTTATAACATGAGTGGTGAATACAGTAAAATAAATATACAAAAATAGGTAAACCATTGATTTATTTTATTGTCCAATGTTCTACAATTCCCAATTCTTCTTTTAAACCAACTATGTCCAAGCTTAAATCTACTATTATGTTATTTATGTTAGAGTTCAAATTTCCTTTTCACCTGCTCAGAATAGTGCTCACATTACCCGTAATTTCAAAATAGAAACTTTCTGGATCCTCACCAGCATTCAGTCATTACTTAAGTCAGAGTTGCAATACGAACTTATTTCTGATAATTTCTAAATCTCTTTTGAAGACCGCCATTTCCTTCAGAGAAAAAATTATAGTCGAAATTGATGAAGCAAAGATAAGACAGGACGAAAAAATTGCTGCCCTTGAAGAAAAAATAAAAGAATTGCAGGTAGGCTCGTTGCTCCGATCAAGATCATTTTTATTAACATATCTGGCGAGTTTAATGGGGGCGATAAGAAAATCGGCAGGTACAAGGGCGACTATTTAACGTCGTCGTAATAAAAACTAAAGTCCAGCCCCCAACGTTTGATGATAAGCCTTTTTGGACAAATTATCAAAAACAGTTTGAGGTGGCTCTTAGAACAAATGGTTGGTCGGAAATAAAAAGGTGACTGTTTTAATTGTTGCTCTGCGTGTCCATGCTCTTGATAAATTACAGATTGTGCCTATTAACGAACAAGAAAATTACAGCCAGATTGTTAACCTTCTTGAAATGCGTTTCGTCCATGTTCATCTGGAGAAGATTTACCACACCCTGCTTTAGAATTAAATACAAAAATCGGATTAAGCTCTTCAGGAATTTGAAGGCAAGGCCTGCCTTGTTAGCATTTCATACCCAACAGCTCTAAATGACTTCTTAGAGGCATTAGCGATTCGAATTATTTACTGGCGAATTTAACGATCGGGAGGCCTAACAAGAAATAAGTTGGCTAGACCAAAAATATTAATTGACTCACTCACGCACGCACTGGAATTTAAAACTGACAAACAAGCGTCCAGCAGCCGTGTCAATATAAAAGAACTGGTGACAGGTACCAATGAACTGAGTAAGATACCCGAGGAGAACTTAGCATAAAATGTTGCTAAACTATAAAAAAAAGATCGATTCGATTAAGCTGCTGGAATAGGGATGATATAGATCATGTTAGAAGTAGGTGCTCGGAATAGAAATTTTAAAACTTGTCGATGTAAAGTGGACTTAGAGCATTAGGTAATGAGGATAAATAAGTTATTCTCCATGATCGAAAAGGAGTCGTAGTACGAGTAATAATAACTCAGGACACCGTCCTTCTAAGGGTTCAAAAGGTAGGACCAATATTGTGCGTCACATAGACAGCGGCTAGACGATTGCCGCTAGCCAAACGAGAGGAAGCTAAAAATATAATTTCAGAAATGGAAAAGCATAGCATGATTGAACCTTCAAATCCGTGGATTTTGCTAGTGGAACGGGTTAAGAAAAAGGACGCACCAGATTTTTTGTTGACTACCGTCGACTCAACAATCGCCACGAGAAGGATAATTGCCCACTACCACGCTTTGATGACACATTGAATACTCTGGTCAGATCTAAATGATTCTCAGCCTTAGATTCAAAGAGCGGATACTGACAAATCAAAATGGATCCTAAAGACAACGAAAAGACAATTTTTTCTATTGAGTCTAGCCCATGACAATTCATGGTGATGCCATTTGGACTGCAAAGCTCCTTCGAAAAATTAATGTTAATGGGCTGTTATAAATAACATGTTTGGTGTATCTGAATGACATAATAGTGACTGGGAAAACGTTTAAAGAGCATCTAAAAAACTTAATGCAATCATTCCAACGGTTGCGAAGCGCCAATCTGAAATTAAGTCCGAAAAAGTGCTTTCTCTTCAGGAAGAAAGTAAACTGTCTTGAATATGTAGTGAGTGATAAAGATATAGCAGCTAATCCAGAGAGAGGTAAAAGCGTGAAAGAATGTCCAATACCTAAAGACAAGCACGATATTAGAAGTTTTATGGGATTGTGCATTTACTACCGACGATATGCGTTTGGATTCTCCAACATTGCAAAGTCTCTGACACAAATACATTTATAAATAGTTGTATGGAGGAATGTTTCTTTTAAGGACTAATCAAGCTGCACTGAAGTGATGCTTAAACTTTAAAAATCCGGAAAGCCAAGTAAAATGTAGGAAGATGGATTAAAAGGCTCTGGCAGTACGACTTCGAGACGGAGCATATAGCTGGGGGTAGTCATCACAATGCCGATTTCTGCAACAGAGTATCCGCTTTTACGGTCAGTGTCTTCCAGCTTTTTGGCCTTTTAATTGAAATTCCTTTGTTTGAAATTAAAAATACGATACAGTCCCCTTAAACATAAACACTACTAGATAATTTTGGGTCATGTACCTTAATTTGCTTTTTTAATTCTCTTTTGTTTTTTGCTCTTTTTAACTGTCAAAACTCTTCATTGGTCAGCTCAACGTTATGTAGTTCACACAGAAAAATCTATATTTGCCTGACTAATAAGACGTAAATAATAAATAATATTGAAGTAACCCTTCTACAATTCCCTAACTTTAATTTTATATCGGTGGTAATTTTAACTTTAGTTTAATTTTTTTTGTTGGCAATTATATACTAATTTATTGGTTATAGGAATTATGTGGTATTAAAGAAAAATAACTTAATTTTGATAGAATAAAACTTTCCATCCAAGTGTTTTCTGACTATGATAAATGTGCTGAAGTGTTATCCATTATAAGATTAATTTTTTAGGCAGATACCGTTTTACGGTGGGGCAAAAACATCTCAAAGAAGAAATACCAGTTCCCTCTGCCAGTTTTCATATGACATACATTTTCTACTAGCAACGTTTTGCTTTTTAAAAACTAGATTTTTTCAAAGTGATCTTCTAATAAAAGTTTTAGCTTTAGGTCACTACTAACATTGGTACAAAAATCTAACTAAAATTCAAAAATGCTGTCACATAGAGACAATCATCATAAAAAATGCATCTAAATGTACCATCTGAGTGAATTAAACATCAAATAAAATTATTTTTTTACTTATTTTTTCTTCTTAAGAAATGGGTAATTCTTTAATCCCATTATGGTAGAATGATGACAACAATTAGACCCGAACACTTCAAGAACATCATCAAATGCTCAAAGTGCTTTCTTTAGTGACCCAAGCAAAATAATCGCAGAGCAGAGTCTTGATTGTAAAGAGGTGTTTCAGTGAAGTTTAGAATAAATATTCAACGTTTTATCGAGTTTGGATAAATGTATGGCGTTGAGTGTTATTATAATGCATAATAAAATCTCAGATTGCTTAAGTTAATCGATTACCTTTGGTCACGCTGATCCTTGGGTGACGTCAATGATCTTTATTTTCAATTGTTTCTCGTCCCAAAAATTGTTGATAGCACGCACACACTTGAATTTTTTAAAGATGTTATCCCCGAGCTGTGATTTAAGTTTTCTTAAAATTTAAGACAGTTCTACGCATCTCTTAACTAAAGATGCATTAGTGCGAGGTACTCAATCGTAAAAATTTCTATTTGTATTTTATTCACTCGTGTATATCTTATAAATATTTTTAAAAAAGTTGCAACTTGCTTTATTCTGAATGATTTATTAAAAATATTTGCTATGAACTACTATATATAAAAATAAAAATCGAAGTTAAAAACCGTACATTGAAAACTAAAGGCAGTAAACCAAAACAAAATTTTTATGTAGTTTTAATTAGGTCATGTTCATACAAAATGGTTCAAATATGACCGGGACTGATTTGTGTGTAAACAAGCCGCACTGCACAGCAGCTGCGCGACTTTGATAGAGGGTACTACAACCTTTACCTACCTTCCTCTTTGGGTTAGAACCTGTTCAGTCCTGTTTGGAAGTTGGTAGAGTGATACACAAACAGAAGGTATCGCGGAGCGTGGAACAATGCATTATGATCAAATTCCTCGTTAAAAAAACGTCCTGTCCACTGAAATTCTCTACAGACTCTAACAATAGTATGGGAAAGAGTATCTTTTATGGACCTCTATGTTTAATTGGTGTAAATGCTTCAGAGATCGCAGAGAACGGCATTTAGAATGAACCGCATGATCGTCAGCCGCGAACATCCGTCACCGGGTCAAACATTGATAGTACAAACGCGCTTATTGATGAGAATAGGCGCAGGACTATCGAGGAATTTAAAGCGTAGAAGACATCATAAAAAACCACCTGCACTATCAAAAAGTAACTACATGGTGGGTACTACATGTGAACAAAATGGTGTGTATGCAAATTTCCAGTCGTTTTCTACAGCAGTTTAAATACGAAGGTGATGCATTTTTGAAATCGGTAGTGACTACCGATGAAACTTGGTGCACTACTTTATTCCCAACATTCAGCAGTCATCAGGCCAGAGGCGGCATACCAGTTCTCCCAAACCCAAGAGAGCCCGGATGAATTGACAGAAAAAGTGATGACCACGCTCTTCTCGAATTGGTAAGAAGTTATCTACATAGATTTTCTGACGGATGTCAGAACAGTTAGCTTATTACTCAGACTTCCTGGCAATAGATGTGAAGAGAAAAGATCCGACACAAGCAGACGACAGGTGAAAATCGGGTAGTCTTCCTTCAAGACAATGCAGGCCCCCATATGGTCAAAACAACAATGGTAACCCTCCGCAAATTGAAATGAGACCTTCTGTCACAGCAGTCGTAGAGTCTCGATTTGGCCTGAAGTGATTTTTACCTATTCGTAAGGCTCAAATCGGACTTGCAAGGTATGCGGTTTGCGGACAACGATGCCATCATCCAGACTGTTCAGTAATGGATACGCAGCTAAGTAAAAGCTTTTTTCAAAAAAGGCATCAGAATGCTTCCAGAAAGTTGAAAAAATGTGTCGACTCCGGGAGAGCGGGGGGAAGAGTTTGTTGAAAACTGACATATGGAAGTAAATGTTTGTCAATTTGTTTTTTTTTGTAAATGAAATCAGTCCCGGTCATATTTGAACAACCTTGTGTATTTTGTTGCCTGGAATATAATAACAGTAAAAAGAACTTACTTGAAACTTTGGAGTGAAGCCTTATCAAAGTCTTTAATCTCCAAATCTGTTATAATCGCCGACAAACCAAGCAGGTTGTAGATAGTCGTATCCACGCTGTAAAACGGCAAGTGAAATGGGTTGAAGCTGGGAACGTTGAGCTCTTTAACACCATTGATCAGGTACGGTGCCAATTTCTTGAGGTACTTTAACGTGCAGTCGCTATAATTTGCAACAGATAGTGAACACGGCTGAGGAAAATGGCTTGCTGAAACAAAGGCTTTAGGACGGCACAGCTTAAACACAAACGAACTCACGTATGACTGCGGAAGACAGTGAATACATTTTCAAATAGAAAACCGTGGCCACTAAAGAAAACTTCATTGCTGCGCGAGTCGAAAGAGCTACCGCGGAATAGATTTAACCGGAAATTTCTTCTGGGTAATATAACGTTAACGCTGACACACTAACCAACTTTGGAACCTAACCGACTGGTAATTTTTTTCATTTTAGATTTGCATGCGCTCATATTAAGAGCGTAATGAAGCGCAAGTTTTAATGTATTCTACACAAAAATTTCAGTTTAAAAACAACGTATACAGAGCTTGTTCTGAAATTAACCGAATTGATACTGACCAACTCGAAATATTATCAAATATATTTAATAATTTTCGAAATAGGCTCCTTATGCAGTCACACAACAACCTCAGCGTTGTTGTTGATTGTTGATACGCCGCTATGAACTCCCTTTTTGGGATGCTGCTGAGGTGCCCATTGCGGACTTTTAAACAGCTTCAACGGTTTCAAATCTTTCATATCTCTTTTTAGCCGGGAGAACAGAGAAAAGGCGCAGGGATTGCAGTAGCGTTCACACATTTTACTTGGTTAGCAACTTCTTCGTGATCAACGCGATGTAGCTCGACGCATTCTCCTGGTGGAGGATTCAGGCATCGGTGGTCTCCAGATGGACGCAATTTCTGAGTTTAACACAAAATTTGATAGCGTACCGCTACATTTTTTCTCGTGACACGTCACTCACACAGAGGTTCACTAACTTCACGATCGACTCGCTCTAACTGGTCAGTTGGTTGCGATATGTTGCTAAGACCCCCACTATATTTCTCCACCACAAATTCTCCCACCCAGCGCGCCAGAGCGAGTCCGGTTACTTTCAGGACAAACCCTGCATACAAATAAGACTAAAAATAAAGTACCGAGTTAGACCTGCGGCAAATCATTTTTATATCAGTTAGTTATCACATCAACTAGATTGCCAAGCTAACAAAATTTGAAAGAAATTTTCTGACGGAGGAATTAGATGTGTAAATTGAGGAAAAATTAAAAATTAAAGCGAAAGTTAGAATAGCTAATATTTGCAAACAAAACTGTAAGAATGAGCGAAGGAACTTGCTTTTGTTAAAAGCCTCATATTTACTTTTAAGAATTTACTTACACCAACCTTGCCCTTCATCTTGAACTTCAAATGAACCGAACAAAAACCGGTTAGGAAGATTAGCTCTGTTCTTTAAATTTTAACGCCAAGCCTAAATTAAATTAACAGTATTTTACTGGTAATAACAGTTCAGTTCATCGAAAGTGCGTCAGTAACTAGGGCAGTCTACTCAAATTCCTGTGATCACAGTGATCACAAATCAATTCCTAACAGCTTTAGGGCTGGCTTTAATTTACAATAAAATCAATTGAAGCGGTCTGTGCGCTTGAACTAAACTGGAATGGCAGACGTTACGTACATCTGTCGCATCTCTCGCAAAGTTATTTTTTAACGTTCTTACAGCACTCAAAATTTACTTCTTTGAAGTTTTACGAATTGTAAAATGTTACAAAAACACCGAGCTAATATTAACAAAGAGCGGGCTAAATGAAGCGCCGAATTTAAATGTTAAATATAATAAATAATAAAAAAATAATAAAATATAATAGGATAAATTAAAACTACTTTTATATTGATTTTATGATTAGATTTTTATTGACTATTAAAGTACATAAGCTTTGATTAAATATGTAAAAAAAATTCCTGATAAATGGTCGTTTTGCCTTCGGCTGCAAATATTGGTTTGTTCTACAAAGTTTTGCTTGTGTTCTGATCAGTTTCAGCGATAACATGTCGGATTTCGTTCTTCCGGTCGTCAACTGCTTGCGGATTTCTGACGAAACCTTAAATTTCAAATAATTTCTCGAAAAGAAGTCGTGTGGTGTTAAATCACAAGATCTTGCTGGCCACCTGATGTCGAAATTTTGGAAAATTACGCGACCAGAAAATTCTTGGTGCAGTAGATAGGCTGTATGGCAGGTAACGCTGTTCTACCGAAATTACAATTGTTTTAGATCCAAGTTACCCAGTTGGTGCTAAAAACTGGGCTATCATGTAATGGTAATGATCGTTATTAACAATTATAGCATTTCTGCCTGCCCAAAATCCACACCAAACAGTGTCTCGAAGATGTATTTGCTTTTAGGAGTTATGCGAAACTTTTTCCGCCGAGTTGAAAATGCGGCTCATCACTAAAGGTGATATATCAACTAAAATGATAATCTAATTTGTGATGCTCTAAAAACCAACTGACAAGTTGCCCAAAAGAAGAATTATCAGCAAGCTTAAAATCTCACATCAGTTGAATTTTGTACACACAAAGATATAGGTCTTTAGTGAGTACTCTCCGAAGGAAATTTTTCGAGAAGTTCAATTGTGGTACACAATGCCGAGTTAATATTTTAGCATTTGCAGAGACACTTTGACGATGATAACATTCTCACAAAACTTTACCTCATGTTGATACTCACTGCAGCCATTACAAATTCAATTTAATCAAACTTTGTAATTATTCTTCGGACATTTGATTCATTTGGTGTACTATTTCGACCAAATTTTTCACAAAATTTCTAATGCATTTCAACAACAATAAAATAATAAAATAGGAGTAAAAATCGATACCGAAACTAAAGACAACAAAAGAAATATAAAAGAAAATACAAAGAAAACTGAAAGAGGTTGATACTGAACAAATTAACAAAAACTGACCAAAGAATGAGGATTTCCCAAACAAAATTCAAAAAGAAAGAAAATTACTGATATCACAAATGAAAAAATCAAGACAAAACACCATAAAGCGCATCTGAAATATAACAAGCTCATCATCGATTATGATGCTCATAAGAAATTATATAATAAAAAACAAAGAAAAAGATAGAGGGGTGCGATTGAAGAAGGGACTACCCAAGACGATAAGAGGATGGTGAGTAAGCGATCTCTTCTAGGATAGTTCATACAATAACAATCAAGAAAACTTTCGAAAACATCAAGGCAAAAAACTAATTGACGAAGTAACTCATTTGCATGATGAGGAAGATATTGACAATGACAATGGAAATTATTTAAAGAAAAATAAAAAAAATATGTAGATATATCAATTAAAAAGGCAAAGCGTCTTATATATAGAATCTTCAAGGGACGTTTAAAGAAGTAACTTTAAAGAAATTCAGTGAAGGTGCTAAACAATTATCAAGAAGACATTGCAACGGCACAGGATTATAAACAAAAAGATAAAGTAATAATGGACGTAGGGTAATATAAAATTTATAAAAGTGGGAGCAGTGCAAGTTTTTTGATAAAAAAAAACTTAATCCTGTAATAGATAGATTATGTAGCATCAAAGTACTATGAAAATTTAAAAATTGAATATAATAAAAGTACATGCACTATCAGACTTTACAAAAAGAGAGGCAAAGAGGAGTATTAAGAGAAATTAGAGGGGTCATTCAAACCTAGTAAGAAAAATGATATAAAATAGTGATAAGCGATTTTAATGCCAGGATTGAGAAAGAAAATAAATAAATACAGACCTTTCATAGAAACGTTTAGCAGACACGATGTGATCTACAAAAAAGGAGTAAAAATGATTGAATTTGCTAAAGAAAGTGTTGTGCATATTATGAGTAGGTATGTATTTTCAGCACAAAAACACATCTAGAAACATAGATTTTGCCAGACAGGAAAAAGAAATGAAATTGACTAAAGATACAAAATATTCACAAATGTTTGTACAAAATATCAAAAGTTACAGCGGAGCAGCGTGAAAATCTGATCATACGTTAGTAATTCCGAAAATAAAACAATTCAAAATAAATAATGAATAAAAAAATAAATACTATATAGAAATGGTACAAGATGAAAAGGTTACGGTGCACTACAGTAACCATGTAACAAGCAAGCTTAATGAGAAGAGAATGCAGGACAATCCAGAGCATTATATCTGAAGTTATTCAAGAAGCAGTCGAGGTTATACTGTAAGACAGAGCTAGGTCAAGCAATATGTGAAGTACAAGCAAGTTTATAAACCTGGAATTAACTTTGAGTCGGTGTTAAACGGCGAACAATCAGTGGAGGAGGTTTATTTGCAAGTTGATCAAAAGGTAGTAAAAATACGGGCTTGGATGGAATTTCAATAAATTCTAAAGAGGCAGAAAAATAACAATAATCCGGAAGAAAGTAACATTATAATGAAGCTGATAAAAAATGGAGCTATATAATTACTAGAAGAATACTGCCAAACATATGAAACGAAGAGAAAGTGCCAAAAAAGGTCGGATGCAACTTTAATACTAATTCACAAAAAAAGATGGAACCGTATGATGAGGATAAAATTAAATATACGGCTTTAAGTATAGAAACTAATAGAGATAATTTAAAAATAAGTAATAAAATTGATAGAAAAGGATATAATTTCGGAAACGTTGACAATTTTATCTTTTTGAAAGTAAAATGTACGTATGAGGGTGATGAAGGTGAAGCAGTAGAAGAATAAATACAAAAGTCAAGCACAGCCGAGGGAAGACTATTTAAAGAAGTCTCACGCAACGCTAAGAATCGCATTTACCAGACTATTATTAAACCGGGGGTGACGTATGATATTAAAGTGCAGACTATAATCCTGAAAAACACAAAGAAAATAGAGGCATGGCAAAGAAAAATGCTAAAAAGGTTTTTAGGGGGAATAAAAGAGTGAGATACGTGATGAAGGTGGACAAACGCAGAAATTATGTCACTGCACAACCAAGTAGCGATAATCGTTAATCATACATTAAAGCACAGATAAATCGATGACTACACGAAAGGTAATGAACGCAGAGGCAGGCACCGAAAAAAGTGGCTGGAAGATGCAAAGAAAGATTTGCGAAAGGTGTACATAGAAAACCGGGAGAATAAAGCTAAACAAAGGAACCAATAGAGAAGAATTGTAAAGAAAACAATGAATTTGTAAATATATACTATCTCTATGGCCTGTATATGCTGAATAATAATATAATCGTTTTATATAGTGTTCCATGTGTACTAATCAAAAGAATGGTAGATAACATTTATAAAACATTAGAGTTACAGATTGAAAAACAAAAAAAGGCAAAGTTTAGATCTTGGTCTTTCCTTCCGTCTCTGCCTAATGCTGCTTTCTACAATTTTGCACTTTTAGGATGTTTGTTGCACATTCCCTTTTTGTTATCCGTTCTAAATCCACCCACTGATGTATATTATTCTATACTTAATTCAAACACTCTTTTTGTATTTCTTAGTTATCCATTTTTACATTGTCTTCTACTTATTTTAGTTTATAACTGACCAATTCTAATATGAATTTCACTTTGTATTCTTGATATATTATTATATTTACATCACCAAGTTTCATTCTCTTATTTTGGACCAAATATTGTCCTGAATATTTTCCTTTCAATTAAGCCGGTGACTTTTATTTTGTCAATAAATTTATTTTGCACTATTCATAATTATTGGTCTTAATATGCTTTTATAGACATTATCTATATTGTTTTTTGTAGTAATTTACATGTACGTGCTTACGTCAAGATTTTTGTTTTATTTGTAAAACGTATTCTGGGGTAGTACAAATTAATAAAAAAGATAATTTGTCCCTTTGGAGTAAGCTTCTTCTGATTTCAAATGATTTAATTAATTAGGTTTGTATCTTGACATATATTATGGCCTCTATTATTGTTATTTTCTGAAAATTACAAATTTATTTATGCTATAGAATTTTTATAAGGCTGTATGCAGTTTGCTTAAATAAAGCATATCAAATATTTATGCCCTTATTTGACACTAAGCAGTCGATAATAGATATACCTGACCGAAGTCCTATTTGATATTCGCTTATGATATTTTTAGCATAGTTAACTGGTGTCTTGTTCAACATGTCTATGAATATCTATATATAGTGTGCTTAAATAGTACTTGTATATCAGTTTATCCCATTTCTAGGTAGATTTTGTAGAAATAGTACCTATTGCAAAAGTCTTTATGCCACTACTTCTAAAAGATTTTTCTGTGGTGTTTCGTTTTATAGCCCCCTATCTCCACATAAAAAACATGGTTTACTTTGCCTTTTTTTCACCTAAAATACGTTTGTTCGGGCGCTGCGAACACTTTATTTACAACCCTTTATAATCAAGAAAAACTACGAGTTTTCATCTTTCATGTACTTATTCGAGCACATTTTAGTCGAGGAACTTGATGTGTGCTACTCTGAGCGTTGTGTTCTCATATCCGTATTTTACACAAAAAGCCACGTCTCATCGCCAGTTGTTAATTTTTTCAAAAAATCAAGTTTACTTTTTACACAGTCCAAAAGTAAACGAGAAATAAACAAACAGTTTTTCTTCTCTTCGTCGGACAAAAGCTTGAAAATAAATTTAATAGAAACTTTCAACGTCTACAATTACATAGTGATGGTTTCATGTACAATGGACTTTTAAAATTCTGTTTATTTGTTATCAATCTAACACTTAGTTGGTCAAAGTTCAAAACCACGTTCATCTTAGCCACATTGTTTAAAGTGTAAGACGTCGATTTTCCTTCTCTAACGATGTGTGCCACCTAAACACTTGTGCTTTTGATAAAGCACTTTTCATAATCTTTCGCTTTCATCGCAAGTGTCTTATTTGCGAATTTTTCGAGTTTAACACACTTCTTTGATTGACACTATGGTCCATTTTTGACCCGTGACGTAACGGTCGAATAGTTGTCCATTTTGCAAACAATCCGCTCTCTGTAAAGTCTCAAGGGCAAATAAACTGGACCAGGTTGTTTACCTGGCATCTCTCACCAACCCTTATGTTCTAAGACTTTGCCCTCTAACACTTCTGATAGTCATAATGTGTGTCATATTATTATTGAAATTGAATGATATTTTGTATATTCATTTATTGAGTGTTTGATAATGGCTAGGACCGTCCTAAGGGGTTGGAGAAAACAACCTTTAAATATTTGTAAATTATTTATAACTAATTATTTAAATCAGATTTGTACACGTTCTTAGAAATATAGCGCAGTCAAAAAATAGAAAGAATTGGATAAGGAAATAAGAATGTATGACTAAATACTTTTTATTTCTACGTTTACCTCATTAAAACGATACGTTAGGAAACGCAATTAATCCAGATATTGTTTATCAGTCTATGCAGTTGCTTTGTTACTTTAACGCCTGCTAATTTTTTAGGCTTTACTGTCTTGACCAACGTTTTTATATGTGGGCTAGTATCTATATATTATCTTCTTGTTAGATTATCGTCTCATCTACCTTATTTTCTAATAAGTTTTTTTAATGTTCGTTATGTGTACGTATCTGACTCTCATTTAATTATTTTAATGTGTTTATATTTTCCTCTTAGTTTTTTTATATAAGCATATGCATTCCTGAAGCTATTATTTTTGAAACACTTCGCCGTTTTTATAACTTTGGTTGTTTATAAATTGTTGTTTTTTTTCTTCGATTCTTCTGCTTTAATAAATTCCTTTGTTTTATATGTTTTTTTGTTGTATATATTATCTGTACAAGTTTTCTTTTATGAATTACTTTTCCTTCTTTATCGCATCATACTTTTTTTTTGTAATTCAAATTGGTTTAAAATTTTATTTAACAATTTTTTTGTTACCTTGATCTATTCTTTATTTCACTGCTCATTTATCCTTTCTAAATGCTTGTTTATTTCTTTCTTAGAATTTTTCAATTTTTTATGACTAGTCTTGTACGTCTAAATTTTTCCGTTGTTTGTATATTAATTTCGCATCTATATTTAAGTTGCCCCAGATAGCAATTTAACTCGCATAAATCGCCAATTTTTGGCTCGAACATTCTATAAATTTGTTGCTTCTCCTGTTTCTATTAGTAGATAGGCTTTTGATTAGTTGGTTATCCATCCAGCAAGACTCATGTTCTTTTTTGGATATTCTGTGAGATAAGCATGTAGAACAAATAGCCATTTTGTTATTGCGTATAAAATTTATCAATATTTTTATTTGATATTTCTGGCTTTTTGATTTTGATATCCTTCTGTGTGGGTAATGTTATATACCAATTCTGATTGGTAGTAAAAGACTTCATTAATTTTTTTATATTTTTCTTCTGCGGGGCAGTACACATTTAGTAAGTATAGGTTAAAGAATTATATTTTTATTATATCTGCAGATTTCTTTGTTGATTGGTGTGCAATCTAGTATATCAGATTTAGGATTTTCGTCTAATATAAAGACAACTTTATATTCTTATTTTTGTTCAGTTGAGCGTTGTGATATTCTGTGACTTTAACGCCTTAGTTAATATATGTGATTTCTTAAATTAGTGTAATTTTCATTGTGTATCTTTTTTATTATATATCGTTAAGCAAATCTTGTTAAGCATCTGGTTTGAAAATTCTTGTAACATTCCATATACTTAATTCAAATTCTATTCTTGTTGCCTAGGTAGTTTTAACTATTCGGACATCTAAAGCTTCTTTGTTTTGTTACCATTTATTATCATTCGCGAATAAGTAATACAATCCCCTTTTCAAAGAATAATTTTTCGCACCCGTCAGCCCAACTCCATCTCCCACCGATTCGTTACTCAATCTCCGGCAGAGGTAGTCAGGATTTCTGGGATTTGAAAACCCCTCTGTTAATATATAGACTATTTTGAGGCAAGAGTGAGAATTGGGTAAGAGAGACTATGCGGCGTCGTACAGTACTCAAGCACTACCCTATTCGAGCTGCCGCCGTAGCAGAGATGTAATGGTCATACTTAGAAACAACCCATAATGAACTATTTCACATGAGGCTTACTGGATCTCTTCTAATCTTAGCCATAATACCGGAATTGTTTCTCTGTACGAAAGCGCAGAAGAATTCGAGTCTCGCTCAACACCATGGGTGTATCATAGTATTAAATTAAGTTAAATGGATGTCAGTAGGTACATTAAGCCCTTGAGGCTGCAATTCCGTTAAGTGCGCCCCAATGAAAAAAAAACTACTCCATTTTAACCCTTGTATTATTACTTTTACTAAATATATAGATTTTTTGTTACCGTAATTGTAATTTTTGTGTTTGTTGCTTTAGTTTTCCACAATTTTCAACTGTTCCAAATATTTTATTGAGCATGTTTAAAATTATGGTAAATTATTTAACGTATTAATTGTGCTAACATTTCTTACAACACTGTAAAATCCTGTTTTTTAAATACAAATATTTGATTTGAGAATAAAAATAACAAAGAACAAAATATTCTATCCATGTTCGAAAATTTGTTCGACTTGACAGAGTCTGTAGAGGCAAATTTTTCATTTTCGAAACTGCATCTAGACATGAATGCGCCATCGCTCACAAAAACTATGTCCCTCGAGGTTCCAAATTTTTCAAGGTACAACAAAAGTTCAACGACATTAAGTTTTTTTAGAATAATCAATTGTCTGCTTGGGACTATGCAAAAAGCTTTATCTAGCTCAGAGCCAGCTTGAAAAACCACTAAATTACGAGCTGCAATCGCTTACCGATTTTTTTCATTTAGATTAGAAAAAATGAAGCATTTTATCACAAATTATAATTTAAACAAAAAATCATGAGGACTTTTAACATTACATAACTTGGATATCAAATTAATTTAAGTTGCAGGCACTATTCGACAACATACTTGTCAACCTTGCTCAACAGATGTAGGTTCAGAATAATTAATAACTGAAAAACACCGAGTCTAACGATCAATCTTAAATGTTTTTAACTAACTTGTATTTCCTGCTGTATACAGAATTATAAGATTTTTCTCATTAAATTTATTTAACCACTGCACCACTATACAAACTGAAATAATCTCTTTCGTTTTACACGTTTGCCTTCTCTGTCAGTTTTGCTACTTTGAAGGCGTCTTTTAGATTAGTTATATAAAGGTACAGAAATCTAAACTTTTTATATTTTTTTATTGACACCCAAATAGAATACGATTAATTAATTAAATTAAGTGAATGGCGGGAAACAATGATTTAAAAAGTACCATAAAATACATGTTTCAAAATAACGCAGCTTATCCTAATAATTAGTTAATATAAGATACATTAATTATGTGTTTAATTTTGAACTTTAAAATAATTTTGTTGTACAGTAGCAAAAATATTTATATTTTGTTGCAAATATTGTATTTAAATGTATACAATTCATCCGTACTACCAAATAATGCTATACATGGCAGCCAAAAAATAGGACTTAAATAATACGAAAATGTATTTAAACTTCAACGTGCTACTAGCAATAACTTTAATAACAAACAATTCAAAAACATGACCATATTTTTCACAATAACATTTAATGCAATTGGATATGTTCAATCTCTCTCTCTCTCTAGTCGTATGCTTCATAGTTGAAGTGTCATGATCTTATGGTTGTAATTTAGGTTGTGGTTTGAGCAATATTTCTGCATTTGTCTTTGTCTGAGGCATTCCTAATATTTTCTTGAAAAGGTGTACCGGTGAATTTCTTGACTTGGTCAAACCAGCCTTTGGGGGTGCGTCTTCGCGTACTTTTCTTTTCTATTTTCCCCTGAAAAACCAGTTTTTCTAAGTTGTCGTCCTTTCTTTTGGTGACGTGTCCGAGGTATTTCAAAATTCGTTGTTTTACTGCATTTGATATCTTTCCTACATTTCTAGTTCTTCTAATATGGATACATATTAGTTCTATATGCTGCCCAGGATATTCTCAGAAGTCTTCGCCAGACCTACATCTCAAAGGCGTCTAGCTTATTAATGTATGTGGACCTAAAGGTCCATGCTTCTACACTGTATATGGCAATGGGAAACACAAGTGTTCTGACTAGTCTGCATTTTGTTGTCTTCGTAATGTAGCGATCTTTCGAAATTTTGGTTAACTTAGTCATAGCTGTTTTGGCAAGCTCTATTCTTCTTTTTATGTCTGTTGACGAGTTGCCATCATTATTTATATGGGAACCTAAATAAACTATTTCTTTGGCAGTTTCTACATCACAAATGTTAGGTGCAGTTTCTGTTTTGCTGGTGGGGTCTATTATCATGTGTTGTGTTTTTTGTCGATTGAATTTTAGGCCGAAGCGTAAGCTGCTCTGCTCAACCCTTTCGATCAGCTCTGACTTCACCAGTTCCTCTTTTGCGATAAATGTACTGTCGTCCGCGTAGCAAAGATTGTTTATTGTCTTGCCGCCAATAACCATTCCACCTTCCCAACCATCCAGATATTTTCTTACTATGTATTCTTCATAAAGCTTGGCGAACAGTGCTTTCAATTTTAATTATTTCTGTCTGTTATACAATTGTCTTAGTAGTATGACAAGGTGTTTCTATGTCCAATAGCAGTTTCCATAGTTGTACCCAATTTACGCGATTAAAAGTTTTACTGTAGTCGAGAAAGCATAGATACGTAGATTTTCCGAACTCTCTTACTTTCTCGATGATTTTGCCGTACGTTAATGATCTGTTTTCTGGTGCCCTTCCCGCTTATAAATCCAGCATGTTCTTCTGGAATCTGCCATTCTAAGAAGTTTTTGAGTCAGTTTAGTAAAATTCTGAGCATAACTTTGCTTTGGTGGGAAATAGCGCGATAGTTCCTTTTTTATATGGTGGAATAAAAATGGATGAACTCTAGTCTCTTGGGTACTGTCCCGTTTTCCAAATCTTATTACAAATTTTTCATGAGGTCAATACCTTTTGGAGTAAGATGTTCAATATTTAGTGCAATATCTAATAGCATCAAATACTGCGTCAAGACACTAAAGTGGTTGGAATGCGCTACCAATTTTCCTTTTTGGGCAGAATTGCTTTTTTATTGTTCAAACGTCTAGTCAACTCTGTCTAAAGATGCTCAATTGGGTTTCAGTTGGGCGATTGACTTAGTAATTTCAGGTCTTGAACTCTTTTTTTCTAAGCCATTTCTCGATAAACTTTAACGTTATTATACTGATGTATGAATATAATTTTACTTGCATTTAAAAACAAAATTCTAGAGAATGTCGTGGTGTTTGTTCTTATTTCTTAAACTTAAAAAAGGGTCTGACGCAACCATTACCTGACATCCCCACAACTTCGTCAACTCTCCCCCATGATTATTGTCTACAGTTAATACTTAATATCAAATCTTCTACCCCAATAACGTCTGACATGTATTATTCCATATCTTTTAAAGAGCATGAACTTTGGCTTGTCTACTAAAGTACTTACTCCCAGTTATCTACACCCTAGTGCACATGAGTGCTAGCAAATGTCAATGAGGCAAGTCTGTTCCTCTCAAAAATTGGTGTCTCCTTTCGAAACGTCTAGCACGTAGATTACAATACAAAACGACATTTAACAGTTAAAATTGAGAGATATGACCTGTCATTTCTGTCTACTTTGGCAGAAATATTAACACCAGTAAGATGAGGATTAGAAAAAAGTTTTTGTCCATTACGAGGTCTGTCTAGACCGTATTTCTTAATAACCTTGCGATTGATAGCTACACGACGTAGAATCCTCAAAATGGTTTATATAAAGCTCCGAACTGCTCATCAAGCTTTGCTTAGTTCTCGCTGGTGTCTTTTAATTATTTTTTGCATTTTATTATGTTTTAGATGTCGGCGAATAACTGAATATTTCCTTATCGAAAATAGCTAGTAAACTTTTTTTATCGTAGTATCTCATACGAAATAAGTCAATAAAACATTTTGAAGCTTAAATATGACTATTTCAATACCCACACCTGTTTATACAGATGTTTGTATATTTACTCAAGCATTATAAAGACGCTTTTTAACACAACCATTAATTCGTAATTTACTTAAATAAATGTATAATTTAATAGGTGATTATACAGGCATTTGCTTTATAAGCAGGAAATAATTAATAAATTTTGTATCATAATATAACGAATAGGTCTATTTAAATTACTTATTTGGGTTTCAGATATAAACTAGTATTAGTAAAGCAGTATATCTTCAAGGACTAACAGCTACAAAAGAGACTGAGTACTTACTCTAGAATGCCACCAGATGCCTTAATATACTCCAAGTACAAATATCGACGATTGGAAATGTAGATGAACATGGGTTCTTAGTGATGAAAATAAAGCAGAACTATTTGTTACCCATCTTCAGGCTCTTTTTATCCATTATCAAGTGTAGATGACAATGAAGTGATCAATTTATTAATGACTACTAACCAGCTCTCTCTGTATGTAAAACCATTCTTATCTAGTAAAGTACAGGAAATGATTTATAAAAACACCAACTACAAGAAATTATCGGGATGTGAAGTTATGACTGAAACACCAATCAAGGAATTACCGCGTAAAGGTATTAAGCTCCGCACCCTTATCTTTAATAGCATATTAAAAACTGGTTGCTTCCTAGTCTAATGTAAAACAGACTAAGTAATCCTTATCCACGAGCTTAGAAAACCTTTGAACAATCCTGCATCTTACAAACCCATCAGATTCTTAACACTGTTCTCTAAACTGTGAAAGACTTTCCCTGAAACGACTCCTACCAATTATTGAACAGCTTATACCCGACCATAAGTTTGCATTTAGGAGTCAACACTCAACATAGAACAAGTACACAGATTAGAAAATCACATCAATACCATTTTTGAAAATAAAAGCTGTTGTTTTGCAGTTTTCCTTAACGTGATAAGCACCAGGGACTACTATTTAAGCTTAAAAAGTCGGTCCGCATCCATACTACATAATTCTCAAATCATATCTTAATGAAAGGTCTTCCAAGTACAGTATAGCGAAGCGATATCTGATGTAAAACCCTATTCAATCCGGAGTCCGAAAGGTAGTGTGCTGGAGCCCGTGCTGTATCTTTTACACAAAGCAGACATTCCTGTTAATCTGAGTACACTCATGACAGTCTACAATGGCACTTCTTGCCATACATCAAGACCCTAAAGAAGCCGTAAGAACCCTTCAACAAAATTTAAATGAAATCTGTAACTGGTTTACAAAGTAGCTGTTCAAAATTAACGAAACAAAATCTTCCCAAATCACATTAACTAAATGTAGAGCCACCCTTCCCACAAACTGACAGTGTACGTTATCTAGGACTACACCTTGACAAAAGATTAACTTGGAGAACCCATATATGAACCAAGCGGAAACAACTTAACCACAAACTAAAAAATACTACTGGCTGATAGACCGAAAATCTAAGCTTTTTCTTGCTAGCAAACCTCTCGCATACAAAACTATGTTGAAATCTATGGTATCCAGTTGTGGGGTACTGCTTCACACTCTAAGATAGAAACACTGAAATGGTTCCAATTCAAGGCCCTTCGGCTTATAACTAATCCTGTTTTGTACCGAACAAAAAAAAGTACGAGACAACCTAAAAGTATTAACAGTGAAGGAAGACGTAATTAAGTGCAGTACCAAGTATCTCGGAAAATTAGAAACCAATACGCTTGCATTAAACCTTTTAGACAACAGTGAAGAAGTGCATAACTATTTACGTTTTAAATAAATTCAGCATCTATTATAAATATTATGTAATTAAGTTATCTATAAGGAGCGACAGCCGCGACGTAAAATTCCTGCCAGACTAACAGCGCCCTGGGTTCGACTCCCAGGTCAAAATAACGGCAAACATCGAGTGCTCTCCGGCCATCATACAAATTGGCGGTCGTAAAGTACATTCTCCTTCTTCTAACGGGTCAGACTAGCCACCAGGGTACGCAACATGGCTTCATAATCATCACGAAATGTGTAGTTAGAAACAGGCTAATAGCCTATATATAAGAGTAGAAGTAGAAGAAGAAGATAAGGAGAGTTACGAAAAAGTATTCCTTTCACACTTTATTTCAAGTACCATGTTAACTTATTATCTAAATTGTTATTGTCGTGTACCAAATTGCAAATAAACAAACAGAAGGCAGTAAGGCAGTATAAAAAGTCTCCACATTATAACAAATATTATTTATTTCACGGCTAGCCTAGGATACAAAAAAATAACCGAACAGAACCGCTTACATATATGCCAATTTATAGGGGTGTTCTGACACTTCCATTTGGAAAAACACGAGTAATTGCATATTTGTTTTCTAAAAATGGATTTTATTCTTAGCCATAAATAATGTAAACGTATACATAGGCTCCTGTGTCAGTTTTTATTGTAAATAATAATTGTCGTAATCCAGTCTGGCAGTGGTGCAACACCAAACCTGCAAAGCTTGTATAAACAGCACGGTCGCATAACTAGTTATTAATAGACAAAAATTAAAAATAAGTTTGTGTTTTTGCAGTTAAGCGACAGATTTATTATCAGATATATCACAATAAATGTACACGTGTAAAATTATTTTTCAGTTATTGATTAATAATAGATAAAAAATAAAACATATAAGGTACAAACATTGAATAAGAAAACATATAATGCACAAAGGTGCAAAAATAAATATTAAACCAGAATAAAATTAACTGCAAAATAAAGATGTAAAGTAACTAAATGTTAAAATTATTATTAGAATTAAGTAGCAAAAAATAGATATAAACAAACGGGAAAAACGTAACGTGTAGAAAAATTTCAAAAATAAAAATACGTTAATTGAATAAATAATAACAAGATACAGCAAACAACTAATAAAAATAACAAAGCATTGGAAACTTAATAAAAAGCAAGATGTAACAAATTAAATAACAATACATACAATACATGAATTACAAATCAGAAAAAACTAAAATATGATCTAATGTTGAAAAATGACAATTGAAATATGTCTAAATAAATAATTATGTTATATAAATTTAAACAGTAAATGAAACTAGACCTAAAATTTAGAAAATATTGTCAAATTTTCCTGAAACAAATTTAATTAAAACAGGACGTCAAAAATATAAAGGCACTACAACAATTTGCAGACAATTATAGAATGTAGAGAAATTCTACTTCCTCTTCTCCCGTCGTACCTCACGGTGTTCGGAATTTAAGCCATTGTTTGAACAACCCTTCCAAGGGTTCGGATTTGTGTTAGGGTCTGTCCTCTTTGTCTAATTGATTCATAGATGTTCCTTCCCACTTTCGTTTGAGTCTTCCCCTACCACACCTCATTTCGAAAATCTTTTTCGGATAGCGTTCATTACTCATTCGGACCAGATGTCCATACTATTGTAGTTGTTTTATTTTTGTCTTCCACTAGCGGCGTAAGTTCTAGTTTATTCCGTATACTTCTGTTGCGTTCTCTGTCTCTTCTTGTTTTGCCCATTACTCGCTTTAAGTATCTCATCTCTGCAGTTGTTATTTTGGATTTTTGTTTATCTGTTATCGCCCATGTCTCGGATGCGTAAGGGCATATATTGACTTATATAGATGCATTTTTGCTTTTATACCAATTTCTTTTTTCCCTATTAATGAGCTATTTACTTGATAGTATATTTTGTTTCCTTTGCTTATTTTATGTTTTAGTTCTTCGTCTATTCTTCCGTCCTTATTGATACCAAGGTATTCGTATGTTTGTGCTGTTTGAATTTGTTTCCCGTCTACTTATATATCTACTTCTTCTTTATTTTCCTATTTTGTGACATGCATTACTTTTTTTTCTGTATTAATATTCATCCCACTTTCTTCTAGGTGTTTTTCCATATGTTTATGTTTCTCTTGATTTTTATTTCTTGTCATAAGTAATAAAATATCGACGTATATTAGGTCTTGCGTCATTACTGGATTTAAATTGCGGTATCCTATGTGGGTGTTTCTTATTTCTGTTTTGCATTTTTGTTTATGTAGTCCATGTATATCACAAACAGGAGCGGGCTTAGGTTGTTCCCTTGTTCGATACCCCTTTCAATTTGAAATTGTTGCGATATTTGGTTATTTAATCTTGTCTCTCCAATTACATTGTTATTCGTGTTCTTAATGATCCTCCGTAGTTTTGGGCTTACTTCAAAAGAAATCTTCTAACGCTTTCCAGATGTATTTGTGTCGTACCTGGTCGAAGGCTCTTTTTAGGTCTAGAAACAGTAGGTAAATATATTTTTTCTTTTTTAGCAGTTTTTCGATTTTACATATATATATATATATATATATATATATATATATATATAGTCTTGCGTTTGTCTTTCTGGTCTAAATACCGTTTGTTCTTCTTCTAATTTGTTTTCTGTTTTATTTATTAATCTTTTTTCAACTATTCTTATGTATATTTTTAGCGTATATAGCCCTATACTTGTCTCTGTTTGTGGTGTCTCTCTTTTATGTCTGTTCTTTTCTTAGTCTTTCGGTATTTGTTCTGTATTCCATGTTTGTTGTACTATCTTGTTCATCCATCTAATTATAATCGGACCACCTTTTTTAACATTTCTGGAGTTATATTATCTTCTCCTGCTGCCTTACCATTTTATGTTTTCTTTGGGGATTTTTTTTATATCTTCTACTGTTGTTTTTTCTTCATTGTTTTGATTATCATTTACTTCCTGCGGCTGTTGTTTTTCTTCTCTCCGTATTCCTGTTTCTTTATCATTAAATTTGAGTTGTGTGTAATCTTTGCATGTTTTCAATATTCCTTCCGTTCTTGTTTGTAATATTCCTGTCTCATACCTAATATTTCGCACTTTCGTTGCTCTATTTTGCTTTAGGCGCTTAACTATATTCCAAAACTGTTTTTGGTTTTTTATATAATTGTCTTCTATTTTTTGCCAAATTCCTCCCGTGTTTTTTTTTGCTTGTTTTACCGTTTCCTTTGCTTCGTTTTGTTTTACTAGGTATTCTCTTCTATTTTGTTCAGTTTTATGTATTATATGTTTTTTCCAGGCTTTTTTAGTTTTAATTTTATTCTACTTCTTCATTTCACTATTTTGTTTGCTTATGTGTTGGGTTTTGTTTTATTTCTTTTTCTCTACAGACAACCTTTGCTGTTTTTATTAGGGTATCTTTGAAGACCTTCCATCTTTTAATTAAGGTCTATTGATTTTCTTCTTGGGCTTCCAATTTGTTTAGGTTTACAATTAATTTGTTTGCATATTCTTGTCTTATTTCTAAGTTTTTTGATCTTTGTGGAGCTCTTCTTTCATTCTTTAAGCGGTTTCCTAATGTTTGAGTCAGCAATTACCAGTCTGTGTTTCGTATTCAACTCCACCCTTCTTACTACCTTCACATAGGACACTGCGTATTTCATATTTCTCGTATACGTGATGTAATCTATCATATTTTTCCTTCCTAGTTCTTCTGATTTGTATGTTATTTTATGCTTAAACCATGTATTTTCTATCAACATTTTCGTTTACATTCCCTTCTAGACCTTGCCCTCCCATTGTCCCGTGTCTATGCTCTATGTTATTTTCTATATGAGCGTTCCTATCCCCCATAATAACTACATGTCTATTGTCGTTTTGCGTTTTCTCTATAGATCTTTGCAAGTCTTTATAGAAAGTTTCTTGTACAGCTGCATTTTTTGTGGGTGTGTATATTTGAATTATTTCAACCTTCTCTTAAAGTTGTAGATTTATTGTTATAATTCTAGAGTTTACAGTTTCCCATTTGGTTACTTTTTCTTTGCTGAGGAGTATTCCTACACCATCTTTTGTTCTATTTCCCGACTGGTGTCTCCGTAAGAGGTACCCTTTGTCCATATTTTTAAAGACATTTTCTTTCTTTTTAATTTCTAAGATTCCTAGTATTTGAAAATTATATTTCTCTATTTCGTCTATAATCTCGTATTCTTTCCCTGTAAGAGTTGTGATATTCTACGTTTCAAATTTTGTCCTATTTATTTCCTGTCGTCTTTGTTGTGACCGTCCAGTTCCAAGACTCAGTGTTTCCCTAAATCATTTTACAATGCGCGAGTGATTAGCCTAGCCGCATCGGACCCGTTACCTCAGGACAATCGGTGTCAGGTTATACGCCCTAATGCTGGGTCACCAGAACGCCGTTTGTTATATGGCAGAGTGTACCGAGCAAGTTAGTTGTCACTCGTGCAGGCGGGGTTGACAATTGGGTCCTACTTATTGGTGGACCCCTTACACTCTTATAAACAATTAAATATAGACATAGAAGATAATTGTGTATAAAACTAAGTAGAGTAAAAAAGAGAAATAACGTAATCATGAAAGAACCAGTAAATAAATATAAAGTAATTTTTATACATCGAAAATGGGATAAAGCTATCTATAATAAAAACTTATAAAACAAATTGAAATACAAATACAAAATATAGTAAAATCTAAATAGTGTGACTAAAAATTATTAATAATCTAAACAAACCAAAAGGCCGTGAAATATTTATCTATCATAAACCAGTTATAAAATCGCAAATAGTAGAAAGAAAAATAAAATTCGAAATCAAAACAATGTATTAATCAATAAATCAATAAATTTAGCAATAAAGATATAAAATATCAAAGAACCTATTAAGCAAGAACACTAGAAAACGATAACAAATTCTGAAATTTAAAAATATTAATGAGATTACAATAGTGTGGTGGGAAAAAATCTATCTTACAATTATTGCTAGAGATAATAAAATAACTTGATTAACGACAAATGTACATATTTCATGGGGTTGTTTAAGCAAAAAAAATGTTATTAGAGAACAAGGGTGGATAGGATATTTTAATTTGGACCGCCGCTGTAGCATAGTGGTCATGGACAATGCTCCTCTGTTGGGTGACCCAGGCGCGCAGGCGAGTTCGAGTTTCAAAATGAGTATTAGTATGAAACTGAAGCAGCAACATCAAATCAAAATTTAAAACAAATACAATATCAGTAAAATAGACATATTTAGAGGTTTCAAGACATGATTTAAATATTTATAAAAAATACTAAATTATGTATATATTTGTAATGAATAGTTTATATATCAATTTTGATAGGTCCATAGTTTTCAAGAACACAAAGCTTAACCACTCTGTTTACGTCCTTAATGAGTTATATTTACTAGAAAACTCGTATATATTTATTTATAAAAAATAATCCATATATCAATTTTATCAGCTCCATCTTTAAAAGTTCTACAGATATGGATGGCTGTTAAAATGTCTTTTTATTTTCATCCCTCAAGAAACGTAACCATAAGAAACTAAAACATCTGTTTATTTGTTTATTAAAAAAAGGTCATATAGTAATTATGATTGTTAGGAATTTATTGAAATATGAGCGACATTTATAAGATTCATCCCTCCTACATTCACTTACTTAGGAAGAGAACTTAAAATAATACAAAAAATGTTTATTTTTAATAAACAGTTTTAAAACTTTTGATAGTTTTATATTTCATTCAATGTCCATCCGCTTAGGGCCAGAAAGAAAAAAAAATTAAGTTTATTTTTGTAAAAAAGTACTTACATGCCAATTTCGATAGTCCAACATTTGCTTCCTCTCCTCCGTTTTTAATCTTTTACGCGTCTAATTTAGAAAAATTTTAATATTTACTTATAATGAGAAGTTTATATAAAGATTTCTATAATTTTACAATAAATAATTCTTGGATAAATAATGCAACAAATAATATTTTCTTTATTATAAATTACATTTTAGTGTGCAGAGTGCACCGAGCAAAGTTATTTACTTCAACCTTTATATTTTTTGTGACTTGACACATTTTTAGATTACAACTCTGATGTCCGCGTTTTTAAGCTTATCTGTCCGATAGTTGCGGGATAAACAAAAAAAATATAACTTGTGTAAATCCAATAGCAGTATATCTAATAGTTTAGTTTATAAAGCAAATTTTGTGGTATAATAAAATACTGCAATAAAATTACTTAATTAATAACTGCAAAAACAAAAGTTGCAGCCTTTATTACACATAAATTAAAGGATAGGTATTGTTATCGATTGTCTGCCTTGTAGACGTTGTTTATTCTTAACACTCTGGCTGCTGAAAATCCACACAAAAAGAGATTAAAGTCGGGATGTTCGTAAGCTCCATTTGCGAACCGCTGCCCCCTTTTCTTAGCCTTAATCTGCACTCTAAATAATGGGACACTTTGCTTGAGCAAAGCTTATTTATTTATATGTCGGAAGAAAGATAAATACTTAGAAATCATAATTTCTTTTTTTTAAATCACAACATTAAATTTGTTAATCAAAAATTATGTTCTGTGCTTCATACAAGTATCAGTAACTTAATATTGTAACGACATTAATAATGGGTCAAATGAACAATGAGGAAACTTAGAGTTGGTTTATATAACGATACAAAATAAATGTTGCTCTAAAATAATTGCAAAAGCCAACTTTAGTTAGATTGAATTCAGCAACGAAACTTGATGCGGATAAAAAGTATGATGGTCCAAAAATTAAGTTCAACCTTTGTCAATCAGTTGGCCAACTGATCATTAAAATTATTGCTGATGAACAACAAAATTTAGTTTTTACTTCTTTTGCTGCACCGAAATAACTTTAGTAACACGAAGCACAAAAAGAAGATAACAATAATAAAAATGCAGGAGAAAAAGAAGAGAAATGATAATGTGAAAATATGCGCAAAAACCGGTTTCTGGTTTCTCTTACTTTATTTTCTCTTATAGGAACAAACTACAATGTATCACATTACACTTTTAGGAAACTTTTCTTATTTGACACCCTTTTAGTCAATATCTATTTACTTATTTATTAGCCAATTAGGTTTTATTTCACTAACCATAATTGCACAACTAGAGAAAAGTTCAAGAAAATATTGGTGAATTCGATGTTTAGTCATTAATCTTCTTGCTATTAACAGCATTGGTATTGTGACGATAAACCCCATTAATCCGGACACGCACTGCAAAGAAAACTGCCAAAAGAGTGCCACGGTTTTGGGAATTTCGGCACCCAAGGTTTCAATAATCTGCTCAACGAACCGACGCATAACGTTGTAGATTAAGTGAGTAGGTGTTTAAGCGTGTAAAAAACCATTGGGAAAAATTGCATTTTTGTGAAATATAAAATATGAGAGAAGTGCTAAAAGGCAAACCCCGCAGAACACTTTAAAAGTTCTAGAAAGAGGTTGAAGGAAAACAATGGATAGTATTAAGAAAGTTTGAATGAACAATTAACAGATGCCTCGTTGATAAACTTGTGCAGGAATCATTTGCAACTAGACGAAAATGTCTACAAGGTGCGACGATCGGTGGGATAACCACATAAGCTTGATTCTAAATTAAGAATAGTGCTGGAATAAAAACTCCATGAGGTAAGACTATAACAGCAAAAATAAGCGCGCTAAATACAGAGATAGAAGCTTTTTAGATATAATGGGATTCCCTGACGTTAGAATGCGGTATTTTAGTGAGAATTTTGAAGAATTTCGATGGCGCTGGATCCATCTTGCGATTATTAGAAACAAGAATGTGAATGTCGAAAGTGCTATATCGACCACATGATATTCTATAAGGAAAACCCTTCAAAATTAAGACGTTGGAAAAGATTACAGGGTGAGAAAAAGTGAAGATATAGTAAATAATAGGAGTAGAATAAAAAAGCACCTAGAGGCAATTTAATTTAATGATGGAAAACATTTTCGATCCATCCTCAAAGACGAACAACGACAACAAAGGTGACTTCGTAGCTAAGGGCTATTTTACCAATAGGTTTAAAAAGTGCGGTTTTGGGAAGAACTCCATATCCAGTATGGAAGTATTTGGGCATATGGGGAATGGTCAAGAAGAGTTGCGTTACGGTAAGGAACATTTCACTTAATGATCTAAGTACGCCAAGGAACAAACTGGGCAGTGGAAATAAATAGCGAGTGATATTAATGTTTCATTCAATTATTAATCAGCTGCTAATTCATTGTATAGAGTAAATCATGATTATATGTTGTAGCCATTTTTAGTGGTTGCTTTAACGAGAAGACATTTGGTCGGTTGCATCTGCGAGCTTCTCATTCGAGCAACGAAGGTGACCCAGGTAGTCAGACTAAAGAACATAGGTCATTGATTCCGTCTGATCTCAAAGAGTTGGCAGCGTCCCGGGCAACATATAAAGGTAAATTGTTAAGAACCAGTGGCACTCTTAGCCCTGGCATAGTGGCGTGCACTTCGGTTGGAAACCCGCGTCTGCAATAATAGAGCTGCCTAAAACGTTTTCTCTATTTCGACATCATTCTTAGGATCTTACAGAAAATTGTCAAGTAAAACCTGTAAATCACATATGCTGTTTTGATTGTCATTGTGCTATTTTAAGAATGTTGATGGTATGAATTGTCTTCTCTAACAATGTCTTCATACACGCTAGATTTTGAAAACTTTTGGACGGATGACGTAGCATATAAATTAGATATTGTTATTAATAAAAGATCAATTAATTTTAATATTTTCGGAGTAAAGTCTTAAATAAGAACCATCCCTTTTTATTAGAAAGACAACTAAAATTCTTTAATTAAATACCTACGTGTCAACTTATTATTTTTTTTAATTAACTTCTATGTACATTTGCAATTTGTCTAGTAAACATTCATCAATTTATAAGATATGACATTAACTCCATTGTCATAAGGCTCTTCAAATATCTCAGTTAAAAACTAAGCATTTTTGATACATAGAATTTACAGAACTTAGACTATTAATCTGTTTGGATCTGTCACGATATTTTACACAGCACTGGGTTTTCTTCCTTGACTGTATTAATCTTAATATTATAATGAATCAGATGGTTTGGGATCATGGGACATTTACGACAGTTTGCAGTACTTTAGACTGTTTTCTTTTTGTCCAGATATGTTTTTTTCCAGGTAAGACTACGATCAAGATGTATTTCAAGGTACTTCGCCTCTTTTGTTTGTGATATTTGCTGATTATTTAACGTGACTGCCAGGCGAGTTTCTTGCGCATTGTAAAGGTTACATGGCTAGATCTGGTTTCATTAGTCTTGATACGCCATCTGTTTAACCAGCTCTACATGTTATTGAGATGTATTTGTAGGTTGCGTGAAGCCATTTTTAGGTCTATGTGTAACGCCAGTATGGCCATATTGTCAGCGAATGTTGCGACCGTTGTGCGTCTAGTTGTGAGCGGGTCGGTTATGTATACGATGTACAGGATTGGTGCTAAAACGCTGCCCTGTAGAACTCACGAGCACTTGGGAATAATGATGTATATCCTTCTTGGTATTTTACTGGAAAATATGTATGACTTTAACACTTACTGGTGTTTGTGTAAAAAGCTCTTCTTAATTTTGTATGCCATACTTTGTCGAATTCCCGCCATGTTTGAGGAATGCTGTCGAGCATTATCTTTTGCCCTCAAAATCTCTATTGGTTTTAACAACTACTCTGTGTACTTGTTCAATCGTTATATGTTGTTCAAGGAAACAGAACTGATTATGAGGTTGCATTATTTTAAGGATTAGCTTCTCGAAAATCTTTAAGAGCATCGGCAGACGACTAAATGATCACTATGATGTTACTCAAAAGACTTTCCAGATTTTGGAATGATCTGACCGACTTTCTATTGATCAGGAAAATGTCCTAGTACGGCATTAAATAGTAAGGTAATATCATATATCACATATCTTTATCTGTAAATTATTACAATGTTCGTCCTGCGATCAAGTTATAAGCAGGGGCTTTTTTGCGATTTAGGTCAGACTTCGTTTGCACTGAATTTTTATTAGTAGACCCATTTGTAAAAGCTCCTCTAATAACTCATAAATGTTATTTATAGGTTTTCCAGGTAGTTTACAAATGTCACCGTTTTTCTGCTGCTGGTAAAATGTTTTGTTGGAGTTGTTTCAACCTTCCAGCAGCTTTTCAAAGCAAATAATCAGATCTTTCTGTGGATGAGAGGTTGCTAAATAATCTTGAATTGCCTGATTTTTTAAGTTGTTTAAAAGTCTTTGAGCTTTCTGGTTTCTCGATTCAATCTTTGTTTGTCTACTGGGGCTTTGATGTTTTGCCATGCTTTTATACGCTTGAAGTCCTCGGAAATCTTTATTTTGACTATTGTTGGACATTGCCTGCTATGCAGCTTCTTGGATAGCTCTACTGAGATGTGCTACTGCATCGGTGAAGTCATTCTCTATTCTTAGAAGAATGTCTGATGATATTGTGTTATTTATCATACCTTTAAAAGCTTCCTAATTTTCTTTACTACTAAGTGTCAGTAGCTTTTGTTTGGTTAACACTTTCTTTCCAACTGTAACTATGACTGGAGAATGGTCAGATAAAAGATCTAAACTTGATTTAACTTGATTTAACTTGAAGGTAATTCTTATGGATAAATTTTACTACAGAGATATCTATTAGATTTAGGATTTTGTTACTCTCTTAGTCAACAAGTTGCTTAGTCTATAGACAGGTGACAAAGATAATTGGCTTCCGTGATTTTTAAGAGTACTCTTTCTGTGGTTGTGATCAATCTTGAACCCCACTGTACATGTTTGGCATTGTAATGGCTGCCCGCTATAAATTTATTTTTAAAGGGTCTATAATGCTGCTTAAGTTCTATTATTACATGTCTTGGCGGGGATTAGGCCGCAGATATGACTATTGGGCTTAGCAGTCTTATACCTAAATATTAGCAGCTTGTAGATATTCTGTGTTGTATTTATCTAGTTTATGGTGTTTAATTATGCTGTTAACGATGAACGCTGTACCTCTGAGCACAGTATCCTCCGAAAGTTTTGTGTCGTAGATATTGCAGAAATGAAAATGATAATATTCTACTACGAAAATGAATAAAATTTTATTTTCTAAAATGATAGAGTACTATAAAGTTGTACTGAATATTTGTTTCAGTCACTACAATAAATGAAAACAAATCTCGATCATTGTTTTACACTACCTCCAAAGTTGATTGTCCCCATGCGATTATGGTAATCAAAGTTGCTAATAAATGCGAAGGCTTTCACGGCCAGTGCTTTAGTATATTTTGTGGTTAGTTTTCAGGTTGTTAGGCCTTAGTCAGAGAGAATTAAGTTATTGTCTCGTGCATTCCCACATATTTGTACAAGTATGGTAGAATTAATGTTGGGGAGGCTCTTGTTGCCGTCATCAGGTAGCTACTGACGTCAATCGGGTCGTTGCAGGTGACATCTCCGCATTTCTTGACGTCACTTGTTTCTTCGCCGTATTGCGGTCTGTTTTTTGCCTCTTAAGGGCGACAAATGCAGATTTAGGTTAGTTGAATCCGTCGTTCCAGTTAAAATTAATTTCATATTTAGAAATTTAAATGTTTAAATTACTAACTGTTTTCCACAGCAAAATTCCATGCGTCGAGATAAATTTGAGGCTAGCTTAATATAATAAACCCTACACGAATTGGTAGAAGCGTTCGTGATTAAATAAATAATAATTAATATAATAACATTTTGTTTTACAATCGCAGTAAATTTTTTTTATATTTTGCTCAGACGCTTAAGCTTCATATACACGTGACGCTTACATGTGAAACATCTATCAAAATGAATTCCTAAGTAATTTCTGCATATAGCATTTGATGGTTGCGTAATAAGACGAAAAAAAGCGTGCCTTTTTTTATTTTAAAGATTTCTTTTACTGTTTTTTTATTAATTCTTATGAGTAATTTTTTAAGCCATGATTTCAATATATTGAGATAAACTTTAAAGTTACAAGATCCATATATAACTCCAAATATGATGCAATAGAGTTGCGTCATCAGAAAATGTCAGTCATCGATGTTCTAATAGTAAGCAGATCTGATGTATAACACTAATCTCGATACGGTGTCTTGAAGGATGCCAGAGTGAATAGGAAATAGTGTTGTTCGTTGCTCTTCAAACTTGGCGAACAAGTAAGGTACGATTTAAAAATGTGATAACAGTCTGGAGAGAATTTATTTTCAATTTTGGAGAGTAAATTTTTATGCCGAAATTTATCAAATGCCTGTGTTACACTGAACAATACTTTTTTGTCTCAAAGTCTTTGATGGTCTTGTCCACGACTCGATGTGTCTGTTAGTGGCAGCATCATGTTTACAAAACCAAATTGGTATTCTGGAATTAAATTATTGTTTTTTGTCTTAACAGCAATTTCCAGAGATCTTGAATGGGATCAATAGTTGCTTTTTCTGCTTAGGGTTTAGGACAATTGACAACTACGTCAAATAAATGTGTTATAAACCTAATTCCTTTATCTGATAGTTTCTTTATACTTTTTCTTTGGTGATATCATATCTAGATGCTTTAAGTTGATTTGAGTTGTTGATAGTTTTCATTATCAACGCAAGAAGCACTATATGCTATTATTCTGGTCTTTTAAATTTTTTAATCCATCTTTGAAGTAATTTTAAGTAATTGCCAGCCAAATTGTTTTTTTCAAAAATTGTGTTAATATGTTCTACCTCTAATTTTTAACAAAGTACTCGGCACCAGAATCTTATTTTTTGTTATTAAAAAATCTCAGTTTGCGTGTTTGTTGTACAGGGTATGTAGTTTTGCATTGATTACCACATGCGTTTCTAGGGTTACTAACTATTCTTCTTCTCTTCTTCTTCAGCCTTGTAGCGCCCAATATTGAGCATAGGCCTCCCTTTTTGGGGGGGATTTGGCAATTAAACGCCATGCTTGCCGGGCGAGTTGGCGAGTACATAGTGAATGTACTTTTTACGACCGCCAAAGGTGTTTGTATGACGGCCGGAGAGCATTAAATGTTTTTTTGTCATTTCCGGGGTTCGAACCCGGAGCCGCCGTGCGCCAGTTTGGCAGGTTGAGGCCTTTACCTCGCGGATATCGTTACTAACTATAATAGGTAAATATTCAACTGAGAAGCCCAAATAGAACTCAATCTTTACATAATTAAGATACAAAAATTGAGTAAATCGGGAAATTTTCCATGATCCTTTGATTAATATGTAGGCACGAAGGTAGATAGGTGATGAGAATTAATATTGAGAATGAATTTCATCAGTTCTTTTAGGTAAAGTCACTTTAAATTTTTACTATATATTTTTAGCATTTAAACTACCTAATGATATAATATTGTTTATGCTTATTGTGTCGCAGAGGACAATAGACTACCAAAATTGTTATTGTTCATTAAGGAAGTTTACAGCGCTCAAGTAATTTTTTGTTAATCACTGCTGTATCAGCGTGATCTTTGTCATAAGAATGTTGAGTTGCATAAATAGCATATCCAGAGATTTTGAAATAATCTATGTGTGTGAAGCGTGATCCAGCTATAAGCATGCCGCCTGTATATGAAAGTGTGAAAAAAATATTTTGTAAATATTTGTAAATGTATATTGTTAGTAAATTTAACATAGTTTCCATTTACTTACTTTACCTAATTTACCCTTCAACATACATTTTACAGCCAAATTTACGGTGCTCATGTGGATTACCTGCTTTCATTCGTCATTAGCAATTTTTTTAATTTAAACGCGAAGGTTCTCAATTCCTTTCACCTTCAACCTACCTGTTATATACGATATATTCAGTAGCTGGCTTTACGATCAAGACATTCTTTCGAAGTTTTTTCTTTTCTAAATGAAATGTACACAAATTTCCAATTAACTATAGAAACTAAATAAAGCAACTTTCTCCCCTTTCTAGACACTTTTATAACAAAAAATTATCTAAAAGGCAATTTTTGTCACACCGTTTATAGAAAATATATCCATACTAATCGCTACCCAAATTTAAAGTTTTATCATCATCCCGTCCAATTCCATTTGATTGCAAAATCCCTAATAACCAAATACATCAAGCTTTCTGACATAAAAAACCTATAAATAAAACTTAAAACTGTTACCACCCTACTATAAAACAGATATTCCAACAAATTATTATCCGATATAATTATAAATATTAACAAAAATACTGACTCCGATCTCAAGATTCTCCACCAATTAACCAAAAATGTTCGTGCTTTTCATCAGAGGCGTTATCGATAAAATCAGCTGCATATTAATGAAGCCAAACATATATACGATCTTCACAATCAGTAATAAAAAGCTTTGTCTGCCGGTAAGATAATCACGTTTTTGTGTTGCCGTAATGCTCTGAAAGCTTGTAGTTTGGAGGGTTTGATATTTTATTTTGGGTAACACAGCTGTTCATAGAACTTTAGATACATCTTGTCTGATTTCATTGGTGTATTTTCGGGAAATTTGATAATAGATTATTTTATCTAGGATATGATATATTTGATGGATACAAGATTAGGAGCGACAGCAAAGTTGAAATCTTTTTCAAAAACTTGGATGGCCGGTCGCTTAAGAGATAATGGGAAAAATTATTCACGTGATGTTGGGACGTGACGGATGGGTAGTAGATGAATGGTTCTGGTAAGGTTTGAAATGTTTCTGTTTTTGGACATTGGTTTTCTCTTCATATGTATATGATTCTTTATCATATACTATCTTGGTAAAAAAATCTTAAATAGTTTCTACGGACGGAGCGGATGGAATGTCCAAGCAAAGATAATTCTGCTTTTTTAAGGATACGGGAAATATAAAAAGATTTTTGATGGCATTTTAGTTGTAAACTTGTTTGTCTCTGCATGATTTCAGAAAAGCAAGATCACGGGAAAATCTGGTCTTACGAAGAATAAGCTTAGAATGCAGCTTAGTGAAATTGAATGTTTCCTCCCCGTAGAAGCGTATAAAATGTTCGGAAAGGGATCCGTGGTCAATGATAAATGAACAATTAGGTTCATAGTTTGAACCGCGTCGGTTATTGGGAAATTTTCGATGTTTCGGCATCTACCCATTCGTAAAGATGACATAATGGTTAGTTTCGATATTGTCCCTCTCTTTACTAATATACCCGTTTCAGACACCTTGCAGCTTCTAAAAACTAATCACAATTTGGAAGACGACACCCTCAAATTAATTAACCATTGCCTATCTAATACCTATTTTACTTTCCAAAACAAATTCTACCGCTAAACCAGTGGTGCTCTTATGAGTTTCACACTTTCACCTGTAGCAGCTAACTTATTTATGGCCTACTTTGAAATAAAAGCCTTTGCATCTTTTCCCTTATAACCTACTTGTTGGATAAGATATGTTGATGATACGTTTGCTATCCAACTTTATGGATGGGATGCGCTTTCCGAATTTCTCTGTCACCTTAATAAACTTTATACCAATATCAATTTTACAATGGAAGTCAAACATAACAATTCCCTTCCTTTTTACATTTTCATAGACAAAAATATTTCCAAGATTAGTTTCTACCATACTGCCTACGGAATCTTACCTATATTAATTGTTATCTAAATGAAAAATGCCACCATCACTCTGCTTCCTAATTCCTAATTACCAGAACTTTCAGACGTTCCGACAGTGATAACCGACAAACTGAAGTTAATAGCATTACCAAAACATTAATACAAAACGAATATTCTCAAATATCTCTAACCCACTTCATTAACAATATTAGCAAAAATACCACTTCCAAAACTCATGACCCTCCCAACCAAACTAAAGCGTTTTTACCTTACATTAAAGGCATTACTGACAGAATAGGCCGCATACTGAATAAATAGCTGACTTAATTCGCTGAAATCTATTACCCCCACGAATTCCAATGTGTCTACGAATTACTTTCTGGTGACTGTGGCAAAACTTACATAGGTGAAACAAACAGACAAACATCTAGTCGTATATACGAACATTTTTTAGCTGTACGAAAGGGTGATATTTCTTCTGCTTTGGCTGCGCTTTTCTTGCTTATAGTTATTATCTCTATTTTTCTTTTTATTCCTATTTTTCCGAAGTCTTCCATTTTTTACGAAAAACTGTTTCTTTTAAAATTTACTTTTTTCTTTTAATATTTTTTGCTCATATGTTTGTAATTTTCATAATTGCTTCCATAAGTTGTTTCAATTTGCTTCAATCTTATTATCCTCGGATAGATTATTTTTTTTATTGGTTTTCTTATTTTAATTGATTCAATTCTAGAAGTAATGTAACGTATTTAATTATTTCCAAATTTACACATCATTTAAGCTTTACTCTTACAATTTCTACTAATAAATTGTTGTCTGAGTTGACATCAACTCTTAGATATGTTTGTGTTAGTACGTTAATGTTTCTCTATCATTGCTTGATTGTATGTATAAAGACATATTGACAATAACATAAAACACATCTTGTTGGTGACCACGTTTTCTTCTTGAAGAACTAGACCAATCGATTTTTTTCTTCATCTAGAGTTCAAGTCTACCATTAGAATAACACTTTCTGCTTTGTTAACATTATTTGCAGTTTTTTCAATTTCAGCATAAAATTTCTGCACTATTTCGCTATCACAGTTGCATGTCGAGATATAATATTGAATGATATAATTTTTGCAAGTATCTGTGATTTATCAATTATTTATTAATATTCCTACTCCATTACTATGCTGATGCTTTATCTGAGCAAAATATTGTATATTTGTCCAAAATATATTTATTATTAGTTAACCACTTTGTTTTACTAATTTTTCTTAACTTGATGTTTAGTCTAATCGTTTCTTTAAGTGCGTCGGTAGCTTTATTTTACGTTCCATGTTGCTACCTTCATAACTGACCTGTTAATTCTTAGCATCTCCTAACCTCCCTGCCTAGGTCTGTTAAAAAATAGGAACCATTTCTTTAAATTTTCCAGTCATTTTGATAAATACTATAGTATAAGTTGTTATAGTAGTTATTTCGTGCCTTCTACAACATTGCACAAAAGCTAATTTTTTATTTTTTACTTGACGGCCATTCTCTAATGGTTTACCTTCCTTATACCACCCATATGTGGGAGTTATTCAACTATCCGCTACCGAGAAAGGCGCCTCTTAAATGACCTAGCAAACCGCGTGCAGGATAACGCTTTTCATTTAAAATTGTCTCAATTTGTAAACTTTTTTTATTAAAAATCGGCAATTGTTTACAATGTAATTCATTTTGTGGTGTTGTTGTAAACAAGTTTCTAAGCTTTTTGTGGTTTTAAAAACTGATAATTTAAATATGTAAAGTTATATTTTAAAAACTTGTTTCATGGTTAGCCAAAGTTCAAACTGAAGCATTTCCGTCAAAATTTATTTAGTCTTGATTAATGGTTGTTTATTTACATCCTATTTATTTAGTTAATTACGCAGGTTTTTAGAGTTTTACACCAGGCGTAGATCATATTTATTTTTATACAACAGTTATTATAAAAACTAAAATTATGAGTAGATTTACCACATAATTCTTATGGTTTTATATATGATACAACTTTTTAAACTCTGAGAAGAGTACCCCGTATTTTAAATATTTGACATTTATTTTTTATTTTGAGTTTTTAAAGATCTTATTGTTTTTCTTTGTCCACCAATAGGTAATTTGATGCGTAACTTGGTTTTTCGTACCCATAATGGGCGACAACAACTATGGCTATGATTTTTACAGATAAATATTTTGTAGTTATATACAAGGTGCATTCAAGTTATAACACCTACGAATTTTTGGTCAGGACAGATAGAAACATGCGGTTTCTTTCAAAATACGCGCGCACTCTTGTTGAATGCGTGACAGAGATGGCAGCACTGCGCGGCACACAGGACTCTAGCGGCAGCGGCGAGATTGAGGACTGTTTTCATTACAAGAACAGCGTATAATCATTCGTTTTCTCCATTTGCGTGGTGTGACACCGATTAAAATTTATTGTTAGTTGAGTGAGACATGTGGTGATAGTGTTATAGATGTGTTTCATGTGCGTTTGTGGGTGCGATAGTTCAAAGAAGGCAGAACGTCAGGTGATAACAAACCAAGACAATCTCGGTCTCGCACCAGCCGGTTTGACTACATGATCAAGCGAGTGGAGAAACTTATTTTGGAGGATCGCCGAATGAATGTAAAACACGTCGCCTCCAAGGTTGGCATTTCCGCACACAATCCTGCATGAAGACTTGCAAATGCGAAAAGTATTTTGCAGATGGGTGCCACGAATGCTGACAACTTTGAAGTATTTTCTCATGCTCCCTACTCACCTGAACTGGCTCATAGCGACTTTTGGCTGTTTCCAACGATGAAAGACACTGTCCGTGGTCGCAAATTCACTAGTCGTGCTGCTATTGCATCAGCGATTTTCCAGTAGTCAAAAAGACTTCTAAAAAACGTTCCCAGCGGCTATGGAATCATAGCGTCGACGTTGTGAAAAATCTGTATGGCTGCATGGAGATTACGTCAAGAAGTGACACAAGTTTCACGGTTTTCTTGTTATTAGTTTGTAAGAAAAAAAATTGGAAGTGTTACAACTTGAATTCACCTCGTATAACACCATTTTGTTCGATAAAACGGTAAAATATAACCATGAAAACATTTTACTCATATTTGATGACATATGTCCTTCTTGTAAAATTTTCCGATTTTCGAAGGAGACGGAGGAACAAGCAGAAAATACGCACTATGTCCTGAAGGACCAAAATCAGGTGTTGCGTCAAAAATCATCGACAAAGTACATGATATGGTTTTAGACGTCTGACAAGTGGAAGTACGCGAATTACCAAAGGCCACAGACATCTTAAATATTTGAGTTTACTTTATTTGACAAATTACATATAAAACAGATTAACAACAACAAAAAGTAAATAACAAATGAAAGCTTTAAATAATCTTGGTATACAAAATCTATCAACAGGCAAACGAACATACTGGCCAACAGATCTTGCGAAAATGCCAGACCTTCATTTTTGTGTATTTAAGGGGTTTAATCTGACTTACTTAAAAATTTAAACCTTTGTACACTTGTTAGTAGTTCATTCGGCCATAATAGTAACAGTGGGAATACACATGTTAATTACTGAAAAAACACCGACCCTGTGTAATAAATACACTAACTGGGATTTATATAGAGAATTAATAAGCAAATCTCTGCCACTGAATATTTCTTTAAAAACTGAAGGTGAACTAACTGAATCAACGTAAACTTTTCAATCAAGTGGTATAGTAAGCCTATTGGCAAGCAACTCCGCAAAACCAGCAGCATGTGACCTATAATAGTTAAACTTCGACGGAGATGGCAAAGAACAAGACACTCGACAGATAAGCGCAGTCTAACTCAAACAACCGCTGAAATCAAAAGACTCCTGTCTGGCAGTTAGAATCAGTCCATACAAATCTGAAATCCTTATCTCCAACAGAAGCTACTAACTAGTCGCTCTGGAAAGCGTTTAAGAAACTGAAAAGGCCACAGCAACATAAAACACCACTTCGTGCTGACAATGGAAACTGGGCACGAACTGGCCAAGAAAAAGCACAAATCATCTAATTCAGGTATACCAGCCATTTCCATCGGAAATCTCAAGTGACAAAAAAAAACGATATAGAGCTGCTCCTAGCGCCCCTTTTTAAATGTGGCTACTTTTTAAAAATATTACTATGAGTGAAACAATTGCAATTTATAAGCTGAACCCACGGAAAGCACCCGGATACGATCTTGTCACAGGAAAGTTCCTGAACGAATTTCCGGATAAAGAAATTAGATTTCTTACATATCTATTCAATGCAGCGTTACGATTACGTCTCATTTCCTCACGGTGGAAAGTTGCCACGATTACTTTAATTCTCAAACCGGGAAAACCTAAAGAAAATGTGTCATCATACAGACCAATTAGTCTGCTTCCGATATTATCTAAGGAATTTTTGAAAAATTGTTATTAAATAGAATTACACCTATGTTAATGGACAACCATCCTAATTCCGGACCACTAATTTGGGTTTAGAAAACATATTAGCATCGGACAAATACATAGAATTGTTAACAAAATAAATAAAAGATTTGAAGCAAAAAGGTACGTGCAGCTGTATTTATAATCGTGTCACAAGTTTTTGACAAAGTTTGGGATAATGGCCTACTTACTAAAATCAAGAAAAAACTCCATTCATCAGCTCATCAAATCATATTTAACTGACAGACACTTTCTAATCAAATTTGAAGGCTGTCAAACAACATTATTCTCCATAAATTCAGGCGTCTCTCAAGACAGTGTACTGAGACCTATACTATGCCTTCTGTATACAACAGATTTACCCACGTCACCAACAACGACTGCAACATTTGCCGATGATACGGCACCACTAGCAACGCATTTGGACGTGAGTATGGCATTCCACAATCTCCAAGCTTACCTGACTCTACTAGAACTATGGTTCAAAAGTGGCGCATCAAGATTAATAAAACACCAAGAGTCACCTGCCAACCGGTTACGCTGAATAACCAGTAAGTCCCACAAGGTGAGCGAGCAAAATACTTAGCCAACATATTTGGATGAAACGCAAACATGTGGGAGAAATATATCGAAAAATATTTCTATACAAAACCACACTCAGATCAGTCTGGTCTTAGAGCATTAAGCAACTCTAATATTGACATTTTAAAACGCTTTCAAGCTAAGACGCTGAGATCCGTAGTTGAAGCGCCATGATATGTATCAAACAAAATCATACATTGGGGTCTTGATATCCCTACAATCACCAAAGAGATAAGGAAATACAGCGTACGTTACCAAGTACAGCTTAGTGCCCACCCCAACTCTTTGGTCGAGCATCTACTAAAAGAAGAAAAAGAAGAGCCCAAACTCAAAAGATTAAAGATATCTTACCTACCAAATAGATTTGAGTAACCGTGCGAGTGTTGTTATATTAGCTATGGATGGTATCAAGGTGATCTCGTGGATTTTTAATTTTTGCCTTGTTGATTCTCCCAGTTGTGAACTTCAGAACACGTCCTGTTAGATTACTTAGACAATATACACCAAGGAGGAAGAATAGAAACTGTTATAGAGGATTTATCAACGGTTATTTCAGAACAAAAATATTAGATTGAAGTATTAACGCCTTTTTACAAATGTAAATAAAGTAAAAAATCATAATAGGCAACTGACTAGTATTTGTAGTTACTTTATCTACTACAGACCATATAGTTGTGAAACATTCTAGACGCACTGATTAAAAAACCGTTTTTATTGAATTCAGTCTTAGAAAAACACACATCACAGCACTTGAAAGGATAGGCATTCGAAAGATATGCAAGATTCGTTTCTTGCAATGTAGACTTCAATATTTTTAGTGTCTACTTTAGTAAATACCACTCTGAAAATCAAAAACTACAAAGAACCACAGGTGAAATTTTACTTAAGAGTTATACAAAAATGGAATGCCCTAATTCTCAGTACTCGGGCAAAAACTATATTTGGCTTCTCAACAGACCTTAAGATTGGCATTCCATATCAAAATCTTACGCTTGCATCTGTAGAGATTATTTTAATTAACATAGACATCATCGTCTTTTGTATGCTGGGAGACACTCTGAGTTTAAGGAAATAACGACATAACGTGCTTTAACTAATTCCTAGCCCTTTGAACTCAACAGTCTTATTTTGCCATCAGTTGAAATAAGTGACGTGGTAATGTTGACTCCATGGTATAAAAAGAAATACCTTATTAGTAATGCAAAAAATGTAGCTTCTTCCCACATTTCAATCACACAAAACCAGATAGATCTCTAGAAACGCAACTTCAAAATACAAATGATCTAGAAGACAATTATGTTTGCATCTCTTTGTTGGACATGGACATTTTAGCGTACAAGGTATCGACATCTAAGCCCCTAACCTTTTTCTCCTTAAAGCCTTGTTGTTGGAAGTGCCCTTCAAACGTTTTTAAAGTAACGAAATTTGGGGATCCAGGCGTTTAAGAGCTCTTAAATATTCCAAGAATGGCATAGATGCTTTTCTCTTATTTGGCTATTCCACACCAACAGTCAAATTGAAGACGTCGCTTACGTGAAAAATTGTTCTTGTCGCTTCAGTTAAGCTCCAAAAACTTCATCTTCTCCTTGATAACTTACTCTGAGATACGCATTGCGTTGCAGAGAGGCCTAACTGGCTTCAACAAATAGAAGTGGTGCTGTATCTTTATTTCCTCTAGAAAGCGGTATGGATGGAGATTCCATCCGCTACATCCTTGGCTTTTAGAAATCCAATATTCCTCCACATGATATCGGGGGAGATCCGTTCTCGAGGGGGAGCTCTCATCGGAAGAACTAGTGTGTCTGAAAGGGACCGAAAGACGACGTTGTCATCGAAAACGTTAACGGTCGGCGCTGGAGGAAAAGGCGAAACCATCTTCATCTTTACTCCATCCACTTCTCGCGGAAGCTCGGGCTGTTTACATTGAATAATTGGAAATCATCCAGTGACGCACTCGATGGCGCAGTTAGACGGAACACCGCACAGTACGTATAGACTCGCCGAACGGATCAAGGAGATCTCTTTTGATAAAGTCTAGTAAACCAATTAGAAGTCCTATTAGGTAGTCAAAATGGTAAACTTATCTTTCTTATATATCCTATCCGCATTTCGTTTTGATTTGTAAAATGTAAATAAAATAAAATTCAAACAGTGTGTAATTAAAGATTTTTATAGTTGGGATAATTGTGTCAGTCAATTTCATGAATACTAATTTTTAAAGCTTTTTATGCTTAAGACGATGTAAATAAAGTTCACCGTGTTATCAACTGTCACTTAGCTCTGCATGTAAATAAATCTACATGATTGTTCTTCATTTTTAGCTACCAACCGCTCGCATTAGATGGTAATTTGTCTCATATTATTAGACGTGCATAATTGTAATTAGAATCTTCTGTAGAAAAATAGCTACTTCTTTACATTTTACACCGCTAGATGTTTTTGTAATATCCAACTATAACTTACATTTTAAATATATTCATCACAGCAGGTGACTAAAAGCTCACCGAATAAATAACAATTTACGGCATGCCTTTTACATTCAACCGACAATAAATTGCGGTTGGCGGTCGTTCATTATTTACTTGTCGATCCGTTTGAAGTTTGCAAGGCCGTACTTTGCATATGCCAAAAACGTTTTTGTACTAATAACAAATTCGAATCTCACATAATTTATATTACATCTAAAATTTTGTTACATTGGGGCTGAATATTAAATAACAAAAATAGATTTCTGAAACTGAATTTCTATTTTGCATAACAGTTCTTGACCTTTCGTCAAAAACTGGTATAATTGAAAAACAAATTAAAGAGAGTTTATATATTTAACATAAAAAATATATAAGGTAATTTCACAAAATTACTTTAAAATCACGAGAGGGTGCACAGCAGGTGCTAAAGATACATCACATTTATTTTCTAGTTAATTTTTAAGAGACCTGATCAAAGGGAAATCGACAAATTCCAAAAACTGTAGTAAGCTATTAAGAAAATTAAGTGGATAATGGAAATTACATAAACCGTGTTTACAATATTTTGTGTACGCAAATATTGCTAGAACAGTTCGTCACTCGCGGTCTTCCAAAAACCTCTTGATCTTTTCTTGAATTTGTGTCCATCTCCACCCGCTGGTGATAAGGGCGCAAAAATGGCGCTGCAGTCTGTGAGCTTATCTTATGCAAGGTGGATATCCTATTTTTCCGCTCCTCCGATGTCCATCCCCGTAGCAACACAGTCATTATGCCTCATACTTCTCGTCGATAATGTTATTACATCCCCTTCTGCATATACCACTTTTGCTAGTTCTCACGCAGCTATAGCCCGAACTTCTCTGTAAGTAACTCAACGTTGCCGTTATTATCATTGGCATGAAAAGTTCCTGAAGAGCCTGACGTTGCAAAGCGGAGTACTGTTAAGGCGCTTCCAGCATGACATAAGCTTATAAGTGTTCCAGGTATTCACTTAGACTTGAACATGGCAAGGATGATATTGATGTATTCCGTACAGGTTAATACTGCAACGAGCTCTAGGAACTTTTGTGACGTTTTTGATGGTCGCTAAAATATTTTGAATTGCCATTAGGAACACAAAGGGTAGCCTAGCCTTGAAATTAATGCTGCGCCAGGCATCCAGAAACTAACTGGAATCGTTATGGAGGCTTTTGGGTTGCTACAGACTGCGCCCTTATGCAGTCGCCGCTGGGTTGGAAAATGAGGATTATTTCCAGAAATTGACTGGTTAAAGGTCCTGACGCAGGTAGGAGGTTCATTGCGGAACTTCTTGCACTCTCCAGAATAATAATCATTGCCGTACTTCACACACTTTGGCCTTACGACCTTCCTCTTATTTTGCTGGTACACCATTACAATTAAACTGAGGACGCCAAGTAGGTAGAAGAGCTCTTTCGTTTTCTCGAACTAAGCTCCAAAAACATTATTACGTATTAGTCTACGACTGGAACCTTTCCACTTCATCGTGAAGATGGGGATATCATTGTCGAGGAGCGAGCTCCTGCCTCAGCAAAGACGCTGTGTATGATAGAGCGGAAACGCTTGTTTGCTTTC
This sequence comes from Sinelater perroti, assembly GCA_036346155.1. NCBI lineage: Eukaryota > Metazoa > Arthropoda > Insecta > Coleoptera > Elateridae > Sinelater > Sinelater perroti. Next base: position 26,869,923 of record JARFIY010000248.1, on the reverse strand, counting down.
AACAGGTGGAAATGGTGTTCCTGGCAAAAGTGAATCAGCCACCAGTAATTGTCAGATGTAGCAGCATGGATAGATACTCCATCCATTATATTGTTGGCTTTTATAAAGCTAATTTTGTGTTCATAAATAACTTTACAAAATATTCGGCCTCTTTATCCCAGTGGTGATGGGAGTGATCCGTTTCCGTAAAGAAGGGAAGGGAAGGCGGACGAGCTGATGTGTTAGGGAAGCGGGTTGGTAACAGCTTGCATATTTACATTATTTTTGCGGTTGCTGAGGACCTTAAAGAAGTTGAAGATGATAGCGGCACCATTGTGACCTTCGTACGACGATAAACGCAATAGCGCTTACGGACAGGCTTAAAGAGCTTCCATCTTTGTTGTAGATGGCCTGGACCGGAGTGGCATGCTCTTCAACAGGAAAGGGGGAGCATCGAAGCTTTACAAAACCGACTCCCAAGGATTTTTCTAGAAATAGCGAATATAATTTTGTGATTCTCCACGCACAATTGCTAGAGTTTTGAAAATCGTTTATTTAGTTTTTTAAGGCAGCTTGGTCCTGGTCCATATTCTAATCACACGCTAATAGATAAACCCTTGTAGAAGGTGTGTCACCAATCGTGTTAGCCGCCTAAGTTTTTATCTTATCAAGGAATCACCATTTTCGACCGTTTGTGACGGTTATGCTCTTCCGCACTGTGCTTTCCAAGTTGTAGAGTATCGTCGCTTTGTTTCTCAGAAATTCCTTGCATCCCTGTGGGGAATCATGTTTCCTTGCATACTTTAAATGTGCATTTTAGCAACGTATCCCCAGACTGAACCGGTATTATATGGCATCATAGGTTGCAGTAGACTATGTTGATTTTTCCTGCTTTCGCTTATTTTGCAGTGTCATCAACAATCATCATCAACAACGAAGTGCTTGGCTTTGCTCCTCCAGAGAATGAAACGCACAAAAAATAATGAATGGGCCCGAGTCTTTTCCCTCGGTTTTTTATGATCATTGCGGTGTTTTTCTCCGCAATGATTTTGACCCTTGAGGACGTCGAGTCCTTCTTGAAGTTTCTTTACTGCTAGGTGAAACCTGAGTGAACTGGATACTAACGCCGCGTCGTTTGTGTATTGGGCTAGCATTGTTAAAGGCGTAGTAAGTTTGTCCCTGACAAGATAGATACTGAAAAAATTCAAAAACAAAACTGACCCTTGGGGGAGGGGGGCTCTTTCGCATAGTCTTCTTGACCTCATGTTGTCGATTTTAATCCTGAATTTTCTGCCACTCAAAAGGGGCCGAATTAGCTATCTTGAATACTAGCCTATTCTAAACTTTGTTGAAGGTTTTGGCCATGTCTAGAAAAATTGATGATTTTCTTTTCTTGAAGCCTATTGCGATACTTTTCACCACCCTTAGGAGTTGAAGGGTGGTGTAGTAGGCTTGGCGGAATTCTAACTGACCCTCTATGATCAGTTATATGGCTTTGGCCGCTGGCTTCAGGTACTGTTGGATTATTCTATCCACTACCTTCCCCAGAGTGAGCATCAGACTAATGGATTGGTAAATCTGGGGAAGGATGTCCATCTTTTCTGGCTTAAGAAGCATTATAACCTCAGCTAACTATCATTGGCCGGGAAAGTATTGTAATCTGAAGATAGCATTAGCAATGGTGAACTGCTTTGATAGTTTCGTTAAGGATGTCATCAGACCTTAGCGCTCTTATCGCTTGGAGAATTTCCTAGGCGATTGTCGGCTCGATAGGTTCTGGGGCGTCCCTGTTCTGCAACTGATAAAATTTCACTTTGATACGCAGGTTACATTGAAACGAAATTTTGGACATGCATTCTAGGACACTTGTTGCTAGCTGGCAGAAAACAAGTTTCCTTACTTGCGTTTGCAACTTTTTAAGCCAAATTTGCGTACTTTCCGATTCAACCTTATATGATTACAACTATTTTTTTCTATAGGTTGAGTCCAAATGGAGTGCTTTTTCGTTCAATATAGTAAAATTTGCATATTAATATATAATACGTCATATTTTTTGCCGCATGGTATGCAAATAGGTTTCGTAACAATAACAGCTACGTAACAAATGCGCCTTACGAAACGGACACAGAATAACGAAAACGCTCACAAAAAATGATTATACACATTAATTGAAAATAAAATAAAACAAATTATAGTGCAGTGGTATCACATCTATAAGGTAATAATAAGTTGTTATAACCAAAAATTTTCATTATAACCGTTCTATTTTTCGATAATATTAAACTAGCAATACGAAAAATTAAAATTTTTATTCCATTCTATAACATCAGTGTCGGACATTTCTAAGCATCTATATGACTACTTTTTCAAATTTTAGCATTTTCTTCAGTGATAAAGAAACTATTGGATTAATTGAAATGCCGCATTAAAACAAGTTGTCAGTGCCATCAAAGCTGTGTACATGTTTTTTAATTTGGTTCAGCCGAAATACTTTTATACTTTTAAACAAGTTATTTTTAAGTCAACGACAGTTTTTTTGTATTTTTTTTTATTTTTTATAAAAACTACTCTATTTTAAAAATATACATTGTAGAAGTTTTATGCAACACACAATTTGTGGTTACTAATGCATGTTATTCTATCTATGCTATCAACTTCAACTGATTTTTTATAGTTACTAGAACTATTCTGGAATAACCTCATCAATAGGAATCGATCCTATAAATGTGTCCGTAACAGCTTTGATGAAAGGCTCCGTGGCTTCTTGCACTATAGGCATTACGTCGTCTACAACGCGCCTGGGGTTTTCATTGAAGAAATTCGTGATAAAGTCGGCTGTAAGAAACTATGTATAGTATGAGCTTCTAAGTGGTATTAGGGAGATCCTCACCGACACCCGAATTTTCTTTATTGTTGGAGATCATCTTGATATGCGCATTTCCGATGTGGACCTTAGAATGAACTTCATCCAACTTCAAGTATTTCACTCCCGAGTTCTCCTCCGTGGTGAACCTGAACTTGGCCGATACGAAAACATCAGCTGAAACGCAAAACGCCTTCTTTCATTAGCAGTTAGTTATAAATGAGGCCCATCTCACTGGCTTGTCCTTTAAAGCTTCCCGAGTCCTTCATCGGAGTCGGAGAGAACAACTGGCCCGTGGCGTCATATTTCATTGTAACTCGCATAACTGGGAAGAAGGCTTCGAAATCGCCCACCAACTTTTCAGGATTAAACCTGTTTCGAGCAAAATTTTTAGTCGTAGCCGAAAACCCCGGCAATTATAACAGTCCGTACCTGAAAATTTTCAACTCCATCTTTTCGTATCCCCAAACCTTTATATCCTTCATGATAGCAGAAACGCTAAGAAACTCGTTGATTGTTCTGTTGATGGCATAAACTGGTACGTGATACGGGCTGAAGCTTGGGATGTTCAGTTCGGGAACTCCCTTTATTAGTTCCGGCGATACAGTATTCAGATACTTCAAAAGGCAGTCGTTGTAGTTCGGGTCAGATTTCCGACAAGATTTCGGAAAACGATCAGCTGAAAGTGGCGTTTCATGAACTTGCCGATTAGCAGTACTATACTTACGAATCACTTTTGCGCTTGCAAAGAATGCTTGCAGTGCTACACACGTAATAAGGAGCAGACGACTCATTTTGATATCAATAACTGAGGCTGTCGACTAACAAGATTTTCGTGAACTTACTCGCTTTTATAAATTACCAACACTTTTTGCCTTGTAATTCAATGTCAACGTAGACCGGTTATTTAAGCAGTGATTACAGAATAGCAATTATTTATCACTTTGTGTCTGCTGCGATATAAAAAACTGCCGATGCTAGATCTAGAAGAATTAAAGGTTAAATTGTAATACATATAAACGGCAATAAAATGGTGTGGAACATTCCATTGGTTTAATTTTTTCAAATACATCCTAGAAAATGATTGTCATAAAAGTTACTCGGTCAAGGTTTTGTGTTGCGTACAATTTAGACATTTAATTATTTTCTATAAATGTCAATATATTGGGATAGTTGAGTTATAAACAAGAACTTGTCACTTTTAGAAATCGCCAAGTTTTAACATATATATCTCGTTAATTTGTCAACATAATCTGAGCAAAAATCGTAAAGGAATTTTTGACTAAATACATAGAAATGCACTTGGGGCAGAAAATACCAACACGATAGTGTAGGAGTGTCGTATCGTCAGAAAAAACCTTCAAATAAAGACCATCTGCAAATCATATGCTAGCTCCTGCTCTAAAAAAGTAGATTATTAGAGCTGGGAAAACGTCGTAATGTTCTACTTGCCTACAGATGACTATATGCTAGGGCTTCCCTTGGGTACTAAAATTATATTATATATATACATTACATAATTGCAATTTTGATCATTAATATCACAATGTCCTCTATTGGTTTTGATGCTTGTTAAGGGCCTGTGAGTGTAGATCATCGTTGTTCTTGTGTCCACTTGAGCTATTATAGTACTAATGATATTGATCGGTGAACATCATTCCTGTCTGAGAGTAACACTAAGTTTGAAGGACTTTTTTTATTTACATATTTGTATAAGATCTAAATGTTCTTGTATAAGCTGAGACACCATAATAAATAAGTGACTGGTAAATTTATTTAATTCCATAATAAGAGTGAGATATACCTGTGATACATAAAATGTTTAGAATTACTTCTGGAACACAACCTTGCACTCTCCATTAATAATCCAATTGTGTCACATATTAAAATAGAGGTATGAAAATAAACTATAATGCTACGTAAAGTTACCAGCGTTGTTCGAACAGACGGGAGAAAAAGTAGTTGTTTGTGCAACGCTCGGAGTGCAGTTGTAGACAAAGAGGGAAATTATAAAAGCAAACAATCGTAAGTACCGGTACTGTGTACAATGGATTCAATAGATTTTTTATGCTCTTATCGCTTAACCAAAGCAACAGTGGCTGTAGCTATAAAACGTAGATCCTGAGAGTTTGTTAGTATCTGGTGTTATGGTTTTGATATATAGGCTTATGGAACGGCAGCAAGTCATAAACCGTCGTCCTAAAAATCACAATCGTGGTTATTTATTAACCTCGGCGGAGCACTCGGTAATTATTTGCTAATGTGTTTGACGAATTTAACGTTGTACCAATTCAATATGTTTAACAGTAGCATATTATAAACCATTCCCAAAAATATATTAGTCAAAGATATGAATGGCGTTTCAAAATAATTGGGATTCTTTTCAAAACCTTGGTTGTGTGTTAGATTAAAATAGGCGCCCAGATCACTTGTGAAGATAGTGTAGTGCCATAACATAAAAAAAGATGACTTATTTGTGAAATGCTGCGAGTGCAGTTGTGGACAATGCAAAAAAGTATAAAAGTTGCAGTTGCAGAGCATACAGACATACATTAAGTGTTTGGTTTTGCCACAAGACGCCAGCCTGTGGAATAAATAGTACCACACTGAATGCCCTCGCTCCAAATATGCCGAAACTGATTATTTTAAAACAAAATATTGACTGACTTTTGAGACGAGAAGGGAGTTCTGCTAATAAATTAACTGTATCCTAGAAAACATAACCAACAAGAGGTTATAGACACAGTGCGTTGTTTGAATATGACAATGAGAGACTACATTTCAGTCACTACATAGTTACCATCCTGTAAGCTCTCTAGTACACTGCGTTATCTCTCGTCTCATATGTGCTGGATCTTGCACCGAGTTGCTATAAAAAGAGCCACACTAATAAAACTTTCCTTAACAACAATCTTCAGTCAGCTGTCCACAAGTGATGCCATACTATATCCAAAAAATAGTTTGCAGCTGTTTTAGGGAAAGTGTATTGAAGGCAAATAGCTCTAATAAAATATTGCACATTCCTTTCTAACAAAAAGATTAGTGTGGAGAAAATAATTGCACTTGTAAATATTTTTGGACGTCCAAAGCACAATAGTTTTTCAGTAGCGCTGTAGGATGGTAGAATTGCCAGAATGAACACCAAATTGATAATTGGGGATTCAGGTAACAGGCAGTGAATATTTAAAATAAACTGCCAGCGCTAATCGTTTTATAATTTTGGCTACAATGGGAAAAGAGGTATAAGCAAATGTCTGTGGGTCCACATTTCAGTTTCTGAACATCTTAATCGTAACATGGCATTAACTAAATAGACAGTTAGCATAGCTTGTCATATGCTAACTTCTTTAATATTCTTCCGGTAATTAAATAAATTTTAAATGCTTTTTGGTATTTAAGGACTTTATTATTTCTTTTTTCTTCGATGAAAAGTCAATAATTAGAAGGGACATTTGATATGTCGACGATAAAAAGTGTACTGTATTTTGATGTTCAATATAGCTAGAGATTTAAATGTATCCTCAAAATGGCTTTTCTTATGTAATCGTGCTCATCGTTTTTTGGTTGCTTACTATAAACAAATATCCTTCAATAATTTGCTTATAGCATGCGGTTTTTCTCTTATTTCTTTTGATTTTAATTTAATTATAGGATAATTGGCTAAATCTAATTTTATCTGCAAGCTATGAGCTTATTATTACGTTAACCATCTTTTTTGTTTTGTTTTTTTCTTAATATGTGTTTAATCTAACAAGTATAGTCAAATGAAGAAATTATTTAGTTTTATATAATTAAAAAATGTTTAATATAAATTTTAACAATTATTTCTTTGTTTACATTTCATCCTTTCTTTTTATTTTAATTTGAGTATATATATATATATATATATATATATATATATATATATATGAAGATTTTATTATTAGCAATTTATTATTAACTTTCTATTAAACGGATTCTATTATTATAAGTTACTTCTAGCGAAGACCTAAATAAAACTAGTTCAATGTATCAAAGAGATAACATTTTGAATATGTTCCTTTACATGCCACTCTATTAATGTATAAACACTTTTTATTAAATGTAAACTTACATTTTCGAAAAGTCTACACTATAAAATACACCGGATAAAATGTTCAAAACGGATCGTTAAGCTCTTGATCAAAACAAAATAAATTGATTACTGCTAATTAAATGTTAAATTAGACATTTAATATTAAATATAAATAAGTAACTAATGTTTAAACTAACATGCCAATGGTAAGGCTCTATAACGTCCCACGTGAGAGCACGGCCTGCGAACACAGATGTTAAGGCTCTCATATGTTCGCTCTCTCTGCCCAGTCGTCGCGCATAACCTCTGATGCGGGGCGATATGGCAAGCACCGCGCCTAAGACGACCGCCATTATTACCCCTTGTTCGAGTGAACGCAGGTACACAATTATTTTTAGTGATTGAATAGGCCACCCGCTTTGCATCAGAGAACCCCGGGAATGGAACCCGGGGGTCCGTCCGTACCGCACCCCGCGCCTCAGCCACTAAACCACGCTAACAATTAAACTAATATAGTGACCGAAATATGTAATAAGCACAACTTATTGATCTTTCTAGTTTTCCAAAATTGTTCTTCGCCTTATATTATCCCTAATTCTTCTTTTGGCGCGTTATACACTGAACCCATAAAATGATTTCAGTTTTGTTTCAAAATTATAACAATTGTTTTCAAGTTATGAAATTTTGTTTATTTATATTTCCAAAAATCTAACCATCCGCAAGGTTGTGTTTATAAATACAAACTGTAAACATGGCTACAGTATTTGAAGCTACCCAGAAGCCAATTATTTGATAAAGGTTCAACTAAAAATTCAGTTAATTATATTCCCTTAATAGAATAACCCATTTTTTTATTTAACTTCTGCCTTAAGTTTGTAATTTTACTAATGACGCCCCTGCTTATGTAGTTTGACTTTGCTATAAAAGCATTATAAAGAAATAGTTAAATATACGTGGTCTACTTTTTTTCACATCCCGTTTTAGTTATACAATCAGTCTTTTTGTGGGCTATCAGTACAATTTATGTGTGCTTACGCTACACTAAACATGCACACTTAAGATATGCACCATTGGACACTTTACAATTTAAATTTAGATATTTGGTACTAATTGATATACATAATATTTATATTAATCTAGTTGGTAGATCGTATGGCTTGAACTGTTTCAATCTTTTCGGTCATTCTTTATCCAGTAGTAGTATGTTTACAAGTTCGTTTGGATGTTGTGCCAGTTTTTCCCTGTGATTGACCCTGAATTTGCTTATTTCTTCACGAACCTTGGGTAAACTTAGGTCAACATAAATTATCACATTTGCAATATACCAAAGGGCATCTACTATTACACGGAGAACCTTATTTTGGAATCGCTGCAATATATCTATATTGGATGTACTCGCGGAGCCCTGTAGGGGCACTCCATATGCCCAGATGGGCCTCAGTATGACTTTGTAGAGCAGCAACTTATTTGCCACATTAACAATTCTGACTTTCATCCAATTATACAATAAAGTTGTTTTCTTTTAGAAAATGTGTGGGGTTATTAAGTCAACCTTCTATCTAGATGAATGCCTAGACATTTGACTGTGTCTGCTTATGGTATTTGGCTTCCACACAGTTTGACAGCAGGGCAAATTTCTTTCCTTATTGTAAATGTAATGTGAGTCGATTTATTTTTATTAGCCTGCATTCGGCATTTTATCAGCTACTGTTCGAGTTGGTTTAAATAATTTTGTAGATGTCTGGTTCCAGTATTAAGGTCGTGGTGTAAAGCTAGGATCGTTTTCATCGGCGTATGTTGTTATTATTGTTGAATTGCTTTGTGGAAGGTCTGTTCTGTACAGTGAGTACAAGATCGTCCCCAGGACGCTGCTCTGTGGTACTCCGGATTTGATAGGGTATAAGTTAGTGCATGCTTCTTGATGTTTTACTTGGAATGTCCGATCCGAAGAGTAGGACCTTAGAAGGAAGTAAAAGCTAAGCAGAATTGAGTTTTAAGTTTACAGAATAATTTTAGATGCCACATTGTCAAACATACGTTTTTAATACTTTTTTCGTCTCTATCTGGAATTGCTTGCCATGCTGCTTTTAGTATTGCTTTGGTTAGTCTTGTTACTGTTTCTTCAACACCCCTTTCTGTTTTCTGTAGTATTGCAAGGGTTATTTGTTCATCTAGTTTTTTACTAAAGTACTCCCAATTTGTTCTTTTACTATATAGTAACGGTTTCTTTAATATTGTCTGTATTTTGGTTAGGAATGTTATTATAATTGGTGTGTCATCAGAAGTTAATTCTAAACACAATTCTACTTTAATAGTTTTGGAGATCTTTGTTTACGTAGAAGTCCACAAGATCAGATATCTTTTCAGGATCAAAAGGCCAATAGGTAGGCTGTGTTGATAAATAATTTAGGTTATAATTTTTTATAACTTTTAAGAGTTCTCTTTCTTTGTAGTAGTCTGGATCCCAGTACGTGTTCTTTGCATTATAGTCTCCTCTTACTAAAAATCGGTCTCCTAGCGTTTTAAAATATCTGATATAGTTTTCGTATTTGTTGTTGTGTCGCGGCGCACAGTATACTGCTGATATTGTTGTTTTCTCTTGGCTGTCTACAATAGTTACGTGAGTGGATTGAATATTGTCTTGCCTATATCTTTCTCTTTTATAGTGTTTGATTTTCTATTTGACAATCACAGCAGACCCTCTATCCGCAGTTTCGTGTAGGTGGTTAGAGTTAAATATGTTATAGTTGGGTATTTTGATATAGCTTCTGCTAGTAAAATAAGTTTCTGACACTAAGATAATATCATAGGTTTTTAAAAATTGGTTTACTTCCTGTGCGTGCTGGCACAGGCCATTGGCATTCTATACTGCTATTTTTATTAGTTGAGCGATTATTTGTTTTTAAGCAGAATTGATTTATAAGGTTCTTTATCACCTGTTTTAGTTCGTTTAAGTTATTTGCAGGTTGTGTTGTATTTATCGGAATTTGTTGTGTTCCCTTTTTGCATTTTTTGGGCATATGTTACTCCTGGCTGTACGTATCTAGTTTCTATCTTTCGTTGTCCTAACACTGAGTGTATTTTTTGTTGTATTTGCTCATCAATTATATAGCCTCTGTAATTCGCTGGATGGTTCTCATTACAGTTTATACACTTGACATTTGTATTTTTTTTTCTGGGACAGTTGAAAATATAAAGCTTTTCTTAGCATTTTAGGGAGTGACATAATTAGTTTTAGAATTTAATGTTATTGAACTATTCCCGGACCTCGAGCAACATAATTGCTTTGAGCGTAGATGCAGTTTTGGAAATTTGAAAATTGGTCTCTAAAAATTGCCAGTCGAACAAATTACCAAAAGATGGGTTCGAATCATATCATCAAATCATTTTAGTGATAACCTTCTTTTGTGTTGCTTTAATGGAAAATTATCATAATGATATGAACAAAATTTAAGCAAATAAATTGCATGCATTTCATAGTGTTGTAAAAGACAAAAAACGTTATAAAAAAATATTATCTGAAATATATGATGTACCAAGTAAAATAAAACTATAATTTGTGTCTACTCTTTCCCTGATATTTGCTAGAAGTTTGTTACCACATATGCTTTATTATTCATTACCATACGGTTTAGATGTCACATTTTGCTTTTCACTTAATTTAGAGACATTGTGTATCTGGAATAATGCGCTAGTTTACTTTTAAGAGTAAAATAATAAAGTTTTAACCTTTTGTTCCTATATGTTAACAACCATTTTACCTCTTTTTGTCAATACCAGTCTGTGGTACGTGCCGTTATTTCAAATTTCTGTCTAAATGGTCAGTTTAGCAATCCTCAATTTTCTTTAAAATAACTTTCCTATTTGTCTAAACAAAATTAATTTCCGGTATCTTACCGATTAAACATTAAAACAGTTTTGCAACAAAGCTTTTATATATCAAAATGAGAACTAAGAAATGAAGGGCAGCTCATTTTCAAAGTCGAACAGGTTTGATAAAGTTCTACATTAAATTAGAAGAGCATTTACCTGATCGCACTATATTTTTCATAAAATTTAATTATATGAAAAAGTAACACAATTTAAAAATCTCTTGCGACAAGACCCCCAAGAGGTATATAGATTTTATAATACAGCGATTTGATGCAACGGTCATTAAAATTTACTACGAGTTACACGTAGTAATGAGAATATTTATAGTGTTATCTGTTCACTCTCTCATACGATCTCCCTAATTTTTGAGGTGTATCTAGATATATACATAAGAAACATATGCGCCAATTTTTCTATAAATTTCTTTATAAAAGAACTGTAGAAAGTATAAAAAATTCAAAAACATTCAAAGATTATTTTCCCCCACCCCTTGTATGGAACGTGACTGTTTTTGAGATCTGAAGGACGTGAAACAAAAATTTCCATTAAAATTTTTTAGAAGCCGTGACATGAATGCTTCTGCAGTATATAGTATTTCCATGAAATATATCTAAAAGCGTTACTATAAAACTTGAATTAGGATGACATTAGTGCGAACCCCGGATTTTGTAAAAAGGAGGCACCCAAACAATAGATGAGGCAGTAATAAAAAACGAATGCAACGTAAAAGAGCACTAAAAAGAAAAATATCATAAAATTAACCAAAGCCGCATGGTAAAAAGGCAACTAAATAAAAAAAAGTAATTGACTCCCAACAGGGGATCTTGCTAATACCAGGTGAACTACAAAGTCTGAAATGAGAAATCACACGATGTGATATATCGTATTGGTACAAGAAATGAAATAAATAATCGGCGCGGTCTTAAATGTAAGCAATAATGATACCATAATATAGAGAGAGCAAAAGGAAGAGGGGGAAGCAATACAAAAGAGTTTTTTATAAGTAATAGAGGTAACAACGCAATCATAGCTTTCAAGCCAATGATAAAAATACAAGAAAAATTTGCAAATATTAATAATAAGAAGATAAAAATATGTTCTATTTTACAGTTCCTGCATCAGGGGAATCACAAATAATCATAAAACTAAAAGCCCATATCAAAGTCTATTCGAGTCATATGTCCGATATACTAGACTCTATAGTTACAGAAAAGCAGACTGTGGCTTCGACTATTTTCTAATAATTGTAAGATTTAGAGAAAGAATATTAATAAAGAAAGAACACGACGAGGCAAAAAATCAAAAGACTGGGAAGAAATATAGGATATATTGTATATATACGTCAAAAATGTTACGAAAAGATAAAAAAACAATGTAAGAAGAAAAAGAGGTACGATGAATAACGCAAGCTAGCAATAAAAAAATTAAAGTTAAAGTAGCGCTACTAAATGTAACAAGTGAGGGAGATAAATTCTTGAAGGACTATTCACGTAAATAATGAAATAAGATGCTTAGGACATTTGAACACAATGGACGCATCTAGGGGTTGTAAAATTATTTCCAAAAGAAACCTTGATGATCAAATGCCTAAAGGTAGAACATGAAAAATGTGTCTAGATAATGTAAAAAACAAAATAAAGAAACGGGAGTGTGTAATGAGAAAACTTTAAGTGTATAAAGAAAAGTATGGAAGATCAAAGAACAAGATGAAGGAAGCAATCCGTTTAAGAATTCTGAATAAAAGCTATGACCCTTAAAAGCCGACAATTGTCAGGAAATAAGATATTTGCTAATCAGTAAAGTAAATGTAATTATAGTTTACTTTATTATAAAACTAAAAACAAAAAATGTATTGAAGACGTAAGAAGAAAAATTTCCAAAAAAAATTTCAAGATTTTATATACTTCCGGAAACAAATAATTTGGAATTACGTTCCAATTTTTCGATTTGTAAATAAACTTCGTTTTTCTAGTTAAGCAATCCGAATTCTTGACGTTCTGGATTATTGATGTCCGAATCATCGAAAGTATTGTTAAATGGCCAATTATTTTAATTAAACTAATAAAAAAATTAAGTGCGCAATTTCTGCATTCTTTGCGCAATTAGCAGTTTTTGCAAAGAATAAAATCGTTGAGACATTTGTTTCCCAAGTAATCCGAATGCCAATTAAGTAATTTTTTTTTTTTGAATATTACAAGTAATATTTATAATTTATATGCAGATGATTTAACTTTACTACCTTGCTACCTTCATAATCAAAACAAAATGAAACAATGGTTACAGAACTTAACGTAAAACGTAAGAGTTTTGAAGCTAAAATTATGATTTGCAGCTAATGGATTTATAAAAGTGTAATTTGTGAAAGTCGCGTCATCACCGTCCATCTTTTATCAACAATTTCACAGAATATATACTATTTTGGAACAACAATATTGAGTATGCTTCAAAATCAAAAGGGGTATTGCTGCACTTCTTGGCCAGACATCACTTTGTCAACTATCAAGAAATAGAAAAGGGGTGTCGTCAGATTGTATTTTTTAAATATTAAATAAATAATTTTCACATTAAAAAAAAAACTTTTACACCACCGTAATATAATTATTGTCAATGTAAGGGAAGCTGTGTTCTGTCGATTTTTCGAATTTATAATATTGAAACTTCTAATAGAAACAAGTGGGCTCATTTTTTTAATTTTTTAATGATTTAATTTTAAATAATTTTTATGGGCACTATCATATTTACAAGAGTTTGATCAAAATGATAGAATAGGTAGTTTGCATAAACCAAACCACAAGTTGTTTTTTCTGGTATAGTTTCGTTATGGTACTGCTCGTTCTTAAACAACCAATGCACAAGTTTCGCTTCAGAAGTAGATTAAAGTTAGTAGATTTTTAAATTTTTCTTTAGAACTCCAAATTTACAGTCAATTAAATCCAAACAATATTTTTTTACAGAGTAATAAACAAACAGACAGCAGAGAAGTATCTTTCAACTATCATTCGACGAAATCTTCCGGTTTCTTCAATACATTATTAGTTGATTGGAATTTCTTGTATTGTATTTTTATATCAAGTGATTTAGTGGCATTTTATACATGTGAAACTTTGAGGTCTCTACGTATTGTCGGTTTACACACATACTACGAAAAACTTATTATCATACAAAGTATTTTTAATTGTACCGTTTAAAATATTTCTTTGTTTAACAGTTTGTTGCAACCTTATACCTCTACTTCATATATACATATTTATGTCAATTAGTAAATTTTCTGTGTACCAACTAAATTTGCCGTATAGATTAGATATAAGTACGCACCTGATATGCTATCCTGCGGCACAGCGAATTGTATCGAGTGATAGACAAAGATTGTTACATCTTCAGTAGGCGAGTTTTACTCAATTATCATAATTTGAGAGAGTTTCCACTATGAGTAGTAGTTAAGAAGACAATAGCTTTTATATTAAAAGCGATTTTACTGTTCGAACAAGAAGACGTTTTCAAGACAAATTTTGTTGGCTGTAACTGCAAGTAGTCTTCGGTCACGCAACTGCAGTTTTAAGCTACCAGTTCAAGCAGTGGGTGATCCAGATGGTTTAGATTGTTCAGTTGCCGGCTGGAATCGCATGGGTCTTTATCCCCGCCTGCAGTTTCGATGGGGTTGGTTGCTTAAAAACGAAAATAGTTTGGGTGATCCCACACCCAGACAGAGTCATGGACTCAATTTCGATGGCAGTTTAGCCACATGTGGGCGACGGAGCGTCTGAGCGACGTCCCAAGATATCGAGGCAGCATTGTTCGGAACAGGGCCGCTCTTAGCAGTAAGACGACAGCATTTCTGTCAACCGGAAGCCCGATTTGGTCTAGCCATAGTAGCTAAGTAGTAACGCATTACAAACTTTCTTTAAATGTCTTTTTTTTATTCGGCTGCATCCCTATACTAGGAAAGTTATATCTAAGCACGTTATAAGAGTTAGCAATCTTAATTTGGCGATTTTTTTGGTAAGAATTGATTTACTAGCAAGAAAAGTTGAAGCCTCAAAATATGCTTGTACTTCAGTATCCTGTCAAAGCTGGTGTCCCTCAGGCAAGCGTGTTGGGACCGCTGTTGTACATCATATTTACAGCTGACCTTCCGACCTCAACAAGTACTACAGTTGCCACATTCGCTGACGACACAGCAATATTATCATCACATGTAGACCCAAACATAGCATCCGAGAAGTTACAGTCCCATTTAAATAATCTAACTGAATGGTTTAAAAAATGGCGTATTCATATAAATGAATCAAAATCAACCCAAGTAACGTTTACAACTAGAAGAGGAAATTGCCCCACTGTAATCATAAACAACAAACAAATCCCGCATAACGAAACAGTTAAGTACCTAGGTATGCACCTGGACAGACGGCTAACGTGGAGAAAGCATATATTTACAAAGCGTAAACACTTGGGTCTAAAACACCAAAAAATGTATTGGCTCCTGGGGCGGAAATCACAATTGTTACTGGAGAGCAAAATACTACTCTATAAGACAATTATTCGTCCAATTTGGTCATATGGGATACAGCTCTGGGGAACAGCTAGTAGATCGAACATCGACATTATAAGGCGGTTCTAGTCAAAGGTACTGCGATGCTTAGTCAACGCCCCATGGTTTGTACCAAATGAAATAATTCGGCAAGATTTAGGACTATCAACTGTGACTGAAGAAATACACAAGTGTAGTGTTCGTTATCATGACAAACTTAGTGCTCACCCAAACGCATTAGTAGAACACCTCCTGGATCCCGACGATGACGAGCCACGGCTTAAGAGATTCAAGCCTCTCGATTTACCAACACGATTCGCGTAAAAGTGAAGTGTAGTGCAATCAAACTGTAACGGTCAACTTCGGAAAAATGTTCGCTGGAACGTTTTTCATCATGTCCTGTAATATATACTGTTAAAACAATTACTAAATGTCAATTTTATGACAGATTGTAAGCTATAAATAAATTTAAAAAAAAACTTCAGTATAGTATGTATACGATAAAAGTAGAGTAAAGACATTTACAAGCCTTTGCTTTACTAAATTACGGTCTGGTTTGATCTACGAGTGGTACACGCACTGCAGTTTTTTGTATTTATTTCTCGTCTTTCTATAGAGTGACCTTAGTGATATTTTTGTGGAGAGATATAAAATGTATGTGTAAGTTTATTAAATATTGTTTTATCTTTAGGGTGTCTTGTTTTTTGTCACATAATAAGGGCTTTTCCTCGGATAAGCTTTTTTATGTATAATAGTATTTTGTGTTGTTTTACTAGAATGTTATTTTTCTACGAACAGCGTCGTAACAATTTAACAAATTACTAATCATTTACTTAATTTAGGAAGAGTCTTTTATAAGTTGGCTTAAATTGATGTTTCTATTAATAAACGGTCAAAGCTTAGGTCACAGTTTGACTAGCCTCTGCTCTATATATAAGATATTTATTTGATAACAACAAAATCAGAAAGATCTGGAATGGTATTTCGGTTTATTGATCGGCGTTTTGATTTTTCAGTTAGTACACCATTAAGATTTTGCTCTCACATATTTTATAATAGCTTCCATCCTTTTATCAAAGTTGGTCACAATTCGTATTTTTGATAATCCAGTCATCAGCGACTATAAAGTTTTGTCCAAGAGTAAGAAGGAACTATTAGTATTTACTGATTAAACCACTTTAAACAAGTACAGCCGTGAAACTCCGGTTTCACAAATTTTCGGGACTTTCTATACATAAACAAAAATTTGCACCCACTTTCGGTCAAACCAGTCTCGAGATTTTCCAATCAAGCTGATTTTTGGCGTTTGGACTCGACTTATGGTTCTTAGTTGAATACTGGAAACGTTATTTCTATCTATAACAGATCAAAAATTATAAGGCGTGACAAATGTCAAAAGTAACAGAAATAGAAACTTGTCTCCAGCTTGGAAGCTGCCCTAATCAAAAGTTATAAGGTATGACATATTGGAAGCTGGGTACACTAAAACCCTTATTGCATTATTGTAGAACTTCCCACCTATGCCAGCTCGCGGATGTGACCCGGTAGGCCGTGGGCTTTCGAATGATAACCCCCTTATGTCTTGAGGTTCTTGAGTTGAAAGTCGCGACGGACGGACGCCCGCCCTGATTTCATAAGGCTTTCCTTTCAGGTATAGAAACCTAAAACGCTATATATGCTGAGCCAGTTCCTGATGCGCAAACATTTGAATAATGTGGCTTACTGTTTAGATACAACCTGCGTTGAGATGAATTTCTTTTATTATTAACAATTACTTTATAATTAACATTTACCCTACATATAAATGTCACTATTTAATTAAATTTTTAGCTCCCAAGGTTGAATTACAGCTTGAAATTGTAAAAAAACCATACATATAAAAAATGATATGGGAGTGGATAAGAAAACGGATAAGGCAGAACGCTTAAAAAGATATAATTAATAAATATCTTCATATGCAGTCTGTATAACAAGAAAATTCGTTTTAATCTTATTGTTGATGTCAGTGAACTCGTTATATTTACAATAAGTACAAAATTCAGACAGCGTTTTAGTGAATTATACTAAAGCCCCGAACCTGACATATAAAGCGACTGCAAGATATATGCGGAAGTTGGGGTCCTTTGTTAAGGAGTGGATAAAGCGATTTTTGAGGTTGGTGATACTGGCGACCTGATGGAGAGGACAATAGTCCGCGTCACAACGACGAAGGAGGGAAAGCGATCTTGCGTTTCTTTGAAGACAAGCCAAGCTTTTCGTTGCACTGTGTCCAAATGAAACTTTAATACCATTAAAAGTCGTCTATATGAAAGAAACGTTTCTTTTTTATCAACTTTAAAGAAATCTGTATTATCTGAAAACCGATTGACATGGGTAAAGAAAAAATTAAATTGATATTGAACAATTTTATCTCCACGTCTTCTTTTTGGATAAGGTCCTTCTTATCAAAAACGTGGTCAGTGAAGAGTAATAAGACTCTTCAAACACCCTGTAAACGTGCGTATTTGGGGATGCTTCTATAAACGCGGTTGTAGTTACCTCTTTATTTACGAACAATTTAAACTGCAAGAAAATCTGCACCATCTAGAAATGATTATTGTCTGCTGAAAAGTTTCTGGTTCTGACAGAATACGTTCGGTGCTGCAAAAAGAAAATTACCCTAAATATTACAACAAACTGTGTAGTGCATGGAAACAACTAAATAACATTACTACGATGGAATGGTTATGAATGTTTATAGATGTTAGGAAGTACGTGATCATATCTAAAAATAAGACTTAATAGAAAGCCATTGTACATGAAGAAGCAGCTGTCATTTCAAATTAAGAAAATATGGATATCTTTACCAAATGATTATGCATAACACCACGTCGAAAGCATAGAGAAAAGGTGTGAATCTGTAATCAGTAATTGGGGTAATTGGATCAGATATTACATAATTGATCAATAGCTCATAAAGTATCCTTCAATAAAAAAAAAGCTTATCTATATTATCTATATAATTACTGAACAGACTGTATTACTTACAAGTAGTCAGATATGCACAACAAAATTTGTAGCCCATTAAACTCAATTGGGCAAATGTACTCCTAAGCCCAAGAAGTCGTAATTCTGGTCGTTACTGGATGTATGTAAGGCAATCATCATTCACAATTGTATTAAATACTTCTTACAAACCTTACTATCTTGTATGTGAAATAATAAAAAAAAAACACTGTAATTTTTTAAGAACTCGCTGTTCTTTTACAGCATTAACTTACAAACAAAAATAGTAAGTGCTTTTTCAATTTTGAATAATTAAAATTTTGATTAAATTCTTGCATAATTTTAAATAGCAAAACAACAATATTAATAATTAATAATATTAAAATAAAGGACACCAGACAAAAATTAAGTAAATGTATGCGGCTAAAATTGAAATTTACTTTTCTTCATAAAAATGCACATACCCGGTTAGTTTTAATTGCAAGTAATTGCGATGTCATATTCCGCTTGGCGCAATTAAAATAAGAATGTCATAAATCATTGCTGTTAAAGGTAGACTTGGCGTGTCCTCGATTTTTAATTTTTTATCACAAGGTAACAATGATTAATTGATAATTCAACATTTTGACGAAAACGGCGTTATTAATATTAATTAATGACTAATAAAAATAGATTTTTAATTTAAATTAAATCCAGATGCTGGATGAAAGCCAAAGTTTATTTATAATTAATAACAATTGGGTTAAATTCACATTTTCAAAAATTTCCATTAATGACTTTTTATAGTAAACCTAAAAACGCTATCTGATTAATTTAATTATTTTTGCCATATGGAGTACTATTTTGTTCACTTCGACAGTGCTTGGTGTGTTAAATTTATAAAACTAAAGTTTTAAGATTGTTTTAAAAGAATTTTTATATCAAGAACACACCGCGAGAGCACGACAGCCGCGACGTAAAGGCTTCGGCCTGCCAGACTAACGCGCGGCGGGCCCCTGGGTTCGACTCCCAGGTCAAAAATAACGGCAAACATCGAGTGCTCTCCGGCCATCATACAAACACCTTTGGCGGTCTTAAAGTACATTCTCCTTCTTCTAACGGGTCAGACTAGCCACCTGCTCGGGGTACGCCCAACATGACTCATAGTACTACACGAAATGTATAGCCTATATAAGAGTAGAAGAAGAAGAAGAAGAAGAACACATCGCCAATAAGCACCTGAAAATAGTAGAATTATGAAAATATCGCTTGGAATTCGATTTTGCAAAGTTAACTTGTAGACAGAGGGTTAAATTCAATCCTTTAGGTCAGTGTTTTTAAATCGTTTTTAATGACCGCCCTATTTTGTTTCTGTGTCATTTTTGTTTTAATAAATAGTTACTTGTAATAAAATAGCTTTTCTTTTGATATATTTTTTGCTACCGCTCTTCTTTAGATATTTTGCGTCTTCTAGAGGACCCTCCCCACAAATTAAAAAATACTGCTCTAGATGTATTAATCTAAGAATTTTTAATTTTAAGCATTTTTAGCTGTGCTTGAACGAGGAGATGTTGGAATACCCACTTGGTTGCAGCTGCCAGGTCCTCGTTCGGGCAATAGAAGTGTCCCAAGTGGTCGGGCGAAACCATGTAGTTCTTCGGTCCTACTGGCAGTTGCAGGACTGGCGAAGGACTTTGAAATAGATTGATGGTGTCCTGAGTTATCCAGATAACGTTAAAACTAGATCATATCAGCGTGGAGTAACATCTCGAGAGTATATTACCCAATTTACTCAAAAAACTTTTTACAAATCGAAAAACATCGACCCAACATTATGCTTACTAACAATTCTCATCGCCGAAAATTTATTATTTGGTTTTTAGAGCGGATTTTCAGTCCAGTCAAAATGGCAACTTTAGCAGTGAGGCGTACTTTTAACTCGACGGGTTTGTAAACAAACACAATTACCCTATTTGAAGTTCAAACGGTCTTTGCATCATTTACGAAAAGCAAATGCACCCCCAACGAGTCACTGGTTGATGTGGATTTTGGGTAAGTGTTGTGATAAGCCTATACTTCTTCACCACCTACCATACAACTCAAGCGACATTTGATTTACTGCACCAATAATTTCCTGGTCGCGTACATTCACTAGATGCCGACATCATCCGGCCAGAAAGATCTTATGACAATCCTGTTTGACTTCTTCTTGTTATCTGAAACTCAAAGTCTACTCTAAAAATCCACAAACAGTTGACGACTTTAAGAACAAAATTCGTCGCGTTGTCGATGAAATTAATAGAAGCATGGGCAATATGGCAATCAAAAATTTTGTGAAAAGAACTATGATTTTCAACTGTGTTGGAACATTAAGTTATTTTTTGCATTCTTCTGTATTTAGTTAGGACTTTCAATAGTTGACAGATCTTCCATCTTATTCGAGATTTTTCCTTTGGACTTTGATCTTCACGTTTCATTTCAAATACTTTATTTGGACATCTATCGTACTCTATACCAATCATTGTAATTGTTTTCTTTTTAGAGCTTGTACTATAGGATCTTCTTATGTCTTCTCTTATATTTCTGTTTCATATACTCTATTTTCTTGTCTTTCGAACTACCAATTTAGATTTCAGGTGCTGTTTATTTGTAAGTTGTTGCCCATGTCTTTCCTGCAAATAATAATGTGGGAGTGTACATGGTCTTATATTAGTGCTATTTTTTTTGCTTTATGTCTTTTGTATTCAATTGTAATCTTGTACATTTTTTGCGCTACTGATATCGGGCAAATTACTCTATAATTTTCACAATTCGTAGAATCTCCTTTTCTAAATGCGGGAATAATAATGGTGTTTTCCCATCTCTTTGGTATTTTTCTTTTAGTTTCATCAGATGAAAGATTGTTACTACCGAGCCTTCTTTTTAAAAGTCCGGGGCTAGGTTTCCTTGTCTCAACGATATTCCATTTTTAGTTTTTACCAGTTGCCGTTTTAGTTCTTCAGTAATTCCAACTACCTCGTTTGTCCTTTCTGCTATTTCTTATTCATCTGGTTTAATTATGTCAACGTTTACTTTGAATTTAACCGTGTTAAATTATTTCCATGCTTTCATGTGTTTTTTGTTTGTAGTTCTCCTCTCGTGTTTTTCATATATCTTAATCATATTTTAGAAAGTTTTCTCATTTTTTAAGCAATTTGCATTTTCCAACAATCTCCTTGCATTTTTTCTAGCTGCTTTCACTTCTTTTTGGCTTCGTTACATAATTTCTTTTGTTGACATCTATTTTGTTCCTTATATAAGTGTACCGGCTGCTTTCTCATCTATAATTTTTTTTGCACTTTATTATTTTGCTCTTTTTCGGATTTAAAGTTTCTTATTAATTTTGTTCCACACACTTCTTTAATTTAATTGTTTACAGCATTGTCTCTTGAAAGCAAATCTATTTTTTTGTCCAAGATCCATGGGTTTTGTTCTTATCTTTATTTTTTATCCTTAGAGAGTAATTTATTTGTAGTATTTTCTCGATCTGTCGCTTTGGCTCATAAGGACAAGACCTTTGCTCTTCTGACCTCTAACCGGCGCGCGCGAGTTAGAGTTTTGCGTCCTTGAATAAGTAGGGACAATAAGCCCTTGAGGCTGCAGTGGCAGTAAGTGCGCCAAAAAAGTGTTTTCTCGCGAGTGCTACTTATTTTTAGTTTTTCTAGTTTTACTAATCTTTTTCATGTGCGAGTCCTGTTCTCGGATTGTTTTTTGTAAATAATATTGATATCCTCAACTACCAATCTGTCTGATATTTAATTTAGCTGATTGTTTTGACATCATAAATTGCGTATTCCATAATTTCTGGTCTACTATCTACGTAGTCGTGCCCTTACATCCAAGATCGCGTGCTTCATATGCTATTTCATGTATATCCTTGTGCGGAAACCAAGTGTTCTCTATTAGCATCTGGTTAATTATAAAAAAAGTCAAGCATTTTTTTTCATTACTATTTAATTTTCTTTGTAACCCGTGTGGTTCCATAGTTTTATATTTAATTTCTTTGTTATTTCCTCTGCATTTGTTCTAGTCCCCTATTATTATTACATGTTTGTTTTTGATGTATGTTTTTTAAGAATTCTCTCTAATTCATCCTAGAGCGCTTGCTTATCTTGTAAATTGGTGTTTTCTGAAAATGCGTGGATTTGGATGACTTCTACTTTCTCTTGGAGTTCTATATTAATAGACTTTTCATTATGTCATTATGTCTCTTTTTTTTAGAAGATTTCTGAGGATTATGCTTAGTTTCCTATGGATAATATAGCCTTTACCCATCATGTTTATTGCCCTTCCTTTTTTTCTTCACTTCTAATAAGCTGAGTAGTTACATTTCATATTTTATCAGTAAAGATTGTTATATTCTATGCCAAAATCTGATCCTGGTTTACCAGTCACCGTCAGTTGGACCATCAAGTTTCTCTCTATTTCTTTGAGCCTCAATACTTACAATTAGTATGAGCGACTAGCCCGAGCGCCATCAGGTTATACCCCCCGATGCTGGGTCGTCAAATCTTCGTTCGTTATCCATC
Organism: Sinelater perroti; assembly: GCA_036346155.1. Classification (NCBI taxonomy): domain Eukaryota; kingdom Metazoa; phylum Arthropoda; class Insecta; order Coleoptera; family Elateridae; genus Sinelater; species Sinelater perroti. Next base: position 26,847,094 of record JARFIY010000248.1, on the reverse strand, counting down.
AGAGTGTATCGAGTGAATTTGTTCTACATCTTATGTATGAGACGTGAGCACTTGAGTCGTTGGGTGTTACTGGCCCCTTACACCCCACTCACTCAAAATCCAAGAATAATAGTTGTTTTACTTAAAATTTAAATGCGGTTTTGTATTTGCACCACTCCTTACAAATGTTTTGGTTAACATTTTTCATAACGGTCTAGAGTATATAGTGCAGACGTATTTTTCGATGACCAAGGGTAAAGAGTAAGTTGAGTTAACGCTATTTCTTATGTAATACATCACTTTTAGCTTTGCTGTCAATCATTCTTCCTCTTTCTCTTGCCGCTTGGTATAAGTTTGACATAGGTTCTTTGCATAATTCTGATAACAATCAAAATTTCTTATTTTTAGTCATCAGTAGTGTTAATAGTAATTGCAGCAATTCAATTTTTCCGGGTTCTTTTTCTGTTCTACAAAGGGTCGAACAAAAATTAAAACAGAATGATGGATAGTTATCAGCTACATTGTCTAAGATCATAATTAAAAACTTTAAATTATAGTTTCAACTAGTAGCGTTGCTTATAAACACGTTTCCCTTTAAAATATTGTAAAGTAAATTGAACATTATTATCTTGTTATTTTTATTTACTAGTATGGAAATAAAGTGCTTAAGGTACAAGGTTGTTTTGAACAGTGTTACATATTTTATAATAATTTCTCTAATAAACAAGATATGCAAATATTTTGTATATTTACTATAAACTTAGAATGTTTTCTATCAAATGGTGTCATTATGTTGCCATAAAACTCCATCCCTGTCTACACACGCGCTTCAACGCTGCACAAGTTTCTTCATCACCGTCAGAAAAAATCAGGCGTCTGCTCATTCAAGAGAAAAATCCAAATAGTTGCAACATTATACATTTATACGTGGCTGTCAAGGGTCGACAATATCGAGCCTGATCATACAGATTTATTGTAGCTGAATGATTTGTTTCACATCGCAGACAATACGATAGGCATCAACTATTTGTCAATGAATGGTAATGAGTGCACACCGCTCAGCCATTGGGGACTCGCTTTAACAGAATGTTAAGACCGGTTGTTATTTTGATCACTACAGTGATATTGCAAGTAACGCTCCTGGGTGTTTTAAGAGTCAATTGAATAAAAAATATTATGATCTCTATTTCACATCTGTAGAAGCACTATTACCACATCTATCGGCTAGAAAGCAAGAGTTTTAGAAACAGAAGCTTTAAAATTGATTTCAGACTTAAGATGCTAATATTTGATATTTTGATATAACGTAACTGATCGAGAAATTGAAATATTTGAACCTTAAATCCGAAAGGTTTGTTTTAAAGACATTATTTATTTTACCTGAACGGTTTTCTTGCTTTTGTGATATCTTGTTTGCGTTAATTTACTTCTAATACCACAGATGTAATTGAAAAGTTAACCACATGTGGTAGCTTCAATTGTTGGATAGCCACCGACAAGCAAGGGACAGCGACACAATCCATCAATTGGATTGAGATAAAGGAAGAAATAGTTGATCCTAGTTCAAATTCTCGTTTTACCATTTAACACTTATTTCAGAAAGAGGGCGCGTCTACGAAACAAATCAATTTAAGGTTGGAAAACTGCCTATCAACTTGTGTGATTGTTCAGTTTTTATTCAGGATAAATAAAAAAATGTGTACACGTTAGATTCAGCACTAATTTATAACGGCACAATTGTACACTTCCTTTACAAAGATTTCGGATCGATAAAAGAAGGGCATGACAATAGGCTAAACGAGAACAAAAATCTTTGGAGGTATATTCAGTAATCTATAATTACCCTTAACATCGTAGACCGCGAGCAATATATAGGTATATCATGGAAGACTAATTTTTCCACTTAAAGTAAATTGGCAAACTAAAAGACACTGTTACAATTTTTTAAAGGAAAACTTTCATACAGATTTAATGTTATCTCGAGAAAAATCTTCTAGCTTTAAGAATAATTGTTAAATTTTTACAAGTTTATTGCATTGAATATTTAAAATCCAATAAATACAAACATTCAGTGAATTATTTCAATTGGTATGTGACATGCCCTTTGGGATTACTACCTATATAATAAATTATGATTGCATTAGCGCAAATAATTATACTAAACCTAAAAAGTACATTAAAATCTACTCTTAATTAAATCTCTTAATCAAATCTGAGGGATCTAATCTTGTGAGTCTTTTAAGTGTCTTTATAGAAGCACAACAGCTAAATTATTGGAGTGAGGATTGAGTTTCGCTTAATAATTGGTGCTGTAGCGCTGAATTTTTTTTTATTGTAAGAACGTGTCTGTTTTGTTGAAATAACCAATTAGGAACATACTAAGAAGCATCAGCTCTTATTCTTATTACATTATTATGATTATTATAATATTTCCATGTTGCTAGCAGACCCCAAATCTAAATTCCGTAGGTCCATATTGGTTTTATAATTATTTTATATAGAAATATTGTGTTTTGTAGTAAAAACAGAGATTTTTTCCTCTCATCCAGTGCATTATACGAAGTTTTAATACAAGTTGGAAACTTTTTTACTATATGAGTCTTCCAAGTCAGGTACTTATCTAAATGAATTCCTAACTACTTTACATTGTCTTGTTGAAGTATCGAAATAATCAATATAACTGATGGACGAGTTTCCTCCCAAAGAGTAAAAGTTATTTGAGCCGAGTTCGTTTTGTTCATATCGAATATAATTTAAGCGTTTCTTTCGATTTTTTGATTATTCACTGAAGTGGTACTATTTGTTGATTTCTGTGTGATGTTGGAACTGCGGTATAATTTGCATACAAAATTACTAACGTTTGTGCTATTTTTAACAAATCTGCTAGGTTCAAATTGTTCAAGAGAGGATCTATAAAATTGTAACATGCGGTACACCTGTTGAGATTATCCGAATTGATTGTTGCGAGTTTTTAAACTCAACATGGAAACTTCGATAGATATGCATTTAGTGGTTTATAGTATTCTATTGATAGAGCCTTCTTGATTTTGTATGTCAGACCTTACTGAAAAGTTGACTAATATAATAAGCAGTACCATTTTAGATGTAGCTTGCAATTAATTTTTGTGACTACTCTATGAACTTGTTCTATCTGCACCGATTTTTCCGAAAATAAATTGGTATTTTGGTGTTTTGTTGTTCTAAAATTGGCTTTAACTATTGCAGTAATATATTTTCAAAGAATTTAGATAAAACGGATATAAAACTGGTGGGTCTATGTAAAGTGCCTTTCTCTGAGTTTTTTCAAAACTTTGGTATCAACATAATTTGCGCTTGTAATCGAAATATTCCATTAATTGTGTTGCTAATAAATTAGTATGACCTTTTGGACACCTCCTTAAGATTTTGGCTGTTATTAGATCATAACTTGAAGCTTTCTTTGATTAACATTTTTAATAATACCAGTGACTTGATTAACTGTTACTGGTCTTATAGGAAGAACGATGTTGTTAGATTCATAGAGAGTATGTTGTGCAAATAATTCTTCGTCTGCTTGACAGGATCTATTGTGGGGTTGAAATACCGGAGTTGAATGATTTGCAAAAGCATCTGCTTTTTCTTAGTCCAGATTTTGCTATGTTTTTTAATATGTGGAACTGGAAGTTATGATGCTTTTAGTTTTCTAGTAGTTTTTCATAAGGAATAATCGGTCTTCAGTGAGTGTTAGGTTTGCCAAGTATTTTTGCATTCCTTGGTTTTTAAGATTAGTTGGAAGATTTTTTATTCATGAATAGATTGGTATAGTTTAGTTTTACTTCTGGGATGTCTAGTAATTTACCAGAATCTTTTTAATCTTTTACTGGCTTCCTAAGCTGATTTCTGTATGGTTTGATTGAGATGCTTAATGGCACTGAGCAGTTCTTTTTCTGTTTTAATAAGGTATGTATAATAGTTGTATTCTTTTTGTGATTAGTTCTCTCAAATAGTTTCACTCAGTGGTTCTTGAAGGTAGTGTTGCTGGTTTTTGAATTTTTAATACTTCTGTGCTGTTTGTAATAAACACAGGTGAGTAATCGGAAGACAGATCTCAGTAGGATTCAGCTCTTAATTAATGAAACGCTATGGTGACATAAAAATTTAGTAAGTTCAGTGTCCTATTAATGTCCGATGGCCAATACGTGGGTTCAAATACGCTTAAGTAGTGTGAATTTTATTGCTATTTTTTCAGTTAATGTGATTCTTAATTCCTATATTTGATTTTTGGAGTTATAGTCTCCTTCAATAGTGTTAAAGAGTATTGCGAATTGCTGCTTTTTAACATTATGCTGTGGAGGGGAGTATGAAGAAGAAAATTAGTGTCTGTGATTTTTTTGCTGCTACGGTAGTGGCTTGAAGATAATGTTTGATGAAAGTCTTTGCTATGAGCTCTATTTCTGTATGAACAGTACCATCCATTGGAATGAGGTGTAGCATACATCTTGTACCTTGGCATCTTTAATTAAAAGTTGGTAGTACTTCGACTATGTTGGGCACGACTGTTGGTGTTCTATAACATAATTTTTAAGATGTGAGACGTTGCAGTTGATCTTACTGATCTATGGAGATTTAACCAAATGATCGGTAAAATTCTTAAAATTAGCGGATAACCCGTCCTGAATTCCCTTTTCATATCATATACAGCATCGAGGAACATTAAAAACTGTTTTTTCCAGACCCCTACGTGAAAGTGAGCATAGTGCAAGGGACCAAGCGGATAAAGAAGCGCAAGACGGGGGTGCACCGCAACACGGTGTGCCCGGTGTTCAACGAGGCGCTGACGTTCGACATCGGCAAGAACACGCTGAAGAAGTGCTTCATCGAGTTCTGCGTCATGCACGACAGCCTGCTGGGCGCCAGCGAGCTGCTGGGCAGGGCGCGGGTGGGCCCGACCCCGGAGTGCAAACGCCACGAGAAGGAGTTCTTCGCCGACATGCTCACCAGCAAAACCGCCACCGCCCAATGGCTGCCGCTGTCGGACCCGCGCGTGACCCCCTAAAACGCGCAAAATGTCTTGTTGCGCAACCATACTGAAGTGCAAGTAGCTTCTAATGACACGGCGGGAGACAAAAACTTAATGCAAATATAATAAGCGATGCGGATGAAAAAGTCAAGGGCGAGCGGAATAGGACTTTGTTTTGCCAAATTCTCAATCATTACCCAAGCTATATAATATGCTAACGACAAAAGGGCGGTTAGGTACATTATTTATATTTTGTTTTCAATAAATTGATTTTTTAACTACTCCTTTCTTCTGTAGATATAATTATACCGCAAATTCCTAATTTTTCGAATTGAGAGTAACCACAATAAGCACCAGTGTGTCCAAGCGGTTGAGATGCTTGGTTGCGGTGCTAACGGGCCAGGTTAATTCCTAGAACTCTCTGATGCCTGGCGGGTGGCCTACTTGGTCACTAAAAATACTTGAGGATCACTTGATCATTTCGAATAAAGAATAATAGTGTATTCGCCTAAGGCGCGATGCATTTTACATGGTGTGAACATATGAAAGCTTATCATATCCATCCATTATTATACCTATGAATTATTGCATTTAGCTTTATAATGATAATATTAAAATTTAGTGTCACATACAACTGTTTTGCAGCTAGCATACATTTCCCTTCTTTTGCAGCTTGCAGAACTTGGGCATATTTTGCAGCGTTCATGGTCAGTTAGAGCCTCTTTTGGAACATCTTGACAGTTTTTATCTTATCTGTTCGGCACAAATGAAATCTCAGAATGAAAGAAGTTTCTGAATTGTTCTATCTGAGGCATTAAAAGTTGACATTCTAAATTTTGAAGAAACTGTTTCCTCATAATATCTTTATATTTTGAAATTCCAACATTAGCACCGAAAGCCAGATAGAAATATGCTCCAACCCCTTCCAATATTCCGTAAAATCTCTCAAGGATCGTCGTCTGGTTTTACGTGCTAAAGTATAAATGTGGCATAGTTGATGAAATGTTTTGACTCCTCTTTTTATTGAATTATAAAATAGTATTATTTCCTTGTTATACGACTTTTTGTCGGAGTCTAAAGAGATGAGAAAACATGGCAATATTTTGTTTTTTGAAAGTATAAAAAAGGTTTTATTTTCATGGAAAGCAAAATTGGAACTTGGCACTGTTTGATCTTTCTATAGAAAAGCAGATGGAACGTGGGCTTAATTTTTTCTCATTGTTTCAACTGTAATAAGATCTTTTTCAAGTAAAATATCAGCCAACATGCGAGACGTAAAAAAGTAATCTGTTTGTAATAAATAGAAATTATGCCTAATTTATTTTCCAACATACATTCATTTTATATTTGTCTAGTTAGCTATGAATACTTTGAAAAAAACCGTCGATAAAAACTAAGAACACTAGGACTATAAGAAGTTTGACAGTTTTTATTATATTCATCACACAAATCTCTAATTTCTGTTTACATATCTACTGTTTGCTTCTTGGTCCTAACCATTTTATCATCAAAACGAAAACAGTTTGTCAAAAATTTGATTTTTTTCATGCATCGTTGCCCTGAATATAAAAATTGTTTAGACCAAGGATCAGAAGTGCACAATTCATGAGATTTGAAAACCCCGCTCAAGTATAGCAATTCCAGTGAGCATAAATCTCATCGTCATCGATAAACTATATCAACCTTGCAACTTTATGTTTTTGCTATTGTCTATTAATCTCTTCGTTTGTAAATTTGCCTATGATAATTATTATTTCATCATTGAAAAATAGCTTCCATACCTTCCACATCTTTGACAATTTTTGCATTTTTTTTATATCAGGCATGTCTTTGGCTATATTTCTTTTTAGAACACGAGTCTATCTTAAGTGACATAGAAATCGATGCCATATATATTCGTGTTTTCCATAAATAACTTTTTCTTTTTCGTGTATTATATTTGGAGTTTCTACATCTCTTTTGTCCGAACTTGATTTTTCATTAGCTAAAAATACATCGCCTTACACACTCTCTATTTTTGAATTTTCGTCTTCTAAATCTTAGTTTACATTAAATGAAAATGCATACAACACAACTGACCACAACGCACGATACTATGTTACCTTTCTAGGGTTCACATGTAGAATTAAATTTGTGATGCATTGGTTTCTTATTAGTTTCTGAATTTTCTTATAGTGGCTATAAAATTGCAGCTGTTTGGGAGGGAGTTTTTTTTTATCCAAGTAAAAAGAATACCCTAAACATGTTGTTAAATTATTGTGTCTTTCGTTTAATACGAAAATCCATCTCGCCTAAATATTCTTTATAAAATAAGAATTACTTTACGAATATAGGATTACATATATTTTTTCCTTTATCTAACTACAATTTTTCCATAATTTAAGGTCACTTTGGGACAACATAATGACTTTTAGCTTCTTAATGTTATTATTTACCTACATTCAACTTTTGTTAGTTTTAGTCTAACCTAGATGTTTGTTTTTTGATATCCAACATACTTAATAAGAATTAGGTGATACAAAAATATTGTGTCGGTCGATTGTTTTCCAGCACACTAAATCGCTACAATTTGATTCTTCTTCATCGCTTCTAGTACGCTTAATACCTATGCACTTAATTCTAGAAACCTCACGACCTCGTATTGGCGCTCCAATTAGATTTTGAAACCTGTCTTTTTGACACTCTTAAAACTCTGAATGCTTACGCGCTGCTCCGCCGCCACGAATGCGCTCAACACTTTCACCATTTTCCTTAGTACTCTGCCAATTTTATAAATTATGGAAAGGACTTCTTTTACACCTTTTTTCCTTACAAAAAAAATTTGCACTAAATTACTGTTAGAAATCGTACTCCCATTTTGATACCACCTTATAAGGATCATAGCACACATTAACTTTTTGCAAATTAAAATCTCTTATTTGGCTTCTCCTTGAATTGTTGTGATCTCTAATCTTCTAAAGAGTAATACTTTTCAAAATTTTTGCTCGTCAAATACTTCTGTATGCGCAATAACACAACTTTCTGGTTATTCCATCATTTTCTCTTTTGTCCTTGTTTTTTCCTAAAAATTTTTGATCCGCCTGTTTTGCGTAAGTTTTATTTATCTTGCTCTTCCATTGGTAGTTCTATAAATTACTATAGATTTGATGACCTTTCTACTTGCTTTAGTATTCTGCAAATACTTTGAGTAAGTTTTTTATGCCCCTCGTTCTCCCCTTTTCCTCAAAACTGTATTTAAATTAATTTTGATCAAATTTGAACTTAGATATACACCTAGCTACAGGCCAGAAACGAAAAGGATTAGGTGAAGAGGTGGGGAGGTTTAACTATAAATATTTTTTAATTCTACGCTCAGATTGGAGTCGGAGAACTTCCCCGAAACAGACTTTTTTAATTTCCGCCTTACTTCCAATGTAAATAATTAATTGCATGTAGGCATCATAGATGTAAAAACCACAAATCGTTGTTAAAAACAAGAATATAATTGTAATTACTGCTTTACGTAACTTGACGTGAACGTTGTTGTTATTTAACTCGCGCTAATTCTCATTTAATTATAAATAACGAATGTCTTATTTACTCGTTACCTGAAGATCACAGAAGCAAACATCGAAAAGATTGGTTCAAATAAAACGTGCTTGAGACTTTCTGTTAACTTTATTTGATTTTAGAGGTAATAGCCTCCCCAATTTTTAGCCGGTTTTGTTCAGATTTTATCCAAATTGACCCATCATACTCCTCAATCTTATCTGATAATCATAACCCGCGTCTACTCCTGGCTCTTCTTCCATCTTCTGGCTTCTAGAAAATAGTTATGTGTGTCCATATGTTATTATCTTGCCTGGTTACCTATTCGCCTAGCCCCATTTCAGGAATTTGCATTTTTTCATCGAATAGTTCAGCTGTAATTCTTCCCTTATCTGTTCTATTAACTTAATATTTAATATTGACATTTTCATTTTATATTGTATAGTTGTCTTTATCTTTTGATATTGTAATTTATGTATTCCGTGTTTCGGCTCCATACATTACGGTTACTAACACATACAAACACAAACACACATATTAAACACTTTTTTTATATTATTATATTTATTTTATTTTTAATATACTTTTTAATGGCCAATATTTCTTTCAAGCTAAACCAATTCTTCTATTTTGTTTATACAATTGTAGTGTACAATACGTAGTACATAATAAAGTTTTCCTTCCTTAAGTCTTAAGCCTCTTTGATAACAGTTTTGTTTTATTAAAATTAACTTTTAACCCTGCTTTTATTTTAAGTTCTTTTAAAATGATTTTTAACGACGGTCTACTTTTTGCAAATAGAATTAGGTCACCCACAAATCTTCTCCCCACTATTTGTACTCTTCTCTTTTCCCAGGGTAGTTTTTATCAGATATCTTCTAGCGCAGAGTGAAACAGGCTGAAACTAGTACATCCCTTTGTTTTACTCTTTTTTTATCCAAAAGAATTCTCCTCGTCTATCCATTATAATTCTTGCTTTATTTTGATTATAAATTTCTTACTAATTTTATATATTTGTGCGAACCCCCTTGTTCCTTAAGGCTTTTATAATTCTTGTCTGATTGATGTTGTCAAAAACATTTTTAAAATCTATTATTATAATATGTATAATTGTATTTTTTTAAATTTTATTAACTGGTTGATCGATAGAAAAACCACTTCTAAAATCTTTATGTTGAATTGCTTGCTTCCCGTTTAGCTGTTCTTCTACTTCCTTTTTGTAATTGTAGCAGATACTTTAGTGAAAGGCTGAAAGTGATTTTATTGGTTTGAGTTTTTTTATATTTTATTTTTTATGTTTAAGTATGATGGTGGAGCATTTTCACCAATCCAGAAATATTTTTAGTTCCAGGATTGCATTCAATGTTGTTTAGTAACTACTATTTGCCTTTGACTCGTAAACTTTGTAACATTTTGTTCGTAATGTGGCCGTTCCCTGTAATTTTGTTTTTCTCTGGTATAATCTGATATAAATGGCTTTTGATGCCTCTAATTCCACTTCTCTTTATCTATCTTCTCTGCTTTTCTCTCATATATTTATAATAAGTGATTGCTACTATTACAGTTTTGCTCCTTTTTTAGTGTTGTTCTCCTGATTGTCCTAATTTCCACTACCCATTTTTTATGCTCGATTATTTTTGTATTTTCTACATTGATCCTATTTCTTGCATAGTTTTCTCAATTTTTTCTTCCTTATTTTTCAACTTTGTTAGCGTGTTCAGTTCGCTATACTCATTTCTGCCTCCTGATAATATTTTAGCCTCTTCTTTTTTTCCTATTAAATCTACGGTCTTTGAAAAGAATTTTTTCTGGTTTATTGTGCTTACTTGTTTTTCTTCAATTATAAAGACTGCAGAAATTTTTTATCTATCTCTTTCAATTTCCTTTAAATTTGGTCTCATGCTATTTAAGAGTTCCTTGCATTAATATTGTGATCTGAACTCATTTCAAATTGATTATATATTTTGTCGTCAGTTATCAGTTTTTTTATTGTTTACTATATAATCGTTTCTATAATGTCTTTTCAGAGATCTCCACTTTCATCTCTTTCTCGCTCTTGCTTAAAAAATGTGTCTTTAATATAAGTCTTTGTGCTATGGTACAGTCTACTAATCTTTCATTTTTATTCCTTATTTCAAACTTTCTGCTGGGTTTCCGTTCCCTTTTCTACGTAGCTTACTGTTCTTTAAAACCATACCTTGTTTTATTGCATACCTTGCTTTCTTTAAAATTTACTCTTAGTCTACAAAAAATTTGTCTTAGTCTGACGAGGTCTATAGATGTATTGTGCTTCTATAAGTCCATCGTTAACACTGGTATCTTGTCTGAGTATCCTTTTATTTCATCTGTGCAGTTTTACAACTTTCAATGAATGTAAAAACTTATTCCATAAACTTTCCTTTATTAGATTATAGCATAATATTCTATTTTGTCTTGCCACTATGTTTTCATTTTAACTTTTGCTACTCCTATTGTATTAAAATTTATTTTCTTCTGCGTGCTCTAGTCCTTTTTGTTTGATTTTAAGATTTTTAGATTTATTGAACCGATATTTAATTTTCCATATTTATATTTATTAGTTTTTCTTACATTTTCTTTCTTTCTGGTTTATTCTTTTATCAGAAGTTAGAGATTGTTATGGTCATTGCGAATCCTTTTATTCTTTTATATTATTTTCCTTTATTTTTTATTTTTTTGTTAGTTTGTAATGCTCACTTTGTCCTGCTTTTTGCATTTACCGTTTTTGTTTAAGTCTTCCATCCTCCTCGTTTGCATACAATTCAGATTCACCTTCACAATATTCACCGTTTTGGTTTTCTTTAATTGTGAGCTTGTCATATTTCAATGCTGTGCAGTGTCCTTTAGTGTGTGCAGTAATAGTTTTATTACTTCTAAAGTTTTTATTGTAAAATCATCTTCAATTGTTTTTCTTGTTCCTTTAAATTCAGCTTATTAGCCTACACTGACATTTTTGTTCTTAAGGAAGGTAATCATTACTAAACTTGTTGCCTTTTCGTTTTTATTTTTTGCACCCAGTCTAGATCTTTGTTGATTGGTGTAATGTTATTATTTTAACCTTACAATCTTTTAACGTCTTCTATATTTAAACTATAAATTACTGTTTTGTTTTTTTATTTTTTCTTCTACTAACTCAATTTATTCTCTTTGCAGTTCAGATTTTTTACTTGTTTTCCTTATCTGTTCGTATATCTTTTGGGCTCTTGTTATATGGAAGCTATTTTTTTTAATGTTCTTTACTTTGTCTTGATTTGTTTTTTTTTTATTTATTCAAGGATTTATACTAAATGTTTTCTTAATCATTATTTTTAACATCACTCATATTAAACACAGTTTAAAAAAAACTTAGTTTAGAGTGTCCTAATTGCTCAAAAACATTATTGGTAGTTTGACCAGTTCTTTAGTTATCGTACCCCTTGCCTTATTTATTTGCAATACTTTAATTAGATGTAAGTGTTAAGTAAGCACTATATAAAGAATATGTCAGTCAACAACAGAAAGTGTACATTCCTCGCTTTTAAAAGTTTCTTTTCATAACCATAGCTTTAAAGCAACTAACAAAGCCTGCTCATTATAAACATTATTATATCAGCTTCAACCCACTCAGGACCGCAAAAACGTCCGAAGTCTTTATTATCAACGCCTTTGACTAGTCTACGAAGAACACTAAAAGCTACTTGCACTTTCACCACACAAATGTAAAGAGATGTAGGCTAGAGGACTATTTTTAAAGTACGATTTGCTATCTGAAAATGTATGGTGCTGATACCGTAGAGAATCAATTACCAACTTTTATGTCAATATAAACTAAGTTGTTTCGGTAGTTCGATAACCTAGCATAGTTGGAAATCCTACGTGTTTATTCATGTTAGCCGGCACATTTTGTTATGCGCTTTATAGAACAAAGTCGATGTCATGAAAGGCAAATTTGCACACGTTTTGTGCCGATGATTTGCCAAAAGCTACAAAAACATAAAAATTCCGTAACTACATATCCTTTGATACAAAGATTGTCCACAATTTTAATAAGCAAAATACATTTTAAACGTTAGTTTCATTTGCTGGACAATCCTTATATTTCAGTTTTAAAACGCCTAATTGTTTCACTAAAACAGTATGTTAGAACATTAGATATAGTTGAACTGCATTTATAGATTTTGATTTCTAGATTTTACAATTTTTAAAATTCAAGAGATGAAGACTAACTACCTACACCATAATGTGCTAGAGAAAGAATATTGACACTAGTTTCAGTTTATTTAATGCCATTTATATTTATTTTAATAATTTAATGTACGCGGTAGGGTCATGATTTACCCTTTTCTCTATAAAATTATGTGTACTTATAGATATCAAATAAAACTTATAAATGTGTATAAATGAACTGAGGCTTATCCGGTTGCATATTTTGCTCTAAGAATTCAAAAGAACATATATGTCTATTTTTAATGTGGAGATATATTCGTATAACGATAACTATAAAATTATATTAAATATTGTGTACAATTATAAATTTAATGTTCAAATGATATAAATATAAGAAAGAGATCTTTAAATTGTTTCTTCTGTGAAGACTGCGCAAAAGGCTAATAAAATACTTCAGCTACCGCTTGTTTGATTTTTCTTCAGCTCTAATCTCCTCCAGCAGGACGGCCACCTCGTCCAAAACGTCGATGTGGTTGAATATTTGAGCCAGCTTCTCGGCTTCCATGGCAGAACTCTTCGCTTGGTCGTACACCCCCATTTTCGCGTAAATCTTCGCTAGTTTTGCATAGCACTTCGGCAGATCTATGCTGCTAATCCCCTTCCCCAACAAAACTGCGTTCAACATATTCTGCAATGCTACATCGTACTGGCCGAGTTCCAGATTTAAATCCCCCAATGTGTATAAAATAACCATCTCCTGGTAGGGCGACAGTCCCTTAATTTTGAGCGAGTACTCGTACGCTGTGTCGAGCATCCTCTTGGCGTTCACGTACTGCTCGTTCCTGATCATGTGCACGCCGTACCAGAACAGGACGTTCACATACAGCATCCCGGTGCGGGTGCTGCTATCGCCGTTGGAGATTTTTGCCTTTTGGACATCTAGGCACGTTTTGAAGCCGATTTCAGCCAAGTCATTGTCCTTAAAACTGCTATAAATTCTGGCTAGTCGCAGCTTGAAGTCTATTATGTGGTGGTTATCTTCGGGCAATCCGATCTGAATCATCTTCTCCACCGCATCGACTAGTAGCTTTTCTGCCTTCTCGACATCGCCTCGCGCTAAAGCAATGCTCGTCAATATGTCATACATGTAAGGCACCCCCAAATACACTTTGTGATCTTCTGATATCTTCAAACCCATCTCTAATATGGCTTCTGCTCGATCCGCGTCTCCTTTCTCCAAAGCAATGCGGGCAAGCATCAGAAGATGAGTTATGTTTTCTTCTATATCGGTTATCGTTATGTTTGTATCGATAGACTTTGACAAAAATGTTATACCAGGAAGTACGTTCGAAGCCCACAGCCAGTGGAAGTGTTGCCGCTTGCAGTTTTCGGTGTAGAATAGGGGACTTGTGGCTTTAAGGCAGATCTGGCTGTATGCCTTCCATGCTACGGAAATCGATTTGAGACGCTTACATATGTGCTCAAGCAAGCGTCCGAAGGGCGCAGACATGAAATATGTTATACATGAATTTGGTTTTAGTTTTAAATCGGCATTTTAATTGAAGTGCTTTGAAAGGAATTATTTTGCTAACTGCCACTTTGACAACGTAATTTTGATTAACTGGCTACGAGGAAGGCAGCTTACTTAGCAACCAAAATTAGGATTGCATTTTTGTTTTAGTTATTTTCTTTATTTTAAATTTATTTGTTAATGTTGGTAAAATACACGCAGAAAGCTGAAATAGCAGTTTATGTTTTAACTACAAAATTATTTATTTAACAAGCGATAAAGTAGTTCGTAATTATGATAAAGCTTTTCCAATAGTATGACGTCATTAAAGAAATAGACACGTACTCTTCTATGAGAGAACTGCATTTTAGGATCATACTATTAGAACCGCAACTTTGCTTAACATTGTACAAATTTAGTAATGGAGTTAGAAGGAACATCACTGAATTATCTTACTCCTGCTGGATGCTTCACCACAACTTCTTTATTTCAAATTTTTGCCCGCAAGCTTGTCGTCTTTGTTTCTCGGTAGTCATTGCGCGGCTGGACCATTTCATTTCATTTTGCTATCTGCTCGTTTTGATTACTTTTAAGCTATGACTTGAGCAAGAAGATCTTTCCCCAGCCTGTCCTGTGGAATAGTGACCTTTTGGCGCAGCTGGTTGCTTTTGCAGTTAACGCTTTGCGCGTTTTTATTCTGCTGCATCATCAGCCTTTGCTCCAGCTTTAGAGCCTTATGAGCACTCACCTGCAATCTGTTTTTGTGCACGGTTTAGACCTTCTTCTTCTCTTGGTACAATTGGAAAATAACCTGCTCGTTGTGCGAAAGTGGGCAAGCTTGGAGTCCCGGTCTCTTATAGTCACCTTCAGCTCCGATACGTCTGAGTCCGAGAAGGAAACTGCTACGAGGGTTTGCTTGTCATCGTCAAAACGGGAAATTTTCGTACACTGTCCAGTCTGTCATAGTTTAAGAGCTTGTGGTAAAACCACATGAGAGACTGGACTGACAAGACAACAACAGCTTTCTACCAAGGTAAACTGAATTGGAAATCATGTGGTGCCGTTGCTACTTGATCTAGTCAGAATGAGAGTAGATGCATATAGCTCTCTTTTAAACAGAACCCGCCTGATGACGACATTCCGGTCAGCCTAAATGCATGGGGAAGATAACGACTCTATTCTCCTTCAAAGTTCCGCTGAAGGACTGTATGTTTCGCGGCTGTTTGGTCGCATGAAGGTATCATTCTGTCACCTCAACTCGCAGAAAGAATCTTCAGGGAACGGCATCTTATTTTCACTGCCTACATAGTTGACGTTTTTAGAATGAACGGATTAACTAAAAGCTGTTTTTGCGAAACCCTCAAACTTCTTGCTTTTTTAAATTGGACTTGGATGTTAAGATCAATTATTGTTATCTTCTGAGTTCGAACAATTACGTCAAACGCCGTCGATTGAATCGTAATTCCCTCAAATCACTCAAAATTGCCGTTAAAGTAACCTAGTGGTCAAATACAAAAATTAAATGACGCGCGCTTTATACTGGTTAATCAAATGACATCTCATAAAAAGTTTTATTTGTCTTTAGTGTCTCAATAACAAATATTCTATCACAAAATGAATAATCTAAATTAAAACCAGTGTAAACGGGATTTGTGCGTTTTCTTAAATATGTAAAGTCTCTTAGAAATTATTGTAAGCAAATATCTTTCTTTTCAAATTACAATTTACCTGAATTAAATAATAAAATTTCTATAATAGAAGAAACTGTGTGCATTACTATTACTTATAGTTGTTACATGAACAAACATGAAACCCTTCATAGCAGTAAGTATGCCAAAACCCAACAGAATTGCAAGAACTGTTTGAAGTGAAATATTTTAATTTTGCTTTTTGTTAGACATAAGACAGAAGTGAAGTTTTCAATAAGGTGATGATCAATTACTTTTTCTAATTAGTAATTATAAACTTATAAATTTCAAATTATTAGATTCATACAACTATAATAAGGTGTCAAGATAAAAT
The DNA here is from genome assembly GCA_036346155.1 of Sinelater perroti. Classification (NCBI taxonomy): domain Eukaryota; kingdom Metazoa; phylum Arthropoda; class Insecta; order Coleoptera; family Elateridae; genus Sinelater; species Sinelater perroti. The sequence continues at coordinate 26,830,892 of JARFIY010000248.1, read as the reverse complement.
AAATGTTCGTAATTCAAAGTGGCAGAAGTGTAAACTACCTCTAGCTTAATAACATTATTAAACATACGTGGTCAGTTTACTGTTATTTGAACCATTTTACACCTGAGTGCGAAGACCATAATAATTTCAGCCAATAATAGCGGAATTGGCGCATATACGAACAAAAGGGCAGAACCGCCATTCACTGCTCGTTGCATAATGCAAGTGTATTCTAGACCAAATTATTATTAAATGTCTATAATTTTTTTGCGAAAGCCGCTAATGGAGTATAAATTTCTTTACCGGAGCGCAAAATGAAGGGTGACATTTGGTATGGCGGCAGATCACATTTAATTTGCATGATGGCTTCGTAAATGTTGCTAGAGAGACTGAAATTTTAGTGATAGACTTCTGTTTTAAATGATAACACTTTCGTTAAGTAAAATTATATTTTCTTGGAGGATGGCTTCTTTTGTAATAGAACGCGTATAACTTACTCTTAGAAAGAACAACAAATTCAGGTTTTGCTATGGCTGAGGTGGTTTTCAGATATAAACTCGATTGTCTTGCAAAAGCTCCGCCCAAGCATTAGTAGTAAGTTATATTTGAACAACCTAATGAGTATTATCCTAAAAAAAATTGTTTTTTAAATTTTATATATTTATTTTGTACTAATGCCTTAACCCATCAACTTCCATGAGCGCCCTTTGGGCATCAGAATTTTTTATACTGGCACCATTAATTTTAACTTTTTGAATATTCAATTGAAAATCTCATATTTTATGTCGAAGCAAATAATTTTCAGCATGAAAGTTGTATCTGTGTTCTGTATAACAGTACAAAACTGAGCAACTTTCAAATGGCCATTACTTGATTAGCTAAAGAATATGACAATCCTTATTTATGATTTACGGCTAGATAATTTACTATTTCGATTTATATCAAATATTATTGACCCGACGCTTTAGGGCATAAGGGAGAAGAAAAAGAAGAAGAAGAATCAAATATTATTTTGTAAATATCAAAATTCAGATTTTTTTATTGCTTCTATGACAATTATTACTCTAAAAATATCTTTATAGTTACTCAATTTATTTTTCAGCATAGTCATGAGCAAAAAAAGTGTTTAACGTTAAGAGAACAATATTGAAGCAATGAAATTAATTTATCAGATGATAAAAACCTTGATAGATGGAGTGGATAATGTTTCAGATTTCGAAGATATAGATGACCATATTCTTGAACACACCGTTCAAAGTGGCATTCCAGATTCAATAGAAATTTATAGCGTAAAATGTAATAAAGATAGTGTAAAGAAAAATCATTATTCAATATTTCTACTGACGGTAAAGAAGAATACAAGTAACATAAGAGAAACGTGACAGGAGGAATAGAAGATAAAACTCCAGTAGAAATTTTTGAAATATTCATTACAAATAATCTTGTAGAAGGTATCGTATAACAAATTATATCTTATACAGCTCAAAACAATCATCACCAATTTACGAAAAACAGCTTCAAAATTCTTAAGAATAATACTTTTAACTGGTCATCATTCTCTACCCTAAGAGCAAATTGAAATAAATAGAAACCTGTATTTTAATAACAACATAGATATACCAATAATAAATAGAAACAAGAACAAATTATTAAAAATTTAGTTAATTATTGATAAGCTAAATATGAATTTCTGCAATCTGAAAAATCTTTTCATAATATTAGTATTGATGAATAATTGATACGTTATTATCGTCATTTATCTAAAGCAATTTATTAGAAGCAAACCCATCCGATTATGTTTCAAACAATAGGTTATGGTTCGCGGAGAACAGATATTGATATAATGTTAAAATGTATGTAAGAAACCTAAGTAATTCTAAACCAGGTATGAATAAGTTAGATATGACAGTAATATTAAATAAGGTGGTAACTATAGACAGATGATTTTACTTCAATGACTTTTGCACAAGTTTTAATTTGATAAAATACAGTTAAGAGTGACGAGGAAATGAAAAAAAGAAGTTTATTGCCCTTTTAATTATAGGTTTGATAAAAAAAAAATTATTTATTTACTATTTGCAATGTATATTATCAATACAATAAGCAAATGTAATGTGTATATAGAATTGACATGAACTTACAGGAAAGCAAGGTACAAAAATCTTAGCCCTAAGATTTCTTAAAAGCTATGCACGTCTTAAGTATTTCCTAAATTATACATGTTACAACAACTTTAAAATCTACCGGGTAAGTCCAGAGGTTTACTATATATCTATTTAAGCGTTGAATGTTTATACTGTTATCACGAAGGTATTACTGCGATGCTCCAACTTGGTTAGGTATTTATTACTACACTTTTTAATTGTCTATTGTACTGAACTTTCAAATCACTAAGAATGTCATTGTTTTTAATAAAATAGGGAGCGTCACACATAGCTCGTAGCACTTTTGCCTGAAATCGTTCTATAATTGCGATATTTGAGTTTATTTTGTAGGGATAGTTTAGACTTTCTGCCGAGCAGCCAGTAATGGTTACTGAATTTAGCAACAAGCTGTTTCCTCTTACTCATTATGCGCTTTTTCTAAGTAAGACCTTTATCTAAATGCATGCCCAGATATTTGACTTCTGTAACCTGTGATAGTGATATATTATTTATATATACTTTCGGTGTCGTTCCTCTGAATTTGGTGAAGGTGATGTGAAGAGATTATGCTTCATTGAACTTGATTCTCCATTTTGCATTCCATTTGTCAATACGGTGTAAGACCTTATTTAAATAGAAACAAAAAAATGTGCGATCTGTAAGACAAATATTAGGAAACAATGTGTAAAGTGTATGTTGAGTTACACATAGTCTGTGTTGTTCAATGGAATTTATAAAATAATAATTTATTATTTATATGCTAGGTACTGTGCTCCCCAAATAGGAATTTTTAAATCAATAAAAAATGCGTTTTACTTTTATTATATTATAAAAATATATTAAATTACATTATTTTATTGAAGGAAATCATTAAAAACAATCTAGCAAAAGATAGAGTACTGTGATATTGTAAAATGTATGGTATCGTTTTTGCATCAGTCAATAAAGCAGCTTCTAAACACTAAGCAAATTGATCATTTATTATAGCTACATAAAAGGAATTTTAAGATGATAATATAACTCCATTATAATCCCAATATTGAGTAACACTCAACCGTACTAAATGTATGACAGCAAAATTTAGTTTACTAACGGGGAATATATGGCTTAGTCCAAATACAGAGCCTTCATTATGTCACGCAAAAGAGTTTTTTATTACCATGATCAAACTTTTCAGGCAATTTTATGTTTGACGTTAGTTATAGCTAGATCAGTGTTTGAAGTTTGGTTTGTCTCTTTAGGTTAACACTGAATATGGCATCATCTATTCAATCGAAGAAAGGTCTTTATTGCATCCGCTTTTTACAAGAGGGGTTAAAGTGCTAGTGGAGCGCTAACTACCTTTAAGGCCAAGTTTGATAAGCGCACTACCTTGTCTGTCTTTACAACAGCAAGGTAAAAAACTGCCATGATAAAATGTGCTCTATAATTAAATTGTCCATTTTACCATGTTATAATAGGCTAATTGGAAAGTTTGAGAAGACAGGAAGTATACTGGATGACAATTTGTCAAGAACGGGCAGACCGGTCACCGTGACCACTCCTGAAACCGAAGAACAAGCTCGAGAGTCCACGACTTTGGTCTCTAAAGGCGCAGCTCAACTCGGTGTGAGTATGGCCTTTATGCACACCATCCTCACAAAGAAATTTAATCTGTTTCGTATAAAATAATTTACAAACGCCTTTAACCTAGGTTAATATTGGCAAAATATTCGCATTTGCAAAAGTGACCATGGAGATGGTTTGGACCAAAAGTTGAACATAAAGCACGCCCATTTCGCAGATGAAACCTATTTTTAACTAGATGGCTATGTCAACAAACAAAATTGCCGACATTGAGATAGCGAAAACATTCATCGATGACACCTATAAAAAGTTAGTGTATGGTGTGCAATTTTCCACTATGGAATTGTCGGCCCGCTGTTTCTCACAAAATATGTGAATAAAGAAGTTTATTGTATACAATTTTTCTAGAGACAAAATACAAGTCAACCAATACTGGTTTCAGCGAGATGGAGCCACCGCCTGTCGGACTCGGAGCGTCTTTGACATCCTCACAGAAGTCTTTGGAAAGAGGATCATAAGTTTAAACGCCTCCCGTAAGATAAAAGCTGACATCGAGTGGCCTTCGAGTTCCTACGATTTATCTTGAGACTAGGGTTTATCGGAACAGACCCCAGTCCATCGACGAACTCGAGCATTGCATCACAAAAGAAGCAGCAATTGGGAGTTTCAGGAAAAGGGTTGAAATGACTATCTCTAGTGAAGGGAGTTATTTTGAAAACATAATGCACTGAACTCCATTTGTTCACCGTAATGAAAAAGAACTGGAATTTTATTTTGCGTAGTTTTTTGTATGATTTTTTTAATCGTTTGCGTCACATAATGAAGGCCCTGTACTTACATCCTATTACAGAAAAAAAACTAAATAAGAAGTTTATAAGTTAAGTTAATTATTTCCTGATTCCTAAGTACGGTAAATTACGAGGTGACTAAAAATGATTTGTCTGTAGTCATATAGAGCTCATAGTTGCTTTAAAAACTGAGCAACCAAAGATGTTCTTAAATGTTAGATAGCTGTAACTGTTACTTTTCCACCATTTGCTCAAACAAAATCGGTCTAGATAAAAGTATGATGATAATTGCTTGTAAATCTTAGCTTAATATGCATTACTAAAAATATGTGATGTGTCCATTTTGCCAAAATAATAACTTATCTATGATTTTTTAAAATATGTTTTAAAGGAAGATGAATTTATTTGCTTTATAAAATTTTTATTTTACCAGTGTTAGTACCTTGAGGAAAAAGCACTTTAAACGTCTAACTGATGAAGCCATAATTCTACGACAAAATCAACCATATTTATTGTAAGGAGAGATAACCTAACTAAGATGAACAGTTTTATCAGTAATTTAGTTTACGACATACCCCAATACCAATCATAACCGTTACCACTTTCTTTATCTATCCACATAACTAGTGTTGTTGCAATCGTACACTGTTAATAATCAAAGGAAGAATAATATCCATATATTAAGAGTCAATCTTTTTGGGAACAGTTTAATGTGGGCTGAATCCGTTTTCTAAATTTCTAGCTAACCTCACCTAAAGAAATAAAAAATCTGAAAACAAAACGAATTTTGGGTAAAAAAAACATATCCCAAGCCCTAGTCGTATCTCTCCTATATTTAATCCTACCTGTATCATATTTGAATGGAGGCAGCAGTTAGTCGGTACCAGAGTGAAGCTGTAGAAAAATTATTTCCGTTGAAGAATGATGAAGAATACAAAAGAAAACCGCTTCACTATTTTCCTGATAACAACCACTATAATAGACACAGAAGGAGATACAGCTTTGAGTTTCCAGTGCTATTTGAATACGATAATGCTGCTAAGAATATCCAGGTGGACTAAAAATAAAAACGTATACTTTTTAAATATCAATATATAGCTATCCCAATCTAACGTAATAAGAGAAATAAAAAGGCATAAAATTCAATTACTAGAAATGAGTTAAGTACACCAACCTAAAATTGGAATATGCGAATCTGGTAGTACCATAACTTACTATTTTAGCAGAAATAATAACAAACATAAAGAAAAAGTTGCTTTCATTATAGACCAGTCTTCGCAAAAATCAGCAACTAAATTAGCCCCATACCTTAAAAAATGGGATTATTACAGCTAAAAGGAAACCCAATAGATATCATTATTTTCCAAGTTTACTCAAATATAAATTGTCTAAAAATAATTAAGAAGCATAAAGTTATTATAATAATAAGTGATTTCAATTAGAAGGTTGGCAAAGGTAAAATCGTGGACATAGTTGTTGAACATGGACTTGGAAAAAGAGTCACAATTTTTACAAGAAATAATTTATAATACATAATCAATACATGATGTAAGCTGCATGTGCGAAGACTATAGAGGTGGACGTCTCCGCAGCACATGCCAGAAGTTTACTCAGGGCTTAAATAGATGTTATGCTAGTAAATAAATGGTTAAAAAATGGTATTCAAAGCATAAAGACGTACTCTGAGCAGACGTGAATTTATATCTTACTCTGTCAATATGACTTGCATGTGAAAATAAGATTGTACTATATAAGACAATCATCAAATCTATATGGACGTACGATCTCGAACTGTAGGGGTCTTCTAGTTCCTCAAATGTAGACGTGCTACATAGATTTCACGTGCCATAGTTGATGCCTCTTTGTACGTATCTAACCGTACATTACATACAGATTTAGAGAAACCATACGCCAAAGAAGTTATACATCATTGCATGACCAACCATATGCGCAAACTTCAAGCTTATCCCAACCCAACTAATCGGCATCTATTTTTTTTTTAGCAGGAGGGGAAATACTTTATGTACTCTCCCTGTGCTTGGATCTATAACACAGGAGTGTGGGACTCTCCTATATAGGCACTACCCACTAAAACCCCTCCTTTCTTTTCCACCGCCGCGCCCGGTATCTGCTTCCGCATTACTTCTGACGTGTCGGTTTCTTACTCCTGTTCTTGGTCATTTTCCCTTTCTCTCCTTTCCCTTTCCTTCATTATCCTCTAAATGTATTCTGCGACGTTTTGCCAGTATCCTGTTATCATTAGCTCAATTATATTTTCTGCGTCAATTTGCTGTTGTGTGTCTTGTTGTAATTTGTTCCTTTCGGCTTCCCACTTGTCGCATCTAATTATTGCGTGCTCTGCCGTATCCTCTATGTTTCTGTTACACTGTTTGCATGTGACGTCGTCTTTTTTCCCTATTTTTTTGAGGTATGCCTCAAAACTTCCATGTCCGGCCATAAATTGTGTCAGGTAGTAGTTTAGATCTCCTTCCTTCCTCTCCTTCCATCTTTTTATATCTGGTATTAGTCTCCTTGTCCATTCCCCTTTGTTAGTTACGTTCCATTTCCTCTGCCATTTGCTCATCGTATCTTTTTCTATTTCTTGCTTAGTGCTCTCCCTTTATGCATTTCCGTCCTCTCCTGTACCTGCAATTCGATGGGTACTGTGCCTGCCAGCACGTTGGCCGCCTCGCTAGATGTTGTTCTGTATGCAGCTATTATCCGTATTGCCACTCTCCTTTGTATTCTTATTAGCATGTTTGCGTACTTTTTATACTTCATCGCCCGGCTCCATATTGGTGCAGCATACAAAATGATGTGTACTACGCTGCTTAGTAGTTTTCTTTTGGTTTTCGTTGGTCTTCCGATGTTTGGCATTATTCTGCTTATTGCCATTGCGCTCCTTTCTGCCTTTTCCATCGTTTTTCGGACATGCGCCGTCATCCGAGTGTTTCGGTCAAATGTTACGTCCAGGTACTTTAATTGGGTTTTTGTTTCGATATTTTGCTCGCCAACTCTTACTTCCAGTTTTTTGATCTTTCTTCTACCTACTAACAGGACTGCTTCTGTTTTTTCGGTGGCCAGCTGCAGACCAATGTCTTCCAGGTAGTATGCTATTCTTTCCAGTACGTCTTCCGTGGTTTGTTTAAGCTCAGCGGCTGTCTTTCTCCTCACTATTAGTGTTAAGTCGTCCGCGTTGGCTCCCTCCGGCATCTCCATCCTGAGCAACTCATCATAGTATATGTTCCACAGTATCGGACCAAGTACCGAGCCCTGTGGAACACCGCTACTTAATTTTATTTCTGTACTTTTATTTGTAGTGTTCTATCCTGTAGATAGCTTCTGATGCATCTCGTAAGATATTTTGTTATTCCCTTTTTGATGAGTTTCTCCATCAGGATCTGCCAGTTCGTGGAGTTAAACGCGTTTCGTATGTCCAGTGTCACTAATACGCACAGTTTTTGTGTGTGTCTAGATGTTGTTTTTGCCGTCCTTACGATGTTAAGCACCTCCTGCATCGCACTTATTGTTGAGTCTGAATCCGTGTTGGTTATTACTGAGTCCTCCATTTGCTTCTAGCTCTTTATTAAGTTTGTTTGCCAACAGTTGCTCTAGCAGCTTCCCTGCTACGTCTATCATGCAGAGCGGCCGGTATGTTACTTCTGCTGTATCGTCCTTCTTAGGCTTCGCCAGTAGCACGAGTCGGACACGTTTCCAGTTTTCTGGGAATTCTCCTTTTTTTGTCACACTGTTGTACGCCTCTAGCCAGTACTCTGGTGCACCTTCTACAGCTTTCTTTATTGCCTCTGGAGGTACTCCATCCGGTCCTGGTGCTTTGATTCTTTCCTGAGCTGCTAGCAGCTCTTCCATACTGAATGGCGTGTATCCCTCTTCTCCCCTTTCTATTTCAACTATCATGGTGTTATGCTTCGGAAATAGTTTCCCCGCAATTTCCTTTTGCTCTTCCTCTTCCAGATTTGGTGGTGGTATCTTTCCAATCTTTTTCATCGCGATCTTATAGCCATCTCCCCATACGTTTTCTTCCACTTGATCGACGATTTCCTACCAGCATTTCTCTTTTTCAGCGTTTATTTCATTCCTCAGTTCTTTCTTTTTCATTTTATATTCTTCTTCCACACTGTGTTCTTCTTCTGCACTGATGTTCCTTTTTTTTGGGCATTCTCTTCATTTTTCTTCTGCTCTGTATGCACTCTTTCCTCTTTCTGGCTATTTATTGTGTCCACCAGTATACTTGTCGCCGAGTTGTGTTTATTTCTTTTTTCTTTTTGAACAGTTTGTTACATGTATCATTCAGTATTTCTATTATTTTACCCGGTGTTGCTACTTTCCGTTCATCTTTTTCCTCTATCCACTTTTTAATTTGTTCCCCGACTTGTTCGAGTCCCTGCTCTGTTATTTTCCAGCCTTTTCCTGTTTTGTTACTTGTTTTCCTTTTCTCTTCCTCTTCTATTTGGTATGTTATGTAGTTGTGGTCACTTAGTGTTTCTTTTTCCTCGACCTTCCACCTTTTAATTTTTCCCGCCACATTTTCGCTACTCATGGTTATATCTAATATGGAGGTGTGTTTTCCCCTTTCGAATGTTCGTGATTCTCCTACGTTTTGTATCACCATTCTGTTGCTTGATACCCATTCGGCCATTATTGTGCCTCTTTGATCTTCCTGCGTAGAGCCCCACAGCGAGGATTTTGCGTTAAAGTCCCCGCCTACCACCAGATTCTTTTGCTGCGTTCTGATGCTGTTTTCGAGTTCTGTGAGTATGCGTTCATACTCATCTAGCTGTATGTTGGGTGATATGTAGCAAGCATATATCACTATTTCCTTAAAGTTCCGCCCACGCATAGCCTTTTCCTTCGCCTGTTTTGTAGATTTTTCCTGCTGTTCTTTCCACTTTAATTGCTAGATCAGCTTGCTTGTCTTTTATCCATTTTCCTTTTTGTACTATGCTTTTGTTTGGCTCCGATATTATCGCAATGTTTGCCCCAGTTCCTCTTATGGTTTCTTCTAACAGGTCATGTGCTGCTCTGCTTCTATTTAGATTGCTCTGTATTATGTTAATAACCATGATTATTTCTACCGCTGCTTCTATATTTCCTGTTCCTCTCTATCAGTTCCTTGTATTTCTTGCAGTTGAACATACCTTGCTTATGTTCTTTTTGTTTGCATTCAATACATCTTTCCTAGTTTGTACATTCTTCTATTTTATGCCCTTCTTGGCTGCACCTTAGGGAGGTATTTGTCCTGTCTGGTCCCGTGCATCTACTTGCCACGTGCCCATGTTCTTGGCACCTGTAGCACTTGACTATGTTTATTTTTTCTTCCACTCTGCACACGTTCCAACCTATTTTTATTTTCCCTCTTGTTATTGCTCGTCTGGCTTGGTCTGCATCTACGGTTACCGTTGCTATCATTGTTTCGTTTTGTGCATCCCTTATTCTCTTTACCTTCGGCTGTGTTTCTTCTACTCTTCCGTATTCATCGGCATCTATTAGACAATATCTATCGAACTGAGGTTTAGATATGCTCAAAATTCTTTACATTTAAAAAGTGTCTGTATAATTCAAGTCATTGTCTCATTATTTTATAGTATAAGGTAACGCCATGGGGCGACACTCTTAGCATTCCATGTTCATAAACAACAAATTAGCTTATGGAATGTATATATATATATATATATATATATATATATATATATATATATATATATATATATATATATATATATATATATATATGTATTTATGTAAGTTGTTCCGATTGCTGAAAAATAAGAAAAAAAGAAAAATTGTATCAAAAATAACTTCTAAGCTAAAAAAAAAAAGCTAAAACCAATTTTAAGTAACAAAATATATTTAACAAAGTTTAAAAATACATGAAGGAAAGGAAAACAGATGTAAAATAAATCAAGCATTGACAAAAGAGAAAGATGTAAATGAAGCTGATTGGCAAAATATATGCGGCAAGTATTGGTTGAGATTGGCTAAGAAGTACTAGGTAAAAAAACGCCGAATTTAATTTTTATCATTTAATTTAAATATAAATGGATAACTGAGTAAATACTGACACTAACGGATGGACACAAAACTAATAACATAATTAAGAGAAAAATATAACAAGTAAAAATAAAATGGTTAACAAAAGGCATTTAGAAATAGAAGAATTACAAATTAAATATGACAAATTCAATACATAAGTGCACAAAAAATTGAAAGAAGTAACCAGAAAAATGAACAATGGAAATAACATTTCAATAGAAAAGATTAAATTTACTTACATGAAACTTATCACAATAAAAGTAAGTGATATTAAGAATCGTATTATTCAATGTAGCCGCCATCAATAGCCACCTTTTCGAGCCGGGGCTTACACCTGCTGCAGGCCAAACAACTTCCTTTTTATCCATATATGTCATTGCGTCCATTATGGAGACCTTTAAGCTATCTTTGGTGTTATAACGGTCCTGATAGAACGTGTCAAGAAATCTTAAATATATCCTAATAGTAAGATTAGACTAACAGAAAATGATGTTAAAAAAAGTGGAAGAAGTATCTTTTACTACTATGTTAGAGTTCAAGTTACTTACTAAAGAATTATAATAAATAAAAAATTTGTTTTGCAGATAAAGATTTGTTTTCGCAAAGAATTTTAAATTAGAATCAAAAAGGACATCATAAATAAATCTTTGGTCTATCAATAAACATATATCAGTAGGACAATTCACTATCCAACGTGTAAGTTAATGTGAGGAACGGAAAGAGAATTAATTACAAAAGCCACAAAAAATTATAAAAAAATTACAAAGCGGCTTAATAAACTCTATTGAATCTTTTTTGCATATCTCGTTTTTAAACCTTCTCTCAAACTATAAAACAAAAATTTCATTTATCTCATACAAATCGATGAGAAATTTGAAGATTATAACCTTTCTAACTTCACAAAGTTTCTGCCAGTTTGTTTAAAAAGAATTCATGTTCTTGAGATACCACACACATAGAACTACATAAAGATGGATATACAGACAGACAAACCGATTTAAAAAATAACTACATCTAAATCCAACGCCATTTTTAGGTTAAATAGTATTTAGTCCTAATGACAACTAACTCTCGTGGTATCATAACAAAGGAAGCTGTCAACCCCCAAAATACGGCTGATCTCAACAACAAAAGTAAAGGTTAGTTTTAACGGAAAGTACATAACAAGCAAACATGTTTCACAATAATCCTGGCAATAAGGCTAGCACGAATAGCATCTGCAGCAGTTCCAGCTGCGTTGGTAAGGCTTGTATATTTCGCCAAATTGTAAATAACTCGAGCTACTTGCAGTTGGAGAAGATCACGAATTCATAGTGCCAGTGAAGGGGGTCAAAATTCCAGACGACATGCGGCTCTGGGAGAAGTCAGAGGCTTATTTTGTTAGACACAAATTCTTACTTTAATCACATGACATAATGTTGCATTGTTAACAGGAGTATCTTGGGTTTGTACTGGCCTTAAATGATGCAGTTAAAGGGAAGTCGAACACCCTTGGCAATGCGAAACTTTCACCGGTGGTGGAGAACGTGATGGCTATGCTGTGCCGGCTGGACAAAATGATAGACGAAATACCACCGATACAGCAACCGCAACGCTTTGGGAATCAGGCCTTTCGAACGTGGTACCAGAGATTAAATGAGGTACGGCATTTAAAAAGAGAAACGACGTGTAAAATAATGTTTTAGTAATTTTAGCGCGCGTTTTCGTTAATACAAAGCATTCTGCCTGAGAATTTGCACCATGCAGTACCAGAGATTATGTATTACTTAATTGAAGCGTTTGGAAATGCTACACGCATTGATTACGGAACTGGGCATGAGATATCTTTCATTATGTTTCTGTGTTGTTTATTTAAAATTGGAGCATTAGTGGACACGGACAAAGCTGCAGTACCATGTAAAATTTTTGCTAGGTAAACTTTTGAGCTCACTAATATACTGGTGAATTGATTTATATTATTTTAAAAAAGGTATTTAGAAGTTGTTAGAAAGCTTCAGCAAATATACAGGATGGAACCAGCTGGAAGTCACGGCGTATGGAGTCTTGATGATTATCAGTTTGTTCCATTTATCTGGGGTAGCTCACAACTGATTGGTATGTCATGATCTTTATAGAAAACATATTTCTTATTTATGATTTTAAGCCCATCCTCGTATCGAACCAGTATCATTCCTCCAAGAAAATATAGTCGAAGCTTACGCCAACGAATACTTATTCTTAGGCTGCATTAAGTACATCAATATGGTAAAATCTGGACCATTTGCTGAACACTCGAACCAGTTGTGGGGTATCAGCGGTGTCTCAAACTGGTCAAAAATTAACGGGGGCTTAATCAAAATGTACAAAGCTGAGGTAAGCTATTGTCACATCATCTGCAGACTTACCGGTTTATTAATGTGCACAGGTCCTGGGAAAATTCCCTGTGGTACAACACATTCTCTTCGGCTCACTTCTGCCTCTAAAGTTGGCAAAACCAAACGCCAGTGTCCGAAAGACTCGCATGAGCTTGACACCGCCTCTTCGGAACCATCAAAGCAGGACCCGAAGTCCAGTGAGGCACAAGGAAGCATTAGTATAAAGTCGATTAAATCAGAATCCCAATTGAATGCAGATATAAAAGAAACGCAGTCTGATAATTCAACTGAAATAATCAACAACAGCGCTTCAAATTCAAGCCAAAGTAGCCAAGTTACTCAGGAATGAGAAATATTTAATTTGTTTGTTTCTTTTTCTTTAATATTTAAATTATTCCTAGTTTGCTTCTGATTATAGCATATTGTGAAATTTAATTTAACAGATATAAATGTACAGAGTGAACCAAAAAAACTATTATGAAATAAAAACGTAATGTATTTAGAAAAATAATTACGAAATCTAAAGATTTCTTCGTTTTTGAGTTATGTGTGCAGTTGGCATATTTAAGTAGCATCTTTCTGTTTGGGAAAATAAATTGATTTGTTCGATTTTGAAATAGTGGATTACAACTAATTAAGAGTATTTATCAAATTTTAGATATGATAATAATTTAAACTACTATATTCCAATTAATTTTGGGTTAATTGATAGTATTTACTTGCTAATATTCTGACATTTTAATTAAAAAGAAATGACAATGTGGGCTTCAACCAATAGAACTATTGAGAAAACATCACTAAATAAATTTGGCATGGATTGCTTTTAGTATGCTTTAATGCTCAGAAAATTGGAAAAACTATTGTGTTAAGGTTTGTTGTAATTTGAAGGAAGGAATCAACAGTCTAAACTTGTTTTTTTGATTCAAATATAAATTGTCATTATGACATAAGGAAGCACGTCAAATTTGACAAATGTCGAATGTTTCTCCTAAATGCAGTGTCCTAATATTTCCATCTAGACATTTTGGGAAGATTGCACAAAAGTGTGACAAAAAATGTAGAGAAAAATATATTGAGAGCTACATCACATGAACATTCCACTGCAGATAGTTTTGTCTATCAAACAGTTTTTATAGTAACTTGTCAATTATACTACACTTTCCTTATTAATTTGGTCTAGTTTCAGACAACTCTTTTATTTCCACTGATAAAAAGAATTGAAGGGAGAGAGCATTTTGTTATTATAGATCATTGAAGAAGAATTTCAAAGCTGTATAATTTGTTATAATTAAATTTCAGCAGTTTCCAACTGTGGAAAAGCCTTAAAGATATTAACTCTGAAAAATATTTGATGAATAATAGCATACATGTTATAGATAATAAAAATGGCGCTCAGAAATTATTTGGTTGTTTTTAAGGCTCTGTCATAAACTGATATTTCTGAAAAAATGTAGGTCTTATTTATTATAAAGTACTGAATTATACTTTTCGTTAGTAGTATGAAATAGCATAAAAAGTGTAGCTTACTATCTAATATATACAGTGATCTTAGTCTTAATACTAATGCTGCTCCTTTAAAACACCTGTTTCAGTATCATCTTAAGAAATATGAGTCAATAAAATAGAAAACGCAAGTGATAAAAATACTTTTCGACAAATCGTTTTGTTATATGTAATGGAGAAGACTAAAGTATTTCATCTTTTCAGTAGTTTTACAATCACTTGCGGAAATAGTTCCAGACTTGGCATATTTTTTTGTTGTGTATATATATTTCTTATAGAGGATGATTACAGAAGTTCGGGCCCGATTTTATAAATTATTACAATATATTTTTTTAAATAAAAGGGTTTTATCAATTAATTATATAATCGCCATTCTTTTCCACGATGGTTTTCCAACGATTTACAAGTTTTTCTATGCCATTCTTTTAGAACGAGGTGGGTTTGTTGTCAAAAAAGTCTGTAAGTTGGTTTTTGACAGCTTGTTTTCCATTTAAACTGTTTTGTAACGAGCGGAACAACTGAAAGTTGAAGGTGCAATATTAAGCGAGTATGGAGGATGCTGCAGGACTTCCCATTTCAACTCCTGCAATTTTTGCAGCGTCTATTGAGCCACATGAGGCCTAGCATTGGCATGGTGAAAGATGACACCCTTTTGTAGGCCAAAACAGGACGTTTTTCACGAATAACAGCATCAAGTCTGGCTAATTGTTGACAGTAGATGTCTGCTGTTAGTTTCTCCGCGCCTCAAAAGCTCAAAATGAATGATCCCCCTGCAGTCTCACCAAACACACAGCAAAATCTTCATTGGATGCAGACCAGCTTCTGCGACAGGATCTGCACCTTCGCCGGTTTGTTTCCATGTGCGTTTTCGTTGCACATTGTTGTAAAGGACCCACTTTTCATCGCCTTGTACCAGACGATACAAAAACGGCTCATTTTCGTTCCGTGCCTGAAGTGAAAGAGCCACGTTCACCCGGTCTAATTTATTCCTTCCCGTTAAAAAGTGCGATACCCAGGTATCAAACTTGGAGATATAGCCAAGCTTTTTTAAATGGCGAAACGCGGTGGACTTGTTAATGTTTAGCCTCTCGGCTATCTCCTCAGTCGTAATTCTTGGATGTGTCTTCAATAGAGTACGCACAACGTCGTCATCAAGGCCAGAAAGTCGACCAGAGCGAGGTTCATCTTCCATTGAAAAATTGTCTTGCCAAAACCGTCCGAACCAGTTTTCAGAGCAGCAGCGGGGTCTAAATAAACAGTCTGAATATTTTTTTGAGCCGTTCCAACACTCGGGCCCTTCTTGAATTCATGCAGCATCACATGCCGCAAATGCACTTTTTCGTCTCCCATTTCCATACTGCACGAGCACGTAAACTTTTTAAAGCGATTTTTTGCAAGAAACGGACGCGATTCTTTGTATATCATTTACAATATAGAATGACACTCGCACACTTCAAAACAAATGCGCTATTTCCTATAAGCAACGTCATCTATAAAATCGGGCACGAACTTTTGCAATCATCCATATTTGCCAGTACTCTAAAAATGCTTGTTTATGTGGTTTGAAAGGTTCTTGCTAAATGGATTTACCAAATCGAGTCTAATTTCACTGTTTCTATGATCTCATGTGATGTTTTGCTGGATTAATTGTTTGTGTAGTAGTTTTGAAATATTTGAGTTGTGAGTGACAATAGTGACTATTATGATCATGATAGCAATTCCAGAACTAGCCGCAATGATAAGCTACAGAGGAAAAATTTAGCCGTGGCAATTTCTGGTGGTGCAAATGGTTTCACCCATTAAAATGCTTGTAATGTATTGACAGTGTGATGGATAGAACTGTTTTGAAACAAAAAATATGCAAATTATTATTTAGCTCATGCACCACCAACCAGCATAGGTTTAAAAGCTAAAATAGAGTTGTGGAAAAATTTAGTAGATAATAATATCATGAATGGAAGTGACTAACTCCAGAAAATTTGACCATTTGTGAACAGTGCATGTCATTTAGATCTGTCGACATTCAGAAAATTTTGGAGTTAAAAGCCTATCTGATTATGAGCCAGGTTTGACGTGAAGATTTTTTTACATATTACGATATTATCGTGGGGGATATCATTTATATTTTTGTTGAGTGCAGTTGCATAGCTAGTTTATGGACGTGTTATATTAGATGTTGGTAGGAAGTTTACATTTACTGGTGTTAGTAGATGGTTAGTAGAATTGATACTGACGCGAGTATTTTATAGAGTTTATGGATATTATTCACATCTTTTATAGTTTGCTGGATGGGAACCCCCGCATAGAGCACACGTAGCTGGAATGTTTTTGCTTTTTTGCAGGTTACATTTTACGTACACGAAAGAATGTTTACGGTTTTTGAATGGCCATATAACTGACACTTCATGAATGATGGTGTTTTTCCTGGTGGTTCAGTTTGGATAACATTATTTAGTAAGGGGCGTATTTTGTAGATGTCTCTGTTGTTATCTACTGGTTTAAGGTCAACAAAGAACATATTTAATGGCGTTTTGATTTGCCTTTGCCTGGTATTGATAATATTTCTCACACTATAATCTAGTTTTGTGATTTCATTTTCAATGTCTAGGATGTCTATTGTGCAATATAAGTATTTTATCACCATTCTATAATGATAAGTATGTTTTGTAGCATAAATTTAACCGGTTTTATGTGGGTGTCTGGGCTATTACAATTAATTTTAACAATGTTGTTGGTTAGACTTCTAGTAGTATACTGTTCCTTTTCTACTATATCATCTAGTTTTTTTCACTTAAAGAAATTGTTAGATTGTTGCTGTAGTTGTTAAGGTTAGTGTTGGGGGGTGGGTGCATTTTCATTTGAATTTGTAATTGTTCCCGATCTGATGGAAAGTATGTAGTTTATTGACATTGGTTTGCTTGTTGCTTGTGATAGATATGCTTGTGGCATTTTTGAGTTTATTATTAGCTAGGATTGCATACAATTCGGTGGTAGCATTGTTTATTGAGTATTATTTATAAAGCCAGGGCTGGTACAATGTATTTGACTAATAAAAATTAAATTGTACGTACGTGAAAATTACACTTATCAGGCAAGGACCGATTTCGCAGTCAGTCTCTTTGTCGCTGCGACAGACAGGTATAGATGCCTCGCCATACGTCTGCTATATTCAAATCCACGCACGGGCACTTGATTTTCGTCAAGCGCAAAAGTACATCCGAGTATTTCGAAAACTCCACCCGTAATGTTCCATGGTTGACGCAAAATTATTGGATACGTACGACACAGAAATTTATGCATTAAAAAATTAACAAGCTGAATATAATATCAGTAACAAGCCAAAAGATGTTGTCCTTGGACCTACCGAACCAATTTATGACCTAGACCAGAAAAAGCTTTCTATTGTAGCACTTAAAGAAAAACAAACCATAAATTTTAAAGGAATTAAACTAAACCAAACAAAAAGATGTACATTTCACTATTTTTGGTCATCAAAAAGATTCAACATTAGTATCTCACGTGTCGAATCAAAAAAAAAACATGTAACTCTTTTATTAAGTAGCATCAGAATGATGAAATTGATATTGAAACCGGAGATGTCAAGAAACCAGTTCATATTTTATAACTCAACAAAAGCAAATGTTGATGTAGTGAATGGAAGAAAAGATACCAAAAGTACACGGCAGAAAGAAACTTACAAAGCAAAATTTTAATATTTGCACTTAATTCATATACCTTCAACATTCTCATTCCGTACGTACGAAAAGCAGTAATTTGTTATTGATGCTGTTGTAATTGATTCTATTTATAAAAACTGAGAATTGTTATCATAAATTTTTTATCTTTGTCATTATTGTGTTTGACCTATGCATTTCTGCACCATTATGTTATTCATTACTTATATATGCTCTTCTGGAAGATTTTTAATGTAACATTTATTAAAATTTATTAATTTTTGAGCTCCGTATGTGTAAATCATTCTGCACTTTACGAAAATTATGCAATAGTCATCCTTCTGCACCTACAATTCGTCACATTGTGGCCGTAAACTTACTCTACACCATAAAAAGCAGCATAAGAGCGCGAAGTGCAAAATGTGAGGAGAATGTCGCTGCCGTTCGAACCAGTATTTATGAAGACTCGAAGCTTGTTTATTCCGCGCCTTGCTTATGAATTTCGATTTTCTCAAATAATAAATGGCAACTTTGTATTTAGACATCTGTATAATGTCGTCTTAGCCCAAGAATTGGCGCCTGCTGATCACCGGATGTGTCGTACATTCCTATACATTGACTGGAAACTGATTCAGTTTTTAGCAACAAATATTTTCTAATAAAGCACACTTCTGGTTGAGTGTTAAACAATTTTTGGGGCTGCAATAGGACGGTGCCACACATCATATTTTTATCTATTCCATTAACTTATTAGCAGAAAATGCAAGACCAATCCTCTTGTAACTTAACGTCATTAGACTATTTTTTACGTTGCTAAAACACAAGCCTACAGGCACACACAAACGATAGACGATTTGGAAAGAGACATTAAACACATCATTTGTAGAATACAATCTGATTAGGGTGCTTCTTGGAATGTAAAATTAAGTTCCTGGAATACACCTTTTTTATTGAAAAAAATCATTAGCTAAATTATTCATTTTGCAAATCTCTAGTAAAAATAATTAGATCCCACACTTTTGTAAACAGAAAAACAATTAATAATTGGGATCCTACGGAAAGGCATGTTAAGTTCTATATATTTTTAACACTCCTTGTATACTTCCTTTTGCTAAAGCTGAAAGTTACATTTTTATGTCAAACGTGAATGGCTATCGTAAACTTTCTTTAATTTCTTCTAATTCTCTTAAAATACTGCGGGCAAAAGATAACCAAAATTAAGCAACCAGGTAGATTTCACTGTGATGAAAGCATTGTCCGGAAACTGGTTTGGGTACAAATTCTGCAGTCCAACGACTGGCCTCAAAGTTAAGCAAAGGTCGCCACAGGGGAACTACAGCTCTTCGCTGGAGTAGTTCCGCTTGAAAGCGGAGCGAGATAGTTTTATCTGTTTACCATATTTTTTGCATGTAGAAAGCTTCGCGCATATTAAGCAAGTCCAGACTGCGTACTTTGACCATAACTGATTTTGCAACATGTCACGCCCTTGTCTTTCATAACTGTTGTGATACTGATAGCGATTACTATTTATACTAATGAATTGGTATACAAAAGGGCATCTAAATTTATTTTGTTAGGCAGTTAATTTTTGTAAAAATATATCCGGGGTCCAAGAAATCCTACTATAAAACATACTTAACCAAATGTGAAAGTCTCTGCTTTTAATTTATTTGTTTAGAATTTAAAGGTATAAACAATTAATTCGGAGGTTCCACCAATTACAAGTATATACTGAGCTAGCATCGCAATTATTTAGTCTATCGGACTATCCTAACAAATAATGAAATAAAAATATTTGTTTCTGATATTTTAAATTTTTATTTATTTGATTTGAACAACAATCGGATTATAAATTCTATAAGCTAATTTTATGACATTATGTGATTTTATACACAGAAAAGAAAATATACAATCATAATCGTATGGCGTGATGAGGACTGCACCCTACGGTGGTACCGCTATGGGCCAGGAACGCTCGAGTCTTCTATGGTCAGCACTATGGGTAAGTTGCTTTAGTAAATGGTTACTGTGGGATCGAAATCGATCATAATGTTTACTGCTTCTCTCGTAATGACATCTTGAACGTAAGGGACGTTGAGGTCGGTGTGGATGGTGTCATTTGACATAAATCAGGAAGCACGCTAGACTTACTAGCATAGCCCTAAATCTCAATGCCATAAGTCCAAATGAGCTTGATGACCGCCTTGTAGATGAGCAACTTGTTTCCCTGTTAATTTCGATTTTCATTCTATTAGCCAGCGTATTTTTATGCCAATTTGTTTGCGTTATTTATGAAAATATAAATTTTATTCTTACACTACAAAATATTTATATGTTTTATCAACATTTTTTATATAGTTATTTTGTATTTTTATATATAGGTTTTTCAGCGGTGAATAAGAATTCAATTTCACTTTTAAGTCGATGCTCCTTATTTTAATCAAACAAGACTCTAGCAGTATAATTACGTTCGCGGGAGAACCAAAGAGGAAATACTTTCATGGACTAATAGATATTAGTCAATAATAAACACAAATAGACACCATGTGGAAGGTAAAGGGAACCCACCCCATAAAAAAGCAAAAGTATTTCCCAAGTAAATGCAGCAAATGTGATAGAATCTTTCCAAGTCAAAGAATTTGGAGGTGAAACATTTATATTTTCGGATATCCGGATGAGGACAACTAAAGAAGATCCATGCGTAGGAATCTAAGACGAGAACATTTTTAGAATTGGAAAACCTGAAAATTTAAAATTGGAAATGAAGAGGTTGAAATGCTGCAAAAGGATAATAAAATAGTTGAATTTAGTGCAAAATATAATTTAGTTATAGTTAATACCCTCTTTTAACACCATAAAAAAAGGTTTACTTAGACTATACCGCTAAATAGAGAAAGATTATCCAGATGCAGATATAGATAACGACCACAATTTGGTTATAAAAAAACAAAACTGGCACTTTAAAAGTTAAAGCATAGAAACGTAACTGTAAAGTTAAAAGACCACAACATATAACAAGAATTGATAGAAGTAATGGAAGAAGAATGATATCAGAAAAACCAGCAAGAGGAAAACAAAAGTATAGAAAACAGATTAAAACAAATTGCAATACAAAATGCAAATAAAATAATAAGCCGAAAAATAAGACAAAACAAAACTATGAATTATAGAGCAAATAGTAGACGTGATAGAACTTCGAAAGTATACACACGCCTGTAATAAACAGAAACATATAAAATACAGAGTAGAATAAACTGAGAAGTTAGAAAAGCCAAAGAGCAGTTCGTTGATAATAACTGCAAGAAGTAGATTGACACATAAAAGGTGATAACTTAGAGAAAGCCCATAGAAGCATAAAACACTTTGTCAACGAACATAAGACGAGAAAACTTGTAATAAAGGGCCATCAATAAAACATGGGGTGCTATATGAAAAAGATATATAAAAAAAACTATATCAAAAAACAAATAACCAAGATTCCGTTATATAAAAAGAAGAAAACATAGAGAAAGTTAAAAAAGAAAATTTCGTGTGAGAAATTCCGAAAATAGATAAATTACCAGCAGACATTATTAAATGCTTTTCAACTTCTTTTTAGACTAATTAGTAACATTAGAAACAGAGAAAATTTTATCAGATTTTACAAAAAAACATGATAATACAAGGTTTGCATAAAAAGTATCGGAAACAATTTTTCCTGGCTTGGCTGTACATTGGAGCGCTCTCGCACCGCGCATGCTCGGTGGTGGGGGATGTGACTTTTAAGACGCACCAAGCGCCAGTCACCTGCGAGCGTTCGTTTAGGCTAGATCGTGTTTTTAGTGTATCCTCGTTGAGTGACTCGGTGCAAGCGCAAAATACAGCGAACGATTGAACGCGGTACGCCATCAAATTTTGTGTTGGACTGGAGAAATCGGGTACGGAGACGTTGAGCATGATTCGTCAAGTGTTCAAGGATGAAAACATGTCACAAACTGAAATTTTTCAGTGATGACCGAGAGAGTGTGGAGGACAAGCCCCGCGCTGGACGGTCGTCGACCTCAAGAACCAACGACAATGTGCAACGTGTGCGTGAAGTGCTAAATTCAGACCGTCGGTTAAGTGTGCGCATGGTCGCAGATGAAATTGGCATTGATAAGATGACAGTGCACAGCATTATCACTGAAAATTTGGCGATGCGAAAGATCTGCGCTAAACTCGTTTCGAAGGTCTTAACGAACGATCAAAAGCAGAGGCGTATGTCTGCTTGCGAAGATCTTCTGCGACGACGATAAATGGCATCGCGACGATTTCCCAACCCCCTTACAGTTCCAACTTAACACAGACAGACTATATTCTGTTTCCAAAAGTGAAATCCTCCCTCAAAGAACACCACCATGGGACTCTAAGTGCCGTCAAAGAAGCTTGCACGTGTACCCCTAAGGATGTTCCGGAATCCGTCTAACAGGGAGCCGCTGGCAAAAGTGTATCGACGTTTAGGGATGTACTTTGAAGACTTTTGAGGTATTGAAGCAATATCTCAAATAAATCTATTTTCCTAATCTTTTCCCAATCCTTTTTATACAAACCCTGTATCAAAAAACTACTATAAATGTGCAAATCACCGAACTGTTAGCTTATCATAGTAAACAGCCAAATAGCAAATAACGTAAAGAACACTTAAAGGATGATTAGTTTGATTGTAAGAAACATTTATAGACCAGAGGAGCCATCTTATCTTTGAGACTAATCATGGAGAAGATAATACTAAAAGAAAACAAACTTATGTTACGTTTGTATATTTTAAAAAAATGCTTTTAATGATGAAGACTATCATAAGCTGTTTGAGGCTCTTAAATCGAATAAAGTAAAATACAATAATAAAAGAATGAATAAGAGAATGGAATACATAATGAAAAAAAAGAGAATCTTGGACCTGAAGAAACTGAAGTGGGCAGCCGAATATATGCCCAACATTTGGTAAGAACAAACCTAGTGATAGTAGGCACTAAAGATAAAAATAATTTAAAAAAATTTTAGCATCAAACAAAGAACAGATACTGATACCAGAAAAAAAAGTTATTTTTAGTTTTCTTAATTGGATTATTTTATATGGTACAATTAGGTCTTTCAAAACCATTACTTGCAAACTGCTTGTTACATCGTAAAGCAAACAAGTCTTTATCTTTATAAAAAGCTCAATGCGTTAATGAGAATTTTACAGAACCAAAAAAGTCTAAAAATAAAACAAAATTAATTAATAAGTACAAAATTCGAAAATAATCTTTATAATCTAAAATCTGATTGGGTTCGAAAGGAACTATTGAATGCTTTTCCCGTGATAGATTTATGCTTGTCATTTTCAAAATTTACTTTGATCCGCCGGAAAAACTCTTAATTGTTTCAAAAACTTAAGTAGGTGTTATCAAAACAGTCAATTTTAAATTACTGATTAATTAATGATTACATTACACAAAATTGACAGAAGAGTCCTAGTCCTTTTCAAAGTTGTTTTTAGTATTTAAAATACTCTATGAAGGCTTACTTTAGTATTAGTCTGAATCTTATAGCAGCTTAAAGTAAATCATGCAGTACATTGCTCCTTCTGCTCCACTAACATCAAAATTTCGCACAGTTTAACATTTGAAATTTCCTCATTATTTTCCAGTTCTCTGCTCTTGTTGATTGCAGCCTATGCACGTTCACAATTTTCCAATGCTGTGCTTCCAGAACGTGAATTACTTTCGATAGATTCCTGGTTATGTTTGAATCATTTGTATCATGACTGTATCCATGCTACATCCGTTGCAACGATCCCAAAACCCTTTAAATAATTCGAATGATTTTTGAACATAATGCAATGATTACTCACCAGCCAGTAATGTCGTCCTTATTTACGCATGCGCATTACAGTTTAGTTTCATCGGCTGCTAAGTTACGTTACGGTCGCCCAAACCGTTTTTATTATATTAATATTGGCGTAATATTTTTATATGCTCTGGAAGAGTTGGAAAGGACGCTCTATCTCTTGGAGAATAAGCTATCAAATAACTTGCAATGGGTATGAAAATTACAGATGTAGTTTGCGTTTTGATTAGTAATATAAATATATTAAAAACTATGAAGTTTGCTCTATTTGTTATTTATATCGCTATTTACAGAAATGTACCTATCATGTAAAACAAACTCGAACGATAAGAGTTTATATTGAAATGTACTGAAACGGGACTGTTGTGTGTGAAGTGGGCAAACACGAAAAAGGTTTTGGTAATGAACAATTCTTAAAACTTAATCAACAATGGTCAACTAACTGTCCATAAACAATTTTGTTTTATCAACAGAAAATGGGTGGAGCTGACCGGGAGGACCCATTAATAGGTCTCTACAGCCACGACTGAAAGTCTACCAAGTGGTGGGAAAAGGATGTTATATTTGTCTCAGTATGTGTGCAGTCAACACAGTGACCTTAAATACAACTAGGAAAAATTTATTTTGTGGTATTTTTGGTAGATCTTGAAAATAAATTTAATTCTGAAGAAAAATCCAAACTTACCATTACTAAAAAGATGACCTACTTTAAATAATAAAAAATTGGGTATATGTATATTGTTATGATAAAAAATGTGTCGTTTTTTTTACCTGCTGGTACATATATATAATTGAACCCCAATGTTATACCTGTATACTACAATCTGGCCTCCTTCCAACCAATAAATTAATTTGTTTCAATAAAAATAACTTTCAAATAATTGGCCCGCGTGTTATTTTCAATTTATAGGAAAATCTAAAGAAGGGGTGATAATAATAGCTATATAAACAAAACATTTATATTAGAAAATCTAATCTATCATAAAAATCATTACGAAAAAACAAATTTACATGGTCAATCACTTATAAACATTGAAAAGGTAAGACATTCTGAATGTAAACAATTTTGAAATATAACAAGTAGGAAAGAATAAAAACAAGCCAGGAAGTAGTCATCAAAAGAGTTATATATGGATGTGAAATAAAATACACAGGAAAGTTAAACAGAGCATGTGGGGATTATGTCCAAAAATAAGTATCCAAAGATTGAAAACGGTTTCTCAAAAAAATATGGTGAATTCTAAAAAAAATATGCACACTCTAAATCAATCACGCATAAATTAAATAGACCCCCCATCACAAATATTCACAAAAAATTAATTGATAGTAATGACTGCATGTTGAGAGCAGATTAAAATTCAGTCCATAAACACAAAAATACAAATATAAAAGCTTCCAAAAACAATATGGAGCCTACAGAAGGTTCTCAAATTGACAACAATATTCGATTACCGAAAATAAAGAATGAAAAAATTCAAACAAATACCTAACAAGTCAAAATTGAAAGATAGACAAATTTAGAACATCTTTACATTATTTAACAGATTATCGGATATGGTGGTTTTAGAAGTTACCAAAATAGAATTAAAAATAACTAATAGAAATGGCAGGAAGGGCAAAAGGTGTAAAAGGCCATGAGTAACATAAATAAAACGCACAAAAAGTACATAGTTTCAAAACTAATAAGTAAATACTTGTATCTCCCCCTCTCTTTCTGGCACTCCTAAAAAATAGCCTGAAGTAGAGTACAGTACCGATCAAAAGTACATCAACCTTTAATATTTTTGCCATAAATTTTTTGTTTCTTTGTATTTCCTGCTGAAATTTTTCGAGGTGATTTTAGAGGGCTCCTTAACCGTCTTTCCAAGAAAAAAACATCTTAACTAGAAGAAACATTATTAGCACAGGAAAAAATGATTAAAAAATAGCAAAAAAAACATCAAATAAAAGCATTGAAATAACTCAAAATCAACTAAAAGTGAACAAGAACAGTGTAATACCGTAAAGGAAACTTTCTACAGCGGTGCGAAATCGTAACGGTCACTTCCGGTTGCCGTTAACCGATTTGGCTGAAAATCAATCCCATGAAAGGTACTGACCTGAGATGTGTGTGTGCAAAGTTTAAAGTGAATACGTTGGATAGATCGCAAGTTATTTTGTCTCCACACACACAGACAGACAGACAGGATGATAATCTCATTAACTTTCTACTATAAGCTCCGCTGTAGAAAGTTAATAAAAACAGTTTGATCATTAGCAGAATAACCCTTGGCATCAACGATGGCCTGGCACATTGGAGGCATAGAGTCCAGAAGAGTATGAATGGAAGAGAACGAACCGTTCTCCTCGAGTTGAGCATACTTCTGATCTGTATTCGTGGCATTTCTGCCAACCAGATGACGCTCTAGTCTCTAGATAATATTCATTGCCTAAGCTAGTCGAAAGAATCACACCACGTCGAGCAAACCAATCTTGTGTGTGCTTCGAACGTTTGAAATCATTGTCCGCTTGGAAAATTAGAATCTGCCCATATTCTGCATGACCTATGACGCATTGTGTTTTAAAGAATGTCCTTATATAGATAGCAATCCATAATTCGGTGGAATTCTCCATAGAGAACCCATACTAAAATCGAAAACACGACTCCACACCATGACACTTTCGTCTCCGTGCTTCATCGTGGGAATCTGGTATTTGGATTAAAATCAGTACCTTGCTAGTGACGAATCCACTAAATTCCGTCCGTTCCGAACAACTTGTACTTGCTTTCGCCACTCCAGAGTACATTCTTATACTTTTTCCTCGTCCAGTCCTTGTGTGCGTGGCCCACACCACGCGAGCCCTCCTGTTCTTTTCCGAAGTCGTCGGCTTTTTGACCGGACGACCTCCATTCATTTTAGCTTGTGCAAACACGAACAGATGGTTTCGGGTCCAGGAGGTTACACAATTGGCGAGAAATATCGGCTGCCGTAAAGCTGGGGTTGTCACGGGACATGCGGATGGCGTTCCTGTCGAAGAATCTCGAGGTAGTCTTGCGACAACCGGCCTTGGACTCCTTCATCTCATTTTTGATCCTCCACCTTCAGGAAATAGGAAATGGTGCTCTTGTGGAGGTTGAATTGTACTGCAAGCTCACGGGGAGTTCGACCTTTTTCACGACCATCACAAAACGATATGACATTATGATATAAAATGTATGCATTCTTTTAATTTGCTTTACTATTATTTGTCATTTGCTACGTATATGAATTACGAGATATATTTACAATAATTACAAGCAAAAATTTGTTTTACAAGTAAAGAAGAGCGGACCCTATGCATGAGACTAAACTATAGGGTTTAACAAAATGTTATTGAAACGAATGACAGTGAATTATATACAAATGAGAGTGAATAGCGGCCGGAACAGAAAATTTTGCGGCCACTTCCGGTCAAACCGGTCTCGAGATTATTCGATCAGGCTAATTTTTGGCGTCTGGACTTTATTACGGTCCTTTAATTGAATACTGCAAACGTTATGTCTCTACGAGGGTAAGGTGAAAAGTTCTCGGCCTAACAATGAAAGACTGCGACTTTCAGTTAAAAAATGATTTTATTTTTCTACATAATCTCTCTTGACTTCAACACACTTGATCCAGCGCCTTTCCAAAATCAGTATTTCTTCTCGGAAGTGAGAATCTGGAAGATTGTGAAAATATTCATCAACTTCTTCAATGGATGCGAAGCGCTTCCCAGAAACAAATTTTTTTAAGTTTGGGAACAGATGGAAGTCTGAGGGTGCCAAATCAGGAGAATAGGGGGGATGACCGAGCAAATCATGCCCCAAATCCTGCAGTTTTCCCATCGCCAAGGCAGGTGCGTTGTCCTGGTGAAAGATGATTTTTTTCTTCTTCAAGCCAGGTCTCTTCTCGCGAATTTTGGTCTCCAGCTGGTCAAGAATGTTGGAGTAATATTCGCTTGTAATTGTTCTGCCTTTTGCAAGATAATTAACAGGATTCCTTTCGCATCCCAAAACACGCTGGCCATGACCTTTCCGGCAGATGTGATCGACTTCGCTTTTTTTGGCGCTGAACCACCGGCTCCCACCCACTGTTTGGACTGCTGTTTTGTTTCTGGCTTGTAGTGGTGGACCTATGTCTCATCCATAGTGACAAATCGCCGCACAAAATCGGTCGGATCCCTGTTGAATCGGTCCAAAGATTGCTGCGAACATCGTTTGCGCGTTCAGCAAATGCGGCACCCATCTTGCGCAGAGCTTTCGCATCCCTAATTCTTCGTGCAAGATGTTTCGCCCCCTTTCTCCCGATATCTCCACAATCTCAGCTATCTCACTCGCCTATCTTCCAACACGATATTATGCACTTTTTCGATGGTTTCCGGTATGGTTGCGGTTTTTGGCCGTCCTTCACGTGGGTCATTTTCGAGGGATATGCGACCACGTTTAAATTCAACTGCCCACTTTTTAACAGTTGCCATGGAAGGAGCAGAGTCCCCGTAAACTTTTGTCAACTTCGGATGAATTTCCTTAGGGTTAATTCATCCAAAACGAAGAATTTTATAACCGCACGATGTTCAAGTTTATCCATTTTAACAAAAAACATGCAACATGTCTACTGAAAAAATTCGTGTAAACAAACTACTTCAGCGAACAAGTTGAAACTAGCCATACGAAATAATGACGCATGCACCCAAGCAGGAAACATAATTGTTTGCCGATTGCAGCACCATCTCTGTGTCAGGCCGAGAACTTTTCACCTTACCCTCGTATCTATCTCATGTCAAAAATTATAAGGCGTAACAGATGTCAGATATGACAGAAATAGAAGCTGGTCTCCAGCTTGGAAGCTGCCTTGATCAAAAGTTATAAAGCCTGATAGACTGTCAAAAGTAGAGCTGGTCTCCAGCTTGGAAGCTGGGTTCGCTAAAAACATACGTTAGAAGCAGTTTCAGTAATTGTTCTTCGATAATACGTGGGAAAATCAAGTATAAACCGGGATTATATTTTTTTTAATTTAATGAAGCATTATAAAAATACAAACACACAATTATTTTTTATATAATGTTCTAACAAATTTTTCACAAGGGATAGTTAGTTTTTTGATTCAGCTATCGTTAAATGAAGATGGTTGTGATACCAGTCAATCGCCCACGAACGCTTCGTCAGTAACATCTCTGTCAAAATTTTTGTTCTGCAAGTGCTCCCTTTATTGATCCAAACAAATGATAATTATAGAAAGAAAAGTCCTAAATTTTTTGTCATATTTGGGCAGCTGTATGGTGACGGGCGTTGTCGTGTAGCAGGAGCACTGTCGTAACTTATTTCGACCTCAAAACAAATTTCATTAACTATTAGCCGGTGATCATCCTCTAGAAGGTGACGAACGATGTGAATATTCTCTTTACTCAAGCTGGATCTCGGGCGACTTCGGTTTTTATTTTCAACTGTTTCTCGATCTCCCAAAAATTGTTTAAGCTACGCTTACACTTAAGATTCTTTAAGCCTGTTGATCCGGAACTGTACCTTTAGTCTTATCGTAATGTCGGACAATTTTACGCCCTCTATTGTAATATAGTTGGTAACAATTTGTTGCGCAACGGACGAGGGTATTTCTTGCTTTGTAATGCTGACTAAAGAAGCATTAGTGGGAGGTACATTACGGGGGGAATTTCTTTTTAGGAGTTTCTATCTACAAAATTCAGAAGCCGTGCCCATTTCTGTTTGTTTTAGGAACCGTAAAAATAAATTCCGATTCCTATTTGATACACAACTAAAAAAATTATTTATATAATTTAAAAACTTATCTTTAATAAACTGGTATAATGATACAAAATAATTTAATTGCTGAGGTTAAATGTCAAGGAAATATAATTGAGTGTGTATTTGTAACTTATATAAATAGAGAAGCATTACGTTTTAGTGTTTATTGCGGTTGAAGTATGCACACAGTCAGTCGGAAAATAATGTTTACGATTTTGGCCAAGATCCTTACAATAACATTTGTTATTGTAAAAGTGTCACCTGCTGTGATAAACAATGGTGAGTGGTTTCAACATTGTAATTCTCAATTTGACATGAACATACTATATTTAAGGATCGGTTGGATTCTGCCAGTACGGAAGCATTCAGATTAAAGAAGGAGAATCCGCCCCTGCGCCTATTGGGGAATGCAATATAATTTCATGCGTGGACAGTAAAAATAATCACATCGGGGCACTAACGTAAGCCACGAGCATCTGAAGGGAGCTTTGACAAATTTTCACAATTTCAGATGCGCACCGTTTGTACCACCTCCTGGTTGTCACGAATCAGAACTGGATTTAACGAAACCTTATCCTAAATGTTGTCCTAGAACAGTATGTAACCGTAAGTTTGCGCAGTGGAGTGTTTGAGTCTTTGTTGATGGCTGTTAATGGCATTTAGGTGAATCGGGATATTGCAATGTTGACGATATTCTTATTAAGGAGGGCGATACGCAACCAGCGGCTGTGGGAGAATGCATGTCCATTACTTGTAAAAACGGAGCAATGAACGATGTGGTGTATAATTCGTGAGTGAAAAAGGCGTTTTTAGATCACCTAATTAATTTGTTTTCGATTTATAGATGTGTATATGAAGAAATTGGACCGAATTGCCACAGTTTACCAGAAGATGAAAGCAAGTCTTATCCTGATTGTTGTCCAACTGTGAAGTGCAATGACGTGTAATAATAATGCTTTGGATGCAATTCACATTATATTTACACAAGGAAATGTCCTCTTGTGAGACAGTAAAAAGACACCATCCATAATTATAGCTTACAGAATTACTAATTAAAAGTTTTATTATTTTTTCCATTTAATTTTATTACGACCTGAATATCACAAATTGGCAACACACTGTAATTATTTTTAACAGATTCTCCAACCTAAAAACAATGTGACGTCTTAAAAGTTAACTTGACAGCACATAGCTAATTACTTCATGATAATAGGAAACATCTAAAAATGCGTTTCGATGACACAATCTTACAATATTTTAGATTTTTAAACTTTGGCCCTGTTTGGAGGAGCTCTCTATGCAATTAAAAACTTTTTACAAAACACGTGTCAAATCATTTAGATGAAGTATATTCTCATGTGATCAAACTTGAACTTTACTCAATTTGAATGTTCGGACAACGGACAAACAGTTGCTAATACTAGCAAAAATGACCATCCCAAAGACAGGTTATATAAATCAAAATAGTGCCGCATGCGCCTACTAACGACAATAATTGGCTACGTAGTGCATGAAACACCGATAAGTGGCGTAAACTGTCAAATTACTTTATGATAATTTATGTTTTGACCTATAACCGTGACCTGAATCGAAAAACTAAAACCTTTATGAGAAGTTTTGAAGCAAACCGGTTTGAATGAGGTATTGACATTTAAAATCGCTTTATAACTGTAGTAGGAGTTGTAATGTTAGTTATACTACCGCATTTTTGCAGTTTTATAGAGTAAATACTTAGTTTCCAGGATTCTTAGGATTGACAGTATTCGAAAAAATTCCAACCAACGCTACTTTACCATGTTCAATTTGATTCAAGGCTGATAGTTCATATGAAATCTTAAACTCCACATTTTCTGGCATGATAAGAAAAGTTTCAAGTAACAACACTTTTATTCTAGCACATAAATTGTAAACAAAAGCTTGATTCCCTTTATCCATTGGCAGCAGATTAGAAACTTTAAAGAATGTGTCAGCAGGAAAAGGTCGGGAGACGTTGGTAACTCTTGTGATTACTTTCTTCCTTACTTTATGAAGAAAGATACCACACTTGTAGCGACAAAATGAAAAGAATCTTTTGTTTCTCAGCTTAATCCCAAACCGTAAAGACTTCGGTGCTGCGTTGCCCCTTGAATTACCTAGCGTTGTTGAAGACCGGATGTTCTTTGCCAGAGCCGATTCCTTCTTCTTCTTCGTGTCATATGATCATGAAATAACGTCCATCAACCATCTGTCAGGTTCCGTTATAAGCCTGTCTGTCCTGTTGTGTCTAGGAAACTAAATCGCAACTTAGTTTAAGTAAAAAAAGCAAGTTCATTCTCACCTTCTCTGAAGCTTTAATACGAAGCGTAATTCCGGAAAGGCTACTTCCAAATTTGTCTTTGAATCTTTGTTCTAATAGTTCTTCCAGCTCGTGATGTGTACTCTGAGACAAATTCTCGTTCCATACCTCTTCAAGCAGGTCATCGTGATCAGTGGTCCATTTAGCAGGCTGCTTGACCTTGATACATCTCTGTAATTTGTCTGTTAATAAAACCGGAATAAAACGCATTCCTGGCTTTGATTCGAAGAGTTGTTTCGGAAAGCTCACAATCATACCGCGATTTGAATTCAGATTGTAAGAAAGCTTCGAGTTCTTTAGCACTCTTGGTGTTCTTCTAAGTTGGAGTTTGTCCAGTGGAACTTGACCTTTTTCGAAGCCATGATACAGTTTAATTAAAAACTCACAAATTCCACCAAACTTTAAGTAATAAATCAAAAGGAACTACTGGTTTTATCACAATAACAATTAGGTTTAGTTAAATTATAAAAACAGATTTGAGAATACAACTTTTGTTGAATTAAAGAGAAAACTAAAGTTTTCTCAGCGAAAACGTTACTTATATACCATATTTTGCTCTCGTATGACACTTGAGCCTGCGCTATTTTCGAACGCAACGCATGCGCACTGTTATTATACAATGAGTCGTTTCAACGTCCTGTCAAACTTAATCGACCGGTAAAAATTAAGTTTTCTGACCTAAGTGGAGTTTTTTGGTAATAACGAGGACAAAATTGATGGCATACCACATATTGTTCAGCTTGACGAGTGCTTTTGATTGATATGTCACTGGACCTTCAGTTCAAATTTTCTTTGTCTTACTAGAAGTATAGTTTAACATAAAATGAATTTCCGCCGTTTAATTATAGCAGTGGAAAATGATTTTACCACAAACGCGCTCTTTAAATGATTTTTCAGAATTTTTAGCCCAAATATCCAAAACAAAAATTCCCATAAACACACGAGTTTTAATTCTTTTAGCGCATTCGCCGCCAGAAGGATATAATGGCGAAGTTCTGGTAGAACAGATACGATTGACATAATTATCGTGTAAAAACCAAACAAAAAACGAATAATTGTACCAAAATAAGGAGCCATTAAAATTGCATTACTCCTAGTTTATTTTACAGCTGTTGGGTTACACAAGGTTGTTCAACTGAGATGCGTATAACCGGACATAACTGAAAACCGCAACATCCAAACGGTTTGATTCCCGCGACCTTGTAAAATAAAACACAAAGAGCTGTGTTCTATTAACATTAACAGTACGATTTTTAATGTGCAGGCTCATAAATGTGCCATTTATTTTAGAATCTAGAAAATATTTTATTAGAATGTATTACGTGGGCGAATCAAATATAAACCGGCTTTTCCTTTTCCGTGCCGTGAGAGGTGAACGAAGAGGAGCGTGGCTTCTAAATATAGGTAGGGATATCTGAAGGGGATTCTTCCCGTAGAATACTTCACACTATCGTTTCTTTAGTTAATAACACCATTATCCGTTTGTTACTCTAAAAAATAAAATAAAAGCAAATAAACATCAGTTTCGTTCCGGTTGACCATTAAAGTTGAACAATGAAGAATTGCTTGAAACGTTTGAAGATGAACCTTCATCGAGAACTCGAGATTTAGAATACATTTTTGGACTTGCTAAATCAGCGGTTTAACGGCATCTCCAACAGCTTGACTTTGTGCACAAAAAACCTGACGGGATCCGCATAAGCTCATTGATGCGCAAACCGCCAAACTGCTTAACAATCGCTTGAATGATTGATTCGGAAAGCGACTTGTGACGTCGCACGAAAAGTGGGTCTTTTCGGTAAATTACAGTTGTTGTTAAATAAGTTCATCCGTACAATTGCTTTTTCGAAAGTGTTGCAGAGCTTTTGGTGACTATATGCATTAATTTCCTCTTCCTAGATGCATATTGCAAATTTTACAGCTTAAGTGTAGATCAATAGCAATTCTAAACCTACCGTTAGTTAATACAGTTTGGATAATATAGAAAATAAATAAACATTTTCAACATTTTCTGCTTTAGGTATCATCTCCGTGCTGAATATTGGCAATCATTATCGCTAATTTAATTTTAGAAGCTGTTGCTCTAACAGTTTGTTAGAGGTGCTTCTCACTGTCCTTCTTAATTGGATTTTGCCCTGTACTATTAACTTAGTCTGATGTATTTTTCTGCTCTTGTAATACGACAAAGATATTTGTTCCTTGATGCTGTATACTAATTCTTAACTTTCCTATTCGAGTTAGGACTTCATCTTCATTATATTTCACATGCATCGATTTTCTTGAGACTTGTTAGATTTAAAGTCCAAGCTTCTATTCCGTAGAAAAGAGTAGTAAAGACATCATTAAGATTCGTGTCATTTTAATAAAATTTCTGGAAATTTTTCTATTTATATTTTAATTTCGTGGGTATAATCGTTTATCTGATTTATCATCGCACCGCGATATGTGTAGATATTGACTTGTTCGATGTTTTTTTTCCATTGATACACTAAGGCTTTCTTACTTTCATGAGTTTTCTATATTATCATGAATTTGGGCTTTCCAATATCAAGCCCAATATTAGTCCATATTGTTCGCTAAATTCGGTTACTCGGTTTATTAGATTTTTTAATCTTTAATATTTTCTGCCAAGATGACCATATCGTCGACACATCAAATGTTATTAATTGGTGTTCCATTAAATTCAATTCAATTTTTCTCATTCGAAAGTTTTTTTTTCAGAATATGCATTAAAAGGAGTTGGCGACCACACATACCCTTGTCTTACTCCTTTTTAGACTTCTATAAATTAAAATGGTAAGCCTTATGTTATTCTATTTTCTTGACTCTAGTTGACTCTAGTTCTAGACTTATGATATAACAGTTATCAATTTCATGGGCAGTTGCATCCCAAAAATCTGCCAAATTTGATGTTTTACATTTATATGACTCAGTGGGGCAGAGGCGCCCTATAAACGCGTTTATCTCAGTACTATCAGTATCCTGAGGGTCTCTTTCTCCAGAATACTTGAGTTTCATTGAAGTTATGAATAAATTAGTGAACGTCACGTGTGTAAGTCGTCAAAAAGTAGTTTCCATGTTTCAAAAACTTCCTTTGCTTCCTCTGCTTTGTCAGTTACACAGGGCAACATTTTTTTATATTACGTGAAGCGATTTTAGGCTTCTATACATTAAAATGAGAAGCCTTATGTAGAGAGTAATGTCGTCTGCCTGTCCGTCCGTCCGTTCTTTTATTTTTCAACGTTTAATCAAGACAGCTTTCAAGCTGGAGACAACCTCTATTTCTATTATTTCTATTTCTGTTATTTCTGACATCTGCCAAGTTTTATAATTTTTTATCTGTGATAGAGAAAGACAACATTTTCAGTATTCAACTAAGGACGATAAGTTAAGTCCAGACGCCAAAAATCAGCCTAATCGGAAAATCTCGAGACCGGTTTGACCGGAAGTGGGCGCAAATTTTTGTTTATGTATAGAAGCCCCGGACATCTGTGGAACGGGAGTTCCATGTCCGTACTTGTTTTATTTGTATTTCTTCTGATATTTGATTGTCAATGCATATTGTAGCCTTTTGACTATAATGCACTATTAGTTGATGGTAACAGATTTTATCGAACGCCTTATTGTAATTGATAAAGTATGCGTGTACATCTTGGTTCACATCTAAGCATTTCTAGATCACTACATCAAATAAGAAGATGGGTATTTTTTCTGGAGCAGTTCTATCATCCTTGAATACATTTTTAGTGTATTCTTTTCATCGTCAAAATTTGTCTTCTATATTCTCGATTCTTTTTTTGGAAGCTTGCTAAGTTTTTAGCTTTATATGCAGATTGAATAAATCATGTTTCTTCTTAGGCTCCTAAATTTTTTTACACTTGGCTTGGTAACACATATACAGGATGATTCTAAATGTATACAAAAAACTGGTATTTATAGTGCTCTTGTATCTAATTTTGGACTGATTTTTTTAATTTAACTTTCAGGTTGGCAATAAGAAAAGCATGTTTTGATGATACGTCAGCTCCTGGGTAAGCTTTTACATATTTAATCGAATTTCTGTATCTTCCATTGAACAGAATGTAATCTATCCGATTTCGAACTATTCTACCTAGTTTGTCTGCAGACGATTGCCATGGGTATAACCTTCTATTTGGTAATTTAAACCAGGTATTAGTCACCACGACTTTTTTTTTGATAAAATTCTATAATTTTCCATAATATTATCAACATTTTCTTTGCCAATATTGGTGTTGAAATCGCCTATGATTATTGCAATATATGTGTTGATTTGTTAATAAAATGTTTCTATTTCTCTTTTATCTCCCTCCGTGGTTGAGACATATACTTGAATTAAATTAAGCGGGCTTGCGACTTTTTTAGTTGTATAATCATAAGTTTCTCTAATATGTGGGCAAATTCTACTACTGATTTACTTGATGTTTTATCTAGTATTATTGCAACACCTTACATACGCTGGGCATTGTTTGTTGTTCAGTAGTAGATTATTCTATTGTCTACTGAACATTGTTCAGAGTTTAGCCATCTAGCTTCATTGACTCCTAAAATATTAAATTTTATTAAGTTTTAGGTTGATACATACTTTTACATTCCACGTACTTATTCTCCTAGCTAACCCGGGATTCTTAGCACTTTGTGATTTTAAACCATGACAACTTGTACTACGTAAATGAATGAGGTGATTTCCATTGCTTTCCTCATCACATTATCATAATTATTCAAATTGTTCTAGCCATGTTTATGACATTTCAGTCGTGAACCAGTTCAACATTATTTCTTTTACGTTTTAAGCTGCTGCCCTTCGCAAAGGTAAGATTATAGATAGGGATTAAATATGCGATAGATAGGATTAGAATATTAGGACTTGGTTTCTCTTAATGTTAATAGGTGGGAGAGAATCAATGCTAACTCCGCCTGGATCGCAGACAGTGTTTACACGATGCCGTTTTCAGACTACTAATACTTTAGTTTTTCCCTAACTTTAGCAATATATATAAAGTTCATAACTATAAAAAACAGATTCGAATATATGCACACATCAATAGCTCGAAATATTGCAAATTCAAATTACTTAAATAGAGAATTTTTTCTACGGAGCGAATCTATGTGCATCCTGTAAGGATTACTCTCTAGAGTTACAGCGAAAAATGCGTCAACGGTTCTGGCAGTATGAAAGAATGAATAAATTTTAATGACAAAAGATAGTAGAAAAACCTTAAATATAAAGCAGATATGTCTCTTAGCCACAATATAAGATTTATCTTCTTGTTGTGAACGATTAATCTAAGGAAAAGACACCCTAAATCAAAGTTGCAAATTACCAATTTTTAAAGTTTCCCATTAAAATAACTCAAAATACAAAACACAAGGCTAGAGTCTTGAAACTTGGATGGAAAAACGCAACGACGATGAGGCAATGTAAAAAAAATAGTGAATATGGCAAGGTAGAAGTACAAGATATTATAATATAATTGAGTGATACAGTGTATGAAATAAAGAAATCCAATAACAATATAACCTTAATCGAAACAAATTAAAATAGTTGGGGTAATAAGGAAATAGACGACTTTATTATTATTATAATAAACTCAATAATATCTACAGCGGTAGCATGTGAATGAAAGCACTATTTATTAAAAATAAAGATGTGTTTTCCATATCCACATAAAAGTATAGAATAACATATAAACTAAGAGAGTTGGAAAATGTAGAAATAATTAAAAATAATGTTTAGAGTTTAAAAGAGGATACTATGAGGAAAGAGAATAAAAAATACGGAATAGAAAAGAAGCTGTAGATAGATATAAATACATAGAAATAGATCAAGAGTGAAAAAAATAGTATTCAAAGAAAAACAAGTGTAATACAAAAATTGAAATATATAGTAGAAGCAAAAAAGGCACAGAAGCATGGTGGTTTATTAATAACGTTAGAGTAGACGCAAAGTAAAGTCGACATACAGCTAATATACGTTACACAAAAGAAAACTTATTTTGAAAATGTTTTATCCAAAAATAAAACAATAGACATACATACATAAATATCAACATCTAAGGAGACTCGTAGAAAATGCATTGGAATCGTTTAACAAATTAGTTAAAGTCATGAAGAACAATAAAGTAACTGATCCAGGAAATGTGAAGGTAGAAATATTTAAAAAACGAGGCAGAAAAGTTAAAGTGTCATGATATAACATACCTTACCCCAATTAACAAAATATGCAAAAACAAACTACGATAACTATAAAGGAATTATAGTAACATTTACATTTAGTCGTTTATATAATAAAGTAATAAAGAAAATAATAGAACAAAACTATGGCCACTAAGAAATAGAAGAACAATGTGTATTTTATTTATTTTGTTGTAAACAAATAATAAACAAGAAAATTAGTACTAGAAGTCTCTAATTACTGTTCACTGATTTAACTAAAGAAAAGTCTAGAATAAGCAAATGTAAACAATATACTAATTAAAACTATTTAAAAACTATATACAAGAACAATGCAATGAAAATTAAAATGGGCAATAAAATAATGAAAATATTTATAATAAATAAAAACATAAAATGTCTCCTATGTGATTTAAAATATACATTAAATATTCCTTAAGAAAAATTTAAAAAGAAATGTGAAGGCATAGCTATACTATTAAATAATCAAACTCTATACATCCTTCAATCCAAACTGGCACCATCTTGAAAATTACCACGGTGAAAATTACGTGGACTGATTTAGGTTTGTTAGTTTTTGCTCTCCATTTTTAACCAATTCTTGACGGAAATTAGCTTTGTCTGCAATTTCCGTAAGGCAAGGACAGGGTAACTATCCGAGGGCAGCTCTTCAGAGTCGTTGAGAAATGTTACTGTTAGGACTTCTGGCGCAGTTACCAGGTCTGAAATACACAACAGATACAGTAGTAACCCAAAAACACTGCCATGTGGTACTCTAGTGTTTATTAAGAAGGGTTTAGTTTAACTTTTTTTAGGAAATGTCTCTGATAGAGGAAGATTTTAAGAAGTAGAAATGCGTAATTTGTACAGGAGACCGATAAACCACAGTTTGTTAATGGTTTGGTGATAACGAAGAATATAGCCAAGCTGGTTTTAAATGATGTATTCATTTTTTATGTACCTCTATGGATCTTTTCTATTGTGGAATGCATTTGTCTGTAGCTAAATTGATTATTAAATAATAGATTTTCAATATTTAGATAAAACAGCTTATTGGTCATGATCCAGTGCTTTCTTTAGATTAGGGGTTTTATGAGTTCTTAGATTTCTGTCTTTTGAGGGCGCTGAATTGATGGTTTCAGTTATTAAAGTGCTTTTAATATTTGTGCTTTCTGGTGTGTCTTTAAAATATGTGTTAAAAAATCTTTATTAATTGTTCTGCCAAAATTTGTCCTTTTGTATCGTTACTTATTAGCTATGTATACTTTAATGTTTTAAAAGATAAAGAAGCTTTTTTGGCTTGTTCTATCTTTTTCTTGCTCTCTAGAGCAATTTGTTTCTATTTTTATTAAGAAGTTATATTAGCTTCGGGGATGAGCATTGAATAATTGTATACTACGCGAAGTTCTAAGTCTATGTCATTATCTTCGAACTCTTAAGGACAATGATAAGTTGCGGAAGTTGCTACTTGTTCAAGAGTAGCATTTTAGCTAGCTCGTTAAATCGTATTATTGAAATACTTAAAGTCTCTTCGATGTCGTCCTCAGTTTTGAGATGGACCTTCGAATTTAGATTTTTATTTATTAGTTATCTGAATCACCCCAGCTTTTATGTTCACTATTTCGATTTGATTTATTATTTCTTTTGTCGCTATTTTAGTCTGACTAAGACAGGGTAATGGTTAGTTGTAATACGAAAATCGGTAAAATCATACAGTTTGTTCCTATTGGATAGAGAATAGGTGAGTTCTCTTGTCGATAGGTGCTTTTTTATAATTTTCACCCTTTGGACGTTTTAGATCTGGATTCTTATATAGTATGTTTAGCATTATACTCGTATTTTGCTTTACTTCACGACTGGGAGAAAAGTAGGCAATTGAAATAGTTAAGGAATCTCTTGAATTTTCTGTTGACACATTGATTCTTAGAAGGTATGTGCAGTATTTAATTGCCTGATAATTTTTAATTGATTTTTTTACTAATATAACCGTTCTATATCTCGTAGTCCGGCTGGAAAATTAGAGTAAAAGAAGCAAACCATTAGCATTCTACATAGTTATCTGTAGGAATTTATCCATTATTTTGATTTAGCAAAACATGTAAAAAAATTGCGTAATTCTTACTTATTCAAATAATCATTTGATTATATTTTTAAGTCTTGCTCATTGTTAGACGGCTGGTGAACTTGATTGGTATCTGATTTTTGTACTGTATTATAAGAATGTTGATTTTGAGGGTATGGCAGTTCAGATTGAATTAACCTAATTTAGGGGAGCGTGTTGTTTAGGTCTGCGTAATGGAAAGCTTTCATTTTGGAGTTCTTTGTGTATCTTGCAGCCTTTGTAATTGCCAGAATGATTTTCTTTGCATAGAAGATAAGATTGTTATAATGTTTAATATTGACTTGTAGTGTGATCATTTCCCGTGTGGGGTTTCCAGTCCCCCATCGGGCGCCTCCCCAGGTGGCGGATAGGGGAATGCCCACTAGATATGGTGGGTACCAGGGAAATCAAATACCTGGGGTGGACCAAAACTGACTGACATCAGGCAGCAGTGTTGTTAGTACCTAAATAAGGCTACTGCAAGATTATCTTCCTTAAAGGCTTATTATCGGAAACCTATGGGCGAAGCATTATGTAAATACTATCCAGTCATAGCACCGCGGCGCAGAAAGCAAGGAGAAACTACTACGCTACTTTCTCAAGTTCCAACAATCATGGCAACACAAAACCCGAATTTGGCCCCTAGTCCGTGGCAGGTTTTAAATAACCAAGGGGTGCTAAGAATCATCACGTTAAAACAAGATAGGCACCACCCAAATGTGGATAAAAAACAGAAAAAATGCACTAAAATTGGAACATGGAACGTAAGGAGCCTTTATATGGCTGGGAAGACACACAACGTAATTCAAGAAATGACTAGATTAAACATAGAAATTCTAGGAATATCAGAAACAAGATGGCCGGGATGTGGAAAAAGTGAAATTGATGACCATGTCATATATTATGCAGGTAACAATGACACAAATCATCCGAATGGTGTTGCGATTATAGTCAACAAGGACATAAACAAATCTATAATCATCTGCATACCCTTTTTAGATCGTATAATATTACTACAACTAAAAGCGTCACCAAAGAATATTAACTTCCTCCAAATATATGCCCCGACATGGAAAAACCAGATGCAGAAATAGAACAACTGTACGTACATAAATGAACTAAGAAGAAACATTAAAACAGACGAAGTAATTATTATTATGGGCGACTTCAATGCCAAAGTGGGCCAAGGCAAAGTAGAAGACATTGTGGGAAATTTTGGCTTGGGCGAACAAAACGATAGAGGAGAACGACTAATACAATTTTGCCAAGACGAAAACATGGTCGTCATGAACACGTGGTTCAAGTTACCACCTAGGCGCCTCTATACATGGACGTCTCCACAACACACCCCGGAACACATACGAAATCAAATAGATTATCTTCTAATTAACAAGAGATATAGAAATGGACTAACAGGCGTTAAAACATATCCCGGAAGTGATGTGGGCTCAGACCATAATCTTGTTGTAGGATACATTAACATACGTCTCAAAAAACTACGAAAGCGATATGACAAGAAAATGGATTTACAGAAACTGAAAGAACCAGTCCACTGCATGCAATTGGCTCAGACTCTAAACGAAAATATATAAGAGAAAGACGGAATAATAAATAATGTAATTACTGATGTAGACGATACAGACCGCACAGAGATTATGAAGTCTATCTGGAACAAAATAAAACTAGCCATCACAAACACACAAAATACCATAACCAGACAAAATCGTAACAAAAATAAGAAACCATGAATAACATCAGAAATATTAACGTTAATGGACAACAGAAAAACATACAAAAACAAAAATCAACAACAATATAAACAACTAAATAAACTAATACAAAAGAAGATAAGGCAAGCGAAGGAACTATGGCTAAATGAGAATTGCAATGGAATAGAAGAATTATAAAAGAGACACGATACTTTAACCTACACAAAAAGATCAAAGAAACTATAGGAGGGACTAAGAAATATAACTACAACAAAATATTAAATAACGACAACCAACTAATAACAAACAAAGAAGATCTAAAACAAGTATGTGAAGAATATATAAAATAGACCTTTGAAGATGTGAGAACTGAACAACATATAACAACAATGGAGCATGCACCAAATATATTACAAAGTGAAACGACAAGCATAATACGAAATTTTAAAAACGGCAACGCAGCTGGACCAGACCAGATTCATAACGAATTTTTGAAACTTCTAAATGAAGAAAACATAACATTACTTACTAATCTTTTTAATGCAATCTATCAAACTGGGAAAATGCCTTCTGATTGGATGACATCGGAGTTTATCACTATAACCAAAAAACCCAACGCAAATAAATGCGATGATTTTCGACTCATAAGCCTGATGAGCCACGTTCTCAAGTTATTTCTAAAAATTTTACACCGTAGGATATATCAGAAATGTGAAATAGATCTGAGCGACTCCCAATTTGGATTTAGAAAAGGGTTTGGTACCAGAGAAGCGTTATTTAGCCTGTCAGTTCTGCTACAAAATGCCGTGACCAACAAAAGATATCTACGGTGCTTCATCGACTATGAAAAGCCTTCGACCGTGTAAAGCACGACGAAATTATTGAGAGTATTGACTGAGAAAGGACTTGATCAAGAAGACATAATAGCTATTAGAAACCTATACTGGAACCAAAACGCCACAGTGAGAACAGATAATGAAAATACGGAAGCTATCTCAATTAAAAAAGGAGTGAGGCAAGGTTGCATCCTCTCACCACTATTATTTAATATTTATTCAGAGACAGTTTTTGTGAAAGCCCTAGAAAACTCCGAAGACGGAATAAAAATAAACGGTAAACTTTTTAATAATATAAGGTACGCTGACGACACCGCAATAATCTCGGATAGCCTAGAAGGACTACAACGGTTGATGGATGCAGTAAGCCGTGAAGGAGACGCAATAGGGTTAAAGATAAATACTAAAAAGACAAAATACATGATTTTCAGCAAAACACCAATAGCACAAACACAACTTATAATATACAATCGGCAAGATAAAAGAAAGTACAAAAATTCAAATACCTGGCAAGCTGGCTGACAGAAAATGGAGACCCAGAAACGGAAATAAAAATAAGAATAGAAACAGCAAGATCAGCATTTTAAAAACTCAAGAAACTACTTACCAACCGCAGTCTTCGTCTTACAACCAGATACAAATTTGTGCAGTGCTACATATACTCAATACTATTATATGGTGCTGAAGCGTGGACCCTCAAGGCTAATACAGTAAAGAGAATACAAGCTTTTGAGTACTGGGTGTTTAGAAGAATGCTACGTATATCTTGGACAGAGCATATCACAAACGAAGAGGTCCTGAGACGAATGAATAGAAGAAATGAACTCCTATTAACTTTTAAAAAAAGAAAAACAGCTTATCTTGGACATTTATATCGAAATGACAAATACAATACATTGCAGCTCATTATGGAAGGAAAAGTTGAAGGCAGCAGAGGGCGAGGTCGCAGGAGATGCTCCTGGTTTAAGAACATTAGAGATTGAACCCACATGAGTGCACATGAGTTGATAAGAGACACTAAAGATTTTGCCTCGATTGTTGCCAACATTCAATAATGAATAAGACACTTTAAGAAGAAGAAGTGTGATCATTTGCATATTCGGCGCATCTAGATCTTCGATGTCAGAAATTTTTCGTGCAAATCATATTTTCAGTATTTTACATATCGTGCAATTTCCCTTTTATACTGACTTAAGTGGGTTAAACTTTATTTCTCGTAGTTGTATATACTCAACATAAGGATAGGTAACTTGGTTGTATATTGTATAATGTTTTAGAGATTTGTAGCGTTATGGCCTACTTTCTTAGTTTCAACTCTTCCTTGGTTGACAATAAAATAATATCTGTTCTTAATTCTACGTGGTCGAATAAAATATAAATTGGAATTCTTCTTTACGTGTCATACAAATTATTACTAAATTACTCGTGACAATGAGCTTAAAATTGTTCAATATTTTTATAAGATTTAAGGCACAGCTCTGGGGCAACACTCTTAAGAACAAACAATTCTTTGAGAAAACAAAGAGAGTTGAATAAAGAACAATTGAAAATTAGAGCCGCCGACATTTCCAGAAAACTAACCTGACTGAACAGTATATTTGCATTGTTTGCAGCCTTCTTGAGAATAATTGCCAACTGACGGTTGCTAAAATTTCTTCTATCAATTTTTGGACAAATCTAACATTTTGTTGAAAAAGTCGCGAATTGCTAATTGAAAACGGTATTCTATTTTACGACAACGTCCAGCTTTATAGAACTGTCTAAACTAAACAAGAAATTTAAGTTTGTTTTGGACTACACTAGAACAAATTTTTATACTTCGGGCTTATTGATTTTATGGAAAGTAGAAGAAACGCAAAAAGAGACTAAAAATATCAAATGCGAAAACATCACGCCGAGTTTAAATTTTTATGAAATAATTAATAGAGCAGCAGTAAATTACAGAAAATAAAATCTGAGAATTATAAAAAACAAAAATGATAAATCACAGGGTCGTATCAAAATCAAAATACATCGATGAGACGATTATATAGAAGAACGTTTTTAAGACAAAGACAGAAGAGATAACGTATATATAACAAAAACAAGTAGACCGTCAATAAATAAAAAAGAAAGTAAAAATATCGCTCAGCGTATTATAAACGGCTAAACTG
Organism: Sinelater perroti; assembly: GCA_036346155.1. NCBI lineage: Eukaryota > Metazoa > Arthropoda > Insecta > Coleoptera > Elateridae > Sinelater > Sinelater perroti. The sequence continues at coordinate 26,785,899 of JARFIY010000248.1, read as the reverse complement.
TGAGACCTGACGAAATACCTATAGAAATCCTCAAATTTATATTTAAAAAATATTTAAGTCTATTACAGGATCTTTTCACAAAGGTGAAATCCCAAAAGTGTGAGTTAAATCTACATTCATTTTTATACAAAAAATTCATATTAAAAATAGTCTTAAGAACAATATACGAAACAAATAAGCTGGACAATAGAATATCCAATAACCATCTTGGTTTTCGTAAGGGATTTGGAACACGAGAAGAGCCGTTTAGCTTACAAACTCCTGTAAAACGATGTAAATATCCCAGATATGATATTTACACGTACGTTGTTAAATTTGAGAAAATTTTTAGAAAATTTAGCACAAAAGGCTTATAAAGATACCACAAAATTTTTAAATAGATGATAAAGATGTCAGAATTGTTGCTAATTTAAGTAGATACCTAATAGATAAAGGGTGCAATAAACCCACGTCTGATGCCCTGTCCAGTTCGATATATTTTTAGAAAAAATTTTAAAGACGCTCTATTAAATATAGAAGAAAATGTTGTAGTAAATGTACAAATTATAATCAACTTAGAATAAGCAGACATTACGATGCTCTTTGTCACAGTACAGAAAAGTTTACAGTTGCTAGTCAATAGGTTGTGAAGGGATGTAAGAAATTGGGAATGAGAATGAACACCCTCAAAAACATGAATATACAGGGTGGCGCAAAAGTCATCACTCTATTACAAAGATAATATCGGCTAAGCGGCCGCCGCTAGAGTTGATGCACATTCGGGCTCGCTTCACAGCAGTTTCCATGATTTTTCTCAACATTTCTGGCGATAAATTCTTTACTTCTTGCCAGATCTTCTTCTTTAGGGCCACTAAGATATGTGGCTTGTAACTTTAAAAAACTTCAAATAAAAAAATTTGGAACGATCAAATCTGGCGATCTTGCTTGCTTCAGAATGTCCATTAACGTTCGTGCAATGTATGCGGTTTTTTTTTTTGGGGGGGGGGGGGCACTTACAGACACTGCAGCCTCAAGGGCTTATTGTGCCCACTAACATGCACATCCATAGGTTGAGCGAGACTCGAAATCGCGCGCGCCGGCTAGAGGACGGAGCCAACTGGTTGAACCATCTGAGCCACTGCGTGCCCAGTGCATGCAGTTGCACCGTCCTGCTCAAACCACATGTTCACCAAACACAATTCGTCAATTTTTAGCAGCAAGAAGTCGTTCGTCGTGGTTCTGTGGCATTCACTAATTACAATAATAATGTTACCGACGCCATTCCCAAAAAAATGAGCCAGTCAACTTTCCTCCGTAAACTAACACAGAAAGAATAATGAGTTTTGAAATGTGGTTTTATAAGGATAAGAAAAATCTTATGGACGTAATACATAATAAAGACAGAAGTACTTCAAAATATAATGAATAAAAGAAAATTAGGTTGTTCTGAGCATATAGTTATTGGCCAAAATTATGAGCCCATGTGAGCAAAATCAGGGGTATAGGAAGTCCAAAAAGGTGTTAAACAGCCTAAGTGAAGAATAATGGCCGGGAATATCAACAGTAATATTGTCCAGATACGCAGCTGACAAAATAAAATATACTAACGTGATAGTCAACGTTGTGACGTTGTACTAAAAGAAGAAGAAGAAAAGAAGCACTTGTAAGGCAGAGATTTGCGATATGCGCATTCATGTCAGAACCTTACAACCACCTTCATCTTATGATAGGGGGATAAAAAAATGTGTTTCTCACATTATGTTGAATTTATTTTTTTTGTGATTCTTTAATAAACAAAATAGTTCCAGTTTATATGTATTTTATTCACCCACCCACTTTGTAGCATCTTAATTCTTTTATTTGTAGATATAAAATTCTGACTGTTTTTCAGTTAAAATTTTTGTAACCCCTACAACCTCAGCTATTGCTGGTTACATTTTGACCTGATAAACGGCAAGGGCTTGCTGTTTAGCTATTTAACCCTTAACATCATTTATAAATATTGAAGAAATCTTTTAAGTTTTTTTTTTAGAATTTGTGATACATCTTGATCATTAAGCCCTTTATCTGCTAAACGTCAAGAGATTAAAGAATGTAAGCTTTTTTTTTCTTTAAAAGTTTTATATATAATTCAACGTTATTTTATCTTTCTTCTTTTATACGTAGCTTGAGTCTAGTTTCTATAAGATTATGTTAAAGTGGAAATGGTGTGTTTTGATTAGGATATTGCTTTTTTTTTTTAAATAAGTTTGGGAATAAAATTTTTATTGTGACAGTAAACGGAAACTATTGATGCAAATATGGATTTGGTTGGACATCAACATCGAAATTGATAACGCCATGGAAAGGGAGGGGGAGAAGGCGATAAGAACGTTCAAATGTGAGTTTTAAATATAATCTTCGGTTAAAATTAAAATTTACTTATTTATTTGTATATAAGGCAATATTAAGCGAGATCACGAGGTCACTTGATAACATAAAGCAAAGACCGGATGTTCTTTTGCGTTAAAAGGCAAACGGCACTGATAACTGCTTGCCCTTTCACCTAAATGTTTGTGTTCGACTGTATAAATGATTACAAATTTTTGAATTGTGGTGTTTACAACCCCAATTACCAGAGTATCGATAGCTTTGTAATTTTATACAAGATGTTAGTTATATTAGATCAATAATTCATAAAAATACCAACAATTCACTTAGCAAGGCCTAGTCAAACTAGGCCACCACATAATCGATATTTGAAATTTCCATCATGCCACGAACTTTTTATTACGCAAGCCTTTGCACTAGTTGCTCATTGCAGTAGTAACAAAAAAGAAAAGTACAATTTCCGACCAACTGTGCTAATTCGTTTTCTAACAATACGTTTTATGACCTTAACACCGAAATCCCCAACACCCAAACAGTCAAGAGTAGGTTTAGGTCAAGGAGTGAGTTTTTGAAACTTTCACCATTTCGGCTGATTCATAACTAACTACAATTTATGCTAATCTTACATATTATGTAACATAATAGATATTCCCGTTCATCACCTCTCTACCTGAAATACGTTGTATGGTTTTAACACTAACTGTTGCTTTTCTAATTATAGTGATTAAATTTTTTATAGTGATTCATATTTTAGAATATAAAAATATGCCCATCGACTACTAGTTGCGCAACATTGAAATGCTTGCTGTCAATTCCACGTAATTTTCTGATTCATGTATTATGTAGGATGATGTTGGTTCTGGTGCTTCGTTGTCGCATCGAGGGCTGCCGGTAATTTCCCGCTTTGATAGGGCGATGTCTCATGCAGGATGCTCTTGTGCTGGTTTGCTGTCATGCTCCTTGTATGGTTAAAGCTACAAGATAATTGCCTTTTTGAGAAACGGCGTGGTCGGATCTGATTGACATAGTTGTTCTTATCCCACTCAAAATTATAATATTTGGAAACAGAATATAACAATGACTGTAACTATTTTGTTGTTTCTTTAATTAAGAAATAATTTAACTGCTTTATTCTATAAAGCAGTCGACTCTAAGGCCCTCAACATTTTAATGTAGTAATGAAGCAAAATAATTAATTGCGGCTTCTGTATAATAACAAATTGAAGTTAGGTGGGTAATTTGCTTTCCAAGTAGAGACTACAATTTAAGTTATTATAGCCATTAAATGATTCACTGAGAATAAAAGTGCGCACGTAAGACGACACAAACTCAGACAAAAGTCTTAAATTTATTCAGTTTTGTAGAGTTGCAGGAAACTCTGACACATAACTATTAATGTATGTGCTCCAACAGCTTAATTAAAGCTAACTTACTTTTCATTCTCATAAGCAATCAAGCTCATTCAAACTCAGCTATTTAATGTATAACCATATTAGTGCGTAAATGATCAAACAAAAAGTGATAAGAAATAAAAGACATTTAAATTCACACTGTTTTTGGTTTGACACAAAACTAAAATTGTATACAAAAATTGTAATGAGAATATAATTATCTACGGCGGAAATGAAACTCCATCATTGCCTGTCCCAAGTCTGAGTGAAAAAGGAGGAGGGGGAAGTTACAACCTCGTTAAGAAACAGGGTTCAACTAGTTGATAGTACGCTGTAAGGACCCCTACTTACAGGTGAAACAAGGTCAATAATTAGAGAGGCGGGTGAGAGTATAACTCCAAGGGCTTTAAGGGCAGAAGAACTGCTTCTACCATAGGGCAGAAGCTATAGTAGTACTGTATATAGGTGGAAACAGGGCTACATACCAGATACCACAAGCGTTTATGGCAACCATTAAGACGGCTGCTGTATTGCGATATTAAAGAAAAGGAGCAACCATCATATTATTTTCTCAACCGCAGCTAATTTAATGATGGCTTCTTCTGAAAACGCTTCCGATAACTATAGGAATATAAATGGCCAGCGACAGAAAAAGATGGAAACCAATCTACGGAATGATAACACTGGTTAAAAAAATTTAAATTTTCTTTTGTCACACGAAAACTCATATCAAATTTTGAATATACTAGGGCCATCAAGCAATAATATATTAAGGAAACAAAATTGGCACATCAGGTATCCTTGTGATATCGAAACATATATTTTTGTAAAAAGTAGAAAAATTAGCTACACTTAAAGAAATTATTGTTAAATTTACAGTAAATAATTATCATTTTCGTGAATATTTAGCTTCTGGTAGGTCTCTTTTAAGTTTCCAACAATAATCTGTTAGCATCCCTAGACTCCATTTCCCTTGGTAGCGCTTCTTCATTAAGGAAATGTCCTGATGAAACCTCTCACCTTGTTCATCACTCACAGCACCCAAATTTGCAGGAAATAAATCCAGATGAGACTCCAGCATGTGTATTTTTAAGGACATATTACACCCCAAAGCTTTATATGACATTAGAAGTTCATTTCTTAAGTCTTTGTATCAGAAGAAAGTAAAATCCAGTCATTTAATCTAGACCCCAAAAGTTCAGCCTGTTTTTTTTTTGATAGATTGAAATCACTTACTAAATCATTTAAATCACTTTGTGTCAATAAATGAGGCTCCTTTGAGGTTGACGGTTCATAACTTGAGTCACTTTTATGCTGACTGAGAACAAATTCCGCACTAGAATCAGAGTCCCGACTTTCTGGTTGATTCGGAGGCTTTGGAACAGATAGTTCAGCACTGTGTGGGATGGGTCTGACGGCCGACGATAAGTTTGGATACTGGATAATGTGTTTAGACTTGGTTGTAATGCCTTTTGTTTGAGTTAAACAAAAATAACAATCACTTATACGATCTATTGGTTCTGTCCAAGATTGATATAGCAAGTGGCAAATGTCTAGGTTCTTGTTTAGCCCAACCTAATAAAAATCTCATACACGTTACACAACATATATGTGGAGCCCAGGATTTATCTTGATGCGACACAGGAAATCCAAAATAATCTAAATAACACTGTTCAATTAATAGCGTGAAATTTCGACGCTGAGATGTAAAAGTTAATTCTCCACACACATAACAAAAACTGTCAGGGTTGTTAAAACACTTTCGTGGATATTTACGATATAACTAACATAAATAAAATGTAAGTTAGTTAAATACAGTAGTTATACAGTTGACGAAATGAGGTTATTCAAACAAAAGTGTATTGAGGTCAGAAATGAATATGTAACTGTCACAAAAAACTGGACGTGACTGAACGAAACTATATATATATATATATATATATATATATATATATATATATATATATATATATATATATATATATTTTAATGCAGGTGTGCCAACATAAACAAAAATCATTACTAAGTCCATGTGACATAAACAGTGTTTACCATCATAATGGAAGAAGAAGAAAGACGAAAATGAACATTGTATGATGATATTGCAGACTATGGACGAAAGCATCAAGCTATTTTTGAAGAATAGAAATGCACTTTATATAACTATGTTACATGCAAAACTTGAAGGAAACAGGAGGCCATCTAACTGTATTCAATAGAGTTAAGATAAGAAAACTCCAATAGCCAATTTACACACCGGGTATCTCCTATTTTCAGCAACTCATTTACAAGATCTTCTCCGTCGGGTGATCTTCAATAAAAAGTAAAGCGTTTCATTGATCCTGCAAACAAACGAATGTTTTAGGCCCAATATAAGGTCAGCTTACATCAAAATAACAACACGTCTAAGTACTACTATGCATAGAAAACATGGACTTTTCTGGAAACAATACATAGTGCTATTTGTTATTAATCCAAGCATAATGTACCCTAAACCATGCTAGCCGGATTTTTCTTTAGCTTAGCGTTAGCAAAATGTATTTTACATGTCTGACCGTACAGTGTCACGTGACGGTTTGCCTGAGAATTTGTAACCCATCTACTGTTACAAAATCTTTTCATTAATTTCTTATACTATATGTTGTGTTGTGGCACTTCATACTAAATAACGATTTGGTACAAGCTTTGTATTTTGCTACTGTTGTTGTATTAGATAACATTTTCAGTGTCTTCAAACGGCTTTGTAGTTATATTTTGTGTACCTTGAAGCACAAAGCTAACATTCGTTGAATGATATCAAGTTTAAGACAGTTGAAGGACCAACTGTAGAATGTTTTCAATATGGAAGTGAAAAATCACAAATGACCTATATACATAATGTTCTCCGAACTCCTAGATAGGTATGATTTATGACTTACTACCGATGTGAACTTCTGTTGCAATACTAACAGCATTACATGTATCTGTAAAGCATACAATACGGTACATTACTATGTATGATATTTAAGGTCTCTTTAAATATCACTTTTAAGGTTTTCCCTTTTTGCTATTTCCGCTTTTAAACCCGGCTGAAAAAAATGTATAAGAGAGAGTTGTAACAACTTTGCAAAAACAGGATTCACACTGGAAAACCCTTGCCTAGGGTACAAACAAAAATATCTGGTAAATGGCTTTGAAGGTAATAGGCAAAGGCCGTCATGATTTGGCCAAAAACGCAAATAAATTAGATATTTTTAGATATTCTTGGTATGCTTCTTCAGTTTTCTTATTTAAATAATTTTTCCATTTCCGTTTCTTTGTTTTAATTTCGTTTTTAATATCTTCATTCCACCAATCTGTTTGTTTATTTTGATTATTTATTTTGGCTACCCCACATACTGCCTTTGCCAGATTTCAAAATTCTTTTAAATATTTCCCATTTATTGTCTATGTCTTCGTGTAGAAATCTTTCGTCCAGTTTTTCGACTTCTTTCTGTATTAGTTCTTGGTATTTTGTCTGATATTGTTCTTCCTTGAGCATGTAAGTCTTAATCTTTTCATAAACTTTTTTCTTTTGCAAGTTTTGCTTCTCTTTTGTTTGTTTTCTGTCCATGTGTCTTATTTTTCCTACTAACAGGTAGTTAATAGCTGTAAATTTCGGGACCTCTTCTTACCCTAACGTCTTGAATCATATTCCTTTTGGCCTTTTCTATTAGGATGTAGTCGATTATTGATTTTTCGTCTCTACTTTTAACTTCCCTGGTATACTGATGTATTTTCTTATGTTCGTAAAACGTATTTGTGACGATGAATTGGTTCTCTCTGCAAAAGTCGAGTATTCTTTTTCCATTATTGTTTCTTTCTTGTTCTCCAAATTTGCCTAGTGATTCTTCCGTTGACTTATTTTTTACTCCTACTCTTCCGTTAAAATCACCTACTGTGATTACTGTCCCTTTACTTTCTTCTGTGAGTGATGTTAGTTCGCTCCAAAATTGGTCCTTACTGTTTACATTATCGTCTTCATTTGGGCCGTAGGCTGCTATTATTGTTATTTTGTGTTGGTCTTCCCCTATTTCTACTGACATTAATCTTTCATTTATGCATGTCCAATTACAAATTCTTTTTGCCCATTTCTGATTGACAATGCATGCTACACCTCCTTTTGCTCTCCGATTTTCTTGGACTCCGCTGTATATCATAATATAATTATCTTCTAATTGAATCATTCTTTGGCCTTTCTTTTTTGTCTCAGTTGCTACTATTATTTCTATCTCAATTTGTCTCAGTTCATTTACTAGCTCCTTCTCTTTCCAACTAATTCCTCTTACATGTTGCCATGTTGCTAAATTCCATGTTTCATGCTTCTTTTCAAATTTATTTTTAGGTTCTCTTGTTTTTGTGCCTTTTTGGTGTTTGGGTTGTTTCCTATTCAAATGCCATTTCATTGCCTGGTCGTCGTCTTTATATTTGTCGTGCAATCCAAAATCTGTAATCAGTTTTTTGAGTCGCCGTTGGTTATTTCTCTTGCCTTTCTTAACTCTTTCTTTGTCTCTTCCCATCTCCACTCTATTCCATCTATATACAGCTTTCTAAATCCTATTTTAGCAGTTTTTCCATGTGTTCTCTCCTCCTGGGCCCTTTTCCTGATTATGCCTTGTATTTCTCTGTCTTTCTTGGATAAATCATCGTTGATAAATATCTTGACCTCTTTATTCCCTTTTAGTTTGCTTTTGCTCATCATAACTACTTTCTTATCATTGCAATTTTCTAGCTCGATTAGACAGGTTTTTTGGCCTAGTTTCTTAGCTGATTTAATTGGTACTTCTATTCCCAGTTTCTCTTTGAGTACATTCAATATGCCTTCTTTCAAAACCTTAGGGTCATCGTTATCAATTTCTAAGCCTTGTATCACTAAATTATTTCTCCTTTTTTCGTTTTCTAATCTCTCAACTTTTTCTTTTATTTCTTTTAGTTCCCTTGCCATATGTTCATTTTCACGTTTGATGCTTTCGTTTTGTTCTTGTAATTATTTGATCTCGTCTTTATATTCCTGTTGGTTCTTACGAATTTCTTTGACTTCTGTAGTGAGGTTCTGCATCATAACAAACATTTTTTGTAATGTATCGTCTTGATTTCCTTTTTTCTGGCGATCTCTTTGTTAATTTACTTCTACTGAATACGTCTATTTGTCCCGATGGTTTCCTTTTCTTTGTTCCATCTTCCGATGTATTAAACTCATTCTCAGAACTATCCATATTTTAGGTTTGGTTTTAATAATTCTGAGTGCGGTTCTGTTCCGTATTTACTATTTACAATATTGTATGTACAGCTGTGCTCAGCGATAAGAGCCTTGCCCGAATCTACTTCTCGGAGGTCAAGTCTCCTATGATGCACGTACTTAAATATTAAACTGAGAAATTAGCAGTTTTCTCTTACTTTAATTGGCGCACTTATTTTTATTATTTCCACCTTCACCGTTATGCTTTAATTAATTATTATTTGCTCGAAACCTCCCAAAATGGGTAAATTGCTTCGGAGCGATTTATAAACGTCAATGTCACCTTTCACTTGTTAACTTGATCCCTTTCCTATAATTAAGCATCTCTTTCCAGTTTTTTATTTCCATTTTTATTAAATCCCCCGAGATTTGATCCCATCTGACTTTTGATCTTCCTTTTCTTCTCGTTTCTGTTGGGTGCTAGTTCGTTATCTTCTTCATCGTCTTATTTTCATCCCTCATCATATGCCCCAACTATATGATTCTCCGTGCTTTAATATTGCTTACATTTTACGTTTCCTTTCATGACCTGCAACAACTGGTGGTTCATTCTGACTCTTATTAGACCTTCCTCTGTCCTTATTGGTCCATACATTGTTCTTAAGATCTTTTGCTCCCACATTCGCAGTTCTTCTTCTTTTTTTGTTAGAGTTAAGGTCTCTGCTGCGTATGTTACTGTTGTTCTTATTAGGGTTTTGTATATCTTCAGTTTTGTTTCTTTACTAATCCTGTTTGTATTCTTCCTTTAACATCCATTTTGCATTTATCCTTGTTGTTTATTATTGCTCCCAAATTTTAAAAGTGTTTATTTCTTTGAATGGAAGTATATTGTCCTATCTTTACATTCTTCAAAATTTTCTATTTCTTGTGCATTTTAAGTACTTTTTTTTTGCTTTATTTATAATCAGTCCTCTCTTGCACGCTTTTCTTTCGATTTTCTGAATGTTTTTTGGAGCTCTCTTTGACTTCTTGCTATTATGACTATGTCATCGGCATATGTATATCTGATGTCCTTTATTTGTTATTGTTACATTTGCATCTGTTACTCTTAATATGTTTTCCAGTGTTATAAAAAGTGCATCCGATAGGAAGGACATCTCTCTGTCAAACCTCATATTTGTCTTAATTTGATTGGTCTGGCCCTCTTCAACTTTAACTGTCATAGCTGTTTTATAATAGATTATATTATTGGTGTAAGTACTAAAAAAGGCCTATAATGCAATTATGACCACCATCTTTTAATGACCAAGGTTTATTTTTTTATAGAAATAAACTAAGCTAAACACAAGTAGAACCAGTAAGCATATACGACAGTCCTAAATAAAGAATCTTAAAAGTAAAAAAGAATGACAAAGAAACAGAAGGAAAGTAACAAAAAAATAAATATTGTAAAAAAAACATGTAGAGAAATAAACAGAACGTAGAAAGAGATAAATGATCAGACAAGAACTTAGCTGGATTAATTCTTATAAGTCTTGAAAAGTGGAAGAACTACTATTAAAAACTTCTAATCGAAGAGAATTTGAAAGAGTAGATATTCAAAATGTCCATCTGATACAATACACATAAGCAGATAAAGCAACTGCCTCATATGGGAGGAAATGTGCCTTAGAGATAAAAAATGGCAAAACAGCTCCACATATCTTGGTGGAAGTACTAGCTACAATTTTTAATAAGTGACTAAATGAAGAAAGTTCCCTCAGAAATGGAAATACGCGATAATTTTATCTATACTTAAGAAGGGCAGTAGAAAAGATTGTAAGGACTACAGAGGTATCTACGTAATATGTATAGTTGTAAAACTTTATGGACGAGGCCTCAAACTCAAAATTCAGTATCAAATACGGAAGTTTTAAAGTTCTACGTTTAAGTAGTTGCGAAATGTTTACAATTGAACCATTAATTGAAAAACACTAAATAAGCTGTAGTATATAGTATGTGATTGTGTCAGCTCAGTGAAGGTTGAAAACAAGCTCTCTGCTGATTTTAAAGTAAATATTTCTTCTATTTGGAAGTAGCACTGATCTGTTACAAATAAAAATACAGTTAACTGAATAGGTGATCCTTTATAGTCTTCTAGAATGGTTCAGAAAGTTGCACAATTACGTCAGAGAATATAATGCTATCTCTTGAAATAAACTAATAGAAACGACCCATGGAAATTTCAATAAAAAACCACATTAGCTGTGTATATAACGTACAGAACCAGTTCCAAAACACTCCCTGAAGAATTCTGTATTTAATATGGTATAAATCTGAAATTGAATCTTCAAACTATACTTGAAAGAATTTCTCTTTAAGGTAAGATTTAATTATCGTATCGTATAGATATGAAATAGTCCACTTTACTTAGCACGAGTGACGCCCAGGAATATAGCTGCGCAGTAAGTTTTATTTTCGATAATCGTGTTGATTTTATCCCACTACTTTGTGTACCTCTTGAACTAATAATTAAGGATCAGTTTGTTTTTAAAGCAGATAATAAGGTTTTTTAGTAGAAGTTTTCTGCTTGGAGGACAATGATAGCAATCTTTTAGCTATGTATAAAGCAAGTTCGCTGTTAGTTGGTTTACCGGGCTAATGAATTAGAATTATCCAAGGAATATTCCACTAACAATAAGCCAGAAAAATATTATCCTTGTTATACTCTTAAAAGTTAATATATTTATTCAGTATTATTCCAGTGACTGCAATTTATTTTTCTAGCCATCCCTTTTTTACTTTTTTTTTACTCCAAAAACTTTTAGTTCTCTTGCTACTGCGTAAAGTCTGTGTTTATTATTTGACAACCTAGTATTTTGCCATATCCGAGTTTTGTACTTTTATTGAGTAATAATATCTAATTATTTGTTCTGATGGTTCGGTGCTGTTGCTCTAGTAGCCGCCATGCGAACTGAGTGGGTAAGTATTGCGACTCCATTTTCTACATCTTGTGTTTTTAGTGGGGTTTTGATTGTTAATTGTTCTTCTAATACACCTCAATAGTAATTCTAGTTTAATTTCTGGATAATTCAAGTTGCTTATATTGAACTGCTTACTGTGGCTATTATGAGGCTGTGGTTCAAAATAAATCAAGGTACACTTCAATTTTTAAGCAACTTTATGGAATGTTTTTCGTAATAGAAAAGTTCAATAAATCGGGCACTTTTGTTGCATTAGTCGGTCGTTTATATGTTGATAGGTATTTTAGATAGTGCAGTAAAACCCTTCCTCGATAAAAGAAATTCTGTGATTCCTCTAGCAAGGAAACTACTTTCTGAGGATTATAGATACTATTTAAGATACTATCTTGTTCCTTACTGTTACGTTGTTTGCTTGTCTACATTCTAAATAATATTTTGAAATTTCATCCGCGTCTAACGCAATGTATTATTATTGCTGCTTCTTTTCCAGCTACGCTATTTGGATAATTGGTATTATATATACCAAATTCCCGTTGTCGAACAGGAACCTGCTTACCGGCATGTACATACAGGCCACCATAGATGATGAATTATTTGCGAAAATATAATCAAACTTCTTCTATTATATTGTAAATCGTATGTAAGTGAAGGAAGATTGTTCGGTGAAATAGTAATAAAATATTTATTTTGTTTTATAATATACATGCCTCTGCTTTCGGGTGGTGATTAGGCAAATCGTTAATATTTATTATTCTTGATTACAACTTTCTAATTAATTTAATTAATTTTTAGGTTTTTTATTTCTTCTGTAAATTTTCTGTAAATTTATTGTTTGGTTTGTGAAAGACATAATGTTATTTCGGCATTGCGTGAGATTCTGAGGCTCTTGTTGATTTGACGTTAATATGCTCTCATTGCGGGTTCGAATCCCGCTCTCGCCAATTCAATCGCTGGCATTTTTATAGCTTAGCTCCGCTCAGGCTGCAATAAAGGAGTATCCGGGGGTCAAACTCTGGGGTAATAATAGGCGGTCGGTACCGTAGGTTCTAGATTGTAGCAGATCTATCCTGTTACGACCCCAAAGGGCCTTCAAGGCCTGTTACCGGGAACTATTATTATTATGCTCTCATAGCCATAGTCCATTTGTAGTTTGAGATGCAATATCTGTAATTGATGTTAATTGTTGAACTTGGTTTGTTGTTAGTCGTCTTTCTATAAGCGAAACTGACACCTAATCTGTCTAGAAACTGTAAATCTTCTGTAATTGGCTAGGCTATAGTAAGCATATTTTATAATCATGGCATTCTACTTATTTCACACAGCGATACAAACGTGTGCTTTTTTCTTTTTGTGAAGTGGTTTACTTTCAACGTTAGCACTTGAGAAACTTTTTCATTATTGTACAAGTTTCTTTTGACAATATAAACGTGTTAGATAACATACATAATGAGTAATAAGAATCTTTTGTAACGGAACTGTACTTGCCACGAAGTGGAATATTAAAAAGGGTCTGAGTAGTTTGTCATTATTCTTCCTTTGTTATGTATATGTTGTGGTATATTGATATTTATTATCTGTAAAAATTAGTTGCAAACATTTTTTTTCTCTTTTAACCTAACGAGGTCTGGCAGCGGCCTAACCCCGGAGAGCTTGTCCAACTCCGACATGCTTGAGCCCCTTCGCATAGTAGTTTTTAAAAATAAAAACACGATTAAAAAGCTCTGTTTGACATAATTGGCGTACGCCGTTGCTATGATAACGCATTTATGTATACCCAGTTAGAGTTGACCTTTGACCTGTGTGACAGCAGCAGCAGCAGCAGCAGCAGCACTCATAATTTTTTTTATATATATAACGAGGTCTGGCAGCGGCCCCCCGACGAGCTTGTCCAACTCCGACATGCTTGAGCCCCTTCGCATAGTAGTTTTTAAAAATAAATAAAAACACGATTAAAAAGCTCTGTTTGACATAATTGGCGTACGCCGTTGCCATGACAACGCATTTACGTATACCCAGTTAGAGTTGAACTTTGACCTTTGACCTTTGACCTGTGTGACAGCACTCATAATTTTTTTATGTATAAGTGCTTTATTACCCGCTCTCAAACGAAAATTTTTCATCGCTTGCGGTTCCGGAAATATAATACCTCGGGAGCGCCTGCCGCCGGGTCGAAATTTGTCCTTCGGAGACGCTCGGGTCGGCACGGAAAGGCACGAACGATTTGACCTTTGACCTGTGTGACAGCAGCAGCAGCAGCAGCAGCAGCAGCACTCATAATTTTTTTTATATATATAACGAGGTCTGGCAGCGGCCTAACCCCGGAGAGCTTGTCCAACTCCGACATGCTTGAGCCCCTTCGCGTAGTAGTTTTTAAAAATAAATAAAAACACCATTAAAAAGCTCTGTTTGACATAATTGACGTATGCCGTTGCCATGACAACGCATTTACGTAAACCCAGTTAGAGTTGAACTTTGACCTTTGACCTTTGACCTGTGTGACAGCACTCATAATTTTTTTTATGTATAAGTGCTTTATTACCCGCTCTCAAACGAAAATTTTCCATCGCTTGCGGTTCCGGAAATATAATACCTCAGTCGCGCCTGCCGCCGGACCGAAATTTGTCCTTCGGAGGTGCTCGGGTCGGCACGGAAAGGCACGAACGATTTGTACCTTTGACCTGTGTGACAGCAGCAGCAGCAGCACTCATAATTTTTTTTATATATATAATTAGATGCTTTTAGTTTTCAGCATTTTTCTTTTTTAAGACTTATTAGGTTTAATTTAGTTACAAATTCTTCAATTGCAATACTTATATCAATTTAAAGATTTTTTTAAATTCATAAAGCTTTATAGAAGCACAAAGATACAAAGTTATTTTTCTACGTCATTTCCTAACGTAGAAACACATTTATCCAAGAAGAAAAGTATCATAAAATAAAAGTGGTCCTAAGACCAACCAACCAAACTTTTCCATGGCAACATTGTTGTCAAATATATGATTTTCAGGTGCTCATTTTAGTGCTCAAATAAATGATAATAGCATGGCAATAAGTTCGGACGAGAAGAAAAGTGTTTCAATGTAGTCAAGAACCTTCGTAGCTTATTTTCAACCTCTAATCAGCAATCATGTGCAAGAAAACGGCTAAAAATGCAAATATTGTAGGTTACGGTGATCCTTAGACAACATCAGTGACCTTAATTATTTATAGCTTTTCGTCCCTCCAAACATTGTTTGTGTTACACGTACAATTTTTATAAATCTGTTACACAACTGACTAAAGAAGCAGTAGTGCAAAATTCTCCACGAGGATCATTTTTTAGGTATCCCTATTTACAACGCTCAGAAATCGTGCCCCTTATTGCTTCTCTTCATAGGGCGTACATTTATAATTTGACTTACCATTATAGTTTCTACATTTGTATTGGAGGTTATACTGGGTGAATTTCCTTGCTTTATTGCCACTTCATTCCAGTTCATAAGAGTCAAAATGTGGGACGTGGTGTTTGACTAGGTAACTGTTGGTAATTTGCTGGGTAAAGCGAGAAAAATTGTAGTGGTTGCTGAAATTGTAGATTTGTGACGATTGAGGCCTATTTAAGCTTGTGAATGGGCGTTCTATTGCATTCGGTGTTGCTGTGGCGACAAAATTGGTAAATTATTATTTGGCACTATAATATTGTAGTATGAAACAACGAAATGCATTCACCTAAGGTTTGCTTTGTTTTTAATGTAAGTTTAAAATTAAATTGAAAGTATTTATGAGTATAACGCTCGCTCTTATCACCAAATGCCACCTGCGGCCGCACTATGAAAATGAAACGCAAATTGTTAGATGTAATACTGAACTGGAACTGAAGTAAAACTCAGGTAATTTAGCGACACTGTTTCTTGATTCTCTGCGGGCTTAAAAAATTTGTATTTAAAAGAAATTTGCAAATCTACAAAGCCATCTTTAAAATAGTTCACTTTTAAAACAGCACATCTACACATATTCTATATAACATTGATGGGAGCCTTCAGTTTTAATCGTAATCTGCATACCACTGCTCTTTTGATAAGATTTTAATTTATAATTTTAATTCTCCAGATAATATAAGTCATGTTTTTGATTTACCTATTTTATTTTTTTAATTTTATTATTGGTTTATAATTATACATTATTTATAATTCCTATAACTTGTCTCAAATACACACACTGATATAAATTATTGCACATTGGTAACGCTTAGAAAGATAATAGAAATTACGCACACCGTCTTCGTTGCCTGGATGTACAACTTTTGTCAGAAAAGTTTCGAAACTAGACTCGTGAAAATAATTGATTCCAGTTACCAATTAGTGCTCCCAGATTGTGTCTCAGCACAACTGTCGCCGTTTCTGGAGGTCATGGAAGCAAGCAGAAAAAACTTCACAAGGAATGCTTCTTAGCGCTTCTATCACAGGCATAGTTTTACGATACTTCTTTTTCACTGGAGTTTTCTCACAGGGATACAAAAAACCCCACGGAAACAGATCGGGTGAATGAGAAGCATGCGATAGAGCATAAATACACTGTTTGGACAGATATTACTAAACTGAAGAGTTGCTGCTTAAATTCTTATAAATGAGGACGGCGCCGCCGAATTGCTTGGCGTAATTGTTTTAATATATCAACGTAAAATGTTTTGATTTATTATTTGATTTGTAGATAGTTATTTATGGTTGATAAACGGTCGATTCTGAAATCGTCTTGCATTGCATTTTTACTCTTGCAATACCTTTTGATTCCATTCAAAGATACGGCTTTTCTATAATGCTTCTTCGCCACAACAAGCGTTGTATCATATTCAAGTTTTGACTAAGTATTTTCCTTACGCTCAGAACACAAAGTTAAACCTCCGCTCGAAATGCGCTTCTATCACCTTACGCGTCTAACTTTTAACTAAAAAACAAGCCGAACAGTGGGTTGCTAAACAGAGCCCGACCACCTAGTGAGTTTATATGGAAACACTTTAAAACGTCATTAAAAACACATATCAGGTGACTAAATGAAACAAATTTCTTGGATTTGAATATCACAAGTACAGATTTAAGAAACTAGCTCTCAAAGGAGGATGTATAATTTTGAGCAAAATTGGTCTAAAGACATCACAGCGCAAATTTTTTATTGTAGATAGAGTGGAGGAGTTTATTGATCCTTATTTTAAAGTCGTGCGATATAGGGAAGAGGTCTAAAAAATGATTTAAAATTGATTAAAAAATACATGTTTTTTTATATAAATATCACCATGATAGACACTTTTCCCCAGGTTTATATTTTCACCATAATTATGTACTTTTCAAAACCTACCCATAGATATAACATTTTTAGGACTTAACTGAAAATCACCGGGATGTAATATATATCATGGCAAAAAATCGTTAGCGTCTGTCACCAAAGTGGTCAACAGCTGTTTTGTTTTGGCAACAGGGTTCTTTCATAAATTGCGAAGAGTGACGCCAACGCAATGCGAGCTTCAAAAATCTATTATGCTTGATTATGTAATATCGTTTTTTCACCTAAGTTATGAGAATTCGTGCGGTAGGTCTTTGGATAGGTCTTGGTGTGTACATAATTATAGTGAACTCGAAAACCTTAGGAGTTTTGTCTAAAATAATTAAAAATGCAAAAAACAATGAATAGTGCATAAAAATAAAGCACTTTTGAGTCTGCCTTGAAAGTATCAAGCCATATAATACAAAAATTGCAATTAGATTGGCTTAATGTTTTCGAGGCAAACGCGGTGAACTTTTTGTAAATGTTTATGATCATATACAGGTAAAATATAAGCATAAAATACCAAATTTTTTGTATAAATTGTAATTGACTGGAGCCACCTTGAAATTTTGTTACTCATACTCTTAGAGTGATTTGTGTAAATAATCTCATATAATTATTTTCTGCAATAAAAATAAAAAACTTTACATTATGTTTCCTGATTATTAAATTAGTTGGGAATATACAATTTATTTTGTAATTTTATTTATTAGTAGTATTTTCTGTTCTAAATCTGTTCTAAAATGGAAAAGACGTAAACAGACGTTAACGATCGATTTGACATTTTGTACGTAAACATGTATTTTTATCAATGTCATTTTGTCATTTCGTCTGATTATTTTCCTTGTAATAATAGCAGGCAGCTCTTGGTGTCAAAAAGATCATGTTTGTAAATCATATGTAAATTAATAATGTATGTATTTCCCGATACGTTTAGAACTTCAAATTTACCCGCATTGGGAAATTCCTGATAATTCGAAACGCAGTTTTAAAACCCTTGAAGAAAATAGTTAATTAACATAATAAAAACCTAACCAATAGGAAAATCACGACGAAGGAACTTTTACTATTTTGTAAAAATTTTGTGCTCGAGATTTTTAAAACCACTGAACATGAAAAAAATAGAAAAGAATAAGAAAACTAGAACATTACTTGATTCTTGAGATATTGAAGGCCGGTAAAATTTAAAAAGTCAAACACCATAAAAAATTATAAATTTTAAATGTGACGAGGAATAAATAAAATAATATCAATTTTTACGACAGTACAACCAACTCATCCACCGAAGAAATGCTGGAAGCAGCCAATACGAAAGCGCAACCCAGACGAAAACACTGGATATCCGGCAACATGCTCAAACTAATACAAGAACGTAAAGAAACAGCAAAAACCGGATTACATAGAGATGAAGACAAGAACAACTGGCAAAGGCTAAACCGCGAAATAAAAAGAGCATGCAAACAAGGCAAAAACAACTACTGTTCTGAGATATGTAAAAAATTGAAAACCATGCAATCACAAATCAACCTGGAGACCTCTTTCAAAAAATAAAATTTTTAACGCTCAATTTCAAACCTAAAACCTTGTCGAAGACCAAAAGGGGCAAACAAAAACAGACATACATGGCATAACAAAAATATGGAAACGATACTGCGAACAATTATACTCTGGAAATCTAAGCCAACAAGAAATCTCATATACAATGGACAACTACAATGAAGAACCCTATATATTAAGAAGCGAAGTAGCATCTGCCATAAACAAATTGAGACCAAGGAAAGCCTCTGGCCTAGATGCAATAGCAGCTGAGATAATCAAAGCAGCGGATAAAATAGGAATTGAAGAGCTATACATCTTATACAACAAGATGTGGCACACTCAGCAATGACCTAAGGAATGGACTGAAGTTATGTTTATAACGATCCACAAAAAAGGTAGCATTACTAAATGCGAAAACTACCGAACAATCGCATTAATATCACACACCAGAAAGATCCCCCTTCACATAATTAACGAAAGACTCAAAACCTATTTAAATTCCCAAATACCAGCGGAGCAAGCAGGTTTCATGGCGGGAAGACGCACTAGAGATCATATAATGAAACTAAGATAACTAATAGAAAAAGCCAGCGAATTCAGCATCCCCCTATACATCTGCTTCATTGACTATCATAAGACATTCGATAAAGTTAAATAGCACAAATTAAGAGAAGTATTAGACGAAATGGGAGTATCTCAACATACAATATCTCTCAAAAACAGCACAGGCAGAGTCACAGTGAACAAAATGCTATCCGACGAATTCCATCCACAGTGTGGGGTGAGGCAAGGCTGCATCCTATCGCCGCAGCTCTTTAGCATATATGGAGAATTTATAATGAGAAGAGCCACAGAAAACTTTGAAGGTGGTTTCTTAATCAACTAAAAAAGTAAACAACTTAAGATATGCCGATGATACGGCTCTGCTCGCAAGCAACGAAGAAGAACTACAAGACATCATAGAACGATTAAAAAGAGAAAGCTCTAAATTAGGACTGGAACTAATTATATCTAAAACAAAGATCTTGATTACAGACAGACCACATAACAACAGACCCGACATAAAACAAATAAACAATTACCATGTAGTACAACAATACACATACCTGGGGTCACTAATAACAAATGACGGTTCGACAGAAAAATAAATCAGAAAGAGATGTGAAATGGCTAAAAGGGCTATGAGAAAATGAACAAGAATATGGAAAGACAACAACATATCGAAGAAAATATAACGTTTAATCTTCCCTGTACTAACATACGGCAGCGGATCCACTCTCAGGCAGAAAGAGAAAATTGATGCTGCAGAAATGTTCTGTTGGCGAAGAATGCTAAACATCTCATGGACAGAAAATCGAACAAATATATCAGTACTCTAAGAGCTTAACATTAAGAGACGACTGTCGAGCGAAATACAACTCAAGATACTAAGATACTTTGGATATATTATAAGGAAAAAACTTGACAACATAGAAAAGTTAGTAATACAGGGGAAGGCAGAAGGAAAAAGATCCAGAGGTCGATTATCTACCAGATGAATGGATCAAATTACAAAGCTAACCGGAAAATCTATGCATACACTCACAATCGAAGCACAAGACCGAGCAAAATGTAAAGAATCAATTCAAGATGCTGCAATGGCCACTACATTTCCTACTGGGAATTAAGACGGAAGAGGAAGAGGATTCTGATAAGTAACTTAGTTCGCACACTTATACGAGATGCGTTCAAGTTCTAAGTTCTCAAAATTTTTTTCTGAAAAAGTACTTACCCAAAAAAGCTGAAACTTGTGTTACTTTTCAACGTAATATCCGTCTAGACGTACACATTTTTCACAACGTCGTCACTACGATTTAGTGGCTACCGAAAATACTTTTTAGGGGTCTGTTTCGTCCACTGGAAAATCACTGATGCAATAGCGATTCGATTGGAAAATGAGCCGCCACGAAGAGTGTCCTTCATGGTCAGAAATTTATGGCGGCATCACGTGTCATGAGATACTGCCGCAGCCTTGTGTTCGTCGGTCAGCATTCGTGGAATCCACCTTGAAGAAACTTCAGGTCATTATACAAAATGGACTCTATAGATCCCACGGAAATTCCAAGTTTAAAAGAGATATCACGCACACCTAATTGACAGTCTTTTATAACAACTTGTTCCACCCGCGAAATCATGGTTTCGGCCCGGCTGATTCGTGGCTGAGGCTGCTTCGGTTTATTGACCCACAACTTTTAATCTATTTAAATTTTTGCAGCCACAAACGCACTCAATTAATTTCGTTGGGAGCTTCAGCACGCAAGAAGAGAAAACGGATGATTAGACGTTCTTCTTGAACACTAAACGTCGCCATTTGAAGTATACAAAACAGCACTCACTGCGATAGCAGTAATTTGACCTGTGCTGCCATCTATATTACAAATTTAAAAATATTTTCCGCGTCTTTTAAAATTAATCGTATGTTCCTACCTACTCTTACTCGTGGCATCATCGTGACAGATAATGTTTTGACAATAAAAATTAAAATAAACATTCTTGGTAACAATAGTATCAGCACAAAAAAAAACAAAGCTAGAACAACCAAACACCCCAAAAGACTCCTAACTTGCTTCATTGATATCTCAAAAATGGTTGAGAGTTCGACACATGTCTATTAGAACTTTTTTTTAAATGTCGCGAAGTCTTAGAGCACTTGCATTGAGAATATTTCCTATTTACATATTTATGATCTCACTTTTGGTAGTTCTGGATTTATGTACAGCATATGTCCATACGGTAGCCATATTCGTCCCAAAGTTTTGGGACCATGTCTTGATACACTGCTACCACGCCTGCTGTTATGCACCTAAACGCAGTTTGTTATAAACGTCCAAAAGAAAAAATCGCATACAGTAAGGTCCGGCAACTTTTGAGGACAGTGATATAAATCTAAATCGTTAGGTTCCATACGGTCGATCTATCGTTGTGGAATGTGATTATTCAAAAATTTTCGAACTTTGAGGTGGTGCCCTATTCTACTGAAAAATAAAGACATTCGAATTGGTCTCTAACTGTGGAAAACCAGTTCTCGGGCATATCTCATTCTCGTAACAGTGTTCTGTAAGAACAAAAAGGACCGTACACCTTTTCGCGATAAATTGCATAAAAAACACTAAGTTTATGAGAGTCTCTTATACTGTATAATTTGATGTAGCTACTTCGTACCCTCTCATTTTAACATTATGGAGGTTTAACTTACTACTGAAATTAAAAGTAGCCTCGCCAGAAAACACTAAGCGTTATAAATTTGCACAACTCCATATGTTTTTGTTTGTCACCTGCATGAAGAGCTTGTATGAATAGAATCCTGTACGGTTTCGTAGTTGAACATCGCCGCAAAACACCAGGCAGACGTTGAGGAAATGTTTAGTTCTCTATCGTCACGGCGAGTGGATTTTTAGGAGTACGTGCAAAACTCAGCCGGATGCGTTTTACATCTTCGTTTGATACACGGGAACCATATATACTGGATTTTCCTTTACACAGACAACTCATGTTTTGGAACTGTCTATATCGTCGCTTAATTCCCTGAGTTCAACACTATATTGCCGCCTCAAATCATGCTGAACAGTTGTTACGGACTTAAACATCAAAAAGCATAGTACAGAAAATAATTTCTGTTGTCCAGTCGCCGTCTTGATAAACACTGAAGTGACAGGTGAACGAAATGCGCTGGTGCTACTTATCGACAATTGCGTAAAATTCGAGAATTCTCTTTTTCTAGCAGAACATTTTCTGATCAAAACGAATTAAAACCTAAATAGCTATAATTTTCTTAGACTACTATGTAGCGTTGGAATTAAAAATGCCTATATGTATATATAGTGCCGTGGTAGTCTAGGGGATAGGTCGCTAGATTACGAAACCAAGAGTTGCGGGTTCGAACCCCGGCTTTCGCCAATTCAATCTCTGGCATTCTTATGGTCCAGCTCGACTCAGGCTGCAATAAATGAGTACCTGGAGGTCAAACTCTGGGGTACTAATAGGCGGTCGGTACGTAGCGCTACCCACGTTACTACCCTTGTGTACCGTAGGTTCTAGATTTTAGCAGACCTATCCTGTTACGAACCCATAGGCCTTCGTGGCCTGTTACGGGGAACTACTATATATATATATATATAACCACGTCTCCCTTAGTTGTCCAGGTGAATTTCTATGAGCTTCGGGCACCGATATCATGGAGTGTAGGCACACGTCTGCTTGCTACAAAATACAAGTTCGGATTTATTTAATAGTAAAGTTAAATATCTTGCTTTGAGGTCTTGGGTGAAAACAATCAAATGTCTTTAAAGCACAATGGGGAGGTCCCCGGTCCCCGGCCGTGTGAGAAGCATTGATTAGCAGAGTAACGCGTTCGGGGCCACGCAAAAATACATGAACGATCGTCATTTTCTCAATTCTTTCTTTTCCATTTAACCAGACTGAGCCACAGCAACACGTGACCGGGTACAGCTAGTTAATAAGTAAAGATCAAATAGGTATTTGCAGTTTATTAAACAATTAAAATTTAAATTTTATAAAACAAAAAACATTTCTTTGGCAAAATACTAATTATCGACTTATTTCGGAGGTTTGTAAAATTTTAAGACTTTTCGGTGATAAAAATCCAATATCCCAAAATATGTTTTCAAATGACATCAATATAGTTTAGTTTTATGAGTCTTTAATTTGCTTTATAATAAACTTTAAAATTTTCGTTAGAGTTACGGGGTTTTTGCCTTATCACCATATTCATCTCGCATCTTGTATGTCAAAGTAACCCCCTTTATAATCAGAAAAACAATTCACCCCATACATCATTGCCGCTTCAAATTACACAAAATGATTCTTAATATTTCAATTTTTTGGTCAAATTCAAACAATATATTACGCTTAAAACATGTATTTTAATTATATCTGACACTCCAGTTATGATAAGTGTAGTTTAATAGAATACATCAATGACATGATAAAATTTGTAAATATCCCCTCCGCTAACCCCTCCCCTAAAAAAAAATTCGTCGTTGTAATATTCCACTTACTAACGTGACATATCCACCAACTATTTCTTTGGGTATCATGACGTTACGACATGCACGCGTCCCTTATTAACATGCAGCATGGCATATGTTAATGTCTTTACCAAACGTTTAATATTAATCACACGATTTTCTCTTCCGACTTATAACAAATTCTACTCCAGTACTACACACTGCTTTCATCTTTGCAACACATTAAATGTTTACTCGCAACTATTTACATGGGCAGACCCACAGTCACTTTTCGCTCAATTTTCCGGCATTGACTGCCAGTAAATCCCACAATGCTGAAAACTTGCTGTCATTCCCGTATAGGCGAGATTATTTTAACTAACGAAGTAAATTGCTATTAACTTGGAATGTTGGCCTTGGGTGTTGGTAAATACAACGCAACTACGATGTAACCTTATTAATTTCCGCTGCAGTTACTACGGCGTCTTTGATAGTTAAATAAGAGGATTTCTAAAATATCCTTCTAAATAATTCTCTAACTATAATTTTTAAATACAATAAAGTCAACAATAATTAATTTTGGCGCATTGGCTTATTTTAATTACGAGGACAGATTAAAATTTTCGCAGAATGACAACGAAAGCAACGTGCTTAGTTCTTCAAGGTTCTTATAAGAACCCTTTATATTATCAATAATTTGATAAATGTTCCAATAATATAATAGATGTGAAAGGATTGCAAACTGTTAGAACAATTTAGTTCATTTGTGTTAAACGATAATGTTTGAATGAAAGAGTACAACTACGCTTTTTGGTCGTTCCAAAACGGTTTCCTTGAAAAACTACCTTCAGATTACCCAAAGTGTTTGGAAATAATAGAATAGTCATAGTTTTTCCATGTATTAGATAACCGATCAGCAAAATTCCTTTGGTATTTGAAGAAACTGACGCCACAAATTTCCACCAAATTAATTGATCCGCTTTTCTTCGGAACTGCATCGCTTTGTTTAGTTCATTGTTTCTATTGTCTTTTTAATTGTAGTGTTTAATATTCGATGCGCGTCTTATCCATAGCTATTGATTATTGTTTGAAATGTCTGGACTTTTTTTAAACTCTGAGTTAACTCAAATTAGTTTAGGTTATTTAGCCCTTCAAATGCAAGACCTTTCTCGCATAAGATATTCTACAGTCTTCTCAATTTAAGACACTTTTATTCTATAACTTGTAAGAACTGACCATGTTAATAATGCCTAATGTGGTAGAACTTTTTTGTACCAAGATTTTAAAAAAAGATGATTTTAGACAAAATTTGAACATGAATAGACATTGTAGGCTCGTATCTCTTTTGTGATTTTTGTAAAATTCTCAGAAAAATTTTTTCTTTTCTTAGTTTGTGTCAACTTCCAACTCTCATTTTTATTAATAATAATATCAGAAAAATGTTGAAGGAAAATATTTCCACATGAATGAATTAATCCATCCCATCTAACTTTTTTGTTTTATTTCCTATTTTGAACAGGATAATGTCTCACTTTCTGTAATGGTTAGTTATGTTGGAAGCTATTTAGAATTCTAGCGATGAATTAAAGGAAATAAACACCAATTCTAAAGTGACCAAGAACGAAGATCCTAATTAAAAAATAAATTTCAAAGTTCACCCGAATAGTAGTACACAACTTTTCAAATCAAAGTTTAGAAAAACAATCTCATACTACAGCGATCAAGGGCGTAGTATAGGTATTTCAGAAATGAGAGCATTTCTAGCAAACCATAATAATAATAATAGTTCCCCGTAACAGGCCACGAAGACCTGTGGGGTCGTAACAGGATAGGTCTACTACAACCTAGAGCCTACGGTACACAAGGGTAGTAACGTGGCTAGCGCTACGTACCGACCGGCTATTATTACCTCAGACTTTGACCTCCAGCGATTGAATTGGCGAGAGCGGGATTCGAACCCGCAACTCTTGGTTTGGTAGTCTAGCGACCTATCCACTAAACCACCATGGCAAACCATTATACGGAAATTAAATTAGAAACATTTTTAGTCAACTAATAATATAATGGCAAAACCATGTCATACCGGCGATTTGAAAAAGCACGTCAATTTTCGTATTTTACAAATAAGATCTACAATACAGACACTCAAACAAAACTTGACTAATTCACAAGGTAATGGATCAAAAATTAATCCATTTATACATGGGGGCGGTAAAAGTCTATTGTTACATGGAGTCCGCCAATTCAGGCGCAGGAAAGTAAACTTATTGAAACTACAGTAATGATTATATAATCAAGTAGGGCATTTTATTTTGAACATTCATATATGCCATTTACATACGAAATGATATCACTCAAATGCGTACCACGACTGGCTTTACAGACGTCGATACTATGGTAGAAATTTTCATATAGTGGCAACTCGGTAACTATTTTGTTTTTGGGGTTTTAAATGGTGGCTGGTTTATTGAATTAGACTTTACTTTTCAGACATCTCCACAGAAACGTCTAAAGGTGTAAAATCGTACAAACGAGCAGGCCAATTTCCTATTTCTCGAAATTAAACGTTCACCGAACTTCTACTGCAATAACTCGATATTCAAACGTATTATGTGGCATTTTGCGCCATTTTGTTGAGAATAAGCATTATTTATGTCAGTTTGATTAAGTTTTGGAAAGAAATAGTCATTGAACATGTCGCGGTATCGCTCAGAATTCACAGTAATCGCATTTCAGCACACCACACAATAACTTTTTGAGGATGCACTAGTTGTTCTTAATATTCTCATGAATTCCCGTAGATCCAAAAACGACAGTTTTTCTTGTTCACTGTCCCATTTAATGTGAAATGCGCTTCATCGCTGAAGATGATTTTTGATAAAAAATTCGGATCAATTGCACGATGTTGGAGGAGCCAATCAGAGAACATACGTTTTAGCTTGAGTTCTTGAATCAATTGGATTTCGTAAGCGTGTAAATTTAAATCTTTGTGTATAATACGGCGTAAGGTGGTCTCCGAAATGCCCAATTATTGCAATAGACGAGTTATTGAGAGTTTTGAGTCATATTTCACACTTTACTTTGCTACAGCAATATTTTCCGGTGTGCGAACACTCTTGGGTCGTCTATTCTTTAGAACACTACCAACAGATCCAGTGATCTTAAATTTTCGGAGTAAACGACCGATGGTGATCTCATTTCGACGGTTTTGACGACCGAAATAATCGCGAAAAGCTCGATAAATGTTTTTTATTTTTTCACCACTTTTGTAGTGACTTTTAATCACTTTAACGCGGTTTTCAATTAAATATGGTTCTATAACAAAAATGGCAAATAACGCTAGGTTGATAGAAAAAATGCGTCTGTATCAAATTGAAGTTTACTTTCCTGCGTTCCTATAAAAAAAGTTTGACTTAAGAAGACAAACAGATTTGGAACAAAAAAATTACCCCCAACGAGTCATTGAGCGATTATGTGTGGCCCTTAATTATTTTTGGAAAGTGCACATTGTTGGATGGATAAATTGAAAGCATGTCGATGTCCTCAAAAGAATGATAACGTTTATGAACTGCTGTTCAAAAAAACATACAAAATAGACTGCTTTTACACTTTAACGAACTAGCTGGAATACTTATTTTTCAATTTTGCAGTACACGTGGCACTAAACGTTCAATAAAATAAAATCTTAGAGGCTTTCAGAAAAAAATTAAAATATTTTATTAGCTTATTAAAAATATTATAGTTAATCAGGAGAAAGATAAGAAATAAAATTTTTCATAACTTTAGTATTAACGCATTTTATTTAATAGCTACTTACAACTAATAAAAGAATTGGATACAAAAATATAACGATTTTTTGCCAAATTTGTTAAAATAAAGCCATTTAAATTCGATTTAACAGAAAGCCCCTTACAATGAGAAGGTGAAGAAAAGTTAACGTTGCCTAAGTATTTTTATTTGAGTATTTGGCCACTTATTTGTATACAAAACACTTCTACTCATATTTTTTATTCTAATCTTATATTACTCAAACTAAAGACTGCTAAACGATCTGGAAAACATGTTAGTCTCCAGATCAGAAACCGTAAAAATGTCTACCGTTTGAAAGGCTAATGAGAAGACATGTTCGCTAAAATAGTCTTACAATACGTTAGCTGACTTGTATTAAATAGAAAATAAAAGTTATAATGTAGCTTTGCTAAGCTGAAATGCTTAGTTTCATTTATTTTTTGATCTTCTTTACTTTTGCTTTTTATTTTTTTCAATAAAGCACTAAATTATCTAAACAACTTGCAGTCCATAACATGTCCATTTGACTACATGATTTTAAAAAAAACATCGTCAGCAAAATGTACCTGATTATAATACCTACTATCAATAGCTTATATTGAATACGAAACGTGATTTAATATCATCCAAGAAATGGGTAAAGCGAATTTTATTTTATTGCGGAATCTACAGTTCTATTTTTTTTTATTTTGCTATATAGATATGTTATCAATTAAGAATACGGTCAGCTTTAACATCTCTCCCTTCTCTACAACTGCTTCATTAAAGAAACTGAACTTGCTGATCCTAGTACAGCGATTACTTAATACCTGTCTACAATCGCTAAGCGGTAATGAAAAATGAAAGGCAATGAACCGGATGGATTCGACTTTTTTCTGGAGATCGCAGAGGTTTGTATTTCAAGTTAGATATTTTCACAATTATTGTAATGTAGAAGCCAAACTCGTTATTTAAGATCCTAGACCTCTCAATATTCGAAACATCAGTTGAAGATTCCTGGAACGGGAAATTATATGCTTCTTCTTCTTCTTCTTATGTCTCCTGTCGAAGGTTGGCGATCCAAATGGCGACTGTAGTTTTAGAGACAGCGGCTCGGAAAATTTCTGCGGATGTACACCAGAACCACCTTCTCAGATCTTTTAGCCAGGAATTTTGGCGTCTTCCGACCGATCGTCGTCCCTGTATTTTCCCTCAATGCTAATTCTTAATCATTCATATCGTTCGCCTCTCATTACGTGCCCTATGTACTGTATTTTTCGTTCTTTTATAGAGTTCATTAATTCTCTATTTTTATTTATTGCATATATTGCATCCGCGAAACACATAGCATCCGTCTGTATAAATACATTTCAAAAGCATTTAATCGTTTCTCAATGGTTGGATCTAGCGTCCAGCTTTCGCATCCATATAACAGAATGGGGAAGATGTAGCACCTAATCATTCGAATTCTGAGCTCCAAGTTCAGGTCTGATCTAATGAAAAGAGTTTTCATGTTTATGAACGTTCTTCGAGCTTGTTCTATTCTTGATATTATTTCTTTTTTGGATTCACTTTTACTATTTATGTTAGTACCTAAGTATTTAAAGAAGGCTACTTGTTCCACGATTTCTCCTTTAACGTATAAATTTGCATCCACATGTGTTTTCGAAAATACAATTATTTTTGTCTTGGATACGTTAAGTTGTAAGCCATGTCTTTCACTATGTTCAACGATCATGTCCGTCATGTGTTGTAATTCTAGGAGGTTGTTTGCCATTATTACAGTATCGTCCGCGTATCTGATGTTATTGATTATTTTGGCGTTTATCTTAATTCCACCTTTATCCCCGTCTAATGCTTCTTTAAAACTTGTTTCCGAATACAAGTTGAACAGGAGCGGGGAGAGTACGCAACCCTGTCGTACACCTTTTTTAATTAGTATGTCTTCTGTGGTTTCTTGTTCTACTTTAACTTTAGGTGTTTGATGCCAGTAGAGTTCAGTAATAATGCGCAATTCCTCTTTGTCAATTCCTGTCAGTCTTAAGATTTCCATCATTTTTTGGTGATTTACACAGTCAAATGCCTTAAGGTAATCGATGAAGCACGCGTAGATATTTACATTCATATCTTTACATCTTTGGGTCATTACGTTAAGGGCGAAAAGAGCTTCTCGTGTTCCGAATCCATTTCGAAACCCAAATTGTGTGTTGTCCAGTTGGTATTCGCATTTTCTATAGATACGTGTGTGAATAATTCTTAAACATGTTTTTAACACGTGGGATATGAGACTTATAGTACGATATTCGTCATAATGTGAGGAGTTTGATTTTGTCGGAATTGTTATGAACGTGGATCTTAGCCAATGGGAGGATATCCTGCCTGTTTCGTATATTTTGTTAAATAGCGATGTTATAAGATCTAGGCCTTTACTTTCGTTATCTGCTATTATTTTAAGAATTTCTGCATGGATTTTGTCAGGGTCAGTAGCTTTTCTGTTTTTAAGTGTTTTTATAGCATGGATGACTACGCTTTTAGGTATTTCAGGTCCTTTTTCATTTATTGCTTGGTCTTCTAATGGTGATTCATTCGGTTTATCATCTAAAGTTCTTCTACATATTCTTTCCATCTTTTGAGTTTAGCTTCTATACCTAGTGTTATATCGTTGTTCGAATCTCCTAAAGTTGCAGTTTGGTGTTTTCTGGTTTTGCCTGTCATTTCTTTTACTTTTTTATACATGTTGAACGTATCGTATTTTTCTTGCAGCAGTTCTATTTCTTGGCATTTTTCCAACATTATTTTCCTTATTATATGATAAGGAAAGTAATGTAATCGGCGGAAATTTGACCTACCCAGTTTTTCACATTTCTTGACGAAATACAGCCTCAGGACACCAAAAAAGTTGATTTGAGCCATTGGTTCGTGTGTGTGTGTGTGTGTGTGTCTGTCGGTCTGTCAGTAAACAGGATATCTCGAGAAGCGTAAGAGCTAGAGACTTGAAATTTGGTATGCAAGTTACTTGTAGGTAGGGGACGCAGTGCGAAGCTTTTGGTAAAAATCGGCCTAGTCGTTTGATCGCAAGATCGGACAATCGGTCGCAAAGCGGTCGCGAATCTAAACGGTTGAAGATACAAAAAATTTATGAGAATAAAAATGATTTGTTATCATGAGATAAACATGAATTTAAAATAAAAGTTGGTAAAATAGGAACTGGAAAAAAATTGAAGCTCAGGATTTTTAATATACCAGGTGTTCATAAATGTTTGGGGAAATTTATATTACCTTCAGTGACGTAGCAAAATTTTAAGTACGGGTCAATTATTGTCTTGTACTGTTTATTTTAATCAGTTTTCAAGTGTTGGACTCGCGCCTCGTCCTTTTTTAAATTAACAAATTTTTAGACGAGAGCAGCACAGGGCCGAAACGATGGACTCGCGCCTCGTCCTTTTTTAAAATAACAAGTTCCGGGGCGAGAGCAGCGCAGGGCCGAGACGATGGATCCGGTGTAATATATAATAATAGGATAAGGAAAGTCGTGTGATGTTCACACCAGATTTTTTTTCTTTTGCTTCTCTGCATTTTTTTCTGATGACTTTATTTATTTCTTTATATCGAGTTGGTTGTGTTTTATTTTTTCTCCGTTCACTCATGAGATTTAAGATTTCCTGTGTCATCCATTCTTGTTTTTTGTTATTATATTTTTATATAATTATATGCATTAAGCATTTCATCAACAAATTGATCAGCAACATAAGTAATTTTTTTATATATCGCAACGATAGCAATGTCAAGATAGAAAAAAAACGGTTATCACATTGCACAACAAATGCTGCAAGATTGATTCATTAGATATAAACCATAGTACTCATATTAACTCACACAACTTGTCAACCACATCAGATACAAAAATAGTTATGCTTTGTACAACTCTTATGTAACAGAATGAATTTACGGGAGGATTTTGGAATTATAGGCAGCTAAAAAAATGTAAAATATATTATATAAAAACCAAAAATAGCGCAAACAATATTTATAGCAATAAAAAATAAAAGAAAAACCGTTAAAAAACAAATAAAATATATTAACAAGTCAACCTATATAAGAATAAAAAATAAAATAGAAATAATATAAAAGAAGCAGAGCTATAGAAAGAATGAGGAAGAGAAAGTTAGAAAACATATATAATAATAAAAAAACATTTAAAGGACACCCAAAAATAAATTAAACACTAATTAAATAACAGTAGTAACGGTACAACAGGAACTGAAAAAGGAAATAAAACAAAATAAAAAAAATTGCTATACACTATATTATTCAAAAAACCAGAACGGAACTTAGCAAACAAAATAATAAGAACAATAATGACAGAAGAAATCGTTAAAAATGTAATAAACCGGAATTAAATATATTCAAGAGTAGTAACAGTGAAAGCAGAGTGTGGAAATAAAAATAACAGTAATGCAAACATGCATCGGTACCAAAAATATATGAAGAGTCGATAGCAGACCTAAAATAGATTTTAAATAAACACAAAAAAAGAAAAATATGTATTATTAGCAAACTATTTCAGTGTCAGAGTATTTTCATGTTTTCTAATTCGTTACTTACATCATTATATAACTAAGGGATTAAAAAGCATGGAATTGTATTTAAAAAATATATAAAATCACCAATTGAAATAAACTATTCCACTTTACCATTGCAAAAAAAAGAGAACATCCTTCTTCAAGAACGGTTATATTATTATATATTTGTCTTTTCAGATTTTCAAATAATTTTTTTTGTTTTGATTATCATATTTATTAAATAATATTCTTTTCTGTTTTTTTGACATTTTCTTTTGTTTCACAATGCAAATTTTCTATTTTTGTTGCTATATAACAAGTCCAATAGACCAATTTAAAGTCTGATAGACAATACAATACACTCTTATCAAATAAAAATGTCAGTAAAATAAATTAAAATAATTAATAATACAAAAGTAAACAGGTAACATAAATTAAAAAAATAATAAATTAAGAATATTTATTAGATTTTATTTTCATAATTTTATATAATTATATAGAAACAAGAATGCAAAAATGAAAGTTTTAAAATTATAAAAATACCAATGAAATAACACATTGACCTTGAAATCAAAAGAATTAAATCTTTCGATTTCATGCAATTTGAAAATTAAATGAATAAATATTGACATAGTTTTTTCATTTTTAAATAGCGTAAAATTTTAAAATCAATTTAAACAATGCAAATTGCTAATTAAGATCCGAATAAATTAAGATAAAAATTAATAAATAAAATTTTAAAATACAGAATCAATAAAATTTTAAAATAAATTGTAAAGCAAAAGAAGCAGAGAAATAACAGTCAACATAAATAAACAGAAGAAATATTGAATAATCAATACTAAATTTTGAAATATTTCAAATCGTAATAATAGAAATAAAAAATAGAAAGTAAGATAAAAGAAAGAATGCAAAATAAATCAAATAAAAAGAAAGATTGAGTAAAAACAGGAAAAAGAAGAAAAATATTTTGGAAATAGTAATAGAAATTAAGAAATTAAACGAATTTTAAATATCTAATTGACATACTAGATAATTTATATTTTAAATATAAGTAAATTTATATAATTATAAATTAACATAAGAAATTTCAGAAATTTTATGTAAATCAAATATATAAAAATAAAGAACTATAAAGATTATAAAAGTTTCCGTAAAGATAGAAAATCAATTTGAACCGGTAGTACAAAAATCCAATAATGTATTATAAGCAAACAAATGAAATATATAGATAAAACAATAAGTTCAAACCAAATTCAAAGAACCAAAATAAAGTAATAAAATAACTTTAAATTACAGACAATTATTTGGAGTAATTTAAAATTAGAAAAATTTTAAAATAATTAAAAAAATAAATAAATAAAAGAGTTAAGAAATAAAATTAAAAGAATTCAAAATAAATTAAAATAAATGAACAAAAGATAATAATATTATAAAATAAAAAATAAAATAAAAAATATTATGGAAAGAATATTAGTAAAGAAACATATAAAGAAAGGAATACGAAAAATATACTAAATTAAGACTAAGAAAAAACTATATTTATAAATGACAAATAAAAAGTAAACAATAATTAAACAAATAATATAGAAAATACCAAGAAAAAGAATAAACAAATAAAAAAATAACAAGACATTAAAGAAATAAAAATCTAAAAATTAACACAATTTAAGAACAGAAAACTAGAAAGAAATACATAAAAAAAACAGAAAAATCTTAAAATTAAAAAACAATTATTGGCATACTAAATATCAATTTGAAAAAACATAAATAATAAAAAATTAAAAAAATCAATTATTTAGAACCTAAAATGTTTAAAAATATAAAAGAATTAAAGTATTAGAAAAATTCAAGAGTGGAAATAAGTATTAAATTATCAATAATTCTTAAAATGCAATAGACAAGGAATTATTTAAAATATAAAAACAATTTAACATCAAAAAAAACTTTTTAAAAGGTTATAAATATTTACTATAAATTTAGAACAAAACAAATTATACTAAAAAAGAATCTTAAAAGACAAGACAACTATATTTATAACATAAAAGTAAACATGTTAATAGAACTGCAAAATTCTAATATAGTTTATACAAAGTCCAATAATTAAGAAAGAAGGGCTAAAAGTCTGAAGACAATACAATACACCTTATCAAATAGAAATGTCGTAAGAATATGAAAACATAAAAGAAATACCACGTGATTACGAAAATGAGATAACTTTCTTTAAAATGTGATCAATTGTTGGCATCATTTTTAAATAGTTACATTTAAACAAATCCTATAATATATAAAAAATAAAAGATAATTCGTTCATTTTCGCCTAATGCTGTGTTATAAGGTGAAGATCTTGACACTTCACAAGTATGTGATAAAATTGCACAAGTGGAAGAATTAGTGCACTTAAAGTTGTGGTAGAATACAACTAGATCTAACGGTATTATTTATATAATTTACAAAAAACAAAATATGTACAGTTGGATACACTACAAGGTCTTCGACGGTACCTTTCTAGACGCCCTCTTCCTCATACCAATTTTTTGAGATTAACAAAATAAACTTGCAATGGATATGTAATAAAATAGATATTAAGTATGTGTGTTAGGTAACCTATTGCTTTTCGAACCGATCGCTTAATATGTTGTAAAAATTTAATTATTGCTCTTAAAATCTTCTGCTACCCAATAATCACATTCATCGAAGCGTTGCGAGTCACGCTATTGTATAGCGAGTAATAAATATAGATAAATTATTCACAATATCAAAGACAGTTCAAATGCAGCTATCGCAACTTACAATTTCTCGTCTCAGTGCAGACGCCCAGGTGGCGAGGCGGTCGCCTCAGGGCGCAATTTGATTTAATTAATGGAAGCTAGTGAACAGACTTTCCTGTTGCAGTATGCAAAAACATTCTGGTATTTCGCTTCCGTCACGGCACCTATCGGTCTTTTTCCAGTCAACAACGATGCTTTATTAGCACACAAATAAAATAACCAATTGCATGAAAAACCAATCCTACAGCAATTTGGCGCCGTCACCTTCGTGCTTCTGATCGTCAATCTCTGCAAGTTACCGATGACGAAAAAAGATTAGAAAGCTTCTGCTGCCAGTAATCTTTCCTTAGATTTCTATTTTTGCTTGCCGCAAAAATTGCTGTGGCAATATAAAATAATACGAGCCTTGAATATTGTCAAATTAGTTAAATCTTTTCATTTTTAATTCTAATAGCACTTTAAAGTAAGTTACTTTTGGTAATTTATTTGTTATAAGAAAAAAGCTGACGGGACTGTTATTATATAGGAAAGATGTCAGGTGACCAGGTTTCTATAACACTACAGAGGTGTCGTGTGAATGGAGCAAAGTAGGGCAATTAGATTTTTTTAGTTTTCCGTAGCACTAGAGTTTACCATCTTCTGTAAGTAGTTTGTTCAAAAAATCTTGTAAATAATGTATCATATCCATTGCTTATATATTTAGAACTTTTAATAACAAACATCAGTAAATATACCCGCTGCACTGTATGAATAGTACCATTTAGAAAACGCCTAACAGATCTTGATACTCAAATTAAGATCTTCTCCTGAAAAGTTCCAATTTATAGAGAAGCATGACATTAAAGTGAAATGCTCTTCAACGAGAATACCAATTCTAGGAAATGTAGCCTCATTTGCTTTGGAAAAGAATTTTATGTACGAGGGTTATTTTTTTTCAAGGTCCGATTGGCCGCTAAATGAAAATCACAGTCAGAATCAAGAAAATTTTATATAGAACAATGTGATACAACATTCAGCTACTATTCGACGTAATCGCCGTTCCGATTCGTACATTTGTCGTAGCGTGGTACCAATTTTCCAATACCTTCATCATAGAAGGCAGCCACCCGTGTTTTCAGTCAATTCTGTACGCTGGTCTGCAGCTCGTTGTCTGTGGCGAAAGTTTGTCCTCCTAACCAGCGTTTCATGTGGGCAAAGAGATGAAAATCTGAGGGAGCCAAATCAGGACTGTATGGTGGGTGATCAAAAACTTCCCAGTGTGTGAATGCATCCACTGTTTGGATTGCTCTTTCGTTTCTTCAGTTTCGTAATGGGCCCATCTCTCATCTCCTGTGACAATTTTGTCAAAAACTCATCTTCGTCGTAATGGTAGCGTTGGAGGAAGGTTAATGCGGCGCCCATTCGCTGAGTTTTGTGATGGTCAGACAGCAACTTGGGAACCCATCTCGCGCAGAGTTTGCGGTACTCGAGTCTTTCACTTACAGTGGTATAGAGAGCTGACCGTGAAATTTCCGGAAACAAATCACTCGACCCAGAAATTGTGAACTGACGATTTCCGCGAATCGCCTGATCCACGCGCTGAACAAGATCATCGGTTGATCCCTGGCCGCCTGCATCATGAACATTGGTGCGTCCAGCATCAAAGTTTCCGCACTTTGCTGTCACTCATGAACGTTTCTCCGTACGCTTTACCCATTCGTCTATGAATTTCAGCTGCATTGCTTCCTTAATCCTTCATCCTGAACGCAATTCACATTTGTATGGAGACTCTATTTTTCGAAGCACGTTAATGTGCTCCCTACGTACTCAGAAATGACAACCGCGAATCTATGCGTTTCCCGGGCCAACTACAGACACAGGGCAAGACGTCTGCGCACAGACCTAACGGATTTTCCCCGAAGCTTTCCTTTAACGACCAATCGGACCTTAAAATAAAAATAGTTCCTCGTATATGGAAGATCAAAAACAATAATACCATTGGTTTATAATTTCTTTTTACACAATCACCTTATAGCTGCAAAAACAGAACTTTCCAATACACAATCAATATGCATCTCATAAACTTTATAAGTAGCTAGCTCTACACGATTGCTGACTTCCGAGGATCAGGCGATAACTGCAAATGGGTAATATTTCTAATCACAATATGTTATACTTCTAGAAATGATTCTCTAAATAATGATATAAAAGGTATTGTTAACTTTCAACGATAAATTACTTAAAAAAACTTTTTTATGACTGTCAGTAACTTTTTTGCCCAAACGAGAAGATCGTTGCACATTATCACTTTATACATGATTAATTCTGTAGGTATACTATTTATTGTTTTTACGTGCACAGTCTACTTAAGAAAATCTATAGTGATCGTCTGCATCTTATGTTTTAGCAAAGACTTAGTAGATGCACCATTCGCTTTACCACCAAATCTAATTGTATTAAAAGAAACACATTTTTGGTCCCATAATTAAAAGAAAAGGTTTCAAAAATGCACTTGGTGCGATTGTGTGCGTAATGTTATTTTTGGTTCGGTAACTAGTAATAACACAGAGGACCGCCTTTCCTAGTTAAAATCGTTATAATAAAAGTCTGAGAGTACAGGCAACAAATCCTGCAAGTGTCGCCAATTCTACGAAAAAACGTTATATCAACTGAGCAAAACTGAGTACCGGCTCTAGGACCTACATGAAGAAGCAATCATACCTAGGATGTATGGGGGATTAAAATTAGTATAACATTGATGAAAGATAGTAGACAGAAGTAAAGTAAAATGGAAAATTAATATTTAAACAATTAGTTTGTCTCACGTAATAGATTTTAATAAACCATTATATTCCTATAAGAATATTTATAATTTAATATATCCCATAAAAGAGTTCAAAAATCGGTGCAAAAAGTGTCTTTGAAAAACTATACCAAAATAAGTTGATAGATTTTATTTATCATATTGATGTATACAGCCTTTATAAAATAGCGTTAGAACTGTTTATTATATAGATTTAGAAATAGCAGCCGTAGCTGCATCTGTGCTATGATTTTAAGTTCAAGTGTACGATGATGCGGATTGGATGTTTTTTCATTTAATCGCTACTTAGTAATTTAAATTTAAATAAAATATATATAAGTATATAAATATGCAGACAATTTAAAATCATTATTTAAAATTACCTTTTAGTTATGGCAACAAACTCACAACATATCATAAAACTCAAAACCGTAAGCTAGTAAAGAACTTTAAAGCAAAAAACATATTGTGTCATACTTATCAGTTAAAAGGTCAGGCCTACAGGGTAGTTATAAGATGCCCACATCAATCAGTACTATTTGAAGATATAAAACAAAAATTGCGTCGAAGACCGACAAAGCACCTTTAAGCATGCTAGCAAAATTTTCGATATGATGAGACAACCACCTCACAAACTTTAAAGTCTGTGAACACTATACACCTATAGTTATACTGGACTCTTAGTAACTATTAACATTGTATATCCGACTAAAAATAAACTTAAAACAAACAAAAACCATCACTATGACATTGGCCAAAATTTTAGGCGAATTCGAAAATTTATTATACTGCAGCAAAATAACTTGGTCCTCAATATGGCAACACAGTTAATTATCAAAATTAATTAAAAGTTGTTGGCTTCTTACATATAGCACAATGGAATGCAAATAGACTTCCAAAGCATAAAGAAGAAGTTAAATTATTTTTGCAACAAAACTGAAGGGAAGTCACTTTAATGTACTACATTACATACATATTATCGTAGTGGTAGAACTTACGGAAAAACAGCAATACTTATGAAAAGGTCAATAAAGCACCACGAATTATCAAAATATAAACACCACATTCAAACTACTTCAATAGAAGTTAAAAGCTACTCTCACAGTTGTTTATTGACCGCCGCAACATAATCTAAAAAAGAAACAATTCAAGATATTCTTTGAACCACTGGTCTGCAATTTACCGCTAGAGGGAACTATAAAAACAGATTATCAGATTATTAGAACTAATGGAATTTTTTAAAATTAAACAAGAGTATTATTAAGTTATAACCGAATCTCGAGTTACAGCCCTACTATTGTAATAGTAAGCACAACGGCAATGGTAAAAAGTTAACGCCTTAACTCCATAGTAACCAAAAATGGGATTCGTACTACAAGAGCCAGACACATAGAAGATAATCTAATAATCTAGTTAACAATTTCTATTAAGGAGCAAGAGAAGTCACACTGATAGATTGCTTAAAAATTAAAACACATAATACTTCATTAGAAATAAAGAAGCTGACGACAAAAGAGAAGAAAGCCAGGTTGACATGGCAGGGTACAGAAACACCCGATAGAAAATAATTTAATAGAACTACCAACGAGCTAAAACCAACACCCTAATAAATGAGAAATTGTTTAATAGAAATGTCTTTTTAATTTTTTAAAAAAACAACTAAAATTATTTACTCCAAATTAAATACAAGAAACAATTAAGACTAAAACTAATGTTTATTACAATTTTAAGGCTCGAATATTGTTCACATCACATCGCCAAGCCTGAGAAAAACCGGATGGTTGTTACAACCTATCATCCAATAAGTCTTCTAGCAACAATTTACAAACTTTCTGAGAGACTTTTTCTTAAATAAAGATGTAAACCATCGAGCATAGATTTCAGATTATCAGTTTGGTTTCAGACAAGTTCGCCCGATTTTCCAGCAGTTTCACCCCAACTAATGTTATTAATATATCCATTAAAAAAAATTAAAGTACTATATTGCTGCCTTCTTTTACGAAAATAAGTCCACGTAATTTATTCAAAATTAAAAGAACAATCCCAACACGTGTTCTCAACCCACTGAAATCCTATCTGAATGGCCGTTATTTCGAAATAAATTTCAATGATAAAAAGTTTAGCCGCTCTCCCATACTATCAGAATTACCACAAGGGATAATCCTGTGTCCACTATCATACTTTAAACAGTCGACTTACTAAGGACTGAAAAAACAATACTAAAAATTTAGCGACATATGAAAATTGTATTGTGCTTTCCCCAACTCCAAGAACATATCGATCACATGAAAGTGCGGTTATACAAATGGAAGATCAAGGTAAATGAAACGAAATCAACATATATGTATAACTTTGGCCCTACGAAAAGAACAGTGACCCACAATAAGTATGAAGCAAGTCGCCATACCCCAAAATGAAGTTATTATGCATCTGGAATTGCACCTAGGTAGCAAACTTAACTGACAAGGAATGTCATGGAGTTTTTCTGCTCCGATCGTTATCAAATTTGGTATACAGTATGATATGACTGAGGGAGGAACACATGTTATTGCTTTTTGCTGTGTGACTCAAAACTTTAGAGATATGAAGTATGAAAGTTTACCCCTTAACAATAATGCATATGAGAGATATCATTAGTGTTAACTGCATAAAAGTGTTGAACACAAACATATATTTGACAACGAGCACATCTGATGAAGAATAATGCATTGCATCGCTCGCCCTCGATATCCTTCTGAGAATTTTCGAAAGTTCTTGGGAAACAAACAGTGGCAGGAGTTTCAAATCGAGGAGGTCTCTCTCGTATGTATCCTGCCTTAAAGAAGGAATATTTGATCATGTCTACAAAACATTCTGCTTGAAATTGATGCATTGAACATTTATGGGGTTGGCCATCTTGATGAGACTAGAAGAACACTTGTTGTTGACACGAGAGAAAAAATAGTGATATGGACAATATACACACAGCACAATGTATGCCTGATATTTCGTGATTTTGACCTTTCTTATCTCGTCTGTCTTGGGTCACACATCAAAAAGCAATAACATGTATTCATCCCTCAGTCATATCATACTGTATACCAAATTTGATAACGATCGGAGCAGAACAACTCCATGACATTTCTTGTGAAAATAGTTCGCTATAAATACAAGAGTGCTCAATTGGCTTTTAGGACGTAAATACAACTAATTCACAAAAAATCAATTGGTGGTTTACAAAGCAGTAATATAATAATAATAATAATGGTATGCCTTTAACTCTCCGCGTGGGAGCACGGCTTGCAAACTGAGAGATTAAAGCTCTCATATGTTTGCTCTTCCTGCCCACCAGGCATCAGAAAACACCGGGGAATAAACGCGGATCCGTCAGCATCGCAGCCCGCCCCTCAACCACGGGACCACGCTGGCTTTACACAACAGTAGTTCGATTACTTTCGGCTTACGGCACAGAACTATGAGGCAGTGCAAATCCACTACAGCCATAATTCAACAAACTCAATCTAAAATACTTAGAAGTTTTGCAGATGCACCATGGCATTCTCTGCACAATAACCCTGACATCGTTGGATTTTCTTTAAAACTACCGTCACATGTGTTACTTTTAACATTAAAAATTGCCCCCGTTGTTTTATTTTTTCTATGTTAAATGTTTTAATAAATTAATTCTCAATTGTTATTTGCAAATATGAAGACCTGTTTAAAACATATAAACAGTTCCACAATGAGTTAATTTATAAAATTATTTTAGGCATCTTAAAACTAGCGAGGAATTGATAG
Organism: Sinelater perroti; assembly: GCA_036346155.1. Lineage (NCBI taxonomy): Eukaryota > Metazoa > Arthropoda > Insecta > Coleoptera > Elateridae > Sinelater > Sinelater perroti. The sequence continues at coordinate 26,744,496 of JARFIY010000248.1, read as the reverse complement.
GCCAAATATATAGCTTTTACCTTCTAAATGCCAGCCACATTTTTGTGACACACCCCATTTTACTAACGAGGATCTGGCGTTCGAGTATTGGCGGGATAACCAAATATATATGATGATTACAAAATAGGTGGAAAAGAAAATATTTTTGGCAATAAGAAAAAGCTTTTCACCTTGCAGAATACAAGGAGAAATTATCACGACAAAGCTACTGTATGATGTCTTCCTTAGTTAATGATTCCGGAGATACAAATGTTTCTTGTTTTGATTTCCGAGTGGGAACAACTAAAAAAGATAATTGAAAATCGAAATTCAAAAGATCTGATATATGGAACATTTGAATATTTAAAAAGACAATACTAGAAATGATATGAAGATATGCGGTTCGACAATTATGAGCTACCCAACGCGACTACACAAAATGGCCAAACTGATATTGGAATTATTATGACAAAAGAAATGCTTTTGAAAGTAAACCAGTATATACGGCGAAACCTGTAGGCACTCCAACTCATACGACCATAACACACGTCTAGATGCCAACAACAGACCATGTTGACGAGATGAAGAAACCTACGACCAAATAGAGGAAGTGGTAAGATATGTCAAAAGTAATGAAAATATATATCTAATGGGAAATTGGAACGTTATTGTAGAAGAAAATTCTACAAAACAGATAATAGGAAAATATGATTTAGAGCGAAGAAATAGAAAAGGAGACCTTCTTATTTAATTTTGAGCTAATCATAATTTGGTGATAATTAATACAATTTTCAAGCATCATCCACACAGAAAATATACGTGGAAAATCCCATGTGACATCAGATATACCAAATTGACTATATAATTGTAAAACGGAGATTTAGAAATAAAGTCAAAAAGCTAACGCAGATAGTGGTCATAATCTTATATTTAAGAAAATCTGGAAAAAGTGAAAAGTTAAATGGCAAATAGGTAAATTAAAAACAATAACGTACGAGGACAGTATAACAATAAACACGATGAGGTTTTATATAAAAGTAACACTACAGAAAAATTTAAAGAAAAGAATAACTAACGCAGTAGATGAGTCATTACAAGCTCACATCGATAAAAGAAGGAAACTTCGGATACGAACGAGAAAATACAAAAATTTAAATACAGATGAAGAAACAACCTATAGAGAATTGAGAAACAGAATCAATAGAGGGTATACAGGAGCGAAAGAAAAATACATGGATAAAAAAGTCGAAGAAGTTGACAACTTTATGAAGGAAGAAGGAAGTGATCAGACATTTTTCGGCGAGCAAAAAAATGACCAGGCATTGACGACAAAGAAGGAAACACTTCTTTGAACCTAGTCAGAACTCTGAAAGATGAGACAAATATTTAAACGGACTATACATGGACAACAAAAGATGTGAAATCTATCTAGAACTAGAATATCAAATGAACGACAACGCAATAATTTGGTCATACAACTAAACGATCAAAGATTTAAAGACAAATAAAACACCAGACTAAATGCTAGCTGAAGTTATAAAAACCATGGATGAAAGACCTCACAGAAACTCTACTTGTATGACAAACCAACATAATTCCCAAATCAAAAAAGGTAACCCGCGTAAATGCAAATATTATCGTACTATAACTCAATATGTTATGCCTCTAAAATATTTATTAAGAGTAGAATAATTTACTGCAGAACCCAAAAAATTAGAAAGAAGATTTAAAAAAGGATCTGAAGCTCGAGAGATTATATTAGCAATATATAAATAAATAATATATAAACATACATTTCATTTGTTGACATAACCAAAGCCTTTGATAGTGTTAAACGGTTCGAACTATTGAGGAATATTAAAATTGAATGCAGAGATATAAAAATCCATACATTATGCGAGACATAAGAGGCAGTTGTAAGCGTAGGGGAAATATAAAAAAAAATGAGCAACGGAGTTAGACAAGGACAAGCCCTATATTTACCATTTCTCTCTTATGTACTTATTCCACAATCCATAAACAATTTATATTGAGAAATGAAAAACCGACATGGCAGTAGTAGCAGCAACAGAATAAGACCTAGAAAAATATTGAATGAAATAGGTATGGTATTAAAAAAGAAGAACTTGAAAATAAATATAAAGAGAAAATTAATATTAGTATGTAATAAAATAACAATGCATAGAACACACATAACAAGTGACAACCGAGTCATTAACAAAGTAGAAAAATTTTCTTACTTTGAATCTAAGATTACCAACGATGATACAAGTAATAAAGAAATAAGAAACTGTATTCAGCAAATCAAAATAGCATTATTTAAAAGGAAAAACTAGTGAAGTCAAACTGCCTGCCTCTGAGTCGAAAAAATAAAAGGACTTCTAGAAACATTCATCTAGAGTATCGGGCTTTAGGGACGCGAATTTTGGACGATAGTTGCTATTGAACAAAAAAGGTCATAGACCTTTGAGATGCGTTGGCGAATGGTGGAGATAAAATTAGTAGTCAAAGTAAGAAACACAAGAGTGCTAGAAATAATTCAAGACAAAATAAATCTAATGAAATAAATATAAAAAAAAGAAAAGATACGTAGACACAATGGACTGTTGAAAACTATTATAGAAGAAAGAGGCAAGGGGAGAATGCACCTGATAGACCAGTACAGCAATACATCTCACAAATAATTATCGATTTACAATGCCGTAATTATGCAGAGGCCGAGGACAGGATAAATTAGAAAAATACCGTATCGATCAAACCAATCGTCAAGATTCATAACTATAAAAAGAAAAACTCTAAAAAATTGTGTAGTAAACAAACTGCAAGCAGTACTAAATTTACATACATACTAATAGATAAAAATACCAATTATTTATTTTTTAACCGATGTAAAATGTTTTTATGCCAGCCCACGATTGTAACAATTTTGCTCAATTTAATCTACCCTCCCTCTCATCCAGTAAGAATTTTTAATTTTTTACTGGTGATTTTGGTGATAAATTGGTTTGTGGCCTTTTTATCTTCTCTACTTAAAATTTCTCCCTTACCTAAAAAGTATTTCCAACTGAAAAATGTAGCATAAGCATGTCGACGTTTTTATAACTTTCTTCCCACACACCAACATCGTAATAAATCTTGTTTTGCTTCGCAGCTGGATTATGTTACTTTCAAAAGACGTGTTGGATCGCTGAGAATATATGGATGTGTATACGTATGAGCAATGTGTTCACTTTACATAACTTCCTGTGCAAGTAATGATTTGTAGCTTCATAACCGACAGCTCTAAATGTATACTAAAAATATTATACTATTAACAATAAAGTCTTCTTCTTCCTTAACTTACAACTTAGCAAAGTTAACGGCAAGTCGGACTTGACCTACAAAAGGTGATTTACTGACAGCTTAATTGCGTTTTAAAATTTCGCCCCTTTCATTTTAGTTTGCACAGTTTCTAAAGAAGGTTACAAGAAGGTGGAACGGTCTATAATGCCAATAAAACCGATCGAAGGTAGTCGAGTTAAAATGACGTTGAAGGGGATCAATCCAAAACGATACTCGTAGCACTAGATAAACCACACCAAAAAAATATTTGCAGCTGTGAATCAATCATCATTTCTAAAGAAAAGTACCGACTTGTCATAGACAGCACATAGCTGATGAAGTTCAGCTCTCGGGCTCGTGTGAATGACTATAGCTATCTGGTCTGATATCATTGAAGAACTGTGGTTCCCCGCGCCGACCTTTGGTCGACTTACGCCTGTGTCGTCGCGCCGCCCAAAGCGATCACGGGCCATTACCTCCATGAGCGCGATACGCCCCCCACCACTGGTCTGATGCAGCTTTATATGAAAACGGAACGGCAGGCCAAGCAAAATTTGTTAGCTTCCTAACAGCAACAGTTTCGGTCGGAACCTCAACTTATCGACATGGTGGTGCGAATGGAAAAAGCAGCCGCGGCGTCCTCCAAGTCCCGCAAGTACGTCGGCAACGGCCTGAACATCAGCATCCAGGAGAACGCCGCCGCCGTCACAGTCATCGGGAACGAGTGCAAGATCAGGATCGGCGCCAACGACGGCGCCCTGAAGGTCGTCGGCAACTCCTGCGATGTCCGCGTTTCCGCCGGAAGCGGCCACATCCACTACAACGGCAACGAGGGCCGCATCCGGCTCGGCGCCCACGTGGACGAGGCCAGCGTCAAGTACGTCGGGAACGAGGGGAAAATCTACAGGGAGGAGCAGCGGGGCGACAAAAATTCCAGGACGTACAAGCTGACGAAAGTGGCCGGCGGAGTACCAGACAAAAAGCGCTCTTCGGAAAAAAGCAATCACACCATCGACATTAATGGTGTATCCCACAAACAGTTCTCCGTGCGCAACAGTGTGCTTACCCTGGCCGTGCCCAGCGTGATTGTTCTACCATGCGTGACTTCTGAACTACTAAAAAAGACCAAAAGCAAAAATAAGCAGTAGAAATTAGAAAAAAGTACATGTACGTAGATGTAATGTAAAATACTTACTGTTATACAGTAATTGACTTAATTGCCTACAGTATTAAGCATTATTTATAATAAAATACTATTTATACTATTGGTTTTCAATATTATTATTAATATAAATTCAGCAATTTACTTATAACCAAAAAAAATATCTAATGCAAATATAATTCTATTTAATTCAATCATGAAGATATAACAATCTAAATCAAAATAAAAAAAATTGTTATTCAAAACTGAAATAATTGAAAATATTAAAACACTTTTGTGCAACTGGAACTTCTATTAATTAATATTCAATTACTTGTTTATTGTTTATTGATAATTAAATTTAGAAGCTAATTATTATTTCAATTACATTTCATGTTTTCGGGTGGTAAAATTTTACATTTTCAGGTAAGGCGTGAGGTCGTAACTGTACCAATTATAAAATCGAAAAATAATATAGCAAAGCATTAATTACAGAATTGAATTGAGACACAGAGCTACCGGTGTTACCCAATGCGTACCTGGAAAAAAAAGCAAAATAACACGTGAAAATAAATTCGTTACTAAATGATCCACGAAATATCAAAAAAGCGTACCAATTAACGCATTTATTCTACAATTGTGAGTTGATCCAAAAACCCTCAGCTGAGAGCTTAATCATCATAATCTAGCAAGGCAGTATAATAAAATCAAAACGACCACACTGTACTGAGTTACCAGTTTTTTTGTACCCTAGTTCTTTTTCAACCTAAAAAAAGATGTTTAACTTTTATTTTATTTTTTTATCAACAAGCGGTACGATTTGATGATAGATATAGAAGCTTGAGATGTGTCAAATGTACCCACACTCGCAACTTCCGAACAACATAGAAAAGATAAAAATAAGAACTACAATAGGATTCATCTTGCAAATTACAGGGGCTGTACTATATACAAAGAGTTACAACAAAGAATGTTTCCTCCACTCGGAAGAAAGCTTGTAGTTGCAACCCAGAATTTAATACAACCAAATCTTACAAATGTCCCGGTTGTAAGGGGTAAGCTTTCAGTAATACCACAGCAAACTCCAACAAACGATTCCTCTGATGACATAAGTGAGCTCAAAAAGATGATCAAGGGGTTAATGAAACAAATCTACTAAAGGCTCTAGCATCTTAGACTGGCTAAATGGAATGTCAACGGTTTGCTACACCATCGTGATGAAATTATGTCGTTTATTACAAACCAACACATAGATGTTTTTTTTATATCTGAGTCATACTTTACCAATAGAAGCTATTTGAAAATTCCAGTGGTTTATTCAACTCAATATCTTGATAGCAGATACCATGCTGGTACAGCCGTAATTATTTCCTGAATATAAATAAGCCCATCTCTAAGCAACCATAATTCTTATTAAAGACTGGACCACTAAAGTTATCAGCAGTATGTTGTCTTCCTAGACATAATAATAAAGATAATCAATATGAGCATTTCTTTTACACTTTAGAAAACAGATTTACAACAGCAGGCGGTTACAATTCCAAAAATGTTGCTTAGGAATCGAAGTTGACCACAACTAAGGGCAGAGTATTACTGAAAGTCATGAACTTTACTGGTTTACATTGTTTATCAATAGGTAAGCCTTCGTACTGGTCCATACATCTAAGGAAACTACCAGATTTACTTGTCTTATGTATAATTAAAAGGATCTCTCTAAAGATTAAATTCTGCCTTGATTTGTCAGCTAATCATTCACCAATCATCATAAGACTAAAAACTAGTGTACTGATATGTCAATAATCAAGACTTTATATAATAAACATACCAATTGGAAACTGTTTAAAAAATTAGTAGATAACACACTATTGCTCGAGGTTAGTTTAAAAATGAAAGACGAATTGATAGCAGCCAGAGAGCGATTCAATAAAGCTGTGCAACAAGCTTGCTGGCAGGCGATACCTTAAAAAACACATGTCCGATAATAGTTAAACAAAAAATTGCTGAAAACGGAGGCTTCGTAGAAGATGGCAAGTAACAAAGCATCCAACGGACGAGTGCCGCTTAAATCAAGCAATGATTGAACTCAAAAACTACGGTATCGCAAATAAATCCATACAAAACTACTTTAAGTCACTGTTACCAACCGAAGATACTGAGTATTCGCTCCAGACCAAAAATCTAAAGAAGTCGCAACAACAATACAAAGCACCTCTTCGTACTGGCAACGTATTTGGGCGAGAACAGATCAAGAACAGGCACTAGCTTTTGCAAATTACTTAATTGATGTTTTCAACCTTATCCTTCCAAAATCACGAACGAAGAAGCTTCTTTTCAGATGTCCATGCCTACGAAACAATTTACTGTAACTGAAATTCTTAGCAACTTGAATCCATGCAAAGCACTAAGATATGATTTGATCACAGGTACATTTTTGAAAAAACTCCCTAACAAAGGCTTTAGGTTTATAATCTACCTTTTTAATGCAGTAATAAGGCAAGACTTTATCTCTCCACAGTGGAAAGTCGCCTCGATTATTCTGACTCTTAAACCGAGAAAGCCTAAGGAGGAAGTTGGATCCTATAAACCGATTGGCTTGCTTTCTCTTCTATCCAGGGTATTTGAAAAACTGTTGCTTAGGAGAATTACACCAATACTTATTGAGAACAATTTAATTCCGGATCATCAGTTTGGGTTTGGCAAGCCACATGCTACTATCAAATTTGAAGAAAGTCAAACTCTATTTTCTACTATCGAAACCACAATGACCGCAACATTTGTCGGTGACACAGTCGTGTTAGTTTCTCACCCTGATTCTGAAACAGCATTACAGAATCTTTAACTTCACTTGAATACTCTGCAGATATGGTTGATTAAAGTAAAAGTGTTACCCTATAACTTAACGATAGTCTTCCAAACACTTGGATCCAAATTCATTGCCGGTGGTAATTATAATAGTAAACACACTCTTTGAGGATCACGATTGATCACACATTAATCATACTTATCAACAGGTACCCTTGACTGGCCCACGGACTCAAATCAGATTCCAGACCTTCCAGACTTATATGTCACAAATGGAATATTCGCATCACATTTGTATGTGACTCCAAGTTTTGATCTCTCGTCGGATCACTCACCGGTAATTGAAACTATCAGCATGGTTGTCATAATCAGAAATCATACGCCTAAATTACACAATAGAAGAACGAATTGGGAAGAATATAAACATTAAGTAAACAGAGACCTAGAAACATACCCATACAGCTGAAGTAACTTATAGCTGAAAAAAGAAGAGCTAGGGCAAAATTGCAACGAACTCATGCACCAGCAGACAAAACATTATTCAACCGAATTAGTAACAAACTTAAAGCAACACTTAAAGAATTAAAAGATAATTCATTTCCATAGTATCTAACCAATCTAAATCGATTCGACAATAGTGTCTAAAGATCAATAAAATCAGCTAAGAAACCCAAAATGCCAGTACCACCTAAACGAAATCAGGATGCACTCATCGCAGGACGGTGAGCACACAGTGATGAAGAAAAAACGAAACTATTTGCAAAACATTTTAGCAAAGTATTCACACCGCATGATAACCAACCTGATTAGGAAATAGAACAAGACATCACGTGTATACCAGGAAATATCAAACCCATCCGAATATTCACCCAAAAGAAGTTGGACAAAAAATCAGCTTCTTAAATACCAAAAAGATAAATTAACACCGAAAATGATAAGAGAACTCTCAAGGAAAGGAATTTTACTTTTAATCTACGTGTATAATGCAAGACCACATTACAGGCTGAAACAATTAAAAACAGTTGAGATCATATTAATACCGAAACCAGGAAAAGATGCAAAAATTGCATCTTCATATCGACCAGTAAGTCTTTGCCTATAATAGCAAAAGTTTTGGAGTGACTATTACTTCTAAGACTAAATCAAGATCTAGCACCAGAAGACTGAATGCCCTTCCATCAATTTGGATATAAAGTAGCCATCCTACTGTACAACAGACTCACCGGATTATTCATACCATTAACGAAGCACTTGAAAACAAAGAATACTGCACATGAACCTTTCTAGACGTTAGCCTAGCCTTTAATAAGGTTTAGCATGAAGGTTTATTATTCAAAAATTAAACATTACTTGCCTCTGTCCTATTTCAAAATTTTCAAATCATACTTAAGTGATCGTGCGATTAGAACAAAAGTAAATCAAGCAGTGTCTAAAAAATGTGCCATTAAAGCGGGAATTCCTCAGGGCAGTGTTATAGAACCACTTTTGTACGTGTTATTAACAACTAATGCCAACACTACAACAAGAACGTTCGCGAACGACACAGTGATTTGTGTCAGAGAGCAGGACTCAATAACAGCCACCAATAAATTACAAAACCATCTGGATGAATCGCAGATCTGGTTAGAAAAGTGGAAAATTAAAATCAATGAAATTAAGTCTCAGCAAGTAGCCTTCACATTGAGGAAAGATCATTGTCCATCAGTTTACATTAATGGAGTAGATATACTACAGCACTGCTAAGTATTTAAGCTTTCACTTAAATAGCAAATTAACCTGGAACAAGCATATAAACAAAAAGCGAAAACAAATGGACTTGAAAATAAAATATTTGTACTGATTGTTTGGAAGGAATTCAAGCCTACCATTAAAGAACAAATTATTATTTATGTTATCAAACCTATTTGAACTTACGGAGCGGGACATTGGGGATGTGTGAGCAAATCCAATACAACTTTAATCCAAATATGTTTAAAAACGTTATTAGGGAATGAAGTACTAACCACCGTGAAAAACTGGGAAGTCACAACAACATAGTTCTACACCCATTAATGGAAGAACGCAATGACAGACGCTTAAAACGATACTGGCCAGCTAACCTAAGAAATGGTTGAAGAGGGCGCCTTCGATAGAAGGCGCCTGATCATTTTATAACCAGTACTGTATTAGTACTTAAGTTATCAAATTACCTCATAAATTGTATGTTTTGATTGCTAATAAATCTGTAAAAAAGAGATATGGTTCAAGAAATGTCTGAAGTTAATGGTTCTAAATCAGTTCATATAACTTTTACAACTCGTAAATGTACATGCCCCCTGTCATAATGAACAAAAACGGTGTAATACCATAAAGAAAACTTTCTACAGCGGTGCGAAATCATAAGGGTCACTTCCGGTTGCAGTTAACCGATTTCGCTGAAAATTAATCCCATGAAAGATACTGACCTAAGATGTGTGTATGCCAAGTTTAAAGTGAATCTGGTGAATATATTGGAAGTTATCTTGTCCCCAGACACACAGACAGACAGACAGGATGATAATCTCATTAACTTTCTACTATAAGCCTCGCTGTAGAAAGTTAATAACCAGCAAATCCCACAAGAAAAAAGTATTAGATATCTGGGTGTTCGACTTTATAGAAAGTTAAATTGAAAGAAACACATCTGGCCCAAACGAAAACAACTTGGAGAAATATACTGGCTACTATCTATCTAGAGTAAGTTTTTGCTATATGAAGCTATTATAAAACTAGTCTGGACCTATAAAATATGAGTAGCAGACAGTAGTTCAAACATTGACATAGTAAGGCGATTCTAGACTAAAACTATGAGATCATTAGTAAATGCCCCATGGTGTGTACAGAATGAAGTTATACGGCGCGCTCTTAATATTCCTACAATTAATGAGGAGATTCAAAAATATAGTGTGCGCTACCAAGATCGGCTTACTGCCCATTCTAAATCTCTTATCTATTGCCTACTAGAAAGAGACGAAAATGAGTTTAGATTTGATGTGTTTAAACCAACATAGGGAATTTGTTGTTGAACTTTTTCCATCATGTTACGTATGTACATTGTTATAATATTTACTTAATGTCAGCAAATAACAGATTTTAAAGTTCTTACATTAAGAAAAAAAGTATAGATAATCTTGATAGAATGAAAAAAGATAAGTACTTAGATAATGCAATGACAAGAATTAAATAATAATCTACCTTATCACATGCTGAAAGTGTGAAAGGGAAAATCCTATTGGAGTGCGCAAATTGATACAGAGAAAATCCATTTTATTTTGTTTTTGCAGATAAGATACCACAAGTTATTATATTATCGCGTGCGTTACTAGTTCCTATAAATTTGCAAATTATCAACTTATCAGCGCTAGTCTACCTGTTTTTTTAGTTTACCTAGATAATCAATAATATAATCAATTCCATGCTACTTTGAAGAGAGTAACCAGGAAAACCAGGGTACAAGCAAAGTGATCAGAAAGATTTGTTCTTTATATTACAAAATGTTTATTATCTACAAAATTTACGACCTGATTTTTACTCCACCAACAAAGTTCTTAAATTTTTGTTTTCTAGTTTTTAAAAAGTATAACAACTTTTTATTGTTTCATTATTACTAACACCTATTGTTTCACAAGGAAGTATGAGGTTATAAGAATGAAGTCGAATAAAACAAGGAACTTTATAATATTATACTTTATTATTTAACAACTATGTCTATACGGACGCGGGCTTTTAGTCGACGTAAATCCTGTCGCGTCAATACTTGTCTTCTGTTCCAAACGCTGCCTCGATCGATCGAGATGCAGGTAAAACTATTCTCAAATCCAGATGATCCGTCCCCAAGTGCGGCCAACTACCGTCGAAACTGAAGGCCTAAACCCATGACTTCATCTAGCCGTTGGACCGCTTAATACATTTGGATTATTTTCATTCTTCAACAACTAATCACATTAAGAGCTCTAACGTCTACACGGTCAATTGCCCAATTGCCGTTGGAACAGAAAACTTACATGATTCCGAAAGATCTCCGAACCATCTAAATTATTTTTATTATTTAAATGAAGGGCTTGAGAGTGTCTTGCGGTTCTATTATAATGCAACGTCAACATTTTTTTGATCTTTATTTGATGTTCGTGCAAATTATCAATTTTTAAAAATGTTTCTCAAGAACCTGTGTACAAAAACTTTGTTTTTGAATTTGAATAGTAACACACTAAGATTTGGAATCATACAACAACACAGCCTTAACCGTAGCATTAAATATTTTTATCTTAATTGAATTGTGAATGTTCCCGACTCTTTAATCTTATATTTATTAATTTGCAACTCTACTCTATTTAATTTACTTAAGACAGTTTGCTGATTTAGAGGGCCTAAAAAATTAATTTTTTTCTTTTTTGCTTAAATCGATAGTTACACTACTCGAGAATATAATCTTTACCACATTCTATCTGGAGTACCTCAGGGTAGCATTCTAAGCCCCATATTATATCTATTGTACGTAGTAGACCTACCTCAATCTGAACAAACCATGACAGCCACATATGCGGATGACACAGTAATTTTATCCTCACACCCAAGCCCTATAATCGCTTCTAGAAACTTACAAAATCATTTGCACTATTGGAAAAATGGTTAAAACGATGGCGCATAAAAGTGAATGAGAACAAGTCAGTCCACGTCACATACACACTGAAGAAAGCTACCTGTCCCCCAGTCACGCTAAATAGAAACATAACACCACAAGGAGCAGTAGCCAAATACTTAGACATCCATATTGATCGACGACTAACTTGGCGCACTCACATTTTCACAAAAAGAAAACAGCTCGGACTTAAATTGCAGCAAATGTATTGGATTCTAGGCCGAAAATGCAAATTATCAATAGAAAACAAACTTCTATTATATAAGGCTATACTAAAACCAATATGGTCATACGGTATATCGCTCTCGGAACAGCCAGTAACTCAAACCTAGAAATACTGCAGCGCTTTCAAAATTAAGTTCTCCGAGCTGTAGTAAACGCGCCTTGGTACATCCCGAATAAACTCTACATTCTGACCTGAAGATACCAACCATTAAAGAAGAAATAACAAGACGCAGCATCAAATACAGAGATAGAATTACCACTCATCCAAACGATCTTGCATCCTCACTAGTCAATGAAGATGAAGACGCCAGGCGACTGAAGTGATTTAAACCCTCTGACCTTCCTACCAGATTTACATAAAACAACGTACTTACCGATTCAATAGTAAATTAAGAGGACTTTCGCTGGATTGCTACTCTCCATGTCATGTATTATATTAGCTTTAAGTCTCTAGTTTAAGGCCTACATACGTTACACTTATAGTTCTCTCTGGACTGATTGTATAATTTGCTATGGAGTCAAATAATAAAAAAAGTATAATACCAAAGTTCTATGGGCCGGTTCAAGTTATCTTGTAAGCTACATAAACAGGTATACGAATGCTCAGCCGAAATGGGCCAAGCGCCCCAATCTCTTAGTTTTTCGCTCGAATTGTAATACTTAGAAAAAGTGGAAGGAAATTTTAAATGTTTTTTGTTCGTATTTGTACCACATTCAAACTCTTTTTTTTTTACCTTTATTTATATTCACAATCTGCTCTATTACAACAATAAGTATTTTGTAAATACAATTACATTAATGTAGTGAAAGGCTCCTTTAAGAATATATAACATATTATTAGATACTTATATACATCCACATAAAAATTAGGTATTATAGATATGTATCCTAACTAAATCGGTCCGGTAGGACTTTGCAATCTACTCGCTGTGTTGCTGGTTTGCAGCGAGGGTGTTGGTGTGATTTTCTAGACGTAGAAGCTATATTTTACTCACACACTTCATTAATTCTTTCACCGTTTGCATCCTAAGGTCACGATTGATCACTTCATTTTTCACGTACCAATGTGCGTCGACCTTTGCCCTTAACGTTTTGATTAGAATCTTTGAATTATCTCTAAATTTAAATGGTTCGAAGTTCTGCACAGTTGGATCATATAGGCCAAATTGGTCTCAAAAGGTTTTGTATATTAGGACCTTGTTACTTAGGGTTAGTTTTGATTTACGCCCTAATAGCCAGTTTAGCTTGGAAAACTATAGGCCCAGCTGCTTACGCTTATTAAAGATATGTTTTTTCCAAGTTAATCGTCGACCATTATGCATACCAAGGTAACTCACGTCTTCTGCTTGCGGCAGTAGCGTGTTATTCAAAATTACTGCTGGACATATTCCTCTTTCAAGTGTGAATGTCACATGAGTGGACTTGATTTCATTCACTTTGTATTGCAGTTTGTATCTACATAGTTGAGAGAAATAATTTGTTTGATGCAATATCAGGGTTTTCGTCAGTTGCTAGTGTTGCAGTATTATTTGCGAACATGGCGATAATTGTACGATTTGTGATAGGAATATCTGTTGTAAACAACAGGTAAAGAGAAGGTCCTAATGGACTTTATTGGGTGTAGGTACGTGAGTGCATCTTGAAATTTTATCTGGAACTGTCCTTCACTTAGGTAGGACTTTATGAGTTGATAGTAGGTTGAGAAAGGTTTTTTTTATTTTGAATTAAAATATTTTGTGCTAGTTCTTGTCAAAGGCCTGAGATATGTCCAAGAACGCAGCAGAACAATATTTCTTTGATTCGAATGCACGATTAACTTTGCTTACCAATCTATGAATGCTCGATGGTGCCTTGTTCTTCTCTGAACCCAAATTGATATTCTGGTATAATTTTTTCCTCGAGAATAGGTTTACGTCTTTTAAGTAACAACTTTTCAAACACTTTAACTGGTAGTGGTAATAACCTAAGTGAACGGTAGGAAGTTACTTCTGATGATTTCCCTGATTTAGGTATGAGTATTATTTGAGCCACCTTCCACTGGACCTGAAAATCATTCAATCTTAAAATAGCGGTAAATATGGCAGTTATTAGTGTTATTTTTTGGCAGTTTTTTTATGGTTTTTCCTGTAATCAGATCGTAGGCCGACATCTTGGCTATTAAGAGAATACAAGGCTGAACTAACAACAAATTATCTAAAGCTGCTCCTATAGAAGACAGTTCTTTAAGTAGAAGAAGGGACACCTGATGGTCGAAATCTTTAAACGCAGATCGCAAAGAAATTAAAAAATACTACGAGGTGTGCAAATAAAGTAATGAGCCTGATAGTGTATCCTGCGATCTGGGTAACACTGGAGGCCGCCCGTTTGAATAAAAGGCGGTCGACATCCAATGCACGTTCAGAAACGCTCGCGAGGCATTAAGTTGTCTGTAGCAATTTGTTTTGTAAAACATTTTTCGCAAATGCGTTTTGACAATGAATGATAGTAAGGTCGGACAACGGTGTGCAATTCGGTTTTGCTTCAGACTTAGGCACAGTGTGATAAAAACGTTTGCAAAACTTAGCAGGCCCATGGAGACAATTTTTTGTTAAGGGTGCAGGTGTTTCGGTGGTTTAAGACATTTTCAGAAGGAAGAAAGACGTAACTGCACGGAATGACACCAATGCCGACAAAATTTGACAGATTGTGTGTTCTAATCGTCGGCTGACAATCAGAATAATAGGGAAGAGTTACATTTGACGCAGACCACCGTTTATCCGATTTTGACCAACGAATTGGGAATTAGGAAAATGTGCGTAAAAATGGTTCAAAAAACCTTTCGCTGGAACAAGAGGACAGCCGGAGGAACATGTGCTTTGACTTTCTGGAGCGGATTGAAGAGGACCCTTATTTTTTGGATCGTGTCATTACTGGTGATGAGACTTGGATGTTTCAGTACGACCTTGAAACAAAGCATCAAAGAATGGCACACTCTAAGCTCACCTAGGCCAAAAAAAATAAGGATGAGCAAGTCGAAGATCAAAAGCATGCTGATTTGCTTTTTTGATAGCTAGGGAATCGCCCACAAATAGTTTGTGCCTCAAGGCCGCACGATCAACCAACAACTCTACCGAGCGATACTTCAAGGACTGCGAAAAAAGGTGAAGTGTGTGCGACTAAATATTAAGAACAACTGGGTCCTGCATCACGATCATGCGCCTTGTCACAAAGCAATTTCAGTTAATAAGTTTTTAGCAAGTAAAAACGTCCCCGTGGCTTTTCAGACCCCTTATTCACCTGACTTGAGTCAGAGTAACTTTTCCCTCTTCCCGCGTGTGAAAATCCACCTTAAAGGACGTCATTTTGAGACAGTATCGAACATTAAAAAGGCCGTAAACGACAAACTGAAGGCGATTCTAGTATTCGCATTCTATCACGGCTATGACGAGTAGAATAACCGTCTCCAGCGCTGTGAAGCTGTCCAAGGCAATTACTTTGAAGAGAACAATATCCAAGTGTAACAGTTATTGCCTAATAAAATGATAAAAAATCAGTACTATTAATTTATTTATACACTTCGTATTTGTAACACAGTCGCAACAGTACCAGTGGAAATGATTCGGCAAGTAATGTAGAATTGTAAAGTAAGGCTGCAGGAGGATATCGTTAATGCGGGCAAATATTTGGACGATATCTTCTTCAAAATGGGATTGCAAATGTTCTGTACGATGGTACAATAAAACATTAATCTACGTTGTTGTGAGATCATTCTGCTGGACATTGTAAAAGACTGGCAAATGTGTAATATTATGGATCGTAATTTTGCAGAACGAATATGAATTCACCGCTACATACCAAAAATGAAGCAATCAAAACATTAGAAAGACAGTCACATCAGCGGAGTCGAAGACCATTTTGATCGTCACATTGTTTTAGGGGTTTTTCTTATCAACTAATTAATAATATGATTGGATCACATATTTATTCACCAGTTTTATTCTTCTATTAACTTTTGTTATAACATTCAAAATTAACTTTCAAAACTACAAAATATTTTTTACTGTAAACATAAAACGTGACTAAGGAATCAAGGTTATACTTATATATTCATTTATAATATTACACCGATAACATAAAGGTCAATCTAAATGCTGTTGTTGTAATAATGTCTTTATCGTCGCCTAAACCAATTAAAATAATTAACATACAATATTTACTTAACATCCCATTCCTTTATCTGGAACTCTAACCTAAGTGATCTACCTAATGCGTCAAAAATGTGAAAAACTTGGTTTACGTGTGTACCAACGGTGATATCGAGTAGGTTAAGCAATTGTGTGGGTAAAGCACACGATATTTCGGTAAATGATATGTAATTCCACTGAATTATAGACGTTAACTGGTACTCGCTATGGTACTACAGATCATTGCTCTTTTAGACTGGTTTTGAAAATAATATAAATCAACAATTTATTTGCCATAATTATTAGATTAATATATAATTTTATGTCGAAAAGAAAACCAAAACCCTTATTACTAACTCCACTCTATCATCCGATACTAAGAATTCCTCATACCCCGAGAAAAATTGTCCAGAATTCCCAAAAATTCACAAAGAGAACATTCCTTTACGCCCTATAGTTAGTGCGTTCGGTTCTCCCACCCACAACCTAGCCAAGACTCTCCAACCTATCACAGAGCAGGCATCATCCTACGACCGAAACTCCTATCATTTCCTACAAATACTGAAAACCCTCCCTATACGCAAAGGTGACATCATGGTTAGCTTTGATGTTGTTTCTTTGTGTACGAACATCCCAATTTCTGGTACCCTACAGTTATTAAAATCAACGTATAATATAAATAACAATATCCTCTCCCTAATAAACCATTGCCTATTCAATACTTACTTTACCTTCCAAAATAAATTTTGCCGCCAAACTAATGGTGCTCCCATGGGTTTTCCACTTTCACCTGCCATTGCTAATCTTTTTATGACCGATTTTGAAACAAAAGCCCTTGCCTCCTTTCACCTTAAACCTACCTGGTGGATACGATATGTCGATGACACTTTTGTTATCTGGCCTCATGGACATGATACCCTTCCAGAATTCCTTTCCCACCTCAACCAAATCCACACCAATATCAAATTTATCATGGAAACTGAACATAACAATTCCCTTCCCTTCCTAGATACTCTCATAACAAGAAATCCTTCTAACGACAGCATTTATTACACTGTCTACAGAAAACCCACTCACACTAACCGCTACCTAAATGCCAAATCCCATCACCACCCTGCCCAAATCCATTCGGTTGCAAAATCTCTCATAACTAGATCCATCAGACTTTCTGATACGAAAAATCGCTAAACAGAAATCAAATCCATTACCACCACCCTACTGCAAAATAGATATTCCAACAAATCCTTAACTAATATAATCAAAAATATAAATAAAAACACTAACTCTCAATCCCAAAACCCTCCTGACCAACAAAAAGCATTCCTACCTTACATCAGAGGCATCACCGATAGAATAAGAAGCATACTAATGCGGCAAAATATCCACACGGTCTTTACGACCAATAACCAAATATCTGAGGTTATTCGCTCAGCAAAGGATCACTGCCCCAATGAATCCCAAGGAGTGTATGAAATACCTTGTGGAGACTGCCAAAGGACCTACATAGGTCAAACAAATCGGCAAATATCTAGCCGAATATACGAGCATTTTCTGGCCTTACGGAAAGGCGATAATAGTGCGGCCCTTGCCAAATACAGCAAAGAAACAGGCCACAAAATTAATTTCTCTGGGGCTAAAACCATTGCCCCATTTCCCATTTTACCAGCAGAATAGTACGTGAGGCAATTGAAATAGAAAAACGCCCACAGTGCCTCAACACAAGAGATGACAGCCAGCATTTGCCTGTTATGTGTTATTGCTCCGCACCGCCAATTACGCAACACCCTTAATCCTACAAACTTTCCCCAACCCAACGCATCTCCCGCCAAACAACCTTTCACTTCCAGCCCTATGAAAGATCAAACAGGTCACACGAAAGCTCAGTCTTATTCAAAGACTCATAGCTCTCCTTGGGAAATAGGCAGATTAAGACCCCGAGTGAAGAGCTAACCTCTTGAAAATGGCATCAAGGCCGATGCCTAAACGTCGAGAATTTATATATATATATATATATATATATATATATATATATATATATATATATATATATATATAGCGGGTAAACGGGAGACCCCACACCGTTTACCCATAAAACTGCGGGTGGAGCTACCCTATCCCACATCTGTGGGTAACAGATGCCGCCTGTAGTAACGATGTGGGGGAGAGGTTCACGCAAGTGACCTCGCCGGCAACTCGTCAAACGTGGCAGGAGAAATCCTGCCAACATGGGTACTATCGACTGGAGTATTTGCTACATCGATTAAGCCCAAGGCCTACGGAAACGTTAGACCACATGACGTTATCCCGTTAAAACTGTTATGCAGGCCATCCGATCCCACACTTGTGGGCAAAGGACGCCGGTAGCAGTAGCGATATGTGGTAAAGGTTCGCCCAAGCGACCTCGACGGCTGCTCGTCCAACGGGGTAGAAGAAACTTTACCGACATGAGTGGGGCTGCGTTTCACCCGAGCGCAGACTCGTAAAGGTGCTTGAGCCACTCTATCCCACAATAGTGGGCAACAGATGCCGCTAGTAGTAACAGAGGGGGTGGTAAGGGGAACCTTACTGACACGAGGACTAAGGGGAGGGGGTAGCCAACCGGGTCTGCTTCCAGGTTCCCCCTCATTGGTGTTGGACTCTTAGGGGTGGTGGCACCTCTTTAGGAGCAGGTGGGACTTGTTGACCTTTGTGTGAGTATGCCCTTATGCGGGGGAGGCTTCGGCCTGCCCCCACCGCCCGTCAACTATACCGGCCCAATGTCGGTCTGGCGGGCGGAACCGTAACACCTCCGGTACTCTGATCTAGTGAAATAAAGAGCATGGTTCAGTATCTGAGCTTCCCAGCCTAGACTTGCACGTCTGTCCGGGTGCATACTTTGGTGTGCGGGCCTTAATTCGGTCGTACTGTAAGGAGGGTAGAACCTCCCGGTTCGTGTTTGGAGACTCGGCAATAAGGGTAC
Organism: Sinelater perroti; assembly: GCA_036346155.1. Taxonomy (NCBI): domain Eukaryota; kingdom Metazoa; phylum Arthropoda; class Insecta; order Coleoptera; family Elateridae; genus Sinelater; species Sinelater perroti. Next base: position 26,725,249 of record JARFIY010000248.1, on the reverse strand, counting down.
TTGGTACTTCATCCGGCACCAGCAGGATATGGGTGTACTGGGGGGGCTGTTGAGCTGTTGACTCTCTTAAGGTAGTATATATATATACTACCTTAAGAGAGTCAATATATATATAAGCGACCAAACTAATAAGTTGTCTACAAGTCAAAATCAATATGTCATTAATTGAATGCACAATATGACAATTAAGCCTTAAAATAAATTTCAGTAATAGCATTCGCAGTTATTCAAGACTGTAGTTGCTGTATCTAAGCAACTTAGTCATTGTGGAAAACAAATAAAAAACAAAGTCAAGCTATAAGCAAATGGTTTTAAAAACTTTTGCCGTGCATGTAATGTCCTTTAGATCAATAATATAAGGTGAGGCAAAAGTCTGAATAAAATATTTTCCTTTATTTTTCTTTTGTACAACAATTAGTTTTTGAGAGTCTGAGTTGTTTTTGCATGTTTTACCGCAAATTACTAATGCCCCAAAGCGGGAGGGAAAAAAGGATCGAAGATATTCTCGAATTTCACACAATAAGTTGTTTAAAAAAAATTTAAAGAAATTTGAAACAGAAAACAATAAGGATCAAAACAGATCAAGACAAAGTTTTTCAGCAAACCATAAGGAGTGCGTTGATCTGTGTCTTAACTTAAGCTAATTCAACGGGAAAAACAGTCGCCAGTCACCAAATAAAAAAAAATACACCAAGACTTTTGGGCTACTCTTTAAATCTAGGTGGGTAAGTTGAATTTTAAGAAAACTTTTTATACTACTGTAATGTAACATAGAAGACTAGATTTCTACATATTTTCTTCTTTTAGATGCATTTTATTGATCGAATGGGCAACTTCAGTAAGTCATTTTTGTAAAAAGACATGAGTTAGCCTTGTAACCATTTACACGCAAATTTTTCTACCTAATTCTTGCTTTCAATGAGATGTCCTACTAAAGTATCTTGAATAGATGATAGTCCCAAAGACTTAAATCCGATCTGCAAAAAAGTGGTCCACTGCTGCCCAATGTATTTACTCAAATGTGGCGTTGTCTGAAAGAAATACCACTTTTTTGATTAATTCATCAGCAAAGCGCAATAGTACTGAGAATTAATTATGTTTCTTTTGGCTAAGACTTTGCTAAACGAGACTACTTTGTGGTCCTAAAATACTGTTGCAACTTCTCCGCAATCAGCTTTGTCTTTATTTAATTAATACACTCCATATTCGTTTAATTGGTTGTTGTAATAATAAACCTTAGTCTCATTACGCATTCGTTGCAAGTACTCGCAAATCTTTTTTTTGTAAAGAGGCCTATAAGTAATCCTTAGTCAAGAAATCAATAATAATTAATACTCACGTTTTTATACATTTCGTCAATTGTTATACATCAGTTGCTCTCAATAAGCTCAAGAAGATTTGTTAGCAAAGTTACTTGCTCTCAAGCTAACGACATTGTAATTCCAGATGTGACTTTCTTGAATTACCTTTAAAAATTTTATAAAATTAGAGTATCTTTTTAAAAATGATATTTCAATTATTAACCATTTTTTTCTTATTTATTTTTAGATTAGAAACGTTTAATAATGTTAATATTTGAGGTACTATATTGACTTTATGACTGCCTTATAGAGCAGCAGCATGTATTTCAGCGAAAGACAAGGACATTTATCTAGAAACCTGTACATTTTCCTGATCTTGAGATCTATTTATTTCCTCTTTTGATGTGCACTTTCTATGTCAGTCTGTTGTCCATATGTAGTTCAAGGTATTTTGCTACTTGAGGTCGGGAAATTTGTATGTCATTTAAGATAACAGGAGAACATTCAAAACGTCTAAGTATATACGTTACATAGGAACTTTTGCTTCGTTGACTTTTGTTCTCCATTTGTGTAGCAATATTTGAATAAGGTTCATATGTTCTTGTAGGTGCGTGGTGGCATGCAGTGGATCAGGATATGTAGCCATTATTACAGTATCATCTACGAAGTGCTAATATAAGTTTTTGGAGTAGTACGTCTGCAGTGTATAGGAGATACGATAGGGAGCCAAGAACACTTCCTTGCGGTACTTCTGAGTTGATCCCACAAATGTCTGAATATGTCTGTTTATATTTAATTTGAAAGCACCTCTTGGACAGGTACAATTTCAGTAATAAGTAGTACTTACTAGGAAATAGTTTGAGTTTATATAGTAGACGTTGGTGGCAGACTTTATGGAATGCACATGGTATTTCCTAGGAACACTGTTGGACAGTATTATTTTGAATCAAGTGCTTGATTTATTATGATACTCACACGATGGTATCTACGGAAGCCGAATTGGTGATTGGAGAGGATCTCTTTTAAGATGTTATTTTAATGGTTCCTTTGTATTAACAATTTTAGATATCAACATCCGGAATATTTGAATTATTGCAAGATGCCGGACAAACACTTCTACTTTTTTATTGTCTGATCTAGCCCATTAAGTTAGTGATTTGTTTAGGGGGATTAATTGTTTGGGGCTTGCCTTTTTTATTTACTTTCCAAATAATGCGATCCGCCCTGGATAAGTTTCTTGTTTGATCATTGCAAGTGTACATTTTAAGTTGTTTGCTAGCCTATTATATGTGTTTTATGTATTGTATTGCGGCTTCGATTCCGATCGTGCTTATGCTATGCATACTAAGTATAGTACCTCAACAGAAAGGTTTTCGTTTCTAATACATTCTTTTAGTTTTGATGTGGACGTCCATGCTGCATTTTGTACGGTTGTAATATAGAGGTTTGTTGCTGTTTCTATCTTGGAGGATCTTCGATAAGCTCTCGGAATGTGTCCCAATTAGGTTTGTTATTAAACAATAAATATTTGAGAGTTTGCCATTCATTTTTTGCTGAAGTACTTTTAGAGTTATTTGTCTCCTCACTAGATTCGTAGCTGCTATCCATATTACAAATGATTTGCAAGAGTGGTTGTTGGTGCAATGGTTAACTTTGTAACTGTGACATCTTGTGAAGACATACGAATACCACTGTTATTTGTTAGAGAAGTGTTACATAGTTGGTAATTTTGTTCGTAAATCGGACCAGTTATCGGTACTTGCAATCAGATGTTGATAGCTGATGAGGTGTAAACGTAAATCCATAGTTTTCTGGAGGAGCTTGGTAGAACCGGCGGTCCGGGTCCGAAGCTCGTTTCCGTTAGGAACATAAGTTACGGCTTAGTGATATTCAGTATAAGATACGTAACCAAATATTAAGAATATTGTAGCAACAATAAGTGTTTGGGTTCGTGGACAAATTTCTTTTTGATACTGATAGTACAGAACTTGCACTTTCAAAGATAACACAGCATAGTAGGCGTATGTTTATTCTTCGAAAGTCAAATGTAAACCATTCTAAAGCAAGATGGATGTACGTGTCAAAAATATTACTAAAACAACTTTGAAATAGAAAAATCTTAAAGGCAAAAGGAAATATTTGGAACCAAATGAATAAATAAAAACTAGTTAAAGAAATACAAAGAGCCGAATATCATAAAAAATAATCAAAATTACTACTGTAACATTACAATTCTTAATAGCACTCAATCTGGTCTTTTTAAAATTACTGTTAATCAATAACGGGCTGTACCAAGATTTACTAATTTTCAAGACAGTATACGCAATTCGTCCGTCGCCCGTCGTCCGTCTTTCCTCTGTGCTTCTAGTCCATGGTTTGTCATCTGTTTTTGGTTATTATAGAAGACTATAAAGACAGAACTCTTTTGTTAATCATATACTATCATTCAGCAAATGTTCCTTATACTATTATTTTGTTAAAATGCAGTATGATCACACTGAAAATAATAATTCAGTGATTAGATAAAGGGACATCGAGGTTACATGCTAGATGTGGTAAAGTTTTTACTCCATCCAAATTTTGGGTATCTGGCTACGTCAGATAAGACATTCCCCTATAACGGACAATTCTGCATCAAAGCGGCGTATATCCTATTCCGTTTTTAGCTGTAAAGTTTGGTATTAAAAGCTCCACCAACTTAAAGTGTACTATTTCTTCAAAACTACGTCTTACGCCAGGTAAAACCTTTTTTGTGGTAGAATTACCATTGCTTAGTTGAAAACCATCGTTTTCCTTCACCAGATTTTACAAAAAGTAATCACTTTTTATTTGAAATCACAATCCGATGCCAAAATTGTCTTCAGATGAGCTTTCAAACAAGTATGTATTGGTTTTTACCCCTGTTGGAGGTAATCTTCAGTTAAAATATGTGAATCAGTTTGAGAACGTTTACTACAGAAACGAGAACGATGCAAATACCAAACTATACTATATTTCAAAGATCCTAATTTCCTTGGTAATTTGTGACTACTAGTGTTTTCGTTTAAAATACGCTCAACACCATTCATTGATTTTTTAATTTACTTTAAGAATTCAATATTGTATACAATATTGTATAAAAGCACAAGTGATAAAACATATCATATTAATAAACTCAAAAAAGTAAATATTTAATACCAAAAGATAATGCGTTTTATGCTATTTACAATTTGTCTAAAGCATTAGTAGAGAAACTTTTAATATACCGTATTAAGTATAGTAATTATTTACTTTAACTTTTTGTGTTAATTATGGTAATATAAACATTCCAAATAATGTCCAAACTTTGTTTATTACAACTTTAACTGCCTAATTAGTACATAGTTCATAGCACTGTAAGCAATATACAAATTATACTAAAAGTAAAGGTCCCGACTAAATTATAGCTCCTAAAATACAAATATTAGTACGTATTGCACAGTGCGTTATCAACACTTCCGTTTACTTTATTTTTATCATATCTTTTTTGCTCTTATCACTTGGGTTTCAATGAATTGGAACAGTGATAGACAAAGTAATTAATAAAAATAACGTAGCTTTATTTCAAGTTGATAAAAATGTACTAACCAATTAATATAGTTTCCATACGATAAAAATGCTCTAAACTGTTTGGATGCGTTTTCATGTTAATTTTTGATTTCAATTCGATTTCAAAAAGTAATTTTTCGGTAGCATTTCAAATAATCTGCATATGATAAATTGCAAAAACTATGTACTGTAATGTAATTTAAAATTTTATAATTTGGTTAAATACCGGAAATATCCAACATGATGTTGAAGGTAGAACTGATAGATCATAAACAGTGCCAACTGAAAGAGAGTTGAAAAACAATATCAAGATAATCCAACATGATTGAGAAATGCGTCAAAAGAGCTTGAAATCAAGATAATATCTCTTCACCGGATAGTCGGTCAAAAATTAGAACTTTTCGCTTATAAAATCCAATTTCATCAGCTGTTGAGTGAAGGAACAAATGAAAATCAGTATGAATTTGATGCAAATTATTAAATCGAAACAAGAAAGATATGGTTCTGTGGAGAATGTTACTGCGAATTTGAAGATTTCTGCACACTCACAATTAGCATGTATGGGGGTCATTTATCGACCGGCTTATTTTTCCGATTTGAACCCTATGATTATTCATTATGGTGTCTAACCCGAGTCAAGGATCTCTAGAGAATCTCGAAGTTTTAAAGAAAGAATCATCGCGACAATGAATTCAGCACAAAATTATTGATAAAATTTGTAAGAACTTTCGGTCATCAAGAGTGAAGGGAATATTTTTATCTAATCTAATTTTTGACAATTACGGTAGAACCTCGATTTACAAGTACAATTCGCTTTGAAAATGTCGGTATAAGCGAGTTTTGCCATAAGAAGTAATTTAAACCTGGATCATTTATTCCACAATTAGTTATTCATATAAAAATAATGCAAAAACAAAAAATATATAAAGTAAAAATAAAACAAGTTGACCGGCGCTGCTATCTGTTGATTTATTCGATTTTTTTCTTTGAGTTCAATTTTAATAAGAAACCTATCCAATAAAATTTGTTTTTACCTACTTTTGAAAATTTGTCGAAAATGTAACGCTGCATCGTTAAACAGATTTATCACTCACATCGCTATAGCCTTATTCGGGGTGGTGCTTTTCTACAAAATTTTTTACTCTTCCCCACATTTTACACATCTCCTTAATTGTATGTGAACTGAAAGATTCCTTTGCTTTTATCTCTTGCTTGTTAGATATGATATCCTTTACAACTTCTTGCTGTTTTTGCAATGCAAATTCATCAGTTTGTCGGTGGTCAGCTTCAAACTATGTTTCTCTACCGGTACTTGAATATAGTCCTAATTTGCCTCCCATCCCATGGCCTCTCCGAAAAACACAATTTCATCGACAACTGGCGGCTGTTGTTCATTAGCAAGCCCTTCAAAGTCACGTTCAAGACCACAGTTTTCTTCAAGCAAAATTAGTGGTTCTCTTAGTGCACCATCCTAGATTTTATCACTGATGTTAGGACAGTTAAAAGCTTTTTGTGGCAAGTAACACTCTGAAACCATTAGTTTCTGAAACTCGGCAGAAAACTCGCAGTCTCTTTGTGTTTTTTTAGGTTATCAAACCATTCTTTGCTCACCTGGCAGTTCTTTACAGGGTTTTTGTACAAGGTTTTGTCCTTCTCGCAGATCAAATTCTTGATCAGAGTATCACCTGCTAGTTGCTTCTCGTTAATCTACGAAAGACCTTTTTACATCTTTCAGAACACGCGGCTGTTGCTTTGGTACTCTCATGATCTCTTCAGCTGCATCTAGCTTCCTTATTTCTTCTTTTTTCTTTAATATTGTGCAAATTGCCAATGCAGACTTGTTATAAAATCTTGCAATGTCTACTACTTGCTTCTCAACTATTTCCTTCTTAATTTTCATCGTAATCATCACCTTCTTTTTCAATTATTTTTTCTTTCTTCATTGGCTCAACTTTTTCAAGACAGTAAAATCTGCCACTATATTTGTATATAAAATAAAAAAATTCTATGCACACAACGTCACAATATGTATTATGGTAAACAGTATACGCCTACACCTGTTGACTATGAATGACAGAAGACACGCCGCATCGAGTCAGTCGTGATCAAGTGCCGCTCGGCAGACAAGCGTACATATACGTACTGTTCGAATTACAAGATCGTTTATCAAATTAAAATTGATTCAACATTTTTGCTTGTCTTGCAAAAGACTCTCATATCAAGTAACTCGCAATTCAAAAGTTGACTATAGTTGCAATTTGAATGTCTTCAATAATTAATATAGTTTTTTAAATGTTTCTTTTCTGATGGCAGACTTTTGGGACCTGCTGTAATACTTAAATCTACAACGCTTCAGATTCTCATGAGATTAAGCGGCACTTAAACTTGCTTATATCCTGTGAGCCAGTGAAAATCAAACTCTCAAACCGCTCGCATATCACCAACTCATGTTACGTGTTAACAGGAACCAAAAAAGTATTCGCGATTTAAAACAGCCACGTTTAATACAGTTTTAACCTTTGTGGATATTCGCCAAATCACATATTTAGAATTTACGCTTTTTCGCACTTGTGGACGTGTGCCGTGGTCCGACATATAAGTACCCGAAGCGCTTAGAAAACTACCTGCTGTATAAAGTCAGGTCTACATTTTTAATACCAGTTTCTAATTTGCCAAATAAATTGTTTTAACTACATGCTTTGAACTTCGAAATGTAAGATTGTGTACAATCGCGCGCTCGAGTTATCAAACATAAATACTTGACCTTACAGTCAAGTATAAATTTTTATCAGCCAATATTTTTATTTTTTATCTAAAGTTAACATCAAAATAAAACGTTTTTAATGGCTTACACGCTCAATTTTGAGCACCATGCAATAAATAAAAAAAATTTTCCTGGAGGACAAAATACTTATTTTTAAGTACCAATGGAAATGTCTTATACACAGCCAGTACCAATAATAAATAAAAATAATAAAATTAGTTTCAAGTGCCACACATAATTCCAATGTACATGCAAACATCAACACATATATCAAATTTAAATATAGCGAATCAATGGCAGGCAGTTAACTATAACAACAAACGATGCAGAACCACTAAAACGCACGAACCTCAAACTTCAAAATCGAGGAGTAAAGATAACCGTAAACAATAGATATGCTCCACTTGCTGAGCAGGGCGATAAGAAAGGAAACAATACATAAAACATGAAGCCAAAACCGTCACCAATATTTATATACAGAGTCAAAAATATAAAACCATTAATTGATTTTAAAATTTAAAGACAAATAAATTAAAAGACTTTACAATAATCAGGTAAAAGTGCAACCCTCAGAAAGCCAAATATACACTAAAATTACAAAAGCATCAGTAGAAAAAGAATCTGAATTTCATAGTTACAAACCAAAAAAATAAAAGAACCTTCCGAGCAGTACTCAAATATATTCATCCAACAACAGACATAGACGAAATAAAACAAAGTAACCAGCATATGGAACGTTAAACAACGAGAGACAAAAACACCACTACCGATGTACTTTTCAGACATTAAAACAATATAGAGAGCTATAAAATACTAAACACAAAAGTACAATTCGAAGCCTCTCATACCAAAAGAGAAATTCCCCAATGCAAATGCTGTTAAAGGTTTGGGCACAGAAAACTTTTGTAAAAAATTTAATAGCTTGTTCTAAATGTTCATTCATAGTTAACACGACCGTGTCGTCCGCGAACATTGCAAGGTTTGTGCTGGGAACTGGAATATCGTACATGTAGATGTTGAATAGAATGGGACCCAGTATACTGCCTTGCGGGACCCCTGCGTGTATAGTTCTGGTAGCCGATAAGCTGTGTATTTTGACCGCAAATGTGCGATCTTCAAGGAACGAAAATAATACAGACTTGATATACTCGGGTAATTGTAGATGTGTTATTTTGTATTTTAAGCCTTCTGTCCAAACGCGGTCGAAAGCTTGTGCTATATCTAAAAACAGGGTGGTAACGTATTGTTTGCTTTCAAAACCTCGTTCAATGGTCTCGTCATACGCTGAAGTTGGTGGCAGGTGGAGTGGCCTTCTTTAAATCCAAATTGAAAAGTGGGAAGAATACTCAGTTTTGTGATTTTCTCGTTGAGTCGGAGATAAATGATCTTCTCGAAGAGCTTTGAGGTTGTTGTTAATAAACTGATTGGTCGATAGCTGGTGATTTCTTTCTTATTTTTGCCTGGTTTGGGAAACATTAGAATAATTGCATGTTTCCATACATTCGGAAAGTATCCTATTCTTAGGCAGGCATTAAAAGTACTTGCTAGGTATGCTAGCGCTTTTTTAGACAGCTTCTTCAGTATTATATTTGGTATTTTGTCGCATCCAGGTGATTTATTTATCGGGAGAGTTTTAATTATAGACGCAAGTTCCCTAGGTGACGTTGGTTTAAAGTTAGCTTCAGCAATTGGTTGATGTGTTTCTATATAATTTATCACTATATTTTTAAATACTGGGTCTGCGTGATTTGCAGAAGTGAAAGTTTGGTCTAAATAGTTTGCGAAGGCTTCACATTTTTCTTCATCCGAGTTGTATATTTGTGTTCCTGAAGAGATTGGAGGTATCTCGTTTGGTTGGCGCAGAATGCGTTTGGTTGTGTTCCACAAGCCCGGGTCGCTTTGGTTCAAGGTTGCTGATATGTCTTTGATATGTCTCGATTCGGTAGGTGTCAAGTTCCTTTTAATACGATGTGATAGATTGTTCACCATGTTTTTGGTTGAGGGATTCCTTGTTCTCTGCCACTCTTCGCAGAGTGCTTTTTGTTTAATTAGGCTCACTATATGTTTGGGTGAATAGTGATCGATATTTACTTTGTGTTTATGGGTAGCTATGGTCGCCGCGTTTACACTGTCGGAGATGGTTTCGGTTATGTGTGTGATCGTTTCATCGATTTGGTTTGAGAATTGAAGATCGTTGGGATACTTAAGCTGTTGATCGAGTGTAGCACTAAAGATGTCCCAGTTTACTGGACCATTTATTAATCTCGGCTCTGGAATGTGTTTAGCAGGCGATAGTATAAACGAGATTATAACGGGTATGTGGTCTGAATCGAGTTCGGAGAGCGCTTCTTGAAAGATTTGTTTGTTGAAGTTTTTGTGGGTGACGATGTCCAATATGTCTGGTTCATGGTCGCTTCTATATGGGTAGTATGTAGGTCCATCTGGGGCTTCTATTTGGAAGGCGTGTGTAGATGTTAAGTCATAAAGTTTATTTCCAGCTGGGTTTGTTGTTCTACATCCCCATATCGTATTTTTGGCGTTCAAGTCTCCTATAAGGAATGTGGGTTCACTGGTATTGAATATGATGGAGATGTCTTTTCAAGAAGTTGTTTCTTTGGTTGTTTATAAACACATACTACGGTTATATTAGTACCATTGTTAAGTTTGATTTTGGCTCCGATAGTCTCGAGGTTAGTGGTATTAATTTTTTGGCATTCATGATGAATTATATTGCGTTTTATGATTATGGCTACTCCGCCAGATGCAAATGTAGCCTCTCTGTCAGCTCGGTAGATCAGATATCCAGAAATTTTGAGTTTGTCTAAATTAGTTAGATGAGTTTCTGAAACGCACGCTATGTCAATGGAATGTCTCATAAGGAATGACTTAAATAAGGTTATTTGTTTTGTAATGCCATTGGCATTCCAGTTAAGGAGTTTTAATTGAGAGAGAGTTTTAGTTTTGTTGTCCATTGAAAAGGGAAGGAAGGAGATTTGATAATATGAATTGTTTGATTTGTTCTATGTAGGGCTGGATGAGATTTAGGAGGGTTGATAGAATAGTGTTGATTATGGGGAAGTTTCGGGTGATGCAGAATTATTTTTGGTAACCAGGATGGGTTAGGTAAGGATGTGTTGTTTGTATTGTTTGAAAGGGAGGAAAGTTTCTCATATTGTTAGCAGGTGCTGGCTTGTTATCTAGTTTTCTTGTTGTAGGAGTTGCGTTCTGAGGTCGTTTGCCTTGGTGATTTATTGATTCATGGAAGTATTTGCACCCCTGAAATTAGCGGGTGGTTTTCCGCAATTAATGCATATTGGGTATCACTGAGGTTTATCACAGTTAGTGTACAAGTGATTTCCTTGGCATCGTACACATCGTGGTTCTAATCTACAGTAGTTTTGGTGTGCCCTATGCGTTGACATCTGTGACACTGGGGTTTTTTACGATTAATTGTTCGTGGCTCTACAGTTACTACGGTGTGATATAGATTTTTGACGTTGAAAATTTCGTTTGCCTTTGCATTTGCGGTGAGGAGTACTGCACAAACGGGCATAGGCGTTTTATCTTTATTTAAAAGCCTTGTAATTCGTGTTATAGGGAGGTTGAGAGGCGCTAGCTCAGCATGAATGTCTTCTTCAGTTGGCGAAGGAGGAACATTCTTTATAACTACCGATAGGGGTTTGTTGTTGGGATTTTGGTAAGTATGAAATTCGATCTTATTTGTTAAGTAATGTTTCGCTAATTTTCTATAATCACTGTCGCTTGATAATGTGATTTTCAGTGATGATGAATTGAGAACCGTCGAAAACTCACCCTCGATAATAGTTTTGATATCATTTACAACTTCTTTATGGTTGACTGGGCCGTGAAGAAAGATAGGTGGTATTTTAATTTGAGGTGATACATTGACCTCTGCTTCTTTTGAGGCAGACGGCTCGAGATGTTCGGGTAAGTAATATTTATTTCTTTCGAGTAATGATTCAGGATTCCATTGGTATTTCTTTTGTAAATCGGTGATAGGCGGAGAAAGGTGATCGGAATTTCTTTTGTGAACAGACATGATAGCACACTCAATTCACCCCCTACGGGGGTGATAGTTAAAAGCTGACGAATTTACTGCTAAATATAAATAAAGTTTGTTACCAGAAATAAATAAACGATTGCTGGTTATCGCAGGCACCAAATGTTGATAATTCGTACTCGCACTTTCGGGTCGCGGAGTGAACGCTCGTACGTCCTTGCGGTTCGAAAGTAAAGCGCGAACTCAGTTAGTAAAACTAGTACGGCTTCTGCAATGTACGATTTCCTTGTTATTTTACAGTTGTAGGCAATTTTCAAACAAATTCGGCTTTGCTGCCGCTCATGCGGCGCGCGATATGCCAGCACTTGAACCTTCTTGCTCTCGGGGCGACTACTGTTTGTACGCCCTCTCGCCACGAAAGTCAAATGCGTACTGTAGAGTCCTTTGTTGCACACACTTTCACTATTGAAACGGCCCGTATACGTTTTTACAAGTATTTACACAGTGATAAGATCTTTAAATTTCAAAAAATGTAATATTTTGTGTGGAGCATAATTTTGTCTTGACATCTGTCAAACTTTATTTATTTATTTATTTATTTATTTATTTCCTTCTTAATTTTTCATCGTAATCATCACCTTCTTTTTCAATTATTTTTTCTTTCTTCATTGGCTCAACTTTTTCAGTACAGTAAAATCTGCCACTATATTTGTATACAAAATAAAAAAATTCTATGCACACAACGTCACAATATGTATTATAGTAAACAGTATACGCCTACACCTGTTGACTATGAATGACAGAAGACACGCCGCATCGATTCAGTTGTAATCAAGTGCCGCTCGGCAGACAAGCGTACATATACGTACTGTTCGAATTACAAGATCGTTTATCAAATTAAAATTGATTCAACATTTTTGCTTGTCTTGCAAAAGACTCTCATATCAAGTAACTCGCAATTCAAAAGTTGACTATAGTTGCAATTTGAATGTCTTCAATAATTAATATAGTTTTTTTTAATGTTTCTTTTCTGATGGCAGACTTTGGGACCCACAATTTAAATCTACAACGCTTCAGATTCTCATGAGATTAAGCGGCACTTAAACTTGCTTATATCCTGTGAACGAGTGAAAATCAAACTCAAACCGCTCGCATATCACCAACTTATGTTACGTGTTAACAGGAACCAAAAAGTATTCGCGATTTAAAACAGCCACGTTTAATACAGTTTTAATTTTGGATATTCGCCAAATCACATATTTAGAATTTACGCTTTTTCGCACTTGTGGACGTGTGCCGTGGTCCGACATAAAGTACCCAAGCCTTAGAAAACTACCTGCTGTATAAAGTCAGGTCTTTTTAATACCAGTTTCTAATTTGCCAAATAAATTGTTTTAACTACATGCTTTGAACTTCGAAATGTAAGATTGTGTACAATCGCGCGCTGAGTTATCAACATAAATACTTGACCTTACAGTCAAGTATAAATTTTATCAGCCAATATTTTTATTTTTTATCTAAAGTTAACATCAAAATAAAACGTTTTTAATGGCTTACACGCTCAATTTTGAGCACCATGCAAAAAAAAAATTTTCCTGAGGACAAAATACTTATTTTTAAGTACCAATGGAAATGTCTTATACAAGCCAGTACCAATAATAAATAAAAAATAAAATTAGTTTCAAGTGCCACAATAATTCCAATGTACATGCAAACATCAACACATATATCAAATTTAAATATAGCGAATCAATGGCAGGCAGTTAACTATAACAACAAACGATGCAGAACCACTAAAACGCACGAACCTCAAACTTCAAAATGAGGGAAAAGATAACCGTAAACAATAGATATGCCCACTTGGACAGGGCGATAAGAAAGGAAACAATACACAAAACATGAAGCCAAAACCGTCACCAATATTTATATACAGAGTCAAAAATATAAAACCATTAATTGATTTACTCGACGAAATTGCTAAAGACAAATACACATTAAAAAGACTTTACAATAATCAGGTAAAAGTGCAGCCCTCAGAAAGCCAAATGTACACTAAAATTACAAAAGCATCAGTAGAAAAAGAAACTGAATTTCATAGTTGCAAAACAAAAAAATAAAAGAACCTTCCGAGCAGTACTCAAATATATTCATCCAACAACAGACATAAACGAAATAAAACAAAGTAACCGGCATATGGAACGTTAAACAATGAGAAACAAAAACACCACTACCGATGTACTTTTCAGATATTAAAACAATATAGAGAGCTATAAGATAGACCTACTACTAAACACAAAAGTACAATTCGAAGCCTCTCATACCAAAAGAGAAATTCCCCAATGCAAATGCTGTTAAAGGTTTGGGCACACAGAACTTTTGTAAAAATAATCTTAGATACGTCAAGTGCACGGAACAACACTTAACAAATGAATGCCCAAGGAAGATTAAAGATTTAAATGTTAAATGCGTTAATTGTAATGAACATCCAGTCAATTACAAAGACTGAATAATACACAAACAAACAACAAAAATTTTACCCAAAATTAAAGAAACAAAAAACAAGCTCTACAAATAGTAGTAACAATTGTACAAGTCGCAACAAGTCATTCTAATTCCAATGCAACTCAAAAACACCCAAGCCTTCCCACCACCATACAACCTTCCAACAAATTGTCTGAACTACTCTATATAATGAAAAACTTAATGAATCAAATGAGCACACATGAACATCCTGTCAATGTTCTCTAATAAAATAAAATAATAAACTATGGACTGAAAATTACAGCATGGAATACCAACGGCTTATGCAGGCGTGCACAAGAAATACAAATTTTTATATAAACATTCAAACTTGACATACTTTTAACCTCAGAAGTCCACATTACTAATAAAAATCACATAAAAATTCCTAATTATAATTTTATCAAACATGTGATGATAAGACACACGGAGGAACCGCTATAATTATCAATAACAAAAAACATCATAAACAGAAAGAATATATGCTGAACAATATACAAGCCACTAGTATCATCATACAAGACAAACTAGGAGAAATAACAATCTCAGTAATTTACTGCCCTCCCAAGCATAATAATAAACAATCGAATTTTAATGAATTTTTCAAAACCTTTATAACCGTTTTATAGTAGGGGGAGACTTTAATAAGAAATATAGAATTTGGGAACCGGAACTACAACTACAAAGCGAAGGAAATTACTAAAAACGATAAAAACTAAAACAATTTATGTAACACTACTAGAACCCACATACTGGCCATCTGATCCGGATAAGATACCGAACTTATTGGATGTTTGCATAGCTAAAGAGTTTGATGCAAAAAAAAATGTTAGTGGAGTCACATCAAAATCTTACGTACGATCAACATTAGTTATCATGACGACAGTAACTTATGTGCTAGGAAAATCAAAGAAAACGCTAACTAATAACAAAACAGATTAGAATCTCTTTAGAGAAAAAGTAACACTGGAAATACCGCTAAAAACTAAACTAGACATAGAAAATGCAGTTGAAAATATAACTAAACCATACAATATTGAACAGAAATGGTCCTTTAATCGTAAAACAAAAACTTGCCGAAAAGAGAAAATCAATAAAACGGTAGCTAACAAGAGATCCATTTGACAAACAACAATACAATAAAGTAGCAAAATAACTTAAAAAATTGTTACAAAATTTAAAACATATGTCGATACAAGAATATCTCAGAGAACTAACTCCTAGAAGCCACAGACTATTCCCTATGGAAGACTATTCGCAAGCTAAAACGGCCTCTACAACAAATTTCACCGATAAGAAACTGTGATAACAATTGGGCTAGAACTAATCAACACTTTTGCTAAATACTTAACCACAGTTTTAAACCTCATGCGTCACAAACCCAAAAAGAGGAAAAAGAAATTAACAAACAACTTGAAGCACCACATGAAATGGCTCTTCCACTAAAGAAAGCCAATCAAGCAGAGATAGAAACCATTGCATTAAACCGATAAAGGCACCGGATATGATCTCATTATTGACAAAATACTACGAAAACTTTCCCAAAAGGGCTAAAATAAAATATACATCTTTAATGCAATACTGAGACTAGAATAATTTTCTTGTCAATTTAAGGTCGCACAGATAGCAATAAAAAAAAATTTTCCAAATAACGTAACATCATATAGGCCTATAAGTTAAATCCCAGTCTTTTTCAAAAAAACTACTGTACAGCCGTATAATACCAATAGTCGAAGATCAGCAGCTCATACCTGCTCACATATTCAGATTTCGAAAAAGACATGAATCTACGGAACAAATACATCGATTGGTCAAACAAATCCACAACGATTTTGAAAATAAAAAATACTGCTCTGCAATATGTGTGAATATAAGTCAAAGTTTGGCACACTGGCATACTTTACAAGCTTAAATGTACCCTCCAACCAATGTATTCTTTATTAAAGTCATACCTAACTGGCAGAACATTTCTAGTTAAGTATCAAGAAGAATGTACCGAATTATTACCAATCCTATCCGGGGTACCACAAAGAAGTGTTTTTGGACCTCTTTTATACTCGATATATACCACAAAACAGTTAGACAACAATGGCCATCTACTCAGACGATACGACTATTCTAGCATCACACACAGACCCCATAATTGCCCCAAGAGAATTATAAACCTACTAACAAGTTCGAAGAATGGTTAAAACGCTGGAGGATTAAAGCCAATGAAAATAAATCTTCCCACATTACTGTTACACTGAGGCGTGGGAATTGTCTTCCTGTCATGCTGAATGAAAAACAAATTCCACAAAATAGTACGATCAAATATCTTGAATATTTTTAATAAAAGAAAACAACTAGGAGCGAAATTTAGTTATATATGCTGGTTACTAGGCAGGAAGTCAGAAGTTTCCATTGAAAATAAAATACTGTTATATAAAATCATCCTAACACCTGTCTGACATACAGTTTTGGGGTTCTGCTAGTACTTTTAACATAGAAATTATACAAAGACTTCAAAATAAGCATAACTCAGAACAATAGTTGACGCATCGTGGTACAACCGAAATAAACAATTACACGCAATACCCACAATACGTGAAGAAATCGCCAAAATCAATGTTAAATACAAAGATAAAATCCTGGTACATCAGAACAAACTTGCACCCGCATTGTTCGATGAAGAAGAAGAATCCAGAAGATTTAAGACAGATGAATTAACAACTCGTTTTACATAAATATTGTATAGCAAAACTGCAAAACCAATGTATGTAGTATAATAGAGAATGACCATTGGAGTATTACTCTTTATGACATGTTAATATATAGTATTAAGCAGTAGGTTAAGCATACACAAGTTTACTTATAAACCCCAAACCGGACTGATTGTACAAATCACGGAGACAATAAAAAAAAAGAATTTATGCACTGCTCTAAACTGCTGATAACTGAATACCTTTTTCTACAAATCAGAACCGAACTACCAGATTAATCAAACAAAAACTAAATTTGGTTATTTTTTATTAATTTTTTAAAATTTTTGTATTTAGTGTAACTCCTGTTCGATAATAATACACCTGCAAAGCTTGCAACGCATAGCGAAGTGGCGAAGCAGTCTCCCAAATTTGAGAACCCTCTAGTCGAGCTGACATTTGACCAATCAGTTTCAAAATCGCTAGCAAACAAGTCTTTTCGGTCACCTGTCGATTGGTGATAACAGAATTTGGAAATTTCCAGTCGTTCTCGAGTTATTGCTCGGACAGACGGACGGACAGACAACATGAAGTTAGTAAGTGACTCCGCTTCGCTTCGCCACTTAATAATGCCTGTAAATCGAGGACAATCGTCTATTATTTCAAAACTACTTTCTTGCTGAACCAAAACTTAATGGTGGAATTATCGAAGTAATATCACAATTGCAAATTTAAACATTTCTACCACGATAAACATATTTTTGTTTCTAAACAAACTTAATATGCGAGCTGCACTAATTTCTCTAGTAGCACAGTTTCTTCAATACGTGGGTATTCCTGACAAAGCTAGTTATTCACAATTTTAGTGCCAATAAATTACTGTATCTTGAAAATATCGTCCGCCTGTTTCTTTACCTTACGAGGTATTATAACAGTCGAGATTTTGCAATCATAGTATTTCACCGCGAGAGCTAAATATGACCGCCTTTTCGCTTCTCCGGCGTAAGCAGCAATGATTCACTCATTCCTTCCACCGTGTGAAGTTATTGACGTCAACCATCATTTACAACTAACATTAAGTCAAGTAAAGTGTACTGTCCCGAAATCCGTAACATCTACCATTCTTAAGAATCAAACTACAAAACAAATTAATTACTTTATAAATTAACTGTATGTTTATAAATATCAAAAAGTTTATGAGATCGACCCATGTCTTTTTCTCTATTTATTCTAAAAATTACAATGTAACCACGTATGAGAAAACGGTTTAAAAGTAATTTAATTAATTCATACAGACGATATAATTGCGCTCCGTTAGATTGATGCTAGATGCGGTGCTTAACGGTACGGTATTCATCTAAGTGCCGTGACCTTTACACTTGAAATAGAAAATGACATCTCCTAACAGTAAATTTATACAAATACATACATAACTCAGATCCATCAGTCTAGTTAAACAACTAGACCTCAAACGCAGCTCCTATCATCGGTAATAGACGTCCTAATAATATATGTAGAATTCGGACGAGCCAATTAAAATAAACTCATATGACCCCTTAACAAATTTAGTCTAGCCCTAGTTAATTTTCAAATAACTAACTACCAGAAATAACAGTTAAAGTTCTAAAAAAGTTAAAGTTATTTCTGTATTTATGCACAACTTAAAAAATCACCAAACAATAATTTCTAACATTACAAATACACTAAAAAGCAAACAGCAATAGTTAAGTAAAAATTATTTTTATTATTTATATTTATCAGTAATCATTACATATATCCCAATCTCATCAACGATGATGATAACAAACAAAAAAAGATTGCTATTCAAAAAGCTACCAGTAACAAACAAAAAATCAGTCTCTGCAGGACCAAAAAGAAACCAACCAAAATTCTCCAATGCCATAGGTGTCAAAGATGTGGACACGCCACAAATTATTACGCTACTGGATTACATTGTGTAAAGTATAACAACAATCACCTCGAATAAACCCTCTTACTCTTTTAATTGCTTTGGATCTCATCCAGTTAGGTGTCCCTACCAGCAAAAACTTCTTTAACAACATTGTCTAATTAGAAATCAAAAGATCACCCCTTAAGCAATCAAGTGTGTCATCAAATACACCCAACACTATACCTAAAAGCCAAGATGCATGTCACAAACCAATTAATAATTATCCAACTTTTCCGATTTAATTTTCTGGACTTCACACTGAAATTTATTTAACTAATAATTCCCAGCTTATCTCAAATTAAATTCTATATATTAACTCATATTTTGCTTTTGATTTTTAATGTACAATCTCTCAAAAAAAATTAAAATAGTACAAACCTAATTGGATTACTAATACAATTTAATCACAGAGTGTTTATTTTGTTTTGACTATAAATAACCTTATTACAGCATGCAGTACAGAAACACATTTATCAGAAAGATATCTCATCAAAATGAACAGTCGCTTCACTATTATAAAAATTATAAAGAAGTGTAGCTATAATCATCAAACCACAGCAAAAATAGCTACTATACATTTGAACTCAAAGTTAACAAAGACAGCTGATATGAAATGTGGCGTGGCTGAGCTTTGAGCGTACGTTTGGTTGCCTATCTTTAGGATCATTTTGCGTATCTTACTTTCTTAAGGTTACCGCACCAATTTATCCTACTGTTGTTATTTATAAATAAATTGTTCCATATTCCCACTTTGAAAAATTTGAGGAAAGACAGGTAAAAAATTGTCAGCCTAGGACGCCAAAAATAATTTTTGCAGGCAACCTCTACAATTCACAAATTAATTTACATGCGAATAACTTAAAAAACATCTCAGCACTTATTTATACTACTGGTAATAACGACCTCATATAAACAACTTAATAAATCGTTCATAGAAGCCAATTTTTTGATCTATTCAGTAGATCATTGCCACAGTTGGTTATTGGAGATGTTAATAGCAAAACCACCTACGTGAAACTAAATAAATGACTATACCTCAGTAAGTAATGGCATCTAAAGAATTTACCTACTACCTATACCGAATTTACTATCTAGATAGATATAGTGGATATTGTTGAAGCTAAAAATTCAATAAACCAGTACAAGAAAAAGTAATCTATGAACTAAGGTCTAATCATTTTCCTGTTTTTATAATCTTGGCTTCCTCTTCAATTTATATTCCGTCAACAATAAAACTAATAAATTGGTATGCAGTTTAAAATTTAAACAGCTGACTGATTGATTCAAACAACTTCTTCAGCTATCACGGAATCTATCATAAAATACATTTAATCAACGCTTAACCCATTTCGTTTTAAAAAAGGGTCAATCTGAACATCTTCACATGTATATTGAAAATAATCAAACAATAAAGTAGAATTAGGAAAAATGGCAAATAACAGAGACTAAATAGAGACAACGTGCGCAATAAGACAAAAGATAAATATAAAATTTATAGTTATCACGCACAGACGAAAATATTAAACAAATTAAAGTTTTGTCGAAAGCCCCTAAAATTATAACTCAACAACCTAAAACAACTAAAATTATATTTAAGAAACTACTTCTATGCATCTCGTGAAGACGGTTAACGACTACATTGAAACGCAAACTTAAGATTTGGATGTTCCAACAGAACCACAAAATTACATTAATGCTCAATTTTTAAAAAGGTTTTCGGTTGATATCATCGCTAATTTTGTACTAAAACACCTTATCTAGAGAGGTTTAACGTGGCTAACTAATCTATTCAGTGCTTACTGAAGAATTAAACACTCTTTTTTCACATCCTTATATTTCATAAACCCCAAAAAACAAAAGATGACTACAATAATTACCACCAAACAAACCATCTATCTGTATAATCCGAGTTGTTAAGAAAAGTTGTGAGTAATAGACTCAATGCAGCACTAGGACATCAACAGATTTTATCTTTAACAAAATTTGGATTCCGAAAAGGTCATTTAAGCGTACAATAATTAAAACGTACCATGGAAGTAGTAAAAGAGATATGAAATTAAAAATGTTTATAATAGCGACTTTTTTTAAATATTATAGACATTCAATAAGATATGAATTGAATCATTTAAATATAAAATATGTAAATTGCAGATACCGCATTACCTGATGCTAACTGTTTTTATCAATTTTGAAAATCAAAATTGTAGATTACACGTCTATCTTCTTTATTAAGGAAATACATGCAAGAGTATAACAAAGCAGCGTCTTGGGCTAAAACTGTTCATCATGCAGATGACACTGCACAACACGAAAAGCTTTGTGATTAACCAACCCCAATCGACCATCAGTATATTAAGTAGGTCGCTTAGCAAATGTGGCATATTTCTGTAAATCTCGTAGTGTTTGGCCAACATTTTTACATTCGAACGAATCATTTTACATTGGAAAATCCAAATTTAGTAGCTGTTATTCCATGAGTAAATAAAAAAACTCGATATCAAAACTAGAAGTTTATGTGAATACACGTTTAACTTGGAGTCAGCATATCAACAAAACTTAACATATGCAAGCTTAACAGAATTTTATCCACTTATCAACAGGAACACGCTATTATCTAACTGTGCTATTTTCTTATATAAATCACTGCTTTGGCCATCCAACTTAACTTTACAAACTAATATTAAAAAAATCCAATTATTCTAGAACAAAGTATCTCCAATTGCTATAAATGCTTTATGGATTGTGCGAAATTCAGAAGAAACTTGGAACAGGTACCGTAGATACCATAGAAAAATTCATTAGAAGAATGACCAAGAATTTTGTCGACATTCTACAACACAGTGATAAAATAGCTCGCACGTAGGAATATTCACAGCTGCCTTAATAGACAACTGCTCTAATACATACTAACCTCAGATGAAAACAATGACTAATAAGTTAGAGGATTTCCTCCACAATACTTTAAATTAATATATGTTGTATAATATTTAATATCAATAAATTGGTATTTCTAAAAAAAAAGTTGAGCAACATGTCGATGTAAAATTCTTAATGCTCATAAAATCTGCTACATCGCTTCTCGGCCTATGGCTAAGATCAAAGTGTAGTATCTGTTCTTATCAGTTTAATATCTGATACGGCCCGCAT
Source organism: Sinelater perroti (assembly GCA_036346155.1). Classification (NCBI taxonomy): domain Eukaryota; kingdom Metazoa; phylum Arthropoda; class Insecta; order Coleoptera; family Elateridae; genus Sinelater; species Sinelater perroti. The sequence goes on along the minus strand of JARFIY010000248.1, from coordinate 26,703,297 downwards.
ACAGGTCCAGTATATTAACCTGATTTTTGGAAATTGACGGAGGTTAGGGGCTTGCTCCACCTCCGTCGCGAGTTGGCCTGGTATTGCAGTACCTCCAAGATCGGCACGGAAACAATTGAAAGAAGTTACGAATCCAAATAATACACAGTAACTTTGTTTATCGACATAGCTCAAGCTTTTGACCGCGTGTGGATCAACGGCCTAAAATATAAAATCTTACAACTTCAACTACCCAATTACATCAAATCCGTACTTATCTCCTTTCTTGATAATCGCACGTACGTAGTCAAAATTCGCACATCCTTATCTGCCATCAAAAACATACAAGCAGAGGCCCAATTCTTTTCAATATCTACATGCGGGACCTCCCTACCATCAACGCTGACCTTGCATTATATGCAGATGACACAGTCATAATAACCAAAGAGGAAAGCTTAGAAGTGGCTATCTCAAAACTGCAAAAAGCCAGCACTATCCTCAGTAGGTGGCTCAAGAAATGGAACCTATCCATCAATTATGACAAATGCGCCATAAAAATCTTCAAATTAAGACGATTTAATAACCCATCAGAAATCACAATTAACGGATACTCCATTCAGTGGAACGCCACCGACAAACCCGTTAAATACTTAGGTATATATCTTGACACCAAGCTCACCTGGAAATACCATGTCCTCAAAAAATTAAACGAAGGGCAAACGAGACTAATCCAACTCTACCCACTGCTAAACCGCAAGTCCACCTTGCTTACTCAACGTACCACTATCTTGTACAAATCACTGTTACGACCATTAATCCTCTATGGGTGTGTCATATAGGGCAACACATCCAAAACGAATCTTCGCAGAATTCAAGTATACCAAAATTTTCTGAAAGTTGTTTTATTGTGAAGATATGATCTTAGGTACTTTTTCCTGGCCTAAATTTACTTCTTGATTTTGATAATTGGGGTTCTAATACTGGTTTTAGTCTATTGTTGGTAATCTGTTCATACATCTTTATAATAACGTTTAGTAAATTTATTTATCTGTAGTTATTATATTGTTTTTGGTCTCCTTTTTTATATATTGAGCCACGCTTTATTTAATTATTCTAACACTGCTTCCACACCTGCTTTACCCAAGTCCTATATCATTTCTGCGGGGATCTTATCATTTCCAAGTGCTTTGCAATTTTTCAATATTTAAACCACGTTCTTCCATTTATATTATTTCAATTTCTTCCTCTTTACTTTGGTTTTCAGTTTCTGATTCTGTTGTACTTTTTCCGTTGATTTGTGTTTGTTGTCCTAATAAATTTCGGAAATATTCTTTTTATCTCTTTATATCTGTTTTATTTGTTGATATTTCTTGGTTTTTGTTTTTTATGTATAGATCCGTTTTTCCAGTTTCGAGAGATTATAAAACTTTGTAAAACAGTTTCTGATTACCAGATCCAAAATCTGTCAGGATGATTCTTTTGCTGTTGCTACTAATTATTTTCAATGGAAAATCTTCTTCGTTGCAGTCAAGATTTAGGAACACCACACTTTTTACTTGAACATCTTTCTTTCGCCAAAATTCACTGTAAAGACAGTTTATTAAAGCTCAATTACGTAGTTTAGGACAGTCGGTTTTTCTTTAAATTAATAATTTTGTATTATTTGAGCAGTTTAAATAAATAAGATTCTTTTAATTCCACGAAATAAACATTTTTTGGATGAAGAACACGTCTTCTTATTGTTAAAGAATTCTTATCGCTGGATTAAGAGTGTTTACAGTGAACATTCTCATAAAGGACTCATATCTCACATCCAGTAACTAACTTCTTAAAAAAAATTATCGTTTTGTTAAAAAGCACATAATACGTGAAAAGATCGTTAAGGAGGTTAGTCTTTGTCATTTGATATGGAACCAACCCTTCAGATCAATTGACACATCCAAGCTTTATGAAGTTAACGTAAATTGTTGTTCGGAAAATGTCTAAAGCGTTCGCTAATTTAAATATATTGCGGACTTTCGTCGAAGATGGCCTTGACAAGGTGTATATTTTTAGTGAATGGGCAAACGTTGCAGCTTTCGTAGGAAAACAAAAAAAACATAAAATTCTTTAACGCAAAGCAAAGATATTCTACACTAGCTAGACGATTTAAAATGGTAGCATTAACGTCTAAAAGATGAGATTGAATATTTATGTAATTTTATTTATTGATACAGCTATTTGCAATCCGCTCCTAGTGAGCAATAAGCAAATTTGTTGATTGAAAATGAATTTGGAAGGATAAGACATCTCTATACATAACATGACTTTATTATTCTGTCCTTAGGTTTGCAGGTTATAGACCTTTTAGCTGTCTTTGTACTAGACGAAAGTCATCTAGTTGACTTATTTTGTTACTTTAGTGATTTGGCAGCCCTTGGAAGCAGTTGGTGGCTCGTATACGGTTTTATTACTTATATACCGCTGTGTACCTACAATTGGGCGTAGACATTTTAATTAAGTGTGTTATATGACATTGGTATTTGACGGTTTAGTAAAGCCTCATAACTGTACCCCATATGCCTCTATAGATTTTATGATGCATATGTAAAGAAGGATTCTGTTTACCATTGTTAATTTGGATTTTTGGTTGTTGTAGCTTAAGTATTATTAAAGTTTTTTCGAAATCATGTATAGCTCCCAAGTTAGTTTAAAGTCAAGTATTAGGCCCTAACATTTAACTTTGTTTTTAACAGGTAGATTGATATTTATTTAACATTTGAGCATTTTTCAAGTCTTTGAAGCTGATCTACGTGGATTTGATAACATTAACCATTATTCTCTAAATATTAAAACCGTTATTCTTAACGTGGAGGACAATTAAATTTTTATTTGCATTTCTTATAGTTGTAGAGGCTTCAGCACTGGAAAAAATAGAATTGATAGAAAAATAAATGTGGTAATATTAAAACGCAACTTATTTAAATGCTGAAATTTAGAAAATTCTTGGTACAAATAAGAAATATTGATAAAAAAATCTGGTGTGAACATCACACGACTTTCCTTATCCTATATATATATATATATATATATATATATATATATATATATATATATATCGGCCCTGCGCTGCTCTCGTCCCAGAACTTGTTATTTTAAAAAAGGACAAGGCGCGAGTCCAACACACGAAAGCTGATTAAAATAAACAGTACAAGACAATAATTGACTCGTACTTACAATTTTGCTACGTCACTGAAGGTAACCATGGAGCTCGGTCGCACAGCCTGCGTGCTCCTCCTAGCGGAAGCGCTCCCCGTCCTCGCAGTCGGCCCGGTAGCTCTCCGAGCACGCTGTGATTAGTCCGTTTAATTAATTTTTAATCGGCTACAACTTATTTATTTGACCTCGGATCAAAAAATTTCATTTTAATTTTTTGTTCGTCTCGGTTTGATCTATCCAGTAATATAAATTTCCCGAAATATTTTATGAACACCCGGTATGTTAAAAATCCTGAGCTTCAATTTTTTTCGAGTTCCTATTTTACCAACTTTTATTTTAAATTCATCTTTATCTCATGATAATAAATCATTTTTATTCTCATACATTTTTTGTATCCTCAACCATTCAGATTCGCGGCCGCTTTGCGACCGATTTTGCGACCTTGCGACCAAACGGCACGGCCGATTTTTACCAAAAGCTTCGCACTGCGTCCCCTACCTACAAGTAACTTGCTTACCAAATTTCAAGTCTCTAGCTCTTACGGTTCTCGAGATATCTTGTTTACTGACAGACACACACACACACACACGAACCAATGGCTAAAAACAACTTTTTTGGTGTCCTGAGGCTATATTTCGTCCAGAAATGTGAAAAACTGGGTAGGTCAAATTTCCGCCGATTACATTACTTTCCTTATTATAGGATAAGGAAAGTAATAAATTTACTGAAGAACTGCTATTCTGCAAATCATTACATAACATCTTGTACTGCGGTTATCATGGGTAAGAAGAAATTGGTAAAAGATAAGAATCCAGAAATGCTTCTTCTACATTGCGTTAGTTATTCTTGAGAACTTAGCGTTTAAAAATATTTTCCCTGTTCTTAATGAGATACTGAAATAATTTATAAAATATATCAACGCTATAAAAGCTAATGTCAAATGTAGTATCTCTTTAAGGAATTTTGTAAAATTAAAATGTAGACCATGTGAGTGTTTTAGTTTACCATGAGATAAAATGGCTCTTAAAGAGAAATTGTTTGTAAAAATTCGTGAAACTGTTTAATTTTCTTAAGTGACAAACTTGAAATGAATAACCTGCTAACCGCAAATGGTAAACCATTTGTAGGTTTTTTAGCAGATATCTTTGAAAAAGTAAATATGTTGAATAAACAACATCAAAGAACAAATAAAACTTTTGTTGGAGCAAAGGAAAATATATTTGGCTTCGTTGCGTTTATAAAGTTATGTCAGAAACATAATTCTGACAAAATTGTTAATCTGTTATATTAGTCAAAAAAAATTGAGGTGAGTGATACTAATGTACTTGTTATTATGGACCATCTAAAAGGATTGGCCTCTGATTTGAAAGAAATATTATTTGATTAAAATAAATTGATTTTCCAACATGGATCTGTGTAATGGTTCAATGCAACACCAAGAAGAAAAACAAAATTAGAACTTTATTCAATATAAAAGAAATAACATGGCTTTGTGATGAGACAGAAACTACATACCCAAATATAACTAACTTTTCAAGAAAACTGCTGATACCGTTTTTATCTTTATATTTGGCTGGATATCACTAAACAAAAAGCCTTAAGCTAAACTGACTAAAATTGTACTAATAAATATTTCTCTGCAGCAGACATCAAGCTCAATGATCTCACTAATCTACTTTTCTTAAGATTAACTCAAACTGAATTTTGAGAGTATTAATAGGTTATCCAAAAAGTTTTGATCGGCCTTCTATAGAACCTTTATTGTTATAATATTAATTAAGTTCGAACACAAGACAAGCTTAATAATCAAAGTATTCTCTTCGATGCCGCGGCGGTAGAATTTAGCTACGAGATGCATCAGGATGTTCTTTTCTGATCGATCAACTCGTGTGACATCTACTTTAACTTCTTCTGTTGTTTTCCTTAAGGTGGTTGCAAATTATTTGAGAACTATAGTCGAAGTCGTCGGCTAATTTTCAGCAAGTCATCGATGAAGTCTTCAATTGTATTGAGCACAGCTTGACGACCGATTTCTTGCAAGCGTTTCTTGTCGATCAAAACTTTCTTCGCCTTTTTGAACTTTGAGAACCAACGTCTAGCAGTGGCTTCTCCAACAATACCGTCTTCGTAAGCTTTGAAAACGTTTTTGCCGGCCTCAGTAGCACTCATTTATAGATTCAATTTGTATTGAAAAGCTGCTGCATGATACCTTTTTCTCTCATAGTTGTATGATAAAAAGTTGATATTGAAAGTGTAATGGATATTTAGATAGAATTCAACGTAGGTTGATTTCAGTTTCTAACCTTCTGAGCAATAGTTGCTCAAATATTTTTGATAAAAAGGGTGATAAACCGATAACTGGATACAAATTTAGAGTTTTGAAGTTTTGGTATCATCATAATTTGTGCAAATCTTTAAGTGATGACAAAGTCTATTAACCTTAGAATGCTATTGTAGATTTTTTAAGAATAATAAGGTATTATGAGGCTTTACAATTTTGACGTACAGACTTTTCTTTTTTTACTTCAGAGGAAGAAAATAAATTAGTAGACAGACTCATTAGGCTAGGAGTGTTTAAGAAATTTTGAATTGCGCCTCAATATCATTTGGATTAGAATATGGAGGACTAAATATTTTTGCAAGGTGTTGAACAGAGATGGTGGTTTTCTTTTGTTTTGATCTAGCCCAGTTTCTTAAATTTTTTAGTTACTCTTTATACTGAGTGGTCATTTTTGGATGTACTAGCTTTGTATGTTTCAAATGTTGAACTCTTGAGATATTGTAATGATATTGAGTGAATTCGTTGTAGATGTTTTATAAATTAGGTTTCTTTGTTCACATGTTACTTTATAAATACTAGAATATGTTATTGTTAAGTGAATATGAGGAAAATGAAAATGTGTTTTTTATGCTTCTTATACAACGGTAATAAAGTATTCAACATCTTGACCAAGACCTTCGGGTTCTTATATTTCAATATTTTGTTTTAAAGTTTTCTCTAAGTAACGTTGAAAGCGTCTACTAAAGGTAAGAACTACTGGAGTAGCCACTACTACTGGCCGATGACAAGTCCCAGTTGAATTCAATTTGAAAACCGCTGTGTGTTACGACATTGACTATCAAAAAAAAAAAACTTCTGCAGTGCTAATCGAATGTCTAGGATTATAAATAGTAATTATTATAAATTGACCTAGTTTAGCATCAACGTGAACTGTCTGCTCGTATGATTTGTTAGTCCGTCATATTTCTAAAAACCAATTCATAGAAACAAAATATATACTATTTAACTAATTTTATTTGTGACAGTTCAGAGTATGTTTAGTATAATGCTATTTTAACTTATCGGTTGATTAAACATATTTTTAAATTTAGTGAGGAAATCATTTAATCGTTAGTAAAACTGGCGTTTTAATTTTTTTTATCGACATTCTTAGAGCTTCTGTGTATATTACATTTTTATAGACTTTTGTTATAATATCTGGTTGCACAGATATTAATACAAATGCTGTCATATCAAGATAACCGTAAACGAAAATATCAATAATCATAATTAAGTCAATAATTATACAAAGACACATTTTTCCCTATCAAGCTTTGCAATAGCACTTTAATTGATAGTTTAAAAGTGAAAGTTTGAAAGTAAGGAATCTAGTTTTTCAAATTTTATTTGACTTTTAATTGACGGAAGTTTGCTGAATAATTGGCTATAAATAGATGAACAACCCGCGAAAGGAAGCTGCCTTCCAGAGAAAAACTAGTCGAAAGTTAACCGTGAAAATCAGCTAAAATGTTCTTGCATTACGTTGTAGTTTCATGTCCTTGAACTGTCGTAATGAACAAGCTGCACGGATGTCTTCATTTGTTGAGATGTTTATGTTATTGATGTTAGTGTTTACGATTATTGCTTTAGTAGAGCCGCGACATCACCTTACCTAGTAATAACAAATGCAGTTTTATTAGCTGGCATTTGCTTCTAAATTTTCCTTTTATAAACAATATAACTAAGATCATTTTACTGCCACGATTTTTATGTTTAAAATGTACTACAATATTCTTTATTAAAAATTGTATTAAAAATACTTGTCTGTTTGGTTTTGTTCTATTTATTTCATTTATTACAATATAATGCTTAACAATTACAATTTTTTTAATACCGAAGATATATAGCAAATTTAAAATATAAATATTTTTAACATGAAAAATTGTAATTAATTGCCAATTATACTTAAATTAGATTATATATTTTATGTTACATAATTTAAGAATTGTTCATTATGAATTATTTTCCTTAAACTTAAATTTCAAGTAAATCCCAAACCATACATAACAGAAGCTTCTCTCTCAAATTTTCTCATCTAACAATAGAATGTTTTTGCACTCACCTACCACCAAATTAAAATAATTACATAATTTTAGAACATTATAGTTAAACTATATCATTCATTCTTGTATCTAATTACAACGAATATTGTTTTCTTTTATGTAATCACAATGAAAATTATAGCATAATTACATTTCGTCCAAATGGCAAAAAAATTCCAAACAATTTTAATGTTCTAAAATTGTTAAATGAATTTTCTCATTTTCAGCTATTTCCTCCGGGCGCATCTCCATTGGGATTGGGAAAATCTCGCCAGCAACTCAATTCAGTATTGTTAGAATATAATTTTTTATCGGATCTACTTATTTTATCAGTTATCAGTTACAAGTAATATTAATTGTCATGTAATTTACGTAACACAAAGGGGTCTGGCCAATGTTAGTTTTCCCATGGTTTCACATTACACCTGACTGGTTACAAGAGTAAGTCTTGTGGCCATTGTCTTTTCAGTCTTCTGGTGACGGTCGGGTGGCTGCTGAGCTGGTCAATTAGATGATATGCTTATCCTGGCAACTTGTTGATATATTGTTTTGTAAGTCGCTGGATTTTGTTGGCCACATATGGTATCCCCAGATCGTTGTGTAGAATTTCATTTGTAACATACCATAGAGCATTTGCTATTGGTCTAAAAATTTTCGATTGGCATCTTTATAGCATTTTGGTATGGTTCAATAGTAACTTTATATAAGCATAATTTATTAGACAAATATAGTTGAGATCGTCTGCCGACTAACCAATTTATTTGTTTAATCTTTATGTCCATTAGCTTCCTTTTAGTTTTGATATGTGCACTCCATGTTAGTTTTTGGTCCACATGCAGTCCGGTCTCCTGGGGTATCAGAGTATCGTTAACTCTGACTTGTAGGCAAACAGTACGCCTATTAGTGAACGTAACATAAGCAGGTTTGTCACCATTTACTGCTATTCGCCATTTATGAAACTAATCTTATAGCATTTCTTTCATGTGAAAGTTACTACACCACATTTTACACAAGCAAAAGTTTATTACAATAGATTTTTGTGTGGGCGTAGTCTTGGCACCAAATGGACTGTGGTATAGTGTTTGTTTACTTGAGTGGTTCTGTCAAGACAATTATGATACTTATATGTTTTACATCCAATATCGTTTTATTGTTTCCCTTGGGTTTTAAATGAACTATAAACAGAGGTAGTGGTTCCTCAGTTGCACGATGACGTATATTAATAAAGTTACGTACTTTGTGATCGAGCTCGCCCAATTCTTTAATGATTTCTTCCGTTAATATATATGCTCTCTCTTGCTTTACCTGGTAGGTATGATATTGGTTAACGTCGCTGTGTAACATTATTCTTTTCTAATATATTATTTATATTGGTAATCATCTTGTGGTAATTACATATTCCATAGATATTGTTGATATTTATGTGGAAATAAATAAACGATTTATCTGAAAGATGCAACGAACGTGTATTACTCACTTATAGGTTAAAAGCGTACAAGTCAATTGTAGATAGACACAGAGTACCTTATTTAATGTAGGCGTTGCCAACTTATAATAAATGTGGTTGCGTTCTCATTTGCCAACAGATATAGATTGTTGAAAGTTTTGCGATGTTTGGTAATTGATTATTAGGTGTTTGTTTAGTGTTTGTGTTGTTACTTTGTGCTAAGACCTGGTATCTGTTCGATACGCTTGTCTGGGAAGGTTGTTGTTGAGTCGGGTGAAATTGAGAGTGATTCCTTTCTCGTTTGTATCCGTTAAATTGTGTTGAAAGTTTGTGGAATTCATTACGTGCTGACTTTGCATAGCCTGGGATTAGGGCTGCATGAGAATTTATTACATAGGAAGGTGGTATTAATGTTTGATTTTGTGTTCTATATGAAAGTTGTTAATTAAGTTGGATACTGTACTGATTTTGTTGTAATAGATATTGATATCGTTGAGTAATATATAAGTTAAAAGTAAACTAGTAGTTTACTAGGAGGGTTTTGGCCTGATACGCCCAAGCTCATTCGAACCGCAGCCATTTTCCGCTGGAAACATGGCTAAGTGATTAATTTGCTTATGTTCAGTATTGTTAATTTTGTTAATAAGAAATTAGAAACTTAATGTACATATAGGATAGCGACATTGCAGTAAATGCGTGTTTTATAGATGAAGCATTTATCGAACCGATAGCGCGGCACTCGACACTTTCAAAAATAACAGAGCGTAACAGATGATGTTTACTCTTCGAAAGTCACATAACCACAGAAGATAATAAAAATAAAATATTTATCGTAATAAAGACTGGTCTGATTGTTCAGCTTGGGGGTTGGATTATTGGATCAGTGTCCCTATATCTGTAAAAACAAATATATACCGCTAAAATCCCAATATGAATCAGTCCAACATATTGAATTCTAGACGAACGAAGCTAAGAAAGAAGACTATGAAAATCGGAACGAGGTATATGCAATTTACAAACAAGGAAATGGTAGAAATTACGATTAAAACAGAAAAAAATCGAAGACATTAATATTAACAGAAAATTAACAAGAAAAGAAAAAGAGGAATAAATCAACAAGGTTTTGGAGCGGAGTGCCTAAATAAGCAATATTGTTATAAAAAGAAATTAACAAAATATGTGAGAAAAAATAGCAAAGTAATAAAGACTAATATAAAATTACATGGCAATAAACCACTATCGATAAAATATATAAAACAATAATAATTAAATTATACCAAACAAAAACAAATTTGAAAAGAGGAGTAATGAGGTAGTAAGGAAGAAGGTAAAAAACGGAATTAACCTCATTGAGAGATTAAAAATAGATAACCATATGAAAAACAAGAAATGAACAGTAATAAAAAATAAAAATTAATACTGACTTTCATCAATATAAAGAAATACACTTATACTTGGCATAAACTTAGCAGAGTATTGAAATCTATAATAGACTATATAAGAACTCAGTAGTACTTTCGGTTAAAAGTTTAAAATGTACAAACTTATAGAAGATCACCACTTGGTTAATTCCAAGATAATATTTCCAACCAAAGCTACAAATAAAAATAAACGATGCAAAAAAAGAGAACATTAACAAGAATATAGAAATAAACCACCAACATACCCAATAGAGAATTTCAAAAATAAAAGTACATACTATAGAAGTTAAATATAAAATTAAGAGAATATATACACACATGAATATTTAGGAATTGTACAAATACATCACCAAGTCACACAAATTGAGAAGAGAACCAAGTGATTACAAGAGTAATAAGAATATGGAAATAATTCAAGGAACATTAATCAAATAGCAAACAAATACAGAGCAGGAATTAGAACAATAAAGAAAATTGGGAGAAAAAAGATTATGTAGAACTACACTTAGTATTTGTTTACCTCGCAAAAGCATACAATACGGTACCACAACGAAGACTTTGGGAGAAATAGAAGTTACGAATATTAAACAACAGATTTGAGTAATAAAAAACACATACAAAACCAAAACTCGAAGATAAAGATTTTAAACAAATATTGGACCGCTTTAAAATAAGTAAAAAATTACAACATGAATTATGTATAAAAATATTCAAGCAGAATACAATACACGGCACGAAAATTGCTTGAAGACTACAAAAAGTAGATGCTGAAAGTAATTATAAGTAAACGAAATATTTGGTAATAAGACGAAAAACTAAAGATCAGAAATAGCAAATGGCGTACACATAAAAGGTTGCGATTATTAAACATACCTAAGGTCTACATAAATAAAAATAGAATAATCGACAACATCGTAAAAATAGAGCAATAAAAGAAAAGTAAGCCATAAAAGTACTTAGTTCGGTACTGTGAAATAGAAACATCAGCAGAAAAATATAACAACATACAAAGCAGTCACGGAAAAAACAAAAAACAGTTAAGAACATTGGAAATGGCTTGCAACAGGCATTAAGCAAGAATCTCAAGATTAGATAAAGTTTGAAATAAAACAATAAAGGTCGAAATAAGAATAAAAGAAGATGTAAAAAATGCAACTGATGTAGTATGGACATGTTTAGAAAATATATGAGAAGGCTTAGTCCACTAAAAACGATGGAATTGATTTCTCGATAATGTAGAAAACGAATAAGACCCAGGAAAATCTAAAAAAGAATAGAAAAACAATAGACGAGAAGGACTTCAAGAAAGGGAAGTGCAGAAATAGAAAGAAATAAGAGTACTTATTGGAAAACGGGAAGTGATAAATGATAAAAAAAACAAAAAAGAGAAGATTAATGTATAATAAATTTTAAAGTAAGAATAAAAAGACAAAGTTTTCTTTATTAATGTAATTCTAGTTAGAATTTATGAATTTCAGATAATTTATCTATGACAATAGACCTTTAGACTACCAAAATATATAGGTATATGACTTAGACTATCCAAATTGGGTAGAAGTGGCTCAAATTGTCTTTTGCTGTTTTGAAAACCAAGTGAGTTTAGGTCAATAATTATTAAACTGTTTTCAAACACACAATGTTATTATTAGTACAAGGACAATAATAATAGTAATAGTGGGGCTCTGACACCCCGAGGGAGAGCATAACCTGCGAACTAAGAGGTTAAGGCTCTCAAATGTTTTCTCTCATGGGCCTGTCGTCGTGCACTATCTCTAATAGAAAACCGCGACTTAGACAAACGCAGACGGTACTTCATTGCTTTTAGTGACTGAGTAAAGTACGCGCTAGGCATCTAAAGCTCAGAGTTGAAACCAGTTATAATAATACTTATTCATCTAAAAAGTAACAAAATGCCATTCAATATATTCGTCTTTTGTCAAACTTTGCAATTATTGTTTTGGGTTTGTTACTATATTTGGAAAAATAAACTAATTGATGGAACGTTTTTGATAACAGCAAACACGTTTATCGTTCTACAGTTTTTTACTGATTCTCAATGATTTATTATAGGACGTTTTCAAACTCCAACATAAATTCCGCTTCTCGCGGAACTGGAAACTACAGCAAACTGGGTTTATAAATTAAATTATTGATTTGTACTCAATAAATAGTCAATAATATATTAGCATCTTTATTTATACAATTATTAGATAACTACTTAAATTGTGTCCACGTGCAACTTTTTTGACCATCTCTTATATAATTTTCAATTTTTGTTTAAATTTATAGAATTGTTCCTCGCTAGTAATCTGACAACGCCCTAACGTCCCAAACCATCGAAAACTGTACTTTCACAGAATATATGCCGCAACATTCAAGCTTGATAGTAAATAAAAATAAGGGAATGGTTTAGTTCGTAAATATAAAGACGAATGAACAATTTACAATTATCTAGATATTGCCTCCAAAGCTAGTGCTACAGAATTGACAGACGTTTAAAGTTTGATGAAGACTACGTATTACAATAGTATTGGGGTGTAAGAATAATTACAGGGTGCAAGATAATTATTCAGACAGGAATTTTGTAGCTCTTATTTCGAAAGAAATACTAACAGAACTATTAAAATATTACTTTAGTGGTCTTAGAATAACAAAACAACAACTGGTTCTCGAGTCGATCTCCATTTGCACGGAAGAAAGAGAAGTCTCTTGAAAACGGCATCGATGGTGGCACACAGATACTTGATGGAAAATTTCGTCCCAGGCCTTGAAAAGGAATAGTTTCAGAGACTATAAATAAATGGGGAGTAGTGCAGATCTTTCTCTCCAACTCCACCCAGACATAGAAGTCTATTGGAGCCCCATTTTGATGCCAGACCCAGTAGCGAAATCCAAAATGTTTAGAGGCCCAGACGAAGTAAGGTGGACTCCAGGATATCTTTCTTGTACACTTCCGCATTGATCTTGACGCTTTGATCGACGAAAAGAGAGGGGTTTTCCAATGAGCTGCAATGAGGAGTGCTCGGTAGTTCTCCCTTTGGCATTAACGTCCTCAGGGGATTGAGCAAGCATATTGATGTTTTGACTGTTTGCTTCCGCCTGGACAGTGAAAATCTTTTCTTCTGTCTGAACGATGTTGCACTGGTAGAATCGGATCAAGAAATCTTTGACCAATTTCTATTTAATCGCAAAGCCTCAGCCATTCTCCTGTTTGCCACCTGGAGAAGCGTTCGTTAGGCATTCCAACCCCCGAAGGAGTTGCAGTTTGTACAAATGAATACAAATTTACTGCCCTACTTGCTTAGTCACAGTAAATGTGACGATTACACACTACATGGACTTATTCAGAAGCATCCGTACTGACCCAACCAGAAAAGTTATTCTTATTCACGCATGCGCATTATAGTCTATTCTCATGAGCTACCACGTTACTTTGTGGCCGCTTAGTTTATTTTTGTTATGTTAATGGTGTCTCAATATTTTCAAACAGACCTAATATATTTCTATTTTTTCAGTTTTTAAAATATTTGCAAAACACGAAGAAGTTCTTTGGTGTTCTGAAACAACAGATTGATTTTTATCTTTGACAAAAACTCATATTTAAGCCTTACTTATAGTCTATTTTCATCATTTATCTGTAGCTCTTACTCAGATAAGCCATTCATATAAATGCGAGTAAACACTGCAAAAACAAATTATAGTATCCCCCCTATACGTGCATTATGCTAAAAATAATTCTGCTCTCGAACAAAATGGGTACAATACCGAAAAACACAGAGTAGTTCTAAAATTCGTCGAAACAGTTATAATTTTATATTCCGAAGAAAACAACCAGAAGCCACTAAACAAAAAAATTACCGAAAAGTACCCGCGGAGAGCGTGCGACATCGTTTGACCTTCACCAACTACTGAGAGTAGTAACGTAATTTATTGTGTACAAATATTTCCGTCGATGATACGCGCACTTCCTAATTTACTCAATGACTACGGAGAATTGCGAGCTGCGATAGATAACGGTTAACCGGCAAATGCGGCGAGTTTATCGTTCTAACCGCAATTTCCGGCATTCCCTTCCTAATAGAAAAATAAAAAACCCCCGTGTAAAGGGAACGGGCATCTGATCACCTCATTTTTATTATTTAATCTGTCCAGCTGCGAGCAACCACACCTTTCGCCAAATTAATTGCAGCACATCGATTCAATACATTAGATTAGATACGGTATTACGTAACTGCAGAGTAATAAGGCATAATGAGATTAGACGGGCTGATACACCATCAGCTTTTGAATGCTTTTATAAAAATAAAAATATTTAAGGCAACTAACATTTTGATTTCTATAATAAGATTTTTATGATCATTTCTGCAGTTTTAAATTATAAGATAATTATAAGATTTGAATACTTGAATCAATCTATCAAAACTATGACCCGGTATGTGGAGAAAAACTTTTTCTAATCAAATTATGGGGTTTTTGAAGAAACATGCACTACACTGCAATTAATTTAAATTCCGCTAATTTTAAATATTAAAGCACGCATGTGAGTACTGGAATAAATAGGCTATTGATTCAAATGGCTTCTGGGCTGGGAACGTAGATGATATATTCATACCGCAAAAATGGAAAGCCTGGTTTCCTTTCACCACTTCAATCAGGAGATGTTTTCATCCTTGACTGTGGTTTTCCTAAGGTCAAAGAATGCCTTAAAAATTAAGATCACTTGATGTGCAGGATTAACTAATAATTACTTTGTTATTTTACAGGTAAAATTTTTAATACCCAAAAAGGTGTATGCTATTAAGATCAACTCTAGTAAATTATTAAAATCATATATGTTTATACTTACTCAATGCGATTTATGAAAGTTAAATTGTTTTTCAGCCATAATCGAAATACATATAATAATTGCTGTGGCATTTAAAGCTTGATGTATCGATTTAGGTCGATTTTAAATGGGTACTCACAGTTTCTGCAACCTTATCCAATCTTAAATTTATCGTAAAGTTATCTAATTTTAAAGAAGATAAAATGTTTTATTTTTTCGGTGATATAAAAATATATTATTTAAGATAGGGAAATAACAAACGTAGTAAATTATTCTAATGATTGTTTGTCCCAGTATTCCATTCGATGGGCTTCCTAAAAATTGCAAATAAGCAAAACCAAAATTTTAAGTGGTTATATCAATATTAAGACACTTTGTGGTTTATAGTGGCCAACTTTTTCTAGAGGTTACATACGCGTATACATGGCGGAAAGGGGGTACTATAGTCTAGCCGGTCCAAAAATACGATTTTTTATTTGGCATTTTCTTACAGTTTGGAGTCTTGAGAATGTGGCCGTAAAATAATACAATGAAATTCGTCAAATTGACCGAGATATAAAGGTTTAGATTTAAATCTATTTCAGAGGCTATGGTATATGGTGAAAATTATGTCGTTGAAAAAAAAAGAATGCGTTAGCTACGTACAAAAGCGTATGGGTACGAGACTACGTAATGCTAAAATAAACAACAAAGGCATCGTTGGAAAAAGAACAGGGAAAAAGCAAATCAAAATACTTCTAATTGTTAAAATTGTATGAACTTTCCAGTTTAGTTTCACCATAAATGTTTTTAAATTAGCAGCACATTTTTATATATCTTTTTACTAATCTGCATAGTGTGTAGGGAAGAAAGTAAAAATTATGTGCATTTATCTTTAAACTTTGATGGTACCCATATTTTTTGGATTTATTGTCATAAGTGTCTGTCACTTCATTATTACGGATTCTTCAAAAGTTTTCGAGGCGATCCATTACGAACCTTTGCGGATAAAATTACCATTAAAAATTTCTTCTCATTGATAAGAATGGTAAACGCAAAAGTCACAAATAAAATCTGCTGCATCCTGAGCACACAGAACATAACAAAAGTGTAGTTCGCCACCTTTTTCAAATTATTGACAAAGCATATCTTTAATTTTATATTTTTTCTGTATTCAGCAAGATTAAACAGATTTATGTATCTCGTCTTTAGACTTAAAATTCAAACTTTGAGTTTCAGAGTCCGAAGAGCTAGTTTACGAAAGAGTTCCTTTTAGATCTTTCTTCTTTTTATTAAACCATTGTCCTTATCTTAGTCTATAGTTTTCTCTTCAATTCTTTCAAATTTTTTTCCTTTATTTTAAGCTTTCTCATTGCTATATTTATCTTTTTCTTCTTCAGATTTCTTTTTATTTTATTTATATATTATATATAACGCAGCGTAGCAATCAGAAATGTAGTGCTGCTTTGGCCTTCCTCCCACGATCCCTGATACAAGGAGAAGTAGCAATGGTGATATAGCTTACAAAATCCTTGATTGATTTCATGGTATAAAAAAGGGATCTAGAATATTACCGTAGGCCCAGTTGAAATTACAGATAACTCATCTTCGGTTACTAGGATTGATAAGATAGATTCCAGTCTTGGGGAAGCCACATACGGCTTTGAGTACATTGGCAACCTTTATGATTGAGAGTTGACTAGAGTTTTTTTTTAAATCCTTCTGTATGAATTTTCTTATAAAAAAAGTCACACTCTTCAGAATACCCGGTGAGACATGTCTAGCAAAAAGCATAGGAGCACTATCCTGTTCTCTTTTGAGAAGTGATCGGCGAGGTGGAACTGTTATAAATATCTAGGAATAATAAAAATTTATTTTCGTTTGAAGCTTTTAGTTATTCAACCAAAATTTTTGAGAATTAATAAATAGTTTATAAAGGACCTCTTAGAGTGTAAGTTTTTTTTACTTCGGAAGAATAAACATTGCTGGAATTAAGCTGCCCGCTGCGTCCAGTGGGCATCACAATAAGATGTTACAATTTTTCCCGCAATTCGTAGCTCCTCAGATCTTTTTGCTTTTAAATTATCGATGTTGTAAATATTAGATAAATGACATTTTTCTTTATCCATCACTGTTAAGAAGCTTTTACTTTTCAACATTTGCTTTGAATCCGACTGAAGCTCCTTACTTGAGACTTGTGAAGGCTTATGTTACTATCTCTCCGCATGAACATAGCAGCCCACATCTTTCCACTAACTCAAGAATAACGGAACAAAGCTCTATGATTATCATTCCGTAATACACGTTGCAATATAATATAACATATTTGCCGAACTGTTTTGCTTGATCAGAGTAAAAACGGGGTTTTCGTCGCCATTTTCAATATATTTCAAGATTTCTTCGAGACAACTATTTCGCCTTTTGAATTTAACGTGTGTACTTACATGGTAACTGCAAATAAAAAAGTTTCGGCTAGTCAAGCAACAATATAAGGACAGAATGTAGACTGAATTAAAGTTTGAAATTGCTACATAAACATCTTATTCACTGAATTTGGCACCTTTCGATTATCGTTTTTCTGCAAGTAAAAAAAATGTTCTAAAAAAGCTCTGCTCAAATCAAACAGTCAAATTGGTAGTAAATGAACATTTTGAGAATCTTTGCTTTATCGTATCGTAGTTGGCCAATAAGTTATGCACAAGATCACTGGGGCAAGCACCATAATTTTTATTATATATTTTGAATTTCACATTTTGCTGTGGACAAACACATTATTGGAGACTTACTACCCTGCGTTGGGAATTTTTCGAAGCACTTTGTTCCCCACAAGATATGCTCTAAGACTACTGCATAGATTATTACTTTGTTTTTCAAAGAAGCTTGGATTTTCTTTCGTTCAACCAATATAATTTACGAAATTGTAACCCGAGTTGTTTGTGCTTGTTGAATATACCTGTTCTGCAAGTCAATCTTCTATCGAGGTGTAGTTCCACGTATTTGGCTCATTCATGTAGTTGTTGGTTGTTAAGACTACTGGCGGGTAGCTGCTCGTTCTCATAGTAAAAGTAACATGTTAAGATTTAACTTCGTTTATTTGAATTTTCCATATTTTAGGCTATCTAGAATTTTGTTTAGATACGCTGATTGTGGGAGGCGAGGACAACCACATCATCGGCATAAGTAGCCGTTGTAACCAATCGATATGTAGGCAAGACTACCTATGCATATGCAGTAAATAGCTCCTAAGGGACTACCTAATTTATTTAATGGGGGAAGTATTTTCTTAGTTTGTAGCATAAACCTTCGTGCCCCACCTTATCTAAAGCTTGAGTTACGTCTACAAATACTGCAAAACAGTATTTCCTCTCTTCCATATCTCTATGTATTTTGTCTACTATCCTATGTATTTTCTCGACTGTTCTTTGTTGGTTTCGGAAACCAAATTGGTGCCTAGGAATTAATTTTTGGTCATCTGAGATTGACATTATTTAATGAAAGAAAATAATTTTAATTATTAGCGCTACAGCCCTTTAAAGGGCCTTGGCTCGCTCCACAATATCTCTCCACTGCTTTCTATCCTCCGCCTTCATTCTCCATCTCCGCACTCCTAAGGCTTTTATATCCTCCTCTACATCGTCTCCCCATCTTTTTTCTGGGACGTCCTCTTAATCGTCTTCCCTCTGACTTTTTCTCGTATGCTGATTTTGGCGTTCTCTCTTGTTGCATCCTGTGCACGTGACCTAACCAAGCCAGTCGCTTACTCTTTATTACTGCTATGATATCTGGTTCATTATAAAGCTGCTTTAGTTCCTCGTTTCTTCTTATTCTCCATTCTCCTCTTTCTTGTATTGTGCCAAACACCTTCCTTAGTACTTTCCTTTCAAAGATTTGGAGTCTGTTTTTATCGTCTGATGTTAATGTCCAAGTTTCGGACGCATACATTACTGTGGGTCTAACAATTGTCTTGTATATTTTTAATTTACTCGATCTTGATAGGTTGCGGGAGTTGAAAATGTTTTGTAACGCATAATAGCATTTGTTTCCGGAGACTATCCTTGCTCTTACTTCGGCCTTCGTATCATTTGTCTCGGTTAAAATACTTCCCAAATACTTAAATTGCTGTACCCTTTCTACCGGTTTGTTTCCAAAAAGTTGCATTCGACGTTGGGCTTGACCTCCTCTTTCCTGTCTTGACTGGAACATGTACTTTGTTTTAAGTTCACTTATTTTTAGGCCCGCTAATTGTGCTTCCTTTTCTAATTCTCTATAGGCTGTCTTAAGTGCTTCACTTGTTCTTGCCATAATCAGCACATCGTCGGCATATGCTAGATATTGCACTGACCTGTTGTATAACGAGCCTCCAGGGTTGATTCGTATGGCTCTTATGCATTTTTCCAACACTAAATTAAATAAGGTCGTAGATAATGGATCACCCTGTTTAAGACCTGTTGTCACCTCGAATTCCTCTGACATATTCGTACCTATTGTAATCTTACTTTTGGTGTTTTTCAGCGTCATCATAAGTCCTTTCAATTTATTTTGGACTCCTAATTCTCCCATCGCTGTTTCCAGGTACTCTCTCTTCACACTATCGTAGGCCATTGTAAAGTCTATAAAAACCTGATGAACATCTATATTGTACTCGTAGCATTTTTCTAGGGTTTGCCTGATTGTAAATATATGGTCTACTGTGGACCTGCCCCTTCTAAAACCACTCTGGTATTCCCCTATTATCTGCTCAGTGAAAACTTCCATTCTGTTCGCTAAACTTTTGGTGAATACTTTATATATCACATTAAGGAGGGAGATTCCCCTGTAGTTATCACACCTCTGTTTATCTCCTTTTTTGAAAATGGGGCAGATTAGGGCTTTACTCCATTCTTCGGGCATCACTTCCGATTCCCATATCTGTTTCACGAGGGCTTGTATTTTTTTTAATCATCTCTTCCCCCTGTATTCTTTATTAATTCTGAATTTATGCTGTCTTCGCCCGCGGGTTTGTTGTTTTTAAGAGCGTTAATTATTTCTCTTGTTTCATCCAGTGTTGGGGCTTCGATGTTTAGGTGGGGGCCGTAGATCCGTTCGTGTCCTTGGTTTAAATTCTGGTTATCTCTTTCATAGTCTTCATTTAGTTCTTCTTTAAAGTATTCCGCCCATCTATCCATGACTGCCTTCTCGACTCCAATCAGCTTCCCTTCCTTATTTTTTATGAACATTGTTTTGGCTTGAAATCCTTGCTTACTCTTTTTAAGTTCTTCATAAAATTTCTTCGCATTTCTTTGCTGATAGTGCTGCTCCATTTTTTCTATTTTCTCGTATTCACACATTCTCTTCTTTCTTCGGCATATTCTATTCGCTTCTCTTCTTCTATTTTGATAGTTTTCTATTGTTTGCCTTGTAGCTCTTTGTAGCATTCTTCGCCTTGCCTCTTTCTGCCTCTCGTGTGCTTGCTTACAGTCTTCGTCATACCAGGAATTCCTCGTCCTTTTTCTTTTCTCCCAAAACTTCTTTGGCTGTTTTGTTGATTGTATTTTTATTTCTTGCCATTTTTCCTCTATAGTTGTTTGTTGCTTGTTACTTCTTGACACTGTTTCCTTAATTTTTCCTTCATATTTAAGTCTAGTCTCCTCTTGCTTCAACACCTCTAAATTATATTGCTTGCTTTTGTTTTCAACTTTTGGTTTCCTGGAGATCTGTTTAAACTTTTGTCTGTATACCCCCTTAACCAGAAAATGGTCAGAGGCGACTTCTGCTCCACGCCAACTTCTTATGTCTATGATGTCTGGTGAATGTTTATTTTCTATCAGTACGTGGTCGATCTGGTTCCTGGTGACTCCGTCTGGGTGCCGCCATGTTTCCTGTGTATTCTTTTATGTGGGAAACAGGTGCTTTTAATGATCATTCCGTTGCTCAAGGCAAAATCTATTAGCCTTACACCATTGTCGTCACTCTCCTGGTGAATACTGTATTGTCCTACTGCCTCTCCATATTCTATCTCCTTCCCCACTTTGGCATTCAGATCTCCAAGCACTATTTTCACATCTCTTCTTGGTATTGTACTGACCACCCTTTCTAGGTCCTCGTAGAATTGGTCTTTAATCTCTTGGTCTGCTACATCCGTTGGTGCATGACAGTTTACGAATGTTATATTGTACCATCTTCCTTCTGTCCTTAGTGTGCAGATCCTTTCATTAATCGGTTTGAATTCTTTCACCATATGTCGTTTGCTTCTGTGGACTAGGAAACCCATGCCTAAGGTAAAAGTGTCGTTTCCACTATTAAACAGCGTGAAGTCTTTAAAGTCCATTATAGCTTTACCCTTCCACCTTATCTCCTGTAAGGCGGCAATATCTACTCTATATCTGATGATTTCCCGTTGTAGTTGTTGCATAGTTCCGACTCTATGCAGACTTAGGACGTCCCAAAAATCAAATCTTTGTCCTTTTTCCTTTGCTGTTGTCGTCTATTATCCATCCATCTTTGTTGTGTAGCGTTTTTAACAGTGCTGTTTTACGGGGCAGGGAAAATAAGGCCTATAGGATGTTATGATGATTCACCTGATTTTGGTGTGTTGATAATCTGCACTGCTTTCCGTTGACTTGTCGTAAAGATTGCTTTGTATATTTATGTAAGGGGTCGAATTGATTTTCTTGGCAGTTGATTTATAATTGTTTCCGTAATTATATCGTAATCTGGAGCTTTTTGTGTTGATCTTCTTTATTAATTTATCTGCCTTCTTTATAGTGATTAGAGTGTTAAATTTATTTGGGAAGGCAATTATAAGTAGCTTAAGATTTTCCTTCCTTCTTCTGAGCATTGGCAAAGAAAACGCTAGATGTTCGGCAAAAGCTGTCAACTTGTGTTTGTTACCTCAAACCCAGTTACCATCTTTCTTTTAATAGCAGGTATAGATCAACCAATAAACGTTGTAACTTTTATGAAATGAATTAAAAATTTAAGTTTATTTAAAAATAAATACTAATCACTGTAAAAAGGAGCAACGGAAAAAACTAGTTTGTAAATAAACCAAATAAATCAACAATCGCATTCGTATTTCTGCTATTTCTTTTCTTTTTCTGTTTAATTGATTATGCGTAACTTATGAACATAGCATTTTAAATGCTAACGCTTTCTAATAAATTTTAGATAACCTTTTTTACCGTTCTGTGTTATTAAAATATAATTTAGTTTAATTCGAGTAAGAAACTGAAACAAAAAAAAATTTTTAAGAAACGATGTGTGTTACAGATTGAAGTGTAGCACAAATGTTATTATAACTACAAAAGTTTGATTAAAATAAGAGCACACGAGTTATAATTACTGGTATTTCCTTTTATGGTGCATATTAAACATATAAAGAGGTGAAATAAACATATACTTGTTTCTCAATCAGACATTAGTTCTACAACGATTGATTCGCAATTCTGTCCTAGAAATTAGCTCTTTCTATATACACAAAAAAGCTGTTTATAGGTTCTACCGTCCCCCGTCTAAGAAAATTCGGAAGCAAATGAGAATCAAAAGAACCTAAATCACGTGAATAAAGTAATTAAAAACAACTTCAAACTTTATTTTAGCCCATTTTTTTGTCTAAACAATAGAGATTGAAAAAAGACAGTATTATGCTTATAAAATATGCTTGTGCAATCACAACAAAAAAATTTCTCTAAAGAGCCAAAATCAACACCATTATTTTAGTTGCTAATTAAATGCGAGAATGATTTCTCTAGGAAGAGAGCTTTTAATACTACAGCTATAATCTTTAATACACAGCAGCCAGATATCACTCATTTCTGGGTGATTACCTATTCCATAAATACTGTTACAAAATCAAACCTACCTTTTCTTTACAAAACATCGAGAAATCTATGACTCTAAGATACGGTTACAATTGTTAAGTTGTAAATTACTTTGTGTTTCTTTATCCAGTTTGGTTATTTACTAATGGAGTGAAGTGGCAATGGAACCCGTATTGGTATAATAATAACGTGCAATCTTTAAGACTTCTCGGCATGATCCTTATGTTTGTGTATCGGGCTAGAAATTTGTTTATTGAGATTTTGACATATCAGGGGTTTGTTCAAAATCTGGAAGACTACATTTAGTTCGGACTATTCAGGCAGTTAAAGTCGTAAGTGCCCGAATTAAACGAAACCCTCTTCGTAAGCAGAAGTTTATGTCTTGGGAGATGCATATTTTCAAAACTTTTATATCTTGTATTATTAAGCAAGACTTAGGACTAGCTAATTACAAAAGACATACGAAACTTTTGCTGACAGACGCTTTAAAGAAATGTAGAAGAGACAAAAGCTAAGAGGTTGTTGATTAAGTATACGCAGAGTGGCTACAGATAAATTTTGTTCATGGATTGATAAATGTTTATAGTGAAGAAATCTTTCAATAAACAAAATTACAAGGTATACACTAGATGGTTTAAAGAAGCATCTTAACTAGTACCAAAGGTTCGGAGAAGCTATCATCCAGCAGCTGTAATGATTTGGCTGAGAGTGTGTTATAATGGAACAATCAACATTTATTTTTAAGAGTCAAAACCTTGTCCGTTATGTATTAATACAATGTTTTGAAAATTGTAATGAAACTTCGGAATCAGACACTTTTTTGAGGCGAATCTTGTATTTTTCAACAAGACTTTCCACCCGCCCACAAGACATGGTAAATCCAAACTTAGCTGAGCAACAATATGCCTCATTTTCTAACAATATAGAATTGGTCTTCTGGTAACCCCGATCTCAATCCATCAGATTAAAAATTATAAGCAGTTTTAAAGAGTGCATTTGCTCAAAGGAAAGACCCGCATATTGATTCTTTGAAGCGAGCCATGACTGCTGCAATCAATAATTTTCCAATGGATGTAATACGTGCTGCCAAGACGAGTAGGTCGGGCGTCTTAAAGCTTGTGTAAAGGCAAGGTTGGCCATTAAAAAAAATCCGTTACAGTTATGCTTTCCAACAGTCATTTAATTCATCCTGAAAATATTATGCAAAAACAGTCAGTCATTTTACTTTGTCTTTCTAATCAGTGGGTAATAATATTTCAAAGCATTTTTTAAAATTATGTTAGCTTGAGTGAAGTAGACGTATCTAGTGTGACTACTGTACAATGTACTATTATTAATTTTTTGTCTGACATACATGATACGAAAGTGTAAAATGTAATCCATTTGCGTTATCCGCGCACTAGTCAATGGTCTCATTTTTGGAGACCATTACACTACTTTGCCGAAAGGGCTGCCACGAGTGCTATAAACATTGGTAGCGAGAAAACAATTACAAGTATACAGATAAACCTAAAAAACTTCTGGTAATCATTTGTACGTTATGCTTATTAATTTTCTTCGCCAATAACCCATAATTAGTACCACCTACTGTTGCATATTCTTAAGACGGGTTAAGATTGCGTACTGGGAAAAACCATGGAAAGTTCCAATCCGGAGTGTATTATTGCTGCAAGGTAATTTACCAAAGCAACAAAATCTTGGAGCTCCTGAAAGACGCATTATAAGAAAATAAATTGGAGAGCATGGTCGGTTGAATAATTTGGGTACACTAGGTTTCGTTCTTACTCTCCTGCTTTCCATGATACGAACATGGGTGTATATAAATATATAAAGCATAACGGAAAATGTTTATAAAAATAAACTTTAATGCAATTGCTTAAATATTTACTTAATAAATAAATTCTTAAAAACTCTGCTGTGAACTTCAGACCAGTCATGATGAACGGAACTGAATGTAATGCCGAGGTCAGTATGGATCGTTTGAATGGAAACATATCGTGGCGTTCACGAAGGATTTCGCACTATGCTTGTCGAAGAATGGCTGTGTTGGATTTGCTGGCACAGCCCCATAATTTGATGCTATATGTTCAGATGAGAATTATTATGGACTTTTATAAGAGAAGTCTTTCTTCCAGTGACAAATGCAAACTTTGTCCAAGCAGCCAGTATAATTCTTTAAATCTCAGGTCAACTTGCTTCCTCTTTATGTGAGTCTTCCAGGTGAGGTAATCATCACAATGTAGTCCTAAATAGCAAACTGGAGGAACTTGTGGAATGACGACATTATTTATATATACTGGTCGACAGTGACCTTTTCTTAAAGTGAAAGTTACTTGCATTGATTTGGAGTCGTTCATTTCAATTTTCCACTTAGTAGTCCAGTTTTTTGTAGAACATTCAGATGATCTTGTAGGTATAAACATGCTATTTCGGGATTTTTATGGGTAGGTATATCTGTGGTGTACAAGAGATAAAATTTGGGGTCCAATATACTTTCTGGTGGCACTCCATATTCTATTTAGAAGGAATCTGAGGCTTCACCATTGACTTTAGTTTGAAACTGACAATCGTTTAAATAGGAACAAATTGAAATATGGTGGCAGAAGAAGCTTGATCTTGTAGAAAAGACCAGCACACCATACCTTATCGAAACTTGACATATATCCAAAAGAATTTCATTTAGGAGTAATCTAATTCTGTAGAACAAGAGATTTTCTAGTAATTTGAAGTTGGTTGATAGTACACTTATGGGTCGATACGATAAGACGTCATTTGGATCTTTACCGAACTTGAAAATTATAATTATCTCCGCCAACTTTAGCTGCTGGTGGCAGTACTATAGTCCTAAGATGGTGTTAAAGATGTATATGAGCATCGCAATAACTTTTCTGGGGAGTTCTTTCAACATTTTATCGAAATCTGGTGATTTTCTGTTATTTAAGCGAATGATTTTATGCTTGAGTTGTTTAGGGGTAAATAAGCTGATAAAATCTGTTAAAGATAAAAGACTGTCGAGAAAGTCTTGGATGTCTTGGTGTGGTACGTTGTCATTAGGTGTAAACACTTCAGTGAAGTGATGAGGAAAAAATCAGCCTATGTTTCGTGCCCATGGGCCAGACGTGGAGTTGAGTTTAGGAAGTGGGGGATTTGGCTGAAGTGGTTTACGTGCAGTTTTGATCGGTCGCAATATTGAGATTAGAAATATATTCTTGAAATGATTTGTAGTGTGCTTTCTTTAATTTGGATTTAAGTTTGTTTGTAAGCTGGTTGTATGCCGTTATAGTGGCTGGAGCGAGACTGC
Organism: Sinelater perroti; assembly: GCA_036346155.1. Lineage (NCBI taxonomy): Eukaryota > Metazoa > Arthropoda > Insecta > Coleoptera > Elateridae > Sinelater > Sinelater perroti. Next base: position 26,676,986 of record JARFIY010000248.1, on the reverse strand, counting down.
AATGTCATCTTGCACGGAATTTTTTGTCCACAATTAGTTTCTTATATCTAATAGAGGCATGTGAGGCATAGATTGATGGATTGCATGTATGAGGATTTATTTTAAAATACTCACAGCTTTGTCTATTTTAGCAGAGCTAGTGAGCGTTACTTTGAGATTTGTGGTTTCACTGATTACGTTTCGATACTCAGTTTTTGAGTTATGCAATTTAGTTGCGGATTTGATGCTTATTACAGTAGTGGGTAGTGTTGCTGCTATTGGCGAGTGGTCAGATGAGAGCTCAAAGTTGGATTCTATATCCAGATAGGAATTAAAGGTGCAACTGGTAACAAAGAAATCCAGGAGATCTTGTGCTTTGTCCGTTTTGGTGTGCTAATAAGTAGGTGTACCTGTTGATAAGAAACTTTAATTTATTCCATGTAGAACCTCATCTAGTTCTCTGTCCTTGGTGGTAGTAAGCCAGGAACTCCAGAGAGTATTCTTGCAGTTGTAATTGCCTCAGCGGACCAAGTTAAAGCAGAAATTGTCCAAAAAATAGTAAATGTCAAGCATTATTCCATATGTATGTGGATAACGCTAGATATGTCTCATACAAACCAACTAGTTTTTGTGATACGCTGTGTGCTGCTTACGGGAACTTTTTTTGAACAATTTTTAACTTTTATTCCTAATTGTAGCTATAAAAATGAAGCGATGGTAAGTACTGTAATGTAGGCCCTGGATTTTCTAGGTTTTGATTTAAATAACTGTAGAGGGCAGAACTACGATAATTCTAGCAACATTTCTAGGCGCTTCAAAGGTAAAAAAAGTAAATCATCTATATATATTTTTACAACTAGTTGGTTCTGCAGCTTGGGAGAGCAGCAAATACTCTTTTAAATGTTTTTCTTTAAAACAACAAATCTATAACTCTTTCATTTTGTCGACTAATAGATGGGATATCTTGCACTCTCATTAAAAAAAAAACCTTTACCTTTAAAAGCTTTGCCGACAATCTAATGGAATACCCGTGCTGGTATCAGTCAAATCGTAGCAGGAGGTTTTTGATGTTCTAAGATAAATTACCCATAATACTGAACAGACTAAAAACGCACAGTATGAAGCAGCTGGAACAATTGGAAAAACTTTAGTCTTCAGCATTAATAATATGTTTCAGAAACATTTTTCTTTAAAGAAAAAACACAAACACAACAAAGGTAATTACTCTGTACAATATTTTGGAAACTTTTATAGACACTCTTCGAAAGGAAGATAAGTTCTCAAAACTAAAAAACAAAGCAAAATTGATGTTTAGAAAACAGAGATTGCAAGAAAGAGAAAGCCTTTGAATGAAAATTTGAAAATGAAGATGGACATTACGAGTTTTCTGAGTCTTCGTTATTCTTCTTCTCCTTAAAGTGCCTTATTCATTATTGAATGTTGGCAAAATTTTTAGTGTCTCTTATCAACTCATGTGTACTCGTGTGGGTCCAATCTCTAATGTTCTTAAGCCAGGAGCATCTCCTGCGACCTCGTCCTCTTTTGCCTTCAACTTTTCCTTCCATAATGAGCTGCAATGTATTGTATTTGTCATTCCGATATAAATGTCCAAGATAAGCTGTTTTCATTTTTAATAGTTAATAGAGTTCATTTCTTCTATTCATTCGTCTCAGGACCTCTGCTCTGTCCAAGATATACGTAGCATTCTTCTAAACACCCAGTAATCAAAAGCTTGTATTCTCTTTTCTGTATTAGCCTTGAAGGTCCATGCTTCAGCACCATATAATAGTATTGAGTATATGTAGCACTGCACAAATTTGTATCTGGTTGTAAGACGAAGACTACGGTTGGTAAGTAGTTCCTTGAGTTTTTGGAATGCTGAACTTGTGTTTCTATTCTTATTTTATTTCCGTTTCTGGGTCTCCATTTTCTGTCAGCCAGCTTCCCAGGTATTTGAATTTTGTACTTTCTCTATTTGTCGATTATATATTATAAGTTGTGTTTGTGCTATTGGTGTTTTGCTGAAAATCATGTATTTTGTCTTTTAGTATTTATCTTTAACCCTATTGCGTCTCCTTCACGGCTTACTGCATCCATCAACCGGTGTAGTCTTTCTAGGCTATCCGAGATTATTGCGGTGTCGTCAGCGAACCTTATATTATTAAAAGGTTTACCGTTTATTTTTATTCCGTCTTCGGAATTTTCTAGGGCTTTCGCAAAAATTGTCTCTAAATAAATATTAAATAATAGTGGTGAGAGGATGCAACCTTGCCTCACTCCTCTTTTAATTGAGATAGCTTCCGTATTTTCATTATCTGTTCTCACTGTGGCGTTTTGGTTCCAGTATAGGTTTGTAATAGCTATTATGTCTTCTTGTTCAAGTCCTTTCTCAGTCAATACTGTCAATAGTTCGTTGTACTTTACACGGTCTAAGGCTTTTCATAGTCGGAAGCACACGTAGATATCTTTTGTTGGTCACGGCATTTTGTAGAGAACTGACAGGCTAAATAGCGCTTCTCTGGTACCAAACCCTTTTCTAATTCCAAATTTGAGTCATAAATGTTTATAGTGAAGAAATCTTTCAATAAACAAAATTACAAGGTATACACTAGATTGTTTAAAGAAGCATCTTAACTAGTACCAAAGGTTCGGAGAAGCTATCATCCAGCAGCTGTAATGATTTGGTTGAGAGTGTGTTATAATGGAACAATCAACATTTATTTTTAAGAGTCAAAACCTTGTCCGTTATGTATTAATACAATGTTTTGAAAATTGTAATGAAACTTCGGAATCACACACTTTTTTGAGGTGAGTCTTGTATTTTCAACAAGACTTTCCACCCGCCCACAAGACATGGTAAATCCAAACTTAGTTGAGCAACAATATGCCTCATTTTCTAATAATATAGAATTGGTCTTCTAGTAACCCCGATCTCAATCCATCAGATTAAAAATTATAAGCAGTTTTAAAGAGTACATTTGCTCAAAGAAAACACCCGCATATTGATTCTTTGAAGCGAGCCATGACTGCTGAAATCAATAATTTTCCAAGGGATGTAATACGTGCTGCCATACACGAGTAGGTCCGACGTCTTAAAGCTTGTGTAAAGGCAAGGTTGGTCATTAAAAAAATCCGTTACAGTTATGCTTACCAACAGTCATTTAATTCATCCTGAAAATATTATGCAAAAACAGTCAGTCATTTTACTTTGTCTTTCTAATCAGTGGGTAATAATATTTCAAAGCATTTTTTAAAATTATGTTAGCTTGAGTGAAGTAGACGTATCTAGTGTGACTACTGTACAATGTACTATTATTAATTTTTTGTCTGACATACATGATACGAAAGTGTAAAATGTAATCCATTTGCGTTATCCGCGCACTAGTCAATGGTCTCATTTTGGAGACCATTACACTACTTTGCCGAAAGGGCTGCCACGAGTGCTATAAACATTGGTAGCGAGAAAACAATTACAAGTATACAGATAAACCTAAAAACTTCTGGTAATCATTTGTACGTTATGCTTATTAATTTTCTTCGCCAATAACCCATAATTAGTACCACCTACTGTTGCATATTCTTAAGACGGGTTAAGATTGCGTACTGGGAAAAACCATGGAAAGTTCCAATCCGGAGTGTATTATTATTGCTGCAAGGTAATTTACCAAAGCAACAAAATCTTGGAGCTCCTGAAAGACGCATTATAAGAAAATAAATTGGAGAGCATGGTCGGTTGAATAATTTGGGTACACTAGGTTTCGTTCTTAGCCTACTGCTTTCCATGATACGAACATGGGTGTATATAAATATATAAAACATAACGGAAAATGTTTACAAAAATAAACTTTAATGCAATTGCTTAAATATTTACTTAATAAATAAATTCTTAAAAACTTTGCTGTGAACTTCAGACCAGTCATGATGAACGGAAATGAATGTAATGCCGAGGTCAGTATGGATCGTTTGAATGGAAACATATCGTGGCGTTCACGAAGGATTTCGCACTATGCTTTTCGAAGAATGGCTGTGTTGGATTTGCTGGCACAGCTCCATAATTTGATGCTATATGTTCAGATGGGAATTATTATGGACTTTTATAAGAGAAGTCTTTCTTCCAGTGGCAAATGCAAACTTTGTCCAAGCAGCAAGTATAATTCTTTAAATCTCTGGTCAACTTGCTTCCTCTTTATGTGAGTCTTCCAGGTGAGTTAATCATCACAATGTAGTCCTAAATAGCAAACTGGAGAGACTTGTGGAATAATTTATATATACTGGTCGACAGGGACCTTTTCTTAAAGTGAAAGTTACTTGCATTGATTTGGAGTCATCCATTTCAATTTTCCACTTAGTAGTCCAGTTTTTTGTAGAACATTCAGATGATCTTGTAGGTATAAACATGCTATTTCAGGATTTTTATGGGTAGGTACAAGAGATAAAATTTGGGGTCCAATATACTTTCTGGTGGTACTCCATATTCTATTTAGAAGGAATCTGAGGCTTCACCATTGACTTTAGTTTGAAACTGACAATCGTTTAAATAGGAACAAATTGAAATATGGTGGCGAAGAAGCTTGATCTTGTAAAAAAGGCCAGCACACCATACCTTATCGAAAACTTGATATATATCCAAAAACACCGAGGTACAATATTTTTTATTTTCCATTGAAGTGTTTATTTTCTGGAAGGTACGGTACCATTATTGAGTCGTAGATTAGTGGTGTCGGAATTGAAACTAGTAATCAAGAATTTCATTTAGGAGTAATCTGTAGAACAAGAGCTTTTCTAGTAATTTGAAGTTGGTTGATAGTACACTTAGGGGTCGATACGATAAGACGTCATTTGGATCTTTACCGGACTTGAAAATTGTAATTATCTCCGCCAACTTTAGCTGCTGGTGACAGTACTATAGTCCTAAGATGGCGTTAAAGATGTATATGAGCATTGCAATACCTTTTCTGGGGAGTTCTTTCAACATTTTATCGAAATCTGGTGATTTTCTATTATTTAAGCGAATGATTTTATGCTTGAGTTGTTTAGGGGCAAATGAGCTGATAAAATCTGTTGAAGGTAAAAGACTGTCAAGAAAGTCTTGGATGTCTTGGTGTGGCACGTTATCATTAGGTGTAAACACTTCAGTGAAGTGATGAGGAAAAAATCAGCCTATGTTTCGTGCCCATGGACCAGACGTGGAGTCGAGTTTAGGAAGTGGGGGATTTGGCTGAAGTGGTTTACGTGCAGTTTTGATCGGTCGCCATATTGAGATTAGAAATATATTCTTGAAATGATTTGTAGTGTGCTTTCTTTAATTTGGATTTAAGTTTTTTTGTAAGCTGGTTGTATGCCGTTATAGTGGCTGGAGCGAGACTTTTTTGTCCACAATTAGTTTCTTATATCTAATAGAGGCATGTGAGGCATAGATTGATGGATTGCATGTATGAGGATTTATTTTAAAATACTCGCAGCTTTGTCTATTTTAGCAGAGCTAGTGGGCGTTACTTTGAGATTTGTGGTTTCACTGATTACGTTTCGATACTCATTCCGGTCAGTTTTTGAGTTATGCAATTTAGTTGCGGATTTGATGCTTATTACAGTAGTGGGTAGTGTTGCTGCTATTGGCGAGTTGTCAGATGAGAGCTCAAAGTTGGATTCTATTTCCAGATAGGAGTTAAAGGTGCAACTGGTAACAAAGAAATCCAGGAGATCTTGTGCTTTGTCTGTTTTGGTGTGCTAATAAGTAGGTGTACCTGTTGATAAAAACTGTAATTTATTCCACGTAGAACCTTATCTAGTTCTCTGCCCTTGCTGGTAGCAAGCCAGGAACTCCGGAGAGTATTATTGCAGTTGTAATTGCCTCAGCGGACCAAGTTAAAGCAGAAATTGTCCAAGAAATTGTAAATGCCAAGCATTATTCCATATATATGTGGATAACGCTAGATATGTCGCATACAAACCAACTAGATTTTGTGATACGCTATGTGCTGCTTACGGGAATTTTTTTTGAACAATCTTTAACGTTTATTCCTAATTGTAGCTATAAAAATGAAGCGGTGGTAAGTACTGTAATGTAGGCCCTGGATTTTCTAGGTTTTGATTTAAATAACTGTAGAGGACAGAACTACGATAATTCTAGCAACATTTCTAGGCGCTTCAAAGATTTTTAGTCTAGAATAAAAAAGTAAATCATCTATATACATCCCTTGCGCGGGCTCTTCTTTACAACTAGTTTGTTCTGCAGCTTGGGAGAGCAGCAAATACTCTTTTAAATGTTTTTCTTTAAAACAACAAATCTATATCTCTTCATTTTGTCGACTAATAGATTGGATATCTTGGACTCTCATTAAAAGAAAACTCTTTACCCTTAAAAGCTTTGCCGACAATCTAATGGAATACCCGTGCTGGTATCAGTCAAATCGTAGCAGGAGGTTTTTGATGTTCTAAGATAAATTACCCATAATACTGAGCAGACTAAAAACGCACAGTATGAAGCAGCTGGAACAATTGGAAAAACTTGTCTTTAGCATTAATAATATGTTTCAGAAACATTTTTCTTTAAGGAAAAAACACAAACACAACAAAGGTAATTACTCTGTACAATATTTTGGAAACTTTTATAGACACTCTTCGAAAGGAAGATAAGTTCTCAAGACTAAAAAACAAAGCAAAATTGATGTTTAGAAAACAGAGATTGCAAGAAAGAGAAAGCCTTTTGGTGAAAATGAAGATGGACATTACGAGTTTTCTGAGTCTTCGTTATAGAAACGTATTATGTTGAAAAAAAAATAGTCCAATCAGAAATACATAAATATTTCACGTTTTTATAGGAAATCACTCGAACAGAAAATGAATCGGCAAAGAGCATATTAGTTATTGTTATATATTAGTATGCTTCCGATTTAGATCAAACATTTCCTGAGGAATATATGCATTTAGCGGCATTTTTAAGTAGTGATAAAAATATTGACAAAAAAGATAAGGATATCAAATCAAAAATACGAAGACTGCTATTATTATTGAAGTGATAAGATGTAAAGTTTACTTTTCCCAACACTGCTTTCTCTAAGTATGAAAGTTTCTAACTGCAGCTTTTAAGAAATTGAAAAACTTTCTGAGATTAACATTAAAAAAAGATGAGTTTGCTAATTCTAAAGCCAAAAAAAGAAATGTTTTTAAATAAAATTTTTTAGATAAAATAAACAATTGTTTTTATTTTTTTCTAATCTATGTGTAAAATGTATGTAAGCATTGTATTAAAGTGTATGTATGTAAGAAAAATTGAAAAATCAAATAAATGTTTTGTCTAAACTATCAACTTCTTTGTGATTATTTGATAACATCTCAAACATGCAAATGTTTGAGGGAAGGTGGATGAAAAATAAAATTGAATTTGTTAAAACTATATCAGCTTAATTTTTGGCTATTCTAATGTTAGCGCAATTTTATTTTAGCTGATTTTATGTATATATCAAACTCACAACTACAATTGCATTATTGCATCCTTAAAATTTTTAAAGCTCGTGATACCTCAAATAAACTAAGCAATAAGTTCGTACATTTTAAAACGCTAATATTAGTTCATTAACAAGCGACAATTAGGTTCAATTCCATTTTCTTCTCAAACCAAATATTTACTTTATCACTTTTGTTTTTGTTTTTAAAATACTTAACGGTTAAATCTGAAAAATTTAGCATGATAGAATGGCATACAACATCATCAAAACAATATATGCAGATGCTTCACAGACGAAACGGCATCTACGAATTTAATAGCCGAATTATTCTGCTAAATTGGCTGCGAAATGCAGAAACTATTTGGCAGATGCCTTGTAACCAGTGAAAACTGGCGATTCTCTACTTTTGTGCAGGGGAATCACGCCGGGTTTGTGAAACCCAGTAGCTGTGTGAAAAAAGCCGACAAAAAGCACGGAGATAATTTACCTTAGGCTTCGCCTTCAAGGATATTAAACTTCAAAAAGTACAGTAGTAAAAGTGAATTTGCAGTTAATGACATGATAAAAATGTCCAACAAGTAGCAGTAACGGACATTACACATAAAATTGTAATACAAATAAACAGAACCATTATTTACCCAAATTATTCTTGATGACCTAATAGTCGTTGTAACATTTGACATTTTCTTAGAATAACGAATAAACAGTTCATTAGTCTTATTAGTGTTGAAACCTGTTTATAATTTACTTCCTCTTCAGTGAGTAATACCCGCTTATGTTTATCAATTTATTATTAATTGCATAACGGACTGAACTTACTAAACTATCGCATTCATTAATGAACGTTACGTAATAAAAAATCGTACGTAGAGCTTCTTGGAATTTTCAATCTGATTTATTTATAAAAATATTTCTAGGTCATGAAGTCATTAGCTCTAGTAGTTACATGTTTATTTTTTATTCAATCGGTGAGATTCAAACATAAAACGAAACGTTGAATCAAAAGCAATGAGCAACCGTTAAATTAAAAAATTCTTATTTTCCTGATTCTTTATGATGCCTGACTATAAAAACCTTTCAATTATCCTATACAAACACTCAAATCATCATCTATAAAATTCTAGAAAAAATTTAAACTTAAATTCAAAAATTTCTTTTTTATACATTATCTTTTTGACATATTCTTTCAATTTGATGCATTTATTTCAACGTTCAACACTTAGCCTATCGACTTTAACATAAAACGTTTTGTTTTTACCTCAAAAATAAGCTTACTTTCTGCTACAACTTCAAAAGCAATTGTGAATTCTTCTCTATTAAGATACCTTTTCAGAATTGTTGCATAATTTCAAATTATTGTTCATCTCTTTTAATGCTTTCCAAGCTAACAAGACAATATATATCAAGACAAATTTTATTTATACTGATGAGTGTGCGCTCCTAAAAATGCAAATATAAATGGCAGCTCAATCTTTTTATTATTTACGTCAGCAAACAGTTTGTTGTTTACAAGCAAAGTGAGCTAATCTCATGTCTATTATTTGTTAATGTTTTTATCTGTTTAGTAAAAAACATATCTTGTCTACTTTGTATAACCAAAAATTCCTTTTGTAATAGTGCATCTAATAGTTTGAACTCTATCTTTAAGATTTTTGTACACTAAACCTAACAGTTATTTTTCTGAATGAGTAGAGAAACACCAGACTTTTGCTTAACTTAAAAAAATTGCTACAAATTTTTATTTGTTCTAAAGCAATATTAGTCCTTATCAAAATGAAAGTGAAGTTCCGAATTGCTCTAATTAAGGTTTAGAAAGTGAATCTGTGTGCGATAGCGATATTGAAACGAATGATAGCGGCACCGGGCCTACGTGTAACAATAATAGTGATGATAATATTCAGGATAATATGCTAAACACTTTAATTTCTCACACTGCATCTACAAGCCTTCATCTTGGGGCTTTCAATTGCATCAGACACGATAATATGCTTTTTATCCACATAACTATATTCCATGAATTAAACTACCTTGTCCTAGAGATACAAAAATATCGTCGATAGACAAAATCGTTTCTGAAATTTTTAAATAGCTTGTATATACACCAAAGGTTAAAAATTTTGGAAAGAACAATTTTAGAAAAAAGTTAAAATTATGAAGGTATCCAATGTTATGTTATTAATGGCTACCAAACCTAAACTACTATTGAGCAGAGCACCCTTTAATGGGCAATACTACTAATTTCTAAATTCTACTTCAATTATTCCCCCCAAAAAAAAATCGCAGTAAAATTAAGCTTTTAGAATATTTCAAACATACAAATGAGAAAGGTAGAATGGATTTGGTTTATCGGTCCAAAGAGGGAAGCCTAGCTAAATTTAAGAACATATCAAGTTTGAAAAAAACCGGTATCAAATTGTGGATAAGATAAATAGAACTGTAGGAGCAAGAATAAAGAAGCTTATCTCTTTCATAAAAATACAGCTTTTTTACAGCATTACAGCAGTAAGAACTTAAATTAGTATACAAAAAGCATGTTGAACAATCTGCATAAATTAGAGAAACGTTCATTTGTGTAAATGAGAAAATATGGTAACTTCCACTAAATGGCAAAGTATTTGTAATTAACAATTGCTATGGAGACCAGGTAACCATGACTGATAGAATAAAAAAATTAGATGGTACTTAATGCTCCAAAATCGTTTTTTTAATAATCGTTTTATATAATACTAATTACTACACTTAATTTGATTTTTTTCATTTTACAGTAGCTGTCAAATAAATACTAATTTACATATTAAATTTGTTATATAATACTTTAAAGGTTGTTGATTTTAAATAATAATATTTTTGGAAAGGCACTATTTTACAACATTTACGTCTATTTATAATTTTGTTTGCGGGTGTTTCCCCCACTACATTAATTTGCCTGAAAATTTTAACCACAAAATATCAAAAATGATTATACTTTAGTGTCTTGCGTTACGTACAAAATTTTGACACTTTGAAAAAAACTGCTAATATCACATAAAAATAATTAAAAACTAACATTGAGGGTGACATATGTAATGAGCAAAATCTTGAGCATCAAACTTAATTTGTCAGATTATTTTTCGTGATATTTTTATAGTTTTCCCATCGAACGCTTTCCCATGTGGTGGATAGAAAAAGATCTAAACATAAATATAAATATAAATATTTTAAAACCAGACTTCTCTTAACAGTAGTAATGATTAAACAAAGAAAATCAAAATCCTCAGTTTACAGCAATTCTGAGACCCTTAATTATAGCAACAATCAACACCAAGAAAGAACCAAAGCTATTAAGAATTATTAAAAAAATATTAAGAAAGTAGTTTACAATGTAAAAACAATAATATAAATAATAAATGGAAAAACTAGAAGAATGATTAAACCAAATAAAAATGAGTAACATTACATCTGATAATGTATTATGTTACAAAGGAGCAGACACAAAAAAAATCAGCTGAGTAAGTTTTATGGGGTTCAAAATAGGGTATTGAAGCGCAATACACGGCATCAGATCCCGATTATGCCGCACAGCCTCTCATACCCAATCCCGACTTCTCACCTCCACGTGGTGAACCCTGCCAACCCAAGCAACCCTACCAGAGATCCGGTAACCAATCCGGGTGGATGATGGGGTCGGGATCAAACGAGAGCGGGAGAAATTGTCCTCCGAAAAGGGGGTTGGGCGTGGGGCTAACTACCCCAGGGACTAGCAATCCCTCTCCCCGGAAAAAATCTACAGTTACGAAACCTTCAGATAAGCCTCGGAAAGGACGGAATTACCGACGACGACTAGCGCAACGAAACATGGAATATGACTTAGGAACTTGGAATGCATTAACAATGCTCAAGCCGGGAGCCCAAAGAAATCTACTTAAAGAAATCGAGAAATACAAAATTGGTATAGCAGCCATACAAGAGACACGATGGATGGGGAACGCCATAAGAAATACTAAAACTCACACAATATTACATAGCGGTAAAGGAAAAGGGATAAGGGAAAGAGGAACGGCTTTCATAGTTGACAATATGCTAAAATCAACCATAATAGACTTCCAACCAACTAATAAGAGGATATGCCGGCTTCGAATAGCAACCAAATTTTTCAATGTGTCAATAATAAACGTGTATGCACCCATAGAGAATGCAGATGATGAAGTAAAAGACGAATTCTACCAACTATTAGAAGGAGCATACGATGCAGCACCAAAGAACGACATAAAAATCATAATAGGAGACTTAAACGCTAAGATAGGGCGAGAGGAGGACTATCAAGGCACAATTGGAAGACACAGCCTGCATCAAGAGTCAAATCAAAACGGAGAAAGGATAATAAACTTTGCAACCAGCAGAAATATGATCGTCAGCTCAACATATCTCCCACATAAAGACATACACAAGGGCACGTGGATCTCACCGGACGGAAATACAGTCAACCAAATTGACCATCTGCTGATCGACAAAAGAGCCGCAACCAGCATAACGGATGTGAAAACCAGACGTGGTGCTTCCTGTGGATCAGATCACTTCCTAGTGAAAATTAAATTCAGATGCAAAGTCAACAGATGCAAACACGAGGAACAGCATCACCAAGAAAAGCTTAACGTAGAAAGCTAAAAGATACAGACACGCTACAAAGATACAAAGAAAACTTAAACAAAAGCTTGAACCAAATTTGGAACAACAATTAAATTTAGAAGAGAACTGGTGCCGAATTAAAACTATAACTATGGAAACAGCCAAAGAGATACTAGGAACTCGAAGAGAACAAATAAAAAGGAATGGTTTGATGGGGAATGAGAACAGGCAATCGAGGAAAGAAACGAAGCATACAAGAAATATATACACAGGCGAACACGAGAAAAAAAGAACTATTTGATGACAAAAGACGAGCGGCGGATAAAATATGCAGAAGAAAAGAGGAAGTATGAAACAATCGGATACAAAATGGAGGAAGACTTCAGAGAAAATCGAAACGAGGAACGCATATAGATATCTAAAACAACTGAAAGAAGGCTTCAAACCCCGAACAAACTTATGTAGAGATAAGTCCGGTAAAATAATAAGCGACACAGAAAACATAAAGGAAACCTGGAAAGGGTATTTTCAAGAACTATTAAGCACAGGATCAAACGATGTTCAACTAGAAACTGACATACCTGAGCCAACAGAGAACGATGATTTCTCAGAACCACCATCCAGAGAAGAAGTGCAGCGAGCTATACAAGCGCAAAAGAATAATAAGACTCGGGCATAGACAAGTCTCAGCGGAGCTGCTGAAACAGGGGGCAATACAATGATGCAATCAATATACTTGCTTATGGCAGACATATGGAAAGAAGAAAGAATGCCAGCCGAATGGAATAAAAGCATAATTTGCCCAATATATAAAAAGGCGACAAATTACAATGCAAGAACTACAGAGGTATTTCACTATTATGCACAACATATAAAGCATTCACGTACATACTAAGTAAAAGCTGCAACCGATCACTGAGAATACATAGGAGAATACCAATCTGGATTCAGATCTGGAAGATCGACCACTGATCAACTGTTCACCGTCAAACAAATTCTAAGCAAAAGTTGGGAATATGACATCGACATATATCAAATATTCGTAGACAAGCATACGATAATATCAACAGAGACAAACTATATCAGATCATGTTGGATTTTAACATACCTGTAAAACTAATCAGACTTGTCACAATGACAATGACAAATACCGAAGCACATATAAGAATACAAAACCAATTGACAGACCCAATAACAATACGGCCTAGCGCCGATGCTATTTAACGTAGCCTTAGAGTATGCAGTAAGAAAGATGTCAGTTAACAGAAACAATCTACTATTCAATAAGTCCACTCAATTGGCAGCATATGCGGATGACATTAACATAATGGGAAGATCAATTGCTGGAGCAAAAGAAGCATACATAGAATTAGAAAATGGAGCAAAGGAGGTTGGATTGCCCATAAACGTGGAAAAAACAAAGATGCTGAAGCAGACAAGGTCAAATAGAATTCGACAAAATATAACAATAGGGGACGACAACATAGAAGTAGTGCAACATTTCACATACCTAGGTGCTACAATCACAAGTGACGGAAATGAAGATGCAGAAATTCGCAGAAGGATAACTCTAGCAAACAAAACATATTTCGCCCTGTTGCCAATTTTTAAATACAGAGACTTACACAGACAAACAAAGATCAGAATTTACAAAACAATAATAAAACCCGTGCTATGTTATGGCAGCGAAACCTGGACTCTCAATCAGAAAGCAATAAAAACGGTGAACAGGAATACTTGGACCAGTATGTAAGGATGGCATTTGGAGAATACGCTATAACCATGAGCTATACCAACATCTTAAAGAACCAGCAATTGAGACATACATACGAATAAACAGATTACGATGGGCTGGACACGTTATCAGGATGGAAGAAGCAAGAATACCCAAGAGAGCCCTTGTGGCGAAAATGGAAGGGAGAAGACCTGTAGGAAGACCCAAGAAAAGATGGGAAGACAACATTGCGGAAGATGCTGCAAACCTCCTGAAAATACGGAATTGGAAAGCCTATGTAGCAGACAGAAGAAGATGGGGGGAAAAACTGAAGGAGGCCATGGCCCGATTTGGGCTGTAGCGCCATAGGAGGAGGATTAAGTTTTATAACAAACAAAAATGTAATCACAAATGTAAAAATGTGCAATCCAATGTCAAGAGCATATAATACTTCATACTATAATCATCAAAACACTGCCAACTGAAAATGATCCAAGTACACGCCTCTACGACAGCAGACGACAAAGAAATAACATAATTATTTTATTAAGATTTGATAAATGCGGATAATCAAAATCAGTGCCAAAACAATGGCTGAACTGACCATAGAATATTACATCCAAAAATAAGCAGGAAAATAGAAAAAGATAATTGTAATAAGAAAAGTAACAAAAATAGAGCAAAAGAATATAAATTACTAAAAATAAAGAAGAGAATGAATAAAAAGTAAAGATTGTTAAAAAATCCAAAAAAAGTAATAACTAGCAATTTAAAATCAGACCCATTTTAATCCTCCCGATTTATTCATGTTAACTGTTGGTGCCTTAGATGTGAAATAAAAATATGAAGAACAACCACAATAAAACCACTGTGAAATAGCCCACGAACTATTGAAAATAATGACCGTACATTACAAAAATGTGGTTAAAGGAAATTGTTAGTCATCGTATAAAAAATCACTCGAGATTTTTCAAAGCTGGTGATTGTTCAACAAGTACCAAGACTGCATAATAAGAATTGACTCAAAGGGGCTTTATTATTGAACACCTACTCACAAGCCTAAATTTTTACTGTAAATATTAAACGTTACCCGTAGCATTATTAAGAACGACGTCGCGACTGAAATCGTGTGGTTTCGATGAAAGGGTTTAAATGTAAAAAATACTTCAATAACAATACTCACATAGAATGTAATACCTGCAGTAAAATTTCGAGAAGGTTTCGTTAAAATTTGAAAGTATTTCTTGTGACCTGAATAGAACACTAGTAAGAAAGAGCAAAAATGTCTACGACAAAAGAACAATTTGATGATCACAATTACCTGCAACATCATGGCAATACTTTTTGTCCTAAGCAAGGGTTGTACTCTGTAACTTGAACACCATTAAACAATTTTGAATAAATTGCAACATATGCATTATTTTAGACCTTAACGATACACATTGTAAAATGCGCTGTCTGTAGTTCTTCGGAAAAAATTAGCTAGCATTTTTTTCTAAAGTAAGTGTTGCTTTTATTTCAATTCATTATCTGTTTTTTAAAACCGATAAAAGTTAAATTAGAAATTGTAAAATATAAAACTCGTTCACGGTATCTGATTCTGGAAGAAGCATAATCTCTTTGAATAGCGAGTAATATTTTTTGACACGGATAATGTTTGATTTTGTTTCCCCGATCGCTTATCAGTATAAATCAAACTTTTTGATAAATGATCTGATTTTATTGCTCCAAAATCCTAAGATATCAAACGCCAATAGGAGGAAAACAAAGTTTGATATTTTAATTGTGAATTATTTTTTAAGAGTTATTTCTACTGGTACTCGTAGTTCCACGTAGGCCACATGGTTCAAGTTTTGAAAACACGCGCAGAAGCAAGGGATATGTGAATGATTTGGTTTAGTTTAGAGTGTCTTGCAAAACTTCCTTTACTTTTTAAACCATGCAGTCTCTGAACTCCCTCTTCATTCGCCATATTACTGTAAAATCATTCGTGTTTTTTACAAACTAAAAACCCAAACGTAGTACAACACAAAGTTAGAAGTCCTGCTTGCGTAACTTTGTACCAATATTTTTACGTATTTCATTCTGAGAATTAAAGTTCCTTAAACCTCGCTGTGTCTTTATCCGAGTTTCATTCTATTTCTCTGATAATACGATTTGTATTTATTTCATCTTAGTTCTTTTGAAAAATTGTGAAAGGTGAAATCATGTCCTGATTAAATGTTTTCCGGCAAATTAAAGCATCTTGTTTAAGGTACACAACAACTTCACTGCCTATTTTAAAAAGAATGCTAATCAGTAAGATGTGCAACGCAAAAACAGAGCTCAAGATAGCTGGTAGACATTTATCTGAGATTTTTCTTATTCCACAATCTCCATTTCGAACGGTCAAGGTAGTCTGTATCTATTGTATTGTTAAGGGAGATTTCAGGAATTTACGTAGGCAGTTACCTTCTATGTAAATTTAAAATAAAAAAACCTCAACGATTTCAAGATATCCAATTTGGGCGATTTAGAAGCAAATTTACAGTTCATACTTGTAATTTATCGTTAGATCCACTTCATTGGCCTGCTGTATAAGAAATGCAAAGTCTGCCATAAAGATTCCAAGCGCATCTCCTAATGAGACGTTATCCAAATACAAGATATATTAAGTTCCAAATTTATTGACTAAGATGAATAGTAACAGTGATCCGTCCCAGTCTTGATAATAATATGCTATTGGCAATAAAAGTTAGAGCTGCTTCTGTAATTGTTTTTTTTTGTCATTATAAAGGTGCACATATTTTTATGTACATCAGTATTTCCTAATTCTCCAACAGATTTGAAAACCAGGCCTTCAAGAATTAAGTCTCATTTCTTGTAACCCTGGAAACCAAAACCCCAGGAAAGTGGGTTGATTACGCTAAAAACGTCTAGCTTATTAAAAAAAAGAGGATTTACGTCTTTTGAAATCTTAGTTAAAGCAACTGGGTATTTTTCATGAAGTTTAGTTAAGACTATTCAAATCTTTGGGTACCATAGTGTCATTAAAGTTCAAAATTAGGCATCTTGACTTTTACTCGGATTGCAAGGCTAGATCCAAGTTTGGTAAAGTTATTTTCAGTTAGCAATTGTGCTGTGGTCAATTGTTTATCTTTTCATCAATGTGGAGAGACCAATAGCTTTTGGCAAGCCAAAACCACATTTTGCTCCATAAATTTTGTTAAACTCACACGCAGCTTATCAACCCCATACTTTTAATTGATTTTAGGAGTCCTCCCGACTATGCCGATTTTTCTAAGGCAGTCCTTTGTAGTCTCTGTTTTTTCTTTGCTTTCTTGCTTCTTCTCTAAATATGTCTGAAATCGCTTCCAATCTTTGAGTGTGCGAGACGAAGAGAATGGGCATGAATATCCAAAAGGTTACAGGGTCTTAAATCAGGAGTCTTCTTAAAATTTTTACAATTTTTTTTTATCTAAATTCTCTTAAACTCTATAGCTACTAGAATTAGTAAACGCTACTGCTTTATATTTTACATTTTTAATTTTAGTTGCCAGCTGTCAAAATTGTTTTTGAATCATTAATTTTGTGTTTCAACAGATTTTTCTTTTTTTATTTGTAATATAATTTAATATTCTTCGTTCTCCTTATTTCTCTAATGCAGCTTTTTCCTGATTTTGTTTATTCAGTTTGCTGTCATGTCATGCTTTTTAATTTAAATAGAGGAAATAGACAACTAACTGTATTTAAATCACAAGCTAACTTAACCTAAAGAATGCAATAAAATATACAAGAAGTGATACCAAGAACGAGAAAAAAGCCTGTGAAATTTACAGGTGCCTATGATGTATGTAATTATTTTCCTGTTTTATTACTTAATTAAAATAAAACCCACTCGTTGCATCATCTTTAAACAAATTATTTGCGCAAAATATTAAGTATAGACATAAAATATTTAAAGGTAATTCTAATCGTTATCTCATACTTGAATATGTATGTATTGCTAATGAGCACACTACGCATAATTTGCTCGCCAAACAGAAACGTATTCGAAATAGAAGTTTTTTTAAAAACTGATAAATTATGTTGACCTTCGCCAAGGCCATGTATATCACAGACGCACGAGTATGCTAGGGGAATCCTAGTTAATAGGCTACATAATTAACACTAATAGATAATTCTCGTCAAAATAGTACTTTTTACAAAAACTTTACATTGTGGTAAAATATTATAAGAAATGCGATAATTAAAAGAAAGTCAATAATAAATAATTAACTTTTAATAATTAGAAATAAGAAAAATATAAGGTAAAAACGACCACAAAATTATTTGTCAATAAATTTTCTTACTTTTATCCGCATTAAGTATTTGTTTTAATTTTTAATATAACCAATATCTAAATGTGTTGACGATAGTCACATTTAGGTATACAGTGTGGTTTTAACTTTGACAGACATAATATTAAAATTATTAGCTTTTATAAAAACAACAAAATTCAAAAGAGTAGCAAACGGGCACCTCTTGTAAGCTTAACAAGAATCTGGAAAGCAGAAAAATAAGCAAGCCAAAGTGATTACATCAAAAAATTTGCTCTGCATCTAATGCGGTCAAAAGCGGTTTAAGTTGAACAAAAAATATTTCCGTGCGTTTCACATTTACCACTTACATTGCAGCACTAAGAAAACATGCAAATTAACTGTAACTTTGCAGATTTACTTAATAATGTAAGTCAAATAAATACCTAAATTTACAAAACATCTGTCCATAAACATTTACATTTATTCAATAATGTATGGCCTCACCTGTAGTTCTTGTGACCGTCTTTATTCTTCCTACTATACAGTCTTGATTGACTGTATTCTATTCATTATTCATACATTACCATAATTTACTATGATTTTTGACCGACCATGGAACAAATTTTACTGTTTTTTTTAAGAAAGCTTAATGTGCTATGGTGTGGCGACCTTTCGCCCTTGGACCGTTTGTGTGTTGGTCTGTGATGTGGATAATATCTGCCGGCTGGAGTTTTGCTGTCCCAAACCGAAACTGTAGAGGGCGCCTTTTCTCTCGGTGTGCGAGTCTGCTTGCGCCATCGGCCATATATTGAAAAATTATTACAATAATTGCTGTTGTAAACTGTGTTGCTCCACCGCATATTTTCGTATATTTTGGAAGTTTCCCATTTTCTATGCATTTTTTTATACCCGTAGCACTAGTGTGTGCCTCATTCGGCCATTCTGCAATTGGAACATTTCCACATTGGAGCGCATCAGAATTTCCGCTAAAACCCGGTATGAAGCGAATGGACATATGGTGACCACCAGGAAGACCACGGAAAAACAGTAGTGCGAAGCCAGTACAGGTGAGCGATTTGCAATTTACTCGTTGGTTTTGGTGTCCGACGTCGCCCCTATTTACCTTCGGACGGGTTATTTGAGGACGATTTGGACCCGCGCGTTTCCCCGCTTTGGGTCATAATTTGTTCCCATCCCGCCACGACATCACGGCTATTTACACGCCTGCTACTCCGTGTTACATGTAGTTGACTATTATTATCTTGTAAAAAGAAAGTGCCACAGGCTGTAAAATCACGTTAACATAGGTCTGACTGGTAATGTTGCCTCTATATCATCATATTTATGCAATAATCTTGCTCCCTTTCCCTGCGTCTATAGTTGTTTCAGTTTAAAAAAATTTGGATCTATGAATAAAGACTATCCTTTGCCACACATGTGTCCACAGATGCTTTTCTGTTGTCTGTTGTAACTTTTGTTGTCGGTCCAAAGAAGTTAGTGATAGTTGCAAAAAAGTAGGTTGTGCTATTAGTGATATTGTGATTAATCAACATCAGACAGAGGAGGTAGGCAATCTATACCACCATTCCAAGCCTTCGATGTTAACGATTCTTTCGCTTGATTGTCCTATATACTGCTCTACACCCCGGTCTTCACGAATGAGTATCTTCTTTAGCCCACTGTTTACATATTCGCATCACATTACTGCTATGGCGACTAATTTTCGTAAAGGAACATTCCCTTTTATGTAGGTCAACAGTAGGTCCTCTTTCAAATTCGCTAACTTATCGATGACGCGGCATTCTTACACCTGCCAAAGCCGAGAACACTTCTATGCTTATTTGCTCATATCTAAGAAATTACGTAGTCAAATTTCCCACAGACATAAACATATGGTTTTCGAACTATAATTACTTTCTGATTATAGTATGCTTAATTTACTATGAAAATTTCAATGCGGGGTAATTTGTTTTAATGATGCTATAATTTTAATAAACAGTAGTGTACAATTCAATACTAAAAAACAGGTTTAAAACTTGCAATTAAACGATATAAGAGAAATTTTAGTCATGCAACACAATAATACACTTAAAATAACAGTACAAAAGCAAACAAACTTAACACCAAATATATTTTGGTTTAATTTTATGTCAGTATATGTTATATGTGTAAAAGCCTAAAAAAGTGAGACTTCGGTTTCATACAGGCTTAAATTCAAAAACTTTTAACTGTTTTTTAAAAGAATATTTAAAAAAGCCCACGTCCTGGTAGAAAATTAAACTTCGATTTATAACGCTTAGTATCTTAGCAAATAAAATGTCATTATTCTTGTTCTGTAACCAAACCGAATTCAAGTAGATAGCCTCAATACTTGCCAGTAACCTTTCTAATCGCAACAAAGCGTATCTCGAAATGGCAAATACGACAATACTTCTATCTGAATACTGGATCAACAAAAGTCAAAAATATTTAAATAACAAAAGTTACTATAAGGCACACATTTTCCAAGGTATCCCGAGATTTACGTCCAGAATTCTTCTCCTTCGTCTTACTTTTTGATCTTACTTTTGTTTTTATAATCTTTTATAATCCTTTATTTTCCTACTTTCTATTTTGCCTGCAAATTTACCGCTCGAAAATGAACCACGAAATATTAGGAGAAATAAAGGGAAAAGACATTGTGAGAGCAATTAAAGCGCAGAGGTTTAGATGGATAGGACAGATATGGAGCTCAAACGATGACAGAATGATAAAAAGAATAACACTATAGCAACCAATACCAGTAAAACGAAAAGGCAGACCAAGGATGAGATCGATAGATGAAGTGGAAGAAGATTTAAAAATAATGGAAGTCACGAGATGGAAAGAAAGGACCGCAGATAGAAAACAATGGCAGCTACAGCACACATAAAGTTGTAAAATAAAGTAGAGGAAGATACTGGGACTAATCCACCCAGAAAATAGGATTCTGAGAGCTCCAGAAAGGAGTGGTGATAAATCCTCCAGGGATAATATATATATTATATATATTTACAAATTATCTCAGAAAAAATGTTATTAGTTATATGAAGAGAGCCCACAAAAGAAACAAGAAGAAACATTTGCTGTTACGAATGACGAGGGAAAGAATACTAAACAATGACATGGACTCTCCCGGCTACAGAATTAGTCACTTATATTTAAAGAACAGAAGTAGAAAATTGTACAGCCAAAATAACAGAGACACAAGCATCGAAACAAATAGCTACAGAAATCTAAATAATCTACTAAATAGAGATAATAGTAAAATAATAAAAATGGAAAGGCTAAAAATAACAGAAGTAATTACAGTTATGCCGCTTATATGATAACGTTAGCAGCTATGCAAAATTGTATATAATTAATGAACATACAATTACTCGTAAGTCCAAATTTTCATATTTTCAATGTTCTGAAATTTTCTAACTCAATTTAGGAAACCTTCATTTAAAAAAAGTGGTTTGAATATAAGGGGACAATTTTCCTTGGACGGTTAAGCGATATATCAGAATATTCGCAAAAATTATAATTTATAGCAGCTATTATAAATACGATTTCTGGAGTTAAACATTGGTACAATCCAGTACACATTTTATTGGGGAATCCTGTCAAGATAACTAACAGAACACAGCGATTGTTGCCTGTGTGCTAGAATTTTAGATTTACCACTGCCTGTTACAACCTTCTTAATACCTGTCTGAAAATTACAGTCAAGTGAAAGTTTTTATAAATAAAATTGAAAAACATTGTGTGTGTTACACGTCCCACCAAAACATAGACGTTTACCACTGCTTTGGTATAGAAATAACTGGGCACGTATTGTAGCCTCGGTTTATAATCCCTTGATTTACAAATTGTCTATAAATACAGTAAAAATAATTTTATAAAAGTAAAATATTTACTCTTCCTCGCTGGACCTTCAAGATCAACACAAACACAAAATCACTTGGTCTTGGGGAGAAATGAAAGAATAGTACAAAAATTTTCACAATAGTAAGTTATTGTTAAATATTGGTGCTATTTGACTTATGAATTGAATTAAACTAATTATAATTTGAATTGGAGTCTCGTTGATTCAACTTTATAACCAGAACGTATTCACTCCTTCGATGCTACTGGGGCAGATTAAATAAATTATCTTTGCTTATGTAGTATTGATAGAGCAGCATCGTTGTCTTTGCATCCAGTTTTTTTAACCTCTCCTTTTAAGACATTAATCTTTTGCTTTATTTTGTTTTTATAGTCCTTGCTATTTTTCTATTTCTGTTGCTGTCTTTACTACCTGCACCCGTGCTTGGTCGCGATAGAAATATATTTAATTTTTGAAAACAAACAATTCCAAACTCTTTCAAAAGTTCCTCTATAAAAATATTTACTTTATCCGCAGTACGATTTTTAATATTACTTTTTTCAATAAATTTTGAATAAATTAAGCTAAAATCTGTGAATGACCCACATAAAAAGGTTAAACTACTTCCAATTAGTTATTTTGTTAAAGTTCAAACGAAAAACTTATAAGCCTGAAGAAAACATTAAGAAATTTTAAATGTCGAGTTGAAGTATTCTCTCGTAACTCGGGAGCAAATCACTTCTGCGGTGGTAGTTTTCATCAATTTGTAACTTTCACTAATAATTGTATCTCCGCCTGCGTCATATGATGGGTGAATTGAGCAGCTCATCGGTGCCATTGCCGCTGCCAAGCCCGGATAAAGGAGGACTGGCGATCTACCCTCCGTAAAACCGAATTTTCACTCAATTCCAATACAGTACCTCAGAACATGAGAGATAATTAAATGACGAATACGGTTAGATAACAGAAAAAATAATATGGAGAAAGAGTGAGTACCTGGAACATTAGAAATTGGAATCAAAAAGACCAAGAACTAGTGATGGAAATGAAAAGAAATAAGATGGAAATATGCGCCTCTATAGACAAGAATAGACCGCATCTAAAAGGAAGATATCCAAAACTAGTGTAAGATACAACCTATAAACAAATGGATTAAAACTAGAAGATAATGGTGGAACAATTACATTTTTAGGATGGGGGAAACCTGTCTAATACGCGAAGATAGAAATAAATCACTAGTAGGAAAAAGATCTAGGGGAAGACCGATGAGGAGATGGAGAGAGGTATTATAAATTGGAGCGAACAGACATAAGCCTATATAGAAGTTGAAAGAAGAAGAAGATTAATAATTGTGCCATTGGTAATACTCCTGTTGCTACTTTGTAATTACGAGGGTGAATCAAATATCAACGAGACTTTTGATCTTGGGCGCGCAATATTAACACGCGACAGTTTTCACTTCGTCAGGTGTTAGGTCGGGATGTCAGGAGTAGGGGAAGCAGGCGGGCGATTTCGTTGGTTCCTGTCAGTACCCGTCGTGACAATGTCTGAGCAGGAGGTGCCGTCGTCAATTGCGCAGCGTATTATCATTAAATTTCTCGCCACAGAAGGTGTAAAACCGGCTGAAATCCTGAGGAGATTGACTGCGCAGTTCAAGGAAGTGACACTGTCACGAGCTAGAGTGTTCGCATGGCACAAAAAGTTCGTGGAGGGTCGTGAGAATGTTGAAAATGAGAGCCATGATCGCCCACCTCGCACCAGCATCACCAACAAAAATATCGTCCGCGTTCAACAATTTATTGAGGGTGACATCGATGAGATTGCATCTGAGATTGGAATAAGTTATGGCATCACTTTTTTGATAATCACAGAGGAGCTGGGGTTTCGTAAGGTGTGCACAAGGTAGATGCCTCGCCTTCCGATAACTGAGCAGAAATTGCATCGTTCACAGTTGAACACCCTTCCTACCGCCCTGACCTATCGCCTATTCGATCCTCTCAAGGAAGCCATGGGAGGGCATAGATTCGACAGCGATAAGGAGGTTGAGGTCTATGTGCGTAATTGGCTGGAAACACGACCGACTTCATTGTACGAGGAAGGCATTTCAAAATTAGCTACACGTTGGGAAACATGTGTTTCTAAATCAGGAGATTATGTAGAAAAATAATCTGCTATTCTTTTATTTCAAGTTCAAATAAAATATTTTTTAAAAAATAAGTTTATATTTGATTCGCCCTCGTACTATCAGAAACTACAAAACTTTCGAAAATTAAAGAGCAAAACAAAAACACATAAAATAATGGCTAATTCAACTTAAAGTTTTCAATATAAGGATCAGCTAAAACGTTATAAGAGAAAGGATATCAAATAGCAGATAACGAAACCTAAAGTAACTAATGTCTATCCTCGGGCTGTTAGATCATGTTCCAAGATTTTTATTCTGAAGTTAACTTCTGTAGTTGCAGACGAAAAGACGAAAGAACTCGAAGAATAAATGTGAAGTAATTATTAAACGTTAAGTAATCACCACTGATAAAATATATACAAAGACACAAAATCAAATATTTTAAACAACAATAGAGAATTTCAATGAGTTAGAAAGTAAAAATAATATAATTTTAAAGATGTTTACAGATTAAAAAAATTAATTAAATAGGGAAATTATGGCAAAAGTACTCTAAAGAAATATAGATAAGCAGTAAATGTTTACATGTGAAACAAGCCTTAATAAGAGCATACGTTACCTCAAAAAAAAGCACTCATAAGTAAAGAACATTACAGACATAAAAGTATACTAAAAAAGCTGTAGATGCTTATAATGAAAGTTACTAAAAAAAACTATGCAACAACATAAGTAAAACTAAAAAATAATTCAAAAGCAGAATAAAGTAACAAAGTGTTACCATTTATAGTGATAAAAGCAGAGAAAACCACAAAAGGAATATATGGAATCGTATGAAAAACTAGACTCTTAATATTGGTAGTACAATGATTTATAATAATTAGCAAAAAATGTTTTCTTTTTCCAACATTGAAAAGAGGAAAAAAGTAAAGTGTTGAAAAAGCAAGAAAAGGCTTCTATAATATCTATATCTTTATGTATATCCAAATACTAAAGTAAATATAGAAAAGAATAAATCTATGAAGAGTGATAATAAACAAATATAATAAAAAACAAATATTTAATTAAGATTTTGTGTGGTTTTTTTTAAATAAAAAAATTATTAGTAGATATAACAATAAAAGAGAAGGGGTTTTACAGAAATTAACCGTTAAACCGACACAATAGTACAAAAGTTCCCAAACGTTAGTCGGTCATTTATAATAATAATTTCAAAAGCAAAAATTTCTTACGACAAAAAAAGCAAACCAATAAGAACAAAAAATCAAGCTATTGTAAATAAATCAGTGGTTGAAGTGGGGAGAGAAAAAATCAAAGCATAAATTTAGAAGCAAAACCAATAAAGGCGGTAAAATATTCGAGTACCACATTCAACCAAAACATAACCATAAAGTAAAATAAAATACATGGTAAAAAAGGCGGTCGTACTGTGACATTCCTATAAAATATAATACGATCTATTGGCGGTCACAGAAACAAGAAGAACGAGTACTAGTATCTTTGTATAAAGAGCACCAATATGGAAAAAAGTAACAAAAGAAAAAAACAAACGTATAAAAATATGTTAGATAAAATTCTTAGCTTATAGGACATCTTTGAAAAGAAATGCGAGTATAAAAACAGACGAATCAAAAATGTTAAAGATAATGAAGGACTGGAAGAAAGCAACTGAACAAAACGTCCCTAACGCAAACCTGTACGAAGGATTGGCAAATGTTTTTGTTTTGCCTTTTTCCTGCTGTTTTATATAAGTTTTGCCTGTTTATTCTAGTTCCTATTATCTTTTGTCTTTTAAACAGAATTTTTCCCTTTTACCATCTATTTTTATTAGTATTAGTCATTTTATGCTTTTCATTTCTTAGAAGAGGGTCCAAATAAGCTTCTTTCTCTATTTTATCGTTAACAAAAGTCCCCGATTGCAATCCATACGTTGTAATACTTTTTGGTTTGTTATCCTTTACACCCAGGATATTCTAAGCTTACGTACGTCTTACTAATAACATCTCAAAAGCCTCAATTTTGTTACATCGCACTTATTTTGTGTGAAAGCTTCGATTTCATACAATAACATGGCTCATTAGGCTGAGCAATCTGTAGTCCTTACATGATTCTTTATTTTGAACAATCTAATGAATTCTGATTCCAAAGCAGTCTTATGAAATAATCCCAGCTGTATATACCACATCAAATAAATTTACCAATATGTTAACGTTTTGTTCGAATACTAATTTAAACACTTTTGTATGCACACCATCCGGACCTTGAGTTTACTTTCATCTGTTTTATGGAAAAATTTACTTTACGTTCTAAAATACATAGTCCTCTTGCTTTCTGATCTTTATATTTAACTAGAAGTTCTGGTATCTTGTCGTCAAATAATTTTTCAATATGGCCTTTCCAACAATTTTGTTTTTATTTGTTCTTATTCTTATTTATTCCTACAACCGTTTTATTTTCCTACGTAATCTAAACTATCGTGATGTTCATTTAGGATTTCAAATGCTCTGCATTTTTCCCTCGTCTATTTTATTTTTGCATCTTTTACCTCCACAACTAACTTCTGCGTTTTTAAAATCTCCCCTTGTATGCATTAAATTCAATATTTCTACTTTCAGCCATTTTTGTTCATATATTTCGCTTTTGTTACATTTAAGAGCTGCGCTTCGACTCCTATTAGAGCAGTCTGTATTATTATTTTATTGCTTGATTCAGCTAGATTGGCATTTATAATATATTCACTTGATTTATTTTTGTATTTTTGAGTTTAGCTACACTTTTTTGTGGTATATTTTTTCTATTCTTGTAAGCTTAATTCGTATTTTTGTAACAATTGGATTATGACCTTTTGTGTTTGGGGTATTTCGTTTATGGGTAATCTACCCGATTATTGATTACGTTATCTTTAGTGGTTTGGGGGGAAGTCCAAGTACATATTCTACGAATTGATAATTTGAACTATATGTTGCCTATTACAAAATTTTCCTTCTTACCACCGTCCATAGTCTTATATTTTTGACTTCACTTTAGCCAACTTTGCATTAAAATCACCCATTATATTTATATCTTGATTTTTTGTTGGCCGTAATCTATCTCTGAGTTAGAAAAAAAGGTTCTGCTGTGACCAGATTTATATTCTTGGGCTTTCCTTTCACTTGTAGCTGCATAGTTCTCTCAAAATTCATCAGACTCAAAAGATCATCTAGATTTAGTACTAGACCGTTCATATAACTTTTTCTCTTGATCGCTTGAAAAATATGTAATTTTATCATCAGACTTGAAAGATCCGGAATCTGGCCATCTTACTCCACTAACTCGTAAGATTTGTATATTAATTCTGTCCAAATCTTGTATGACATTTGCTAATTTTCCTCCTGCATATAAGCTATAAATATTTTCCATGCTTATTAGAAATGTATGGTTAATCTTACTCCGCATTAAAATTCTTAACATCCTTTGATTACTAAAAACTTGACAAGAACTGAGAACAATGTAATGTAATTCTCTTAGAAAACAGTAATACAATTTTTTGTTGATGTCCTATGATGCTGCCACCAATTCTAGAGGTAAAACTGCTGCAACCTGCTTCCACCTTCATCTCAAGTACTAGAAATACTTGCTGCCGCTTTAGAACAGTTTAGAGGTCATTAAATTTGACGTTTGTAAGTTGCCTCTTTTGTTAGTTTTGATGTGGCCCGAGTATTTTATTTCTCTGGTGCCCGCTTTAGCGAGCGAGCGTCCCTCTATCTATGACCTAACAAGAAGCCCGGCTGTTGATCTAACAACCTCGCTGAGCTTGTAAGAAATAAAATGCAAAAATAAACAGACTAAAATATTGGAAATTATATATTAAAAATAATAACTGAGAGTAATATAACATCTGATAGGGACGCGGTGGCTCAGATGGTTCAACCAGTTGGCTCTGTCCTCTAGTCGGCGCGCCCGACTTCGAGTCTCGCTCAACCCATGGGTGTGTGTGAATGTCCTGAAATAAGTGCATGTTAGTGGGCACAATAAGCGTTTAGGGCTGCAGTGCCTGTAAGTGCGCCAAAAAATATCTGATAACTTAAAAGTAAACCAAATCAAGTAAGGAAGAGGAGGGAAGGATAAATAAATAAAAATAAGTAAAAAATTATAAAGTAAGATTTTTTTAACTACGAAGATACATTTAATTCAAAAATTCACAACTATTGGCTTTTAAGTCCAATTGTTGTATTTTAGCCCAAAGAGAAAGCTAAAAATGGCAATTCTTACGTTTGAACAGATTATCGACAGAGGATTATAATAAGAAAATCCAAAAATTTATCGCATGGTACAAGTGCTGAAATTTCCAAAGCAATTATGCGAAATAGTTTTTAAGAGTCCCACTTTTGATATTAAAAAATGTTTAAACACTTCACTTATTTATTTTTCGATGGCAAATCACCATCCTTATAACACCCATAGAGTAAGATGATAATAAGGGGTGTATCAAGTATTTTTCAGTTTAATGTTTCACTAGAATGAGTCCAGTTACTTTCTAGTTATACCTGATATACGAAAAGATGTGGCAAATTATACTGACCTTCCAGCAGATGCATTTAAATAGCACACGTTTTCCTAGGGGATTCCTAGTTAATAGCCAGCATATTTTTACATAAACCACTAAATTTCCTACAACATAACGCAAATGCATATAAATTACATAAATGCATTGGACTGAAGGTAATCCACGAACGCCTATACTAAAATTTGCGTATTTTACATTTTATAATTAGAAATAACTGCAAATGGTTTGTTAAAAAATTTGAAAGTTAAATTGTATAAGTATAATATTAAAAAATTGATTTTTACGAACTAGCAAATTTAAATGCTGGAAATCTCTAGATACACAGCTAAATTGTACACGAAATCTAATTTATTACAAAACTCTCCTCAAGTGATCCATACAAAGTAGCTCTGTAATTTACCTTAGATAAAATTTTTGATAATAAAATTTCGAAATCAGCAAATTGTACAAAATTCAGGAAATAGATAAAAAGCCATCTGAGTTTTAAGAAGTAATGGTCATTAAAGATATAAAATTAAACAATATTTTCTACAATTTAAAAGACATTGTTAATATTTTTCAGAAATTGGAAATAATATTAACGCCTCTAGAATTTGCTTTATTTCTAACATTTTTTTGTAATACTTATAAATTGTTAAAATCATTTTGACACATTGTAATTGACCTGAACGTATTTTGATGGCATAAGTAAAAATTCATTTGTTTTTTATTCCTCGGTGACATCAAAGCTCCTGTATTTTAGTATGTCTTACTTAACTATTTATTCGAAATATTATTTTGCATGTTTAAGGGCACTCATATTCGTTTCATTAATTTTCTTGATTTTATTTACAAAAAATAATGAAAATCCATATTCTGCATTCTTAAGTTCCTAGGATGCTTTAATCAGTTTTATTTTTAGTAAACACCTATAGGGGGTAATTGAAATACCTTTATAATAGCTTCCAAGAACGTTCATTCGATATCTATTTACACTTCGCTCTATTAAGGGATTAATAATACTTTAAGGTAATCTTGAATTATCTTCCGACAAGTACACATTTTAAAATGCATTTAAACGCAATTAGAGTGCTCAATTTTCCAACTTGTAGAAATACAGAAAGTATACAACATCTTTTATATCTAGTGTGTTGATTAGAATATATTTAGCAGCCCAAGTGATGCTTGAATTTATTTAATTTTGAACCGTTTGTGAAATATATTCCTCTGATTTGAAGACTTTATTTCAATTTGCAAAAACTGTATCTGTTTAAAAATGCCCAAAGAGCCAACCCCGAGAAGTATTTTAATAAAAATTAGATGTCAAAATAATACTGAGTTAAAAATTATTTTTTTTTATAAACATACATGTAATAAACTCTGCAAATACTCAACTAATGATGTCGCTGAATTATTATTTATTAGAGGATTCATCTGCAAATTGAATGTAAGTATTTGGCTTCATCAGAAGACAAATTACTATTGTAATTCTAACTCGTTTAATTTTTGTTTTTCTTCAACCGCGTTGTTAGTCTAATCAGTCATGTTTTATCAGCAGGAACTCTTCTTTGTTGCATTGCTTTATTTTAAATATCTTATTTATTACTTCTTGTATATTATTTATTACTGTAAAGCTATATTTTTGTTTTTGGAGAAGAAATAGCTTGCAGATCAGTCTCTGGAATTGCCTTTGTCAATGTTTCTGTTATTATTTATTATTTAATATTAATATTTAATAATAAATATACTTAACCCTAGAATGGTAAACATATTTTTAGCTCTTTAATGGTAAACATCGCCTGTGAGGCGGCTTTTATAAAAAAACGCATATTTCACTTAAAAAAAACAAAAAATTATTAAAACAAAAACAAAAACATATTTATTTCCTATTTGATAACAAAAATAAACAAAAAGCTATTCATTTTTTAAATAACTTAAACATATTAAATCAATATTTGTAGATCACATATTTAAATCGGTGATATTAAGAGATTTAAAAAAAAACAAAAACAAAAAAATCCATTCCAAATAAAAAAAAACTAATGCATCATATAGATCTTAGATCTAGTTAACATATTAAAAACTAATATAAAGCTTACACCTTAAAAAAAAAACGTCCAGAGTAAAATAATATTTGTGATTTTTCCACCTACTTTTTAACGGCACATTGCCAACAGTTTGGTAATCTATGCTCTAAGCAGTAAGTTTTGTTGCATGTGGCGCAGAAATACGCTTCAATTTCGGAGGACAGAAATCGCACTTTGATCTTTTGCCTTTTTTATTCCTGGTTCGTTTGTGTCATCGTCAGCATTATGACCAATTGCTTCATTTATTGCTGCACGAACTCTTTTCTGCATAAAAGGCCTTTCTTCCAAACGGATGGCGCACCAGTCTCTACATAGATCCTTGGATAATTTCTTGAGGAATTCTCTTCTTGACATTGCCTTTATTTTCAAAACTTCACAATTGGATACATAAATTATATAGCTATTGAGTAGAGCCATATTTAACATTCTATAGAACATACAAAGTCGCCAACGCCTAGTTTTACGGTTACAACTTGAGTGTCCACACATCTGGTCAAAAGTGCCCACAGCACCTTTTGTTTCATTATAAGATTGAATTATTGTTGGCTTACCAGAAACTGGGTCAACGAAAGGCTTGTCATGCATCGTAGAAAGCAAAAGAACAGTCTTTTGAGGTTTTGGCTTGTAGCTAACTAGAGTGAGCTTTTCGTGGAATCCAAAAAGAGATGTCCCAACAGGACGTGATGAATTATGTTTGAACTCCGCAGGAATTTCTTGTTTATTATTTCGAATTGTTCCAATAAGAGTAAGTTTGTATGGTGGTTGAAGCAATTGGTCAGCTAGCGGTACAGATGTAAACCAGTTATTGGCAGTTAAATTACGATTTGTCCCATGTATAGTCTTTGTAATAGCCCAATGGTTCGTTTATAGTTGTACCGGTGGTTTTACCTAAGCACGGTGATGCATCAATCATATATTTTGATCTTACATCGCACACTAAAACTATCTTTATTCCGTATTTGGCCTGTTTGTTGGGAATATACATGCGGAATGGACTAGGTACCCTGAACGCCAAAAGTTGTTCATCTATTGTCACGTACGATCGTGGTTTATACAGCTCTCTACACTGCTTGATAAAAACTTCCCAAATATATCGGATAGGAGCAAACTTGTCGGGTTTTTTTTCTGTCGTCTCGAGTGTTACGATCGTCGAAATGCAGACACTTGACAAGAAACTCAAATTGTTTACAGCTCATTGCAGCTAAATTTTGAGATCCACAAATCGTAGTATCAAACAGCTCATCAGTTGCCAAGTGATTATTTTTCAGCGCGCCGCTCAAGATAAATATGCCGAGAAGAGCACGAAGCTCTGCTATTGAGAACTGTGATGTAGTAGCATTCTGAATTTTGTACTTGGTAGCTGCTTCGTCAATATATTCATTAGTGCGCAAAAGTACTTCATTCATTAATTCTGAAGTAAAAAGCAGTTAAAAACTCTTCAAGGGATCTACAATGCTCTTCGCTCCTCCTTTTGGCCCTGCCATTATATGGACTATGTTTCTCGAAGGAGTTCTGTTTGATACTTTTTTTTATTGAAGACGGTTCGAAGGACCAAATATATTTGTTCTTACCCCTCAAAACCGATACCGATGGCCTAATTATCCAATTCTTACAAGGCGATTGCTCTCCATTTTGCGACGTGCCTACAGCTTCCTGAGCATGAGTCGGTGTAGATTGTACATTGAGATCATTTTGATTAGACACAACAATATTCTGCATGTCATCGTCTAAATCAGCGACGTAAGTTGAATCAACCTCACTATCATCTGACTCGAAATCTACTCCCAAATCATCGTCAATTTCACTTCCATTAAGCGATATCTCCTCAAGCCATTTTAGAAGCTGCGCTTCAGAAGTAGCCATTTTAAAAAACTATAAAAGTTGTACACAAACAACAATTTTTAGCGAAAAATCACAAAAATTGCACAAGCGCATATGTTCAAAAAAATTACCTTTATTGATAAACCTCGCCTTACAGGCGACACAAGTATGTATAAATCAGCAACGAAACGGAGAAAAACAGTACACGTCTGCACACAAGCTTGTATAACACCCAACTGAGTTGGCACGAACGCACGCTTTAATACGAGTGAGCGATCTGGAAACATCGAAAAAAAGAAAAAATGCTTCGCCTCACAGGGGATGTTTACCATTCTAGGGTTAAGGTGGCTATCACTGTAAAGTCAAAATTGGATTGTACATCTAGTATAGTAGTTAGAAAAACCTTAGAGCGCAAAGAAATCATGCAAATCGGATATTTTGTTAACATCAGAGGGACATCAAGTAATAGATGGAGCAAAAGTTATCACCCTATCGGAAGATGCTCTCATTTTTGCAAATGGAGTTTTGTGTCATCGCGATTTTAACATTTGTAAAGTAAAAAAAGAAACTTAATACACCAGAGAAACCATGAATCACTATAGTCCTCGAGAACGCGAAATAATTGTGTCAATGTTTTTCACATTTCGTCGTCGATTCTCTGGTCATGTGGCACTACCTGGACAAACACTGCGTCGTTTAACCGCTAGCCTCTCAACACGGGACAATAGCAGACGTAGCCAACCCCGGAACAGCCGTAGGGTCGAAAATATCACTGATGTAGCTGCAGATGTCCGCAAACATCAACCAGACGACAAGCCACGCAATTAACCTTCAATAGACGGTCAGACCGCCAATCGCGTGTAAATTTCAGCCAAACGATCTTAAACCTCGACCGCGATGAGGATGATTTTCCATTAAAAATTATCGTTAGTGACAACACTATCACTGTGACTGACGAGTGCTGCAAGACCATGATCAACGACTTCTTGCTGCCGCAACTTGACGAATTGGATTTGGAGAACACGTGGTTCTGGCAGAAGGGTACAGCCACACACACTGCACGAAAAATAGTGGACATTCTAAAACAAGCGTTTCCCGGCCAGTTAATCTCTCGTTTTGGCGATTTGCACTGGTCTGTAAGATCGCCTGATTTGACCGTTCCACTTATTTTGGTTTTTTTTTGATGTTACGGATCTATACAAACAACCCGAGGAGCTTAGCGGTTCTAAAAAAGAACATTCAACAAAAAGTAGAAGTTTTGAGAAAAATCATGGAAAATGCTGTGAAAGCTGTGAGCCCGAATGTGCATCAACTCTGGCGACGATCGCTTGATCAATATTATTGTCGCGACTTAATGAAACGAAATTTAAACGTTTAAATCAACGTAATCAACAAACAGAACCAGTTCTTTTTATTAGCAAATAAAGTTACTGTCTTAGAAATTTGAGCGATAACTTTTGCGCCACCTTATAGATTCATGGGTACTTACATATCCACAATTGTTAACAATGACTTAAGTAGATGTTTGTGAATAATGGTTTCTCAGAGTTACAAATAATTTGACAAATTGATCTTTAGTAACAGAATATTTAGAAGAAAAGTAAATAGCTGCTATCTCTAACTGCAACTGCAGTTAATTAAAAATATCTTTTTTATCTTTCCCCACTTCAAAGTATGCAATTTATTATTACAGGTGTCCTATCGCGGGTAGTTCCGCCAGAATACTTCAACTTGTGTATTTTACAGAAGGCTCTCTCAATTAAATGAATTTCGTATATTAATAACATATCAATCCTATAGTCATAAATTATTCGACCTTTTGGCGACGTTGAGGCAGACCACCTAAGTTGCTAATTGCTATTGTTATGAATTTATCTATTATGCGATCTATTGTTGACTAGAGAGGATAGTAAATTATTATTCTGTTTTGGTTAATTGTATATATATAAACATATTCTCAAATTTATTTAGAACGTGAGAAAGAGTTATATCATTGTTTTCTCTATTTGAGCTTAGTTTTAGTTATTATTTGGAGAAGTTTGTTTACAATTGAGAGCAAAATAATCGGCTCAGCAACATGCTCAAGTTTTGAGAGAATGTGTATCCACTCCGATGGCATTCTAAATAACGTTCAGTGTACTGTTTGAAAGATTCAAAACTGTGGTTTCAAATGATACCACCTTGATTGGGATCGGACCTGTTCTGACAAAGTTTTGGATCTAAGAATATGTGTAACACAAAAGAGTTGAAAGGGAAAAGGTAATTATAAAATTATAAATAGTTGAAATAAATTTAATGATTTTTCCAATACATGGTGTTGCCACCTCTGCTTTTAATTGCACTTTTTAAGCTATTACGCATGGATCGAATGAATTTCCTATGCTGTCTTGAGGGATTGCTTCCCACTCTTCAGTCAACACCGCTCTCAGTTTCCTGGCCCGGACTCTTCGCTTAAGCTCATCCCAAACATACTCAATTGAATTTAAGTCTGGACTACACGGAGGGCAGTCCATTTTTGGTATACCGACGTCAGCCAGTTAGGTAGTGGTCACTCGTGCGGTGTAACAACGCGCATTTTCGTGCATTACCATGAGATCCTCACCAACAAATCCCTCAAACGGAATGAAATGTATCTCCAGAATGTCTCTGATGTAGCGGTCCGCTCTTATACCTCCTCCGCGTCCTCCATTAGGCACGAAAACCAACTCAGTTTTCCGTGCATGGAATGCCCGCCCAGGACAAACAAGAGCCACTTCCCTATGCGGCAGGTTCTTAAATGCAGCAATCTTCTGTAGACCCGACGTCTTCTGTCGTTGCCATGTAAGCACATCCTGGACTCGTCGGTGAATAATATCTGACTCCAATGGCCGAGGTCGCGATCGAGATTTTGTCGTTGATAGGTATGAAGAGATGTAAAAAAACGTATGATGTATTATTTTTTTATTTATTACGTAAATGATTCGTTTCCTATAAATTGCAATATTGTAAGTTTTTATTTTTACTGTATTATTGCTCAGAGATGTAGTGTAATATTGTTCGTCTTCAACGACTTCTGCAAGGCTATTCATTACGTTATAATCAGTTATTCTAGAAACATAAATTGAAGATGGTCTAGGTATTTTCGGTTGACTAATACTTTGTTGTGTATTTTTTCAGTGTTTCATGTTAGTATATTAAACTTATTTTCTCTGTTGGCATATGTTGTAGCTGAAGTTATATTTTGTTTGCTTGAATTGCACTTTTTCATTTCTTTACCTGTTATCATAAATTACAATCCATGTCCTCGACACTAACGTTATCATTATTATGGTTATAGTTGTCATGTTACTATTTGAATAAAAGTTGATATAAATTGTGTAAAATATTTATGTTATAGGCATTTAAAATTCTATGCTGGGTGGTGTTAAATTGTTGGTTTAGTATAAGTATTAGAACTTCATTTGATTTTGTGACTGCACGAGTATTTTATTATTATTTCATAATTAAGATTGTTGTATATTTATTTTATTCCCATACCACAGCATGCGTTAGCGCAGCCAGCCTTTTTTCGTATATCTGTTACCTTGTCAAAAACAAAGCTATCTTACTGGTCAAGATTTTATCTTACGCATCCACTTTGACTGTTCGAACACGACTCCAGTAAAACTTAAAAATAACATTCTATAGAACTCTTCTCATACCCCTACCCCGTGCATCAGAAAATTGATTACTATATATATATATATATATATATATATATATATTTTAATATTTGGTATATCACGTAACTTGGGAGAACAAGGGCGTACTCACAATTGGCTGAGAAAATGAGCGATTGTGACTAAGACAGATTTAAACTACTTTTATGCTGAATAAAAAAGTTGTTTCTGAGAGCACCTAATTTCAGATTCAGGCTTATTTTATAAGTTGTTATAATCACTTTAAGAATGGGACGATGGATCTAACGTGCAAAAGGAGTCCTTTATTTTCAATTTTGCTAATATCTCTGTACATAATATAACTTGTGAACTGACTACTTCTTCGTTAGATAAACATAGGATGGTAAAAAAACATTTTTCCTCGATAATTCATAGACCACCATGTCTCCCTGCGTTATTTCTATTTGACAATTTTACATTCCATATTATAAAAATCTTCTCATTGTCAGTACTGACTAGATAACGATTAAAAATTGAATTCAAAAATTATTAAAGTATTTTAGGCTTTTTGGGCGTGTTTCAAATGTTTCACAAACAGCTTATTCGATATGCACTTTCAAGTTGTATAAGATATTTAAACTTCCTTCTTTTCCACACTCTCAGACTTCAGTGTAATTTTTAAACACCCCTCATTTTCAACTACAAAAGTTTTCTGTATGGTATACCTCGATTTCTATATACAAAATTATATCACATAGTGAGTACTTTTAAACAATATAAATTTTATTTAGATATCGCTAAAAAGAATCATCTTCGTTAAATCCAATTTTTTAACGATACCCCTCATTGATCGGTCTTCATTTCAAATAAGCATATAACCCTGTTCTGAGCTACATTTGCTAATATCTAAATTATATGTCAAAAGTATATCTTTTCTATAAGATGGAATTGTGATTCTCCGTTTGAACAGATCAAGTTTGTTCTTATCCTTTAACTATTTTCTAGTTCTCTTGAAACTTTTCTGTTTTAATTTATGTGTGAAAATGTAAATGTAACATAAGGTTTTAAAATTTTTCGCAAAATGTTGTATTACAAAGTTACAATCTAAATGAAGCTTAACTTTAGAGTATCAGGTCATAGTCTGTTATTCTGCGATTTCTTTGAATGCGCATGTTTAAAATATTCCCTGTTGTTTTATTCATTTAAATGTGACTATAAAACTTTGTGATAAGGATCAGAAAAGATCCAAATATTTAATGGAACGGTATGTTCTAGAAGATGATAAAAAATGAGAAGTGGTAATAAGCAAGATATTTTAAAAACGAAAGATAATGCGTTAGAAGTATAGATTGCAAATAATGGTTTTTTTGAAGCAACGATAAAAAATATATTTTTAAAAAACGGATCTGAGAATTTATCAAGATTCACTAATTATTTGAATACAAATAATCTTTGTAAAACTGGTGGATCTGGCGTTCCCCAACCAGTTAGTTTGATACCAACAGTATGCATGTTTATTAAACATTTAATTTATCATACGCTAAAACTAAATCATAAAAACTTATTAACTTATTGCAGATAATATGTTATTTCTAATCTGTTAGTTCAAATCATGTAGTCTACCCGGCAAATTAATGATATAGAACAATGGCTTTGATGTTCCTCGATAAGTTTGAAATAATTTGAAAATACTTATTAACCTCTTTTAATAAAATCTGAAATATGATCGTCATCTTTAAATCAGCTGGTGACTAGCAACTCAAGCATTATTAAGCTGGACTACACTATCATTTAAAATTCTGTTTTCAACTATTCCTCATTAGTTTGTAACTTATTTACTAACTTTTTCCTACGTTTTAACTTGGTAGTGCTTTTAAATATTAGGTGGGAAAGTCAAACTACATGTTTCTTAGAAGCTTGTGACCTTCACATTCCACACAATTGGAAGTTAAGTAGCCATGCAGCCTTGTCTCGGTGAACAACGAGGTTCCGCTATTACACTTATTTATAAAATGGTCGAAATTACTTACGAGCACAACGCTCACTCTCCCTACATTTTCATCTTTCTCTTGGTAATCCTATTCCAAGTGGGAAAGTCATTTCTGTTTTGGTTAACAACTTACCTACAACGGGTCAAATAATAAGAAGAAGATGTGGTAGTGCAAGAACTATTAGGACCCCTGAGAATGTGGAGGCTGTACGGGTAGCGATTACAAGAAGCCTTCGAAGATCTGCCAGGCGCCACAGCGTTGCTCTCGGACTGTAAGGAGAATTTTACATGACTTACACTTATACTTGTATAAAACGCAAATCCATGATTTGAACTCCGGAGATTATCCTATCCGCGTTGATTTTTGTAATCACATGTTAAGGATGAGCGATAAAGCTCATTTCGACCTCAGTGGATATGTCACCCAATTTTCGCTATTGGGCTGTTGCCAACCTACAATCCGATGTTCAATCTCTTCGAATGAAATGCAGATACTGTAACATCAGCGCGTTATGTTCAAATGCTGGAAACCTTCTTTCTTCCAGAACTTCAACGATTTCCTGTGAATGAGATCACACATTTCCAATAAGATGGAACAAGCAGTCACACAGCCAGGGTGTCTGAAAGACCTTCTCTCAAACCGTCTCATCAGTAGGAATGGGGATGTTCAGTGGCCGCCAAGAACGCCAGACCTGAGCTCCTGTGATTATTTTTTATGAGGATATCTCAAGTCAAAGGTTTTTGAGACTCGCCCGACAACTATACTGGACTTAAAGTGCGGATTGAAGCAGAAGTTCGTGCGATAACACCGGCGATGACGTGTCAGTGAGAATTTCCGCAAAAGACTCGGACAATATGTACAAAATAATGATCGCCATTTTCCTGTAGTGGTATTCAAAAAGTCAAACTTTTTGCTTTTATATCAATTTCCATTTGTACTGTGAATATGGGTTGCAATAAATGGAAAAAAAAAGATTTTTTGTTCGTTTTTAATGCCTAGCTGTAGTTTTTTCAAGACAAAGCACATATAATCTAAAAACGTCATTTATCTATGATAAAACTTTATATGAACAAGATAAAATGGACCAATATATATCCATCCAATATAACAAAAACAATTTGCGCCGCTATAATGTAATTTGGTTATGGATGAGAATTTATTGTAATGTACATGCGTAAATAAAAATTATTAGCTAGGTCAGTTGGTGAGTGAAGATATGCGGTGTGTGATCGTCACGCTTGCATTGACCGAGCAAATAGGACATCAAATCTGCGTCACATTTTGTACAAAGCTGGAAAATTAGTTCACAAGAACTATTGTGATAACTCAGAAATGATAACTCAGCTTGGATAAAGGCATGATGCAAACAATTCAAAGACGGGCAAAAAATTTTAAAGGTAATCTACATTCTAGAAAATTAGTAATGAGCAGAACACAAAAAAAATGTTGAGCATGTTCAGGCTGCAAGTAACAAGGATCGCCTGGGGATTCAAAAAACTAACATATGTGAAATTGTGGCAGAAGAAACGAATGAAAAGACTGTTTTTCGGCTACTGTTACCAAAGTAGAAGCAACATCATGCAATTTCAACCCAAGGATTTGCTGAATGTTTTGACACAACTCTGGAAATTGTGTGAGATCTCAATGTGCTTACTTTAAAATAGACTAGAGCTGGATACAATTTTTTTGTATCTTATACCATTTCTACTAAATATACAGATTATTTCGTTATTGTAATAATAATTTCTTGTATTGTACAACTTTATACATTCGACACAGACCACGTAAATTTACTCACAATTTATTTTAAAGTTTTATAACAGACTTTATTAGTAATTTTTGAAAGACCAAGCAATTTAATATCAGCATTTCAGACTTATATAATTGAAAACAATTTACACACAACGACACTTACTTCGCTAAACAATCAATTTAATAAATATT
Organism: Sinelater perroti; assembly: GCA_036346155.1. Classification (NCBI taxonomy): domain Eukaryota; kingdom Metazoa; phylum Arthropoda; class Insecta; order Coleoptera; family Elateridae; genus Sinelater; species Sinelater perroti. Next base: position 26,636,964 of record JARFIY010000248.1, on the reverse strand, counting down.
TTATTTAAAACAAGGTATGCATCAAAAGTTTCCAACCTGACTATATTCCAGTAAAATAGGAATAAAGCAGACGTACTGTCACTGGCGTCATTTTAATTGCCCGTTTTAAAAATTTTAGCTCCTATTTATTACACTTACACAGCAACAATTACTTGAGCTGGTAATTCCCCGTTATTTTGAACGATGTTGAAACCGAGAGCCGAGTGATTAACTTTTTCAATAAAGAAAGTCAGTCCCAGTAAAATTAAACGATGTTTGAATGGTGTGTTAGATAAATGTTTGCCGGCACACTCAACTGTAAAGAAATACAGGTCAATCTATAGAAGTACTTTCGGAACGAAACGTCTTCTTTGTCGAGCGTGAGTGCTGCAAAATAAACATTTAAAAGTAATAAAATATATCACTAATGTTAGAGCTTTGCGATACAATCGTACGGCACATTCTCTATGAGCACAAAAACAGCCAATAAAGGATTGTTCAATCGACTTAAAAAATCACGACAACACTCGTGTGTAATTTAAAAAAATTATGTTAACTGATTTTAAGGAAAAAGCACACCATTAAAAGGAAAGTATCACGCCAGCTCACTGCATGGATTGCGCGACATGATTAAGAGAAAGAGGGCTGTTTGCTTTCTGCAGAATAACTCCCCTACCCATAAGGCGAAGGACCATAGCTTTGAGAAACATTTCTACCCCTTCTATAACCAATTTTAGCCCCCAGTGATTATTACTTATTTTCACAACTAAAAAAGGACCTTTAAGGTAGAAAATTTAACAATGATGAAAAGGTACAGGAGGTTGTTTTGGAGAATATTACAGATAAAACTTCAGAGAACTTTTCAAATGGTATTAAAATGGTAATTTTGAGCTGTAATAAATGTGCTGAAATACTTGAAGATTATATTGAAAAATAATTCTATTGTTTTATTTCTATCACCTCTAGAATAGTCAAACTGGAAGCCTTTAACTCTCATTTCGCATATATCAAAACAATTCGTAGTTTTTTAAAAATATAAATAAGCAAATAAAACACTACATGAAAATAATATCGAAGCTAATTTCTGAAAAACATATAAAACAGCTAATATAATATTTTTTAAATATTTCACCTATTAGACCTTTTATTAGGTTTTAGATCATTGTTTAAAGTAGTCTAACGATTTCTTTCAATACAAATCCCATCTAGTTATAATTCTAAATCGCGTTTAATTTTCAACGAGTAAGGACGTTCCGTTTCTGATTGAATAGAGTGTGCAGTTAAGAGACCGGAAGACCAAATGATAAAATGCAGATACTGCGACCTAACCGTACATAAATTAGACAATAATTATAACTTCAAAAGTATTTCAAGATGTTTAGCATATTAATATAAAATGATTTTTCAATATAACAGTCAATTACATCAAATTGCATTTCCTCTATTTTCTTTATACCAACACAGCATTCCCGCTACCACCAATTTTGCAAATTCTGATAAATTTTCACACAAGTAATATGAAATTTTCAATTAATTCTCAATTGCCCAGTAGCTTGCAACAAGCTTCCAATTCTCAACCACTAAGTTTCCAAACTCCAAATAACAAGCAGAAATTATCAAATTAACTTAACACCGAAATGATAGTCAGCGGTGATAACGAATCTTTAGAAAACAAACATGATTACCAGAGAATTCATAACAATAACAAAAGGGAAAGGCAAAAATACAAAAAGCAAGTGCTCCTGAAACATTACAAGTAACAACGCTAAATAGATTTGATATTATAGTAAATTAAATTGTGAACAATATCTCTACACAAAGTGAGCAAACCCAAAAATTCCAAAACCACTTTTTATTTTCGTTTAAGAAGTAGTAAACACTAAAAAATGCTGATTTGTACATTAAAAGAAGCAGAAATTTGTCATTGTAAAGCCTTACCAAATAACACAATAAAAATTAATGCAAGAATTCGCCAACACATAACTCCCAAGACATCTAAACAACGAAAAGATAATTCATCATACTTATCAGATAAAAGAAGAAAGAGAATATAGGGTGATCATTCGGAACCTACATTACTCGGTACCGGCGGCAAACATTACAAATATTAATCACAGAATTAGCAAAGAGCCATTAATCGTTGACCTCAAATCACAGCAAAACAATAAGGAAATCTATAACTTGCAATTCCTAAATAACATGAGAATATACGTTAAAATCCATAATAAAAGATAAACTATCATCCTATGCACCAGGTGCCAGCTATACGGCCACACCAAATCATATCTCACGAGACCCTAACAATTCAACTCAATACCAAAAACCTGAATATACGCCTCCTAAATGTGCCTACCAACTATAAATGGTATGCTGTTTACAGATATTTGCAAAATATAAGAGGCAATATGGAATTAGAGATAACCTTATTATATGCAGAACAACGAATTTGGAAAATAAGCAAGAAAACCTAGGAACACAATGAAGCGCTTTCTTCGATGAATTTAAAATTATGTTTCAGCAGCTTATCAACTAAAACAGCATAATATTAAAAATGATGTCTATGGAGATAAATAAAATAACACAATAATGGAACTTTCATCACTTCATATTTGTTCGTAAAAGGAAAATGGTCTAGCAAACCATAAAACTGATTATTTGATACTTCATGTGTCACTGATTTCTGAAACTCACTTTACGGAGAGATTCGTATTCTAAATATCTCATTACTCCGTTTATCATACAATATATCCCAACGGTACAGCACGTGGTGGAACAGCAGTAATATCAAACTAACAAAATAAAATCTGCAATACTTCTTCTCAACGCAAAACCTTGGTTTTTCAACATTCTAACTATGTACAGCCCACCAAGACATAAAATTCAAACCGATCAATATGAAGCTTGAAGTTTGAACTTATATCACAATTTTCTAAAGAAAATTGCTCCATATGGAAGGCAACTAAAAAGTTCAAAGACCAGCAACGCACATACCTCCAAGAAAGCAAGGCGCCACCTGGGGTAGAATAGATCTGAAAAGGACCAGTCTTTGCAGAATATTTATCTTCACTCCATCTCATTCAAGCACCAACAGTAATAATAACAATATTAAAATTTCCTAAAGACCCCATATCCTATGACTTTGTCAATAAAGACCTTCTTTCCAGTCAAAGTCAAAAACCACGAAGTACTTGGGTTTGATATAACAACGGGAGAAATACTCAAGCAACTTCCGAGAAAAGTGTTAGTTTTACTAACCTTATATTACTATTACCCAGCTATGTGGAAATTTGTCCAAGTGAGTACAATTTACAAACCTGGAAAAACAATAAATGTTGCAATTTCATATCATCCCAGCTTTCTGTTGAAGGAATTATAGAGAAAATATCATCATACCAATTTGGCTTTCGTAAAACTCACTCGACTATTTAACAAAATCATTAAAATAGTAAATTGTCAAAAAGTCTCGAAGGGAAAATCTATGCACAGCTGCCTTAGATATTTAGACAGTATTTAGACTGTATCTGGGATCTTGGTTTATACGAACTAAAACTTACCCTACCAACACCTTGTTTTTTTTTCTTTTAAGATTATATCTTACTGATAGATATTTCCAAGCCAAATTTAATAATAAGACGTCCAAGTTAGTTTGCTAGATACTTTTTATATCTTCGGTTTGCCACCAATATCCCAACTACAAACAATACCACGCTTGCTACCTTCGCAGACGATACTGGGTAATCGCCGTAAGTGAAAACCCTCAAGCGGCCTCCAAGAACCTTCAATATCACCTAAATATCCTCCAAGATTAGTTTGACACTCGACGAATAAAAATAAACGAAGAAAAATCAGTTCAAATTACTTCACAACCCGACAATTAAACTGTCTTAAAGTCTTAACAAGCGGGCATGGATACTTGTTAATGATGAAGTAAAATATTTGGAAATAACCCTAGATAACAAATTGACATGGAAGCCTTACATAATAGCAAAAAAATCAAATCAATCTTAAGATAAGCCAAATTAACTGACTACTTGAACGGAAATCCAAACTTAGATATGCAACAAACTATTGTTATGTAAATGTATAATAAAACCAACTTAGAAATATGCTGTCTAATTTTGGGGTTGTGCTAGGACAGCAAATATAAAAGTAATTTAGGAGATCGAGACGCAAATACTAGAAATAATACATGACGTTCTGCGGTACGTCAGAAACAAAACTGTTCACGTAAATTCGAATATACCCTAGCTACCAGCTATCTACATCGCCTCCCAGGGCACTTTAATGATTAACAAAGCAATGGCCTAGTGACATGGCTCTAAAGTCCCATGTGGAAGCTCAGCCTGCACACTGCGAGATTAAGGCTCTCATATGTTCGCCTTCACGGCCTGATCGGCGTGACAAGCACCGCGTCTTAGATGACCGTCTTTTGTTCTAAACGAACACAGGTACTCTATTTTTAGTGGCTGAGTAGGCACCCGCCAGGCATCAGAGAGCTCCGGGAATGGAACCCGGGTTCCGTGCGCACCACAACCACATGCCTCAACCACGTTACTACGTTGGTGCTTGGTAACATCTACTTGTAATTAATAATAATTAATTTTCGGAGTAACGGCAATGGACAACTCTTCACTCATGTCATAAACTGTAAACCAATTTACTTTTGCTCTAAAAGAGCGGTTTATTAATACAAATTAATAAAAACTATTTTAAAACACAGATGCCAGTGGTCTGTAAAAATTTTAAAACTATTTAAAATGTTACTACTTTACTGTAACCCATCTACTTGTGTTACCTTTAATATTAACCACCCACTTTAATATTTTGATACTATGCCGGTCGTATAGGCAACACGTAATACAAAATTACAAAAATATCAAACGCCCATAAGCAGAAAAAAATTACAAAATTATTGCAATACAGCTATCACATTCTTTGCCAATAAAATATAACAAAATTAGTTATTGTATGTTTTCTATTAAACTAAAAATTGATTTTTTTCTTGAATATGCCCATACTGTACTAAATGCATTTGTTAAATTAGTGTTATTTGTTACAGAATCTACAATAAAAATCTTAACTGTATTTCGAATAACGTTTTCTTTTTTTTATATTTTCCTAACAGTTCTTCATTGTTAATACATCCAAATGTGTATATTGTCGCCACCTACCGAGTAACTTTAAATTTACTTAAAACAGAAACTTTTATTAACTGTAAGTTCACAATAGTTCAACTAAAACCACTATCTTTGATATAGAATTTCAATTTTCTTTGTTATTTTATTATAATTTAGCTGAAATAATCTTGTATTATACCAAACCAGAGCAAACTCTAATTAAGATGCACAAAAATGTCTTGCCATCTAGTGATGTACATTTTAAAGAAATATTTGATGATCAGTATATTCACTATAAACAAACAGTTTCCTACTTCTAACTAAAAATATAATTTATTAACTAAATAAATAAAATATTTACTTTTTCACATCACGATTTAATGCGTAAAATATTTTATTATCAATTGTAATACACTTAACGTACGCAACTCTTTAAAATACTTGCTCTAGGACTGAGCAACATTTATTAAATCATATCTATAATTTTGTAGGGCGTTGAAAAATGACTAGCAGTGGTCTTCAAAATTTCACTTATGTCGCAGACTGAGTGCGCGACTAATGCTTGAATAAAACTTCGTAATGCTTCTAGATGGCGCCGCTGGGACACACATAAAGAAAACTAGGTCATTTGGTCATTTCATACAGTGCTGCGGGTACAATTGTGAAAAACCACAAAGCAAACACTCATAAGTAGTCTTTTTATTTGTGGGGAACAAGAGTGACTGTTTCTAACATCCATATGAAGTTAATAATAAAAGTTTGGAAACACAGAACTGTGTTCCTCCTGATATAGAAATTCGAAAGAGACAAGGGCTACTCTAAAAAAAAGAGCAGCTGTCCCGTAAATGCTCACACCGATACGTTATCCAGCGTGTACTTGATTTAATACTGCCAAACAGGCAAATTAGGTTTGATACACTGCTATAACGACTTGAATGCGACACAGATTTATTCACATGTTAGTTGCTACAGTTATACAATATGGATATAAAGACATTTTTTAAGTGTACATACTGTCTAACAGAAGATAACAACTATGAAATAACAGAGTATTAGAAGCCGCAGCCTTATTTGCGATTTATAGTAAGGCTTTAACGCCCCGCTCTCATATGTTCGCTTTCTCTTCCCGGTCTTCGCAAACTATCTTCGATAAAGGACGATGTGACAAGCACTGCGTCTTACATAACCACATTATTACCCCTTGCTAAAGTGAACGCAGGTACTCAATTATTTTTAGTGACTGAGCAGGCCATCCGCCAGACATCAGAGAGGACCGGGAATTGAACCTGGGTCTGTCAGCATTGCAGCCCGTCCATTAATCATGGAATCACGCTGGCTTATGATTTTGATTTATAGTCGTTTGCAAACTTTTAAACAATATGTTTTATAAAAATATCAGGACTTAAGGAGGCTATTAAATAAGATTTGCTAATTATTGCCAGCAGCTCTTTGAGTTGTGTGTACTAATTATATTGGGATTTATCGAGGAGCATTAATAATAGTTTATGCCATCAGTTCAACCTTGCTACTACATCCCTCTTTTACACTAATGTGTTGAGTGAGAGAAATAATAAGAATTTATAAAATCTGACCAAGACCTTTTTCAGATTAGCAACGTGCCTGGACCTTCAGCTCTCAATTGTATGCAAGACTGTTTTGTTATTTATTGACAAAGTCTAGATATTGTCAACCAAAAATTCACTTTTACTCTTAGCAACCACTTGCCTTATTCTAGCGCTCGCTTGATATAAAATAATCCTTTATTTTAGCAAACTTTATAGAACCATGAAGTGAAACCTCAAGATGCATTTGCAATATTTTTATTATTCAAATAAAATCCTCTGCGTGCAAAAAGGGATGACGTTAATTGTGGTTACATTAAAGACCAATCTATTCTTCTTTTAGTAATTTTGTTGTATATTAAGTTTTCTTATTTTTAATATTAATTACCAGATAATTTGTAAACATTAGAACACTAACATATGTAATATCATTTAAAGGAGTTCCTTCACTCCATAACCCCTAAATATTTCTCCAATATCCCTAGCAAGTAAGGAGAATAATCGGAGTCTACATGTCTTCTCCTGGGGCACCCCTATAAGGTTAGCCTCAAGTAACCCATCCTTTTTTCTAACTTGAGTAGATGGAGAGGTTCAATGTGGCTCTATATAAGCTGTGCAAAATATTGAATTGTTTAAGTCTTTTAATACAAGCGTGAATAGAAGTTTTATCGTAGTGTTTGACAATCTCCAGTAAAAAAATCTATCTATACATTTGAACAGAAAGTAGACAAAGAAATGTGGCGTGGTCTTAGCTCTTGATTTACACGCGGAGGTTTGTGCGTTCCTGCACGCACAAATGAACCGCTGGAGCCGGATGGCCGATTCAGTTAAAAATTTATATGTTCTCACCTTGCAAAAATTTGAAAGAAGGCGAGTGAAAATTATGAAGTGTCGAGTTCCTTTAATAATTTTAAAAAATATCACAATATTTCGTTTACTAGAAACCAAGATACAACGCATTAGGTGACAATCGTTTCTATAGGTCGAACAAAAAATTAATAAAGAACGAAAAAGTAACATTATATTCTGTGTTAAAAATGGTAAAAGTGCTATGGAACTGCTGAAATTGCTTAAAAACGCTTATGGTGGTAGGTGTTTATCATATAAGTAACTTTCTTTGTGGCCCTGGTGTTTTAAAAGGACAGAAAGGATATGAATGATGATAAACATTCAGGCGGATCAAATAAAATGATGACCGAAATATTGAACGCGTGCCTGAGTTCGTAAAATTTTGAAAAGTTTTCCGTGACATTCAGGGAAACTGAATTTGAAATACTCAAGACGATAATTCCTCGCATTTTAACCGAAAAACTTGGTCTGTAGAAGCTACATCTAAAATTGTATCTATGGCACCTTTAAGAAATCTGGAAGAAGCAAAAACGTCTTAAAAACTAGTAATGAGTCGTGATATTTTTAAAACCAATTGGAACCCAAGTGTCATGGTGCTAAATAATGGCCATCAGGTACAAGAAATGAAGATTTAGAATTCTAGGGGATTATTTACAAAGAATTCGTTATGGTACAAAGCGGTAGAACGGTTAATATTGAGTATTGTCTTAATGTAAAAAGAAACGTATGGCCTTATTTATTGTACAAATTGGTATACATAAGCAGTCTGAAAATTTTAAGCCTAACATAAAACCAAGTCTTTTTTCTGTCAAACTTAATTTTATTTTTCAACATAGTCTCGTTTTAAGCTGATATACTTTTTCCAATGATGCTCAAATCTCTTTAACCCATCTAAATAGTAATTTGCAATGACTTCGTTTGACGAAAATCTCTATCCTCCGTGCCACATTTTGAGCTTAGGAAACAGGAAATAGTCTCTGGGAGCCCGATTTGATGAATACGCTGAGTGGCCAATCAATTCATAAGTTTTGGGCCATGACGACGGCCGAAATATGAGCCGATGCGTTGTCTTGATGGAAGAGCACTTTCTTCCGTTCCAAATGAGGCCGTTTTTCAGCAATTTCTGCTTTCAATTGGTTTAATAATAATACGACCTCATTATAATTTCCCCTTTTTCTAAGTAGTCATTAAACAGAATTCCCCGACTATCCCAAAAACCAGTTTCCATCACCTTTCCGGCCGATGAAACTGTTTTTGCCTTTTTTGGAGCAGATTTGCTCTTTGCAGTCCACTGTTTTGACTGTTCCTTCGTCTCAGGACTGTAATAATCATCGACAGTGACAAGTCGATGCAAAGAATTTGACTCATTTCACTGAAACCGCTTAAACAGGGCCTTGAAAGTGTTTATTCGAATAAATTTTTGGTTCAAAATTAGCAAGTGCGGGACCCAACGCGCGGGCAGCTTTCTCATGCCTAATTATTTAGTCAATATATGACAAACGCGACCTTTCTCTCTCTAATCTTGATTTGACGGTCGTCCAGTACCATTTGGTAAACTTTTTCGATGTTATCGGTGGAGGTTTCAGTTCTTGGTCAATCCAAACGCTCATCATCAGCCAAGCTGATAGGACCACGTTTAAATTCAGCTGCCCATCTTTTCACGGTGGCAAATGATGGGACAAAGATCCCGTAAACTGCGTCTAACTCGGTTTTAATTTGCGTAAGCACTTACTATAACTACTACGTGGCATTAGATTTTTTCCATTTTTACAAAAGCACTGATATCGAGTGATATAGACAACTGTCAAATAACAGCTAAGCGCCCAAAATGGCTGCAATTTTTACAGGTATCTTTCGAAGCATGTACGATTGTAGTAGTGGAATGATTTTGTCAAGTAGGACCATCTTCATATTGAGGCTCCAAACTCTTCAGACTGTCCATTATTTCTATTGGAGGAGAATATTTCGAATGAATAAAATAACTCTTGTGAAAGTTTTTTAATTATTTTTATTTTTATATTTTGAGCATTAAAGCAGTAGTACTTGTGAGTCTGTTTCTCTAACGTAACCAATTTAAAACACCATTGTGTACCTCTGCTCACGAAGAACCCAGAACGCTATTCTCGACATCTCGAAACAAAACTTTTCCTCGCGTTTTGAAAGTTGGAGATACAAACAAAAAATAATATAATGTACCTTGGCTAAAGCGCCTTTTAGAGATATTTTTTCCGTCCACTTGCTTTAAAAAAACAAAACGGCGGCTAATTTTCCTTTTTACATTAAAACACTAATGTTTTCACAGAATTACACCTTAATGTTCTTATAATTGATTTGAGATATCTTTGCGAATCCCAGCCGCATAGGCAACCCTTCTGTCTTGTGTTATAATTACTAGCTGTCGCAGCATCTTCTAATACAAATTTGCTAATTTCTATTAAACCAAATATTGGATCTATAAGTAACAGAATTACCATAACGTCTAGAAACAAAACGGTAATAATATATTGGACCTTTATGTGGCAAATATTGTCAGAATTATTCCTGAGATACAAAAAGGTATTATAAACAGCAACGGAAAGGTCCGTCGGTATTAGAGTCAACTAACTAGTTGTATTGCATCACTTAAAAATATCCTGGTAACGAAAGACTATGATTTATTATATTATTTTTATAATAATACATTTTTGTGATTACTTTTGTTAAGATAAAATCCACTAACCAGATATTTGGTAAAGTATTGGTTAGATACGAATTTATTCTTACTCAAATATTAGTTTATTAAAAGAAAAACTGGCGTCTTGTAAAGCAAAATTCTAGTTTCATATAGTTTTAGTGATTAATCTGTGAGTCGGAGGTATTATAACTGGAATGCACCTCGTAGTTCTCGCCAATCGCGATAACATCGTCGTCAAATCTCTATATTCCAATGTAGTCCAGCACAAATTTCCAATTTATGACAAATTTGGGCAGGTTTATATAGCTCCGCTTTGTCATAAAGCGAGGTAACGTTTTGGATTGGAACATTGTCATAGTTTATTCCAACCGCAAAAGCAATCCTCAAAAAACTTCGCTGACCTTTATTTTTACCTGCTTCTTAACCCCCTTATGCCTCGCGCACACTTGAGCCTTCTTAAGGATGTTCTTTCCTAATTGTGGCTTTAAACTTTAAATTTCGCATGGTTTTACACACTATGTCATGAAAAATTTGACAACGATTAAAGCTACTTCTTTATCTAACATCGTGATACTGACTAAAATAGTAGCAGGAGGTGCCCTACGAGAAGAAATCTTCAGCCATCTCTCGTCTACAATTTTTTTATAGGATTTACCCCTGTATACTAAGAAAATAAAAATATTAATACTCATTACTGTTGATGGCTTATGTTTTAAGATGATTTGTTGAACATTTACCAGTTAGCCAATGACATGTTGAATCTCAACTAAAAAGTACAATCATATTAAAAGCCACATATATATATATATGACTTAAAAATTTTAAAAATAGACCATCCAATAATATGAGGATACAATCGTTCTGATGTATATTTATTCACCACAACACAACTTTATAAACCACTGCATTGGTCCACTTAATGCCAATTTTACTCATATTTGGTTTACTAAGTTTAAATGAAATAATTTTAGACTTTTCTAGCTTGTCATTTATTTTCATCCTTTCTGAAAAATCTTTTAGGAAAGTCTTTAAATGTCTATGAAGAGTCCAAGACCTAATTTAATAATCTTCAGATCATATTAACACATCAAAGAATAAATTTAAGCAAATAACCAACAAATGAAAAGGACTAAAAGAATGGTTAAGAGCTCCAATTTTATTTTGTCGCATACGTTAACAGATATATCTATTCTGATTTTAAAGTAACATAAAATAAATTTATTTTGAAAAACAAAATCAACTACACCTTTTATCATCTTTTCACTAATCGATCGAGGTGCCTTTTAACAAGCCGCTCATTATTAAAAGTTTTTTCATTCATAAAATTCTGCTTTTAGTGTTACAGTCGGTAATCAAAAGGAGTCGAGCCTACATGGAAAATAAGGTAAACCATTTGCAGACAAAAACGTACAAGCTAAACGTCAGAAGTTTCTGATCGAACTATATTCTAAAGTTGAGAGGAATAAAAAATTGTATAACATTTTTAAATTAGCATTCCATTACTCTTGAAGAAATACTCTGAAGTGTTATCTGCAAAATTCTGAAAAAAGCCTCCTGCAACTATTCATTGTTTGCAAAATGACATAGCACTACCAATTCAAATGACTGTTGTTACGCGGCTATGACAAATCGGTTGCGAAATGTTTACGAACGTTCAACTAAAGATAGCGCTATCTGGCGGTGTCGTGGTGGCAGACAACACCTTTGAGATGTGCAGATTGCTTGATCAAATCCCATTAATTACGAGCAGTACATGGTTAAATTAATTGTTGTTCACTTCGTGTTGATGACATCCTTGATTTTACCATCCGCTTCAAAATAGGTCATTTTTTAACGTTTCGCTAGTAAATAGTAGATAAGTAGGCGAATGGTCAAATTAGCCTCGGTTAATTCATACGACACCTAAACGATGATCCGAAAAACCTATCCAAGCTGGCGCTTGTGAGATATTTCCCGTGCCGGCTGGGATAGATTTTTCATTGGTCATTGCCTTGAGAACACTCAAATTAATCTCAGTCGGACGACCAATTTCCATTTGGCTTTCTTAGCGTAAAGACGCTCAGGTCATCTGTTCGGTATAAAGTTCAAGTGCAATCATATCATGAGTGATTAAACATTACGCGCCGCTGTTAAGATGTACAAAATAATATCTTGCAGTGACTAAGCGGAAAATGCAATGGATCTATAACAACAAAACAGGTTCATGTAATCTTTTTCTCCTATTATGCCAGTGGCGTACCCAAATAAATTTCCACAAATGATACAAAATACACCATACAACCCCAACAAATGAGCTATAATATGATACCCCACCAATGGTTCCTCAAATAACTTCTCAGCAAACACAATATCAATTACTGCTTTCTACGTCAACCAATCCATCACAACTGGTATTTCACCCTCAACAAATTGCGAGAATGTCATCGACCAGTAAAGACAAACCAGATGATGCACAGGAAACTAGTAATATTCCATGGCAACAAGTAAAAAGCACAAAACGGAAGAAGATTACAAGATTTAGCTCACTAACAGTTGAAGAAAACAACCGCTAAAGCACTGTTCGCACTGCAAAGATCAACAAACCTTCCCATATCTACATATATGGTGTAATCGACTATCCAAAAATGATAAAGCAAATAAGAAACTGTTTAGAGAATGAACTGGATACCACAAAGAGTTTAACTAATAACACCATCAAGATTAATTGTAATATTATAGGAAACTGCCGAAAATTAATTAAATACTTAAAGCAAAAAAATATTATTTGCTATTCAACTGAAAGAGGATCGAGCCTATAAAATGATAAACATCTACATAATACCATATGATTTGCAGAAATAGCTAATGAAATAACAAAACTAGGGCACAAGGTCAGAAATATCATAAATGGTAGACACAGAACCACAAATTAACCCTTAAATCTCTTTTTTGTTGATCTCGAGCCAGCAAGCATTAACAAAAAAGTATACAACATAGAAAGACTACAAAACGTAAACATTAAGATTGAACCACCCTACAAAATCAAAAACGGCATTGTGCAGTGTACGAGATGCCAACTATACGGACACTCCAAGTCTTATTGCAATAGACCTTACGTATGCGAAAATGCGGAGTATCACACAGCACTACAAGCTGTAACAAATCTTAAGAAACGCCAGCCACTTGTGCTTTATGCGGGGGTGAGCATCCAGCCAATTATAAATGATGCGAATATTACCACAAGTTTATTCAGGTAAATCAGACATAAAAAAGGCTAGTGCTATAAACCTAACGACCTCAAATAATGTAAACATCAGACCCAGTTTTCACCAGGGCAGTTATTGAAATCAAAATAGAATATGTAGCAGTGTAGTCAATAATAATTAACCAAATAATATCAATAAACCAGAACCATCGAACATTATACTGTCACAATTTCTCAATGAATTTAAAGCCATGTTCAATCAATTCAATAGAATAGCATGGTACTTAACATGTTAACTTATTAGCAAACTGCCACATTAATGGCTAAGTTCCTACAAATTGCACTGTGGAATGCCAGTGGCCTTGAACAGCACAAAGAAAAAGTAAAAATCTCTTTGATAAACAATCACAGAGATGTTCTATTGGTCAGTGAAACACATTTCACAGAACGAACATATTTCATAATACCAAATTATGTAACATATAACCATCCTGATTGTACCACGCATAAAGAAACACCAGTTCTTATTAAAAATACAATCCACTACTACAAACTACCAAAATATCAAAAAATCTCCTACAATCTACTGATATAAAAATACCTTATGATCTAACAATTGCAGCTATCTATTGTTCAGATCGTCATAATGTAAAAAAGAACGAATTTAAAGAATATTTCTAAACATTAGACAATAAATTTCTACCTGTTGGTGATTATAACAGCAAAGTAACGACCAAAGGCAGTAAACTGTTTAAAACAATAGAAGATCATAGATATTTATTTCTATCAACAGACACACCAATCTATTAGCCTACTAATTCACAAAAATTCCTGATTTATTAGAATTCTTTTTATAAATAGAATCAACTTGACATACACTAACATTATATCCAGCTACAACTTGTCATCTGGTCACTCTCCAATTATAGCAACAATTGGAACTTTTGTAATATACAAGAAACCCCCACCTAGACTACACAATACTCAAAAAAATTAAGATACAATATATTAAATGATAGTATCGTTCTAAAAATCCGATTGAAAAAAAAGCCCCACAAAAGTCTGCACCAAAACTTCACTCAAAAGAAATAACCCGGAATATACCACTATAAATCGAAAAGGCAGTAACCTTCTTAAATTAAACTTCTAAATCGAAAAAAGTCACCTGGAATTGATCTTGTCACAGCTAAAATAGAGATGCTAAAGCTAAACTACATCTATAATGTTATTTTACTACTTGGATACTGGTCAAAATGTCTAAAAACGGCGCAAATTACAAGGATAGGTAAACCAGGAAAAGATCTAGCAGATGTCTCCTCTTACAGACTTGTAAGTTTGCTGTCAGTAGTCTCAAAACTACTTGAAAGACTGGTACTTTGTATATTATATGAAGACCTACCTGCAGAAAACTGGATAGCAGAACATCAATTTGGGTTTTGCCAGAAATACTCAACAGTGCAACAAATTCTTCGAATTACACAAAGCATAAATAAAGCATTTGAGAAGAAACAGTATTGTAGTGGAGTTTTCATCGACACCAGCCAGGCTTTTGATAAAGTCGAGCATTTCAGATTAATTTATAAAATCAAGTGTGCTTTTCCACCAGCCTACTTCAACTCCCTAAAATCTTATTGGAATGAAAGAAAATTTCAAACTAAAGTGAATGAAGAGAAATCCGACTAATTTCCTATTAATTTAGGAGTACCTCAAGGCAGTGTCCTTGTACCACTGCTGTATATCTTGCACACGTTAAATCTACAAATGGCACAAAATGCGACAACAGAAACTTTCAAACTTCAAATAACCTCAAACATTACACAAAGCTACCCAAATAACCTACCGCAATGGTTGGAAAAAAGAAAATAAAAGTGAACGATAATAAATCAGCCCATATTACATTCATCATTCGCAAATAAACATGCCCTGCAGTCACAATAAACAACCTACAGATACCACAAACGCAAACGTTAAGATATTTAGGATTATACTTAGATACAAAACTGATTTCGAAACAACACATCACAAAAAATGCAAAACAAGTTCAGACTAAAACAGTGGTTGATAGAAAGAAAACCACGGATATCTATGGAAAACAAAATCCTGATATACAAACCAGTCATCAAATCAATATGGGCTTATGGACTAGAACTATGAGGATGTGCCTCCAAATCAAATATAGAAATCATTCAAAGGGGTCAATCCAAGATAATCCATCAAATTTTGGACGCTCTTTGGTATGTAACAAACCATACTGACCTTCATGTAACAACAATACAAGAAAATATCCGCAAAAAAGCCATCAAGCACTATGCCATCTTAGACAACCATCCTAAGCCCCTAATGGAACAACTTTTAGAACCAGTAATCTGTAGCCAAGTGAACTAATTTAAGTTATTGTATCCATGTTTATTTAAGTTTACACAGGTGATATCATTAGATATCTCCCTGATCATGTCATTTGCTACTAGTCCATCTAGTAGCTGTCAGCACTTTAGCTCACAGAATTATGTACTATTTTGATTGCTAAACAGATTTTAAAAAAAGTTGGACGACCAAAAAGGGACATCTTCAAATTTTTAGACTGAAATTTGCAGCCATTCCCCTACACAGAAAATATTTTTTGAGCTTTAACACTGTAGAACCATTAGATTCTATGCATTTTTGCCAACAATGAACAATAAATTCTGGAGTTCCAGAATGGATGAACTCTTCAAGGCGTTTTGGCTTCTACTTGGTTGTTGAAGACCTTCTCTCGCGGGAAAAAGTAGTAATCGGTGAAAGAAAGATCTGTTAAGTAAGATTGGTGAGATAGAGTTTTGTATTCTAGTTCGTTTAATTTTTGCCCAGTAATTTGTCAGATATATAGTCTAGCGTTATCACGAAGAATTGCTCCCTTTCGATTGATCAGTGCTGGCCATAAATTTTGGAGCTGTTGGTGCACTCTGTCGATTTTCTGGTCTTCTCTGATGTAATAGTTTCGTCAGAGTTCAAGAGGTTATAATGGACTACACGTGCCGGCCACTAAACAATAATCATTACCTTCTTTTGATGCTTCTTCGGTTTGGGGAAGTGATTTGGTGCTTTATTTTTGTTCAGCCACTATGCTGAACGCGGTCGGTTTTCGTATAAGATCCATTCTTTGTAGCAAGTCACAATGCGATCAAGGAATGGATTTTTGTTGTGAAAAAGAAACAGAGCAAATTTCGTATCGTCAAAGTTTTTTATTCAGGTCGTGAGGTATTTATTTGTTGAGCTTTTTTGATTTTCCCATTGGTTCAAATGTTGAACGACTGTTGAATGGCCATCGTTAAGTTCTTCTGCAATTTCTCGCGTTGTTTTGCGTGGGTTTGCTTCACTAATGACCCTCCAATCATCATTCTCAATCACAGAAGAACGTCCACGACCCTCCATATCTTCAAGGCTCTCATCTCCTTAACGAAACTTTTGGAACTGTTGTTGAGCTGTGCGTTCAGTGATGGTCTTCTGGCCAAATGCTTGATTAATATTGCTGCTTCACGTCTCAATTTGTACTCGTACAATAAAGTTGCTCGGATTTGCTTTCTTTCTATCATTAGTTAGACAGCCTAAAACACACCAAAAACAAAAAATTATAACAAAACGAATTGCATATATAAGTAGAGTTTCCAACTTCGCTCCTTAAAATAATATATTACATAAACATAGTTAAATAAAACTTTTTCCCAAAATTAAGCATCAAAGTTTAAACTAAAAAAACATTTACTATCCACACATTCATAAAAATTTCTTGCTAATGTGCCTCCCTATTTTATTGTTATTTTTAATTAAAGCTAGAATTAAAATTATTTTTTAGTCTGAATTTTAATAGGACAAGACTTACTTCCATTTTAAATTAAGTAATGCTAGGAAAGAGAAAAACTGCAAATCTGCTGTGGCTGGGGCCGAATAGACAGATACTTGACTGTGCAGTCGTTCGACAGTAAATCGAAGATCGTGGGCAGGCATTGTGGGCTTGCGTGGTCATCTAACAGGGACCTGTATGTGTTGTATTGATAGTGTTTTATACCGTTCGCCGGGGCTAATGACCACTTAACATTGTTAAGTAGCGAGCCGGAACGATCGGCTCGACGTTTAAAATCTTCAGCGAGCCGGATGGGTCCTGCAGGGGGCCGCCGCAGCCGAAAAGAAAGTGACTCGCGAGGCGCCTCAGATGGACGCGCCAGGAAAATTTGACAGTGGTCCACTTTCTCCTTGCCGCGAACGGGCCATTATGCCCAGCCAATCTCCGTCGCGCAAAATTAATTAGCAACCGGCGAGGTGACCCCCAAACTGGCCACTTTAGCGCGTCCATATTTGAAAGTGTTTACAGACGATTAACATCCTCTTGATTTGCATGCCTAACCTATCTTCTGCTATTCCCGTTACAGAAATTACTACGTATAATTATTTTAAAGTTTCCAATTTATGTACCTGACAATATCACATTTTGTAGCTTTAAATCTGTGCACAAGATGACATGCTGTTTATTAATCAACAATCTAAAGGAAATTTTAAAAAATTAAAATGTTTTATATGAATTTTCATGGTAATATTCACGTTAATATTCTCCATAAAGAAAAAATACAATAGAAAAAATGTTTATTGTAAATATATTATTTTTTACACGATTTACCATATCTAGCATTACTAAATATTCATGTGAGATATTTTTTTATTAACCCTTCCAGCCCTGAATTTTTTAAAAAAGCAAAAAAATTATAGTGCAGTTGGACTTAGACAGGCACAAGAATCACCTAAAGTTATAAAATTAGAGAGATGTGGCAACTACCACCACCAGGTTTTCGCGAAGCAAGAAGTCGTTAAAAGAAAATATCACTCTTATTGGATTTTTTTGTATAAAACTATTTCACATGATAAATTTTAAAGCAGTTTCTTATTTTAGAAAGACATAGTGGTACCTGGCACTTCCCACACAATATTTGAGAACGACGTGCAAGTTTTGAGTGCACACCGCTGCTCATAACCATCCCTCTGAATGTGATAGTGGCCAATTTTGTCGTACCTAACATCACTTGGGGGACAACCGAATTTGACTTTTCTGGAGTGAGTGATGAACCTGGGCTTGATAATTTTACATGATCTGGAAAAGCCAAGCTTTCCTCTAATGCCCAAGTAAAATCAGGCAAGTCAAGTTTTTGTACTTAACGGCTTTGTTTATCTGATTGATATTTTAGCCATATATTACACAATTAGATTATAGTAATGTAAAATTACTCAAAAGTCCATTTGAGGGGTCAAACAAAGGTCTTGCAATGGGTAATCAAAAAGTCAACGCCTCCTATTGAGGCATTGGACGCATGACATTTTGTATCCCCTTTCTGACATTTGTCCCATCTCCTTACTCACAGTGTGGTTCTACGCCAATAAAATTTGACGTTATGTTGACATTTTGTTATCAAAATAACAAAGTGCTAAAATTTTTCCATCATTTCAAACAATGAAGTCACTGTTTCCACTATTTCTGAAGCTCTAAGCTCTGATTTTGATTTCAAGGCGCATTTTTTGAGTCGATTAAACCGAATCGTGCCTGTCATGCAAATTTTTTCTTTCTCAACTCTTCTAGTAAAAACCACGGTGTGAAATAGTTATCATAAAAAAGCTTATAGTTAGCATTTTGCTCAATCCTTTGACTTAAATGAATGACTAAGCCATTTGTGGAACATTGGTAGACAACGATAAATTATGCCTCATTCGCCATATAATATGAACACTTTGACATTCCATGGATTTGGCTTTCCTCTAATGTACTGCTTGTTGTAGAATTGTCCTTTGAAAGAAATAATTGATTCATCAACGCATAGATTTTCTTCCACGGGAAGCTCTTCACATCTTTTTTTAAAAGATTGGATGACTGCACAAACTTTCCGGACCTTATCTGTCTTCCCTTTGCTGTCATTGACACTTACGACATGAGGATTATTTCTCAGAAATTCAAATCGATTTCTGGGCAAGAGGAATGCCATCGAAAAATTTTATCAGGAAATAATTTAAAAAATATTGGAGTGGGGTTTGACTTGACTTGACAAAATTTTCTTTATTATGCATGTCTTTGGATGGAGTGAAATTAACAACTGAAGTCTCTTCGCCAAGTTGTTTTTCTCTTTGTTGACGTTAGTTGACATATTGCCACAAAAAAGCTTCATCACTTGTAGATACATTTTTTGCTTTTCTTTGGTTCAGAAGCTTTATGAATGCAGCAATGCCTGGTAGTGGCAGATGCGCACGAGAAGTTTAGAATGTTATTAAAATATCCTCGTCCACTCTATTAATTCACAATTACCATAAAACTAAATTATTGATTATGATATATATATATATATATATATATATATATATATATATATATACACCCATATCCTGCTGGTGCCGGATGCAGTACCAAGTACCCTTATTGCCGAGTCTCCAAACACGCACCGGGAGGTTCTACCCTCCTTACAGTACGACCAAATTAAGGTCCGCACACCAACAAGCATGTACCCGGACAGACGTGCAAGTCGAGGCTGGAAAGCTCAGATACTGAACCATGCTCTTTGTTTCACCAGGTCAGAGTACCGGAGGTGTTACGGTTCCGCCCGCCAGACCGACATTGGGCCGGTATGATTGGCGGGCGGTGGGGGCAGGCCGACGCCTCCCCCGCATAAGGGCATGCTCACACAAAGGTCAACAAGTCCCACCTGTTCCTAAAGCGGTGCCACCACCCCTAAGAGTCCAACACCAATGAGGGGGAACCGCGAAGCCGCCCCGGTTGGCTACCCCCCTCCCCTTAGTCCTCGTGTCAGTAAGGTTCCCCTTACCACGTTTGACGAGTACCCGTCGAGGTCACTCTCGTGACACCTCTACCCCTCTATTACTGACTAGCGGCATCCGTTGCCCACAATTGTGGGATTGGGTAGCTCCACTAGCAGTTTTACGGGTATCTCGCGCCACGGGGTGAGACGCACTACCCACTCGTGTCGGTAAAGTTTCCTTTACCACGTTGGACGAGCAGCCGTCGAGGTCACTTGCGTGAGCCTCTACTCTACATCAGTTGATACTTGATACGCCCGTTACCCACACTATTGTGGGGTAGGGTGGCTCGAAGCACCTTTACGAGTCTGCGTCGTAGAGTGAAACGCAGCCCCACTCGTGTCGGTACAGTTTCTTCCACCACGTTGGACGAACAGCCGTCGAGGTCGCTTGAGCGAACCTCTACCACATATCGCTACTGCTACCGGCGTCCTTTGCCTACAAGTGTGGGATCAGATGGCCTGCATAACAGTTTTAACGGGATAACGTCATGTGGTCTAACGTCTCCGTAGGCCTTGGGCCTAATCGATGTAGCAAATACTCCAGTCGATAGTAACCGTGTTAGCAGGATTTCTCCTGCCTCGTTTGACGAGTTGCCGGCGAGGTCACTTGCGTGAACTTCTACCCCACATCATTACTACAGGCGGCATCTGTTACCCACGGATGTGGGATTGGGTAGCTCCACCCGCAGTTTTATGAGTAAACGGTGTGGGGTCTCCGTTTACCCGTTTATATATATATATATATATATATATATATATATATATATATATATATATATATATATATATATATTTATATATATATTATATATATATATATATATATATATATATATCCTCTGATTATCGCCAAGTACCCAATAATCTCACTACCTACATTGAAAAGAAAACCAAAACCCTCATTACTAACTCCAACCTATCATCCGATACCAAGAAACTCCTTATACCCCGAGGAAAATCTTCCAGAAATCCCAAATTGTATGGTCTGCCAAAAACTCACAAAGAGAACATTCCTTTACGCCCTATAGTTAGTGCGTTCGGTTCTCCCACCTACAACCTAGCCAAATACCTTGCCAAGACTCTCCAATCTCTCACATAGCAGGCATCATCCTAAGTCCGAAACTCCTATCATTTCCTAGAAATACTGAAAACCTTCCTTATACGCAAAGGTGACATCATGGTAAGCTTTGATGTCGTTTCTTTGTTTACAAACATCCCAATTCCTGATACCCTACAGTTATTAAAGTCAACGTATAATATAAATAACAATATTCTCTCCCTAATAAACCATTGCCTATCCAATACTTACTTTACCTTCCAAAATAAATTTTACCGCCAAACTAATGGTGCTCCCATGGGTTCCCCACTTTCACCTGTCATTGCTAACCTTTTTATGGCCGACTTTAAAACAAAAGCCCTTGTCTCCTTTCACCTTAAACCTACCTGCTGGATACGATATGTCGATGACACTTTTGTTATCTGGCCTCATGGACATGATACTCTTCCAGAATTCCTTTCCCACCTCAACCAAATCCACACCAATATCAAATTTACCATGGAAACTGAACATAACAATCCCCTTCCCTTCCTAGATACTCTCATAACAAGAAATCCTTCTAATGACAGCTTTTATTACACTGTCTACAGAAAACCCACTCACACTAACCGCTACCTAAATGCCAAATCTCATCACCACCCTGCCCAAATCCATTCGGTTGCAAAATCCCTCATAACTAGATCCATCAGACTTTCCGATACGAAAAATCGCCAAACAGAAATCAAATCCATTACCACCACCCTACTGCAAAATGGATATTGCAACAAATCCTTAACTAATGTAATCAAACTCTCAATCCCAAAACCCTCTTGACCAACAAAAAGCATTCCTGCCTTACATCAGAGGCATCACCGATAGAATAAGCCGCATACTAATGCGGCAAAATATCCACACGGTCTTTACGACCAATAAACAAATATCTGGACTTACTCGCTCAGCAAAGGATCACTGCTCCAATGAATCTTAAGGGGTGTATGAAATACCTTGTGGAGACTGCCAAAGGACCTACATAGGTCAAACAAATCAGCAAATATCTAGCCGAATATACGAGCATTCTCTGGCCGTACAGAAAGGCGATAATGGTTCGGCACTTGCCAAACACAGCAAAGAAACAGGCCACAAAATTAATTTCTCTGGAGGTAAGACCATTGCCCCCATTTCCCATTTTACCAGCAGAATAGTACATGAATCAATTGAAATAGAAAAACGCCCACAGTGCCTCAACACAAGAGATGATAGCCAGCGTTTGCCTGTCATGTGGAAGTTCCTTATTGCTCCGCATGGCCAATTACGCAACACCCTTAATCCTACAAACTTTCCCCAACCCAACGCATCTCCCGCCAAACAAACTTTCACTTCCAGCCCTATAAAAGATCAAGCAGATCACACGAAAGCTCAGTCTTATTCAAAGACTCATAGCTCTCCTTGGGGAGTAGGCAGATTGAGGCACCGAGTGAAGAGCTAACCTCTTGAAAATGACATCAAGGCCGATGCCGAAACGTCGAGAATTTACCAAAAATAGACGCGGTTCATCCCGTGAACTAAGTTGTTTAAACATACTTAACCGCAGAAACCTATCCGAACATATATATAATTATTGGGTTTTTTCAATTTTTGGTAACAAAAAACTAAGTTTTTCTGGGCCTGTGTTCAGGATTAGCATAGTTCTGTATGTTTTTAAGTTTAAAAATTTATATTGCTATTTAGAAAAACAACCCAACATTGATATCGATGGAATGGTTTACGATATTAACGCGGTACCGTTTACATCCATAGTAGATGGAGTTTGCAACTGTCATAAGTATATATCTATAAGTTCCACACTACGTTTCACTAATACAGTCGTTATTTCTATTAATGATAAGTTAGAGACACTGAGGAATAGACAATAGACACTGAAATTTTTTTACAGGCAGTCTCAATAAGTAAGAAGATTATTTTTCATAAATCAATGTTTGCTGGGAAAAAACAAAAATGGTAAGATGGTGATAAATTACATGGTATCCTAGTCCAAACTCATACGTTCTTATATTTGTAAGGCGTCTTTTTTGAGCTGACTCCAAACTGTTGAGTATTTCAACTAGACCAGAAAGCACAGCTTAAATTAAAGAAGTGAGAACTTAAAACACCCTGTTTTGACAATACATTAAAATAAATTACAAGAGTCAATAATCTTCAGCTTCATTGTACATCCAAAAAATATACAGGACACTAACTGCCGGATTAAAAAAATACAAATATTAAAAATATAATTCTAGACATTTTCCAAATTTCTATTGAAAAGGCAACATATATTGATGTCCAATTCCATCAGCCTAAAAATATTTTGTTATTTTAGTAAACTTAAGTAAAAACATTAATTAACTATTTAACTTAACTATGTCTAATTAATTTTGATAATTTATTTTTTATTTAGAGCCTTTATATTTAACTCAGTTATAGGAATAAAATATTCAGGATCTGCATCCCTTAATTAAATTTCGAGTACTTGTTCATTCCAAATTTGTGTTCTGTAATGCAGTCTTTTGAAAAATCTTTGAGATCACGACAAAGATAAGTCATTTTTTAAATAAGTACCTTCAAATTACTTTAGATTTTGATATGATCAGTGGTAAACTTTCAATATTTCCAAGCAGTAATGAGGACATTTTACATTTATAATTCTAGATAATACATACACAAAGTGTTCTGTTCAGTATCAGAAAAACTCAAGGAGTAATAAAAACAATAAATAATTTTTACATCCATTTCTACATAATACATATAATAAATTTGTATGCTTATAAAAAATTCCTGTAGTTTTCTACCAATGGATACACTAACCTACTAAGGCGAGCTATAAAATTCCCGTTTTCTTTAATTTGCATTTTTATAACTCGTATATAGCCTCTGCTCCTCTTTAGTGTCACACACTGCCTTAATTCATAAAATAGTAAACAAATTGAAATTACATCATTTTGCTTTTGCGAGTTCCCAAATGATGGCATGGTGCTAAAGCAGTATTGCACATAAACTCTTATAAAACCAGACGTTACGTATTGATGACTGCGCTCAAAATAGATGCTATAAAGTTCGTGTAAAACACTTTTTCTCTCTTATTATTATTCAGTAGCACATAAAAAAAGCGTTATGAAGCACGCGAGCTTTTGAAATTGTAGGTAGGGATACTTAGAGGTTTTCCCCGCTTTGAGGAACACAATTCTGAGACAACCTTTTAAGAGGACTCAAGGGTACGCATAGCATAAATAATTTTTTGAAAAACGAAAATTGTTATTATTCAAGAGTGTTTGCAAGATGGGTTCCTTTTCTTCTTGCATCGGATCGATATTTGCGATGAAACTTGGGTACACCAGTAATCTTTTTTTTTTAAAGGTTACATTTATTGCTAGATCAACAAATACAATTTTGTTATACATAGCAGTGATGTTGTGTAAATTATATACATGACTTTGATTACATAATATAAGGAGACTTAGCTGTCTCAGCAAACATTTCAGTGACTGTTTCAGTAATTTTCACGATCGGTTAATATAATGTCCTGAGGTAGTTGACGTTTGAGTCTTGTGTGTATCTTTGTTCGAAAGAGTTCATAATGAACCGCACCACTACACGCACTTGAGTTGATTATAAACTTTTTTGCACTTTTTTTAATGTAGCATGATTCCTAATTCTTGGTGTAGCTGTGTGTTCCGAATGTACCAGGGCGCGTTGACTGCAATTCGTAGCACTTTGTTTTGGAACCTCTGTATTTTGCGTAAGTTGGTTTGAGACGTGTTGCACCATATCGGTGATCCATATAGTATTAGTGGTCGTAGCAGGGTTTTGTATAACAGCATAGTGCATTCAATTTTAGGAAGATTTACGGTTAATTAGTGGGTACAGCTGTTTGAGTCTGGCATATCCCTGGATTAATTTCTGGTTAATGTGAAAGCCCCAACTCAGCCGTGTGTCCAGGTAAATACCGAGGTATTTGACTGCTGAATCGTTGATTTCCACGGTATTGGTTTATTATTAATGTGAACTAGGTTGGGATTCGTGATTCGTCTAAGAGTAAATATTTTTGCTTGGCATTTATCTGGGTTTATTTGGGTATTCCACTGTTGAAACCAGCGAGAAAGCTGGTTTGTGGCTTGTTGGAGAGCTTGTACTGCTTCGTCCAATGACGATGCTTGAGTGAAGATGGCTGTGTCATCCGCAAAGGTGGCGAGAGTTGCCTTAGTTTCAGGCAGGTCAGAGGTGTAAATGGAGAATAGGACTGGACCCAGGACGCTGCCCTGCGGAACACCTGCATGGATATTTTTGGTTTGTGATAGCGTGGAGTTCACTCGTACAGCAAAGGTTCTGTTTTCGACAAATGAGAATAAAATGGCGTTTAGGTAGGGAGGCATGTCAATATTTAGGATTTTTAGCTTTAAACCTTCAAGCCACACTCTGTCAAAGGCCTGTGAGATGTCTAGAAATAAGGTCGCAGTGTAGACTTTGTTTTCATAGCCACGCTCGATAAGTTCGCTTATACGTTGTATTTGATGATATGTAGAGTGGCCTTTTCTAAATCTGAATTGAAGGTAGGGATTGTGTTTTGGTTTTCAATAACGGCATTTAGTCTAACTTGAATTATTCTTTCCAGCAGTTTGGATAGGGTGGTGAGAAGACTTATTGGCCTATAACTACTTATTTTTGTTTTGTTTTGCCCGGTTTTGGAAACATTAGAATTTGGGCATGTTTCCATGCTAGAAAGTAGCCTAGCCTTAGGCAGGCATTAAAGATTGTGCTTAGGCTGGCTAGGGCTTTCTTGGGAAGGTGCTGGAGAATAGAATTTGTGAGTAGATCATGTCCGGGAGACTTTTGGTTGAGAGTGTGTCTATGTGAGTTTTAAGTTCCTTGGGGAGGTGGGCTTAATTCCATCGGGGTGCGGCACGTTTGTTTCAATGCAGGTTATCGTGTGGTTAAGGTGTGTTGGAGTGCAAGTGATGATAGGAGTGAAGGTCCTTTCAAGGTGTAGGGCGAAAGCAAGCTTTATCTTCATCTGTTATGTAGTTGTCAGTGCCTGTGTCGTTTGTTAGTGTAGGCATTTCATCTCTTTGGTTTAGGATCTTTTGGTTGTTTTCCATAACCCCTGTCCCTGGGCTAAAGTTGGCTATGTGTTGTTGATAGGTGTTGACTCTGAGTAGATCGAGTTCTCTTTTAATCCTATGGGCAAGGTTGTTTAGTCGGTTTTGATTGAAGGACTTCTAGTTCGTTGCCATTCACGCCTGAGTTGACTTTTCTCGTTGATTAGGTTAATTAGATGCCTCGGGAGGTAATTGTACTCTGGTAGGGCTGTTACACGCGCTGGTGTGCATGCTTGTCGTGCACTATCGCTAATCAATGTGGTGAGATTGGCAATCGTTGCGTCAATATCTTCTTGGTTATGGATATTTGTGGGGCATGATATTTTGTTTTCTAGTATTTTTTCAAATTGATCCCAGTTCATTTTGCCGTTTATTAGCTTCGGTACTGGGTTATTTGTAAAGGACACTAAGACAGGAATGTGGTCTGAGTTGAGTTCGGTTATGACTTGTTGGTACAGCGGCTTGTTAAAATTCTTCTGCAGAACTATGTCAAGTATGTCTGGCTCGTGGTCTCTTCGATACGGGTAATAAGTGTACTCGTCCGGTGCTAATATCTGAAAGGAATTTGCTGTTGCCAAATTCTCTAACTTTTTACCCTCAGGGTTGGATGCTCTGCAGCCCCATAAGGTATGTTTGGCATTTATATCACCAATGACCAATAGCGGCTGATTTGTATTAAATATTGTTTGTATGTCTTCGGGTACTAGTTTTTATTTGGCTGCCTGTAGGCGCTTGCTACTGTTACTGTACTATTGTCATCAAGTGTAACTTGGACGGAGGTCATTTCAATATTTAAATTAGGGATGTCGGGCAGTCGGTATGCTTAAACCTTCTTTTATTAGAATTGCTACCTCCTGGCGCAATCGGGCGTTCCGGTCCTTTCGATAGACGTGGTAACCTGGGATATTAAAGCTGGTTGTGTCGTCTAGGTGCGTCTCAGTAATGCAAGCGATGTCTACTTTGTGTCTAGCTAGGAAGGCAATGATTAGGGATCGTTGGTTTTGGAGCCCATTAGCATTCCAGTTGAGGATTGTTAAGCACTGAATTGGTTTTGGTTGGTTATGGTCCATTAAAGAGCATGGGTAGGAGAGTATTTGTGATAAACGATTTAATTTGATCGAGGTGAGGTGTGAGTAGTTCAAGGAGGAGCTGTATAATGTTGTTGGCTGGGTCTGATTTGATGGTGTTGTGATTAAGTCCACTTTGGGTTCTGCTTGCATAGGTCTGTTCGTTGTTAACTTCCGAATTTCGGAAGTAGTTGGGTTTTGGGGTGGGATCGAGGTTTTGGTACGTTGCCGCAGTAATTTAATATGGTGGGACAACCGCGATAATTTGCACTGTGGCCTCCTCCACAGTTTGCACATTTTGGTGGGTCATTGGGTCGTTTTTACATTCTGTATGTTGATGGTCGCCTGCGCATTTGACGCAGGTATATTTTTGAGTGCAGTAGTTTTGGTATGTCCATACTGCTGACATCTATAGCATTGGGGATGATCTTGGATTTTTCTTCGACTGTTACTATAGAGTAGAATATTGCTTTTAACGTGAATATACGTTTTGCTTCTTCGTTTTTGGTGAGGTCAACTGCGCAGACTGGCAGCGGTTTTTTCTTTTGTGTACAGTCGTGCTACTTTTAGAACTGGAATTTTATTGGTTATGAGTTCGTTTTGATTTCCTGATCTGTTAAGGAAAGTGGTACATTTTGATGACTACTGATAAGGTTTATCGTTGGGATTTTGGTAAGTGTGGTACTGTATTTGGTTATCACTGTAGAATTTAGTTAATTTCGATAATCTTCGTCTTTTGTTAAGTTTATTCGTAGTGTGGATACGTTGTAGGTAGTTGTGAACGCACCAGTTGCGTGTTTTGATGTCTTCTACAAGAGCTTGGTGATTAACTGCATTGGGCAGATAGATTGGTGGAATTTTAATTTTTGTCGTATCGGGTTGGTTATTTTCTGTTTCTTCTTCAGAAGATTGTTTATCGGTTAGGAAAGTTTCCAGGTGTGGCGGAAGATAGTATTTATTGTTTTCTAGGAGGTTTTGAGCTGTCCATGCATAAGGTTTGGAACTTCATTTATAGGTGGTGATAGATCGCCGAATTTGCGCTTTTGTTGCGCTGCTTGATCCATTTTAATTGCATGGGTTGCAATTTTTATTGAAATATATTAAAATAAAATCAATTTTAAACTTACTGCGTTTGTAAAGAGTTGATATAGCTAAGGTCAAGCGTATCGCACTGTTATCGGACGGCGTACGTGACATCCGAACCGGTTCACTGCCCGTACTCGACTATTACCAGTAATCTAAACAAGCCGATGTGGAATGGCCGAAATAGGGAACATCTACATTCGTCGATACCAAAATTTGGCTCTTAGCTGAAAAGATTTTTTTTATTTTAAAGAAATTTTGCATTATCACTTTTCTCTACGAACGTCATACTGTAAACGTTACGTACTAATACACTTTTGGGCAAAAAAATATATGTATTGTTGTAAAAGACACTAATTTCCAATTAAAGACGTTATTATGCTTTAGCGCAATGCTCAGCTCCATACAGATGACCAAACTCGACGAAAAAGTGAGTATTTATTTTGGGCTATACTACAGCATCCTTTATATTATTATTTAATGTACTATTAACATAAGTATTTGGGGAATAGATTTTACTACAACATAACCAACAAACTACCTAATTATTGAAAAAACATGTGTTTCTAAACATCTTTGTATGTTTATGTATTATAAAATGCAAGAAGAAAAACAAGCGGCCATACTCCATATATTCCAAATTCCAAAAATACCATTCATTTTAAAATAAAAATACAATTGAAACTAACCCCCCTAAAAAACACTAAACCAAGTATCCTATGCACAAATAGCAAGCAATGCAAATTCAAACAATCTAACCAGATTTAGGAACCCAAATAAACGCCTTCTTAAATTAATTCAATAATGCTTTTACAACTAGTACAACCATGATTTTAAGCATAATCGAAGTTAAATCAAATAGTTTAACCAACCATAAAACAAAATCATAAATTTTATCTAACATAACAAAACTGATATATTACTTGTACCAGAATCACACTTCACTGGCAGAAAAATGGTTAAAATTTCACATTACTCTATGTATCATACCAACTACCCTGATGGAGGAAACTAAATATCAGACAGATAAAATACAGGCTACAGTGATCCATATCAATGCTCAACGATAGTCTTTGACATTGCTGCAATTTACAGCCTACCAAGAAATAGAACAGTACAGAAGAATATGAAGACTTTTCAGACAACTATCATGGAAATTTATGATTGAAGGGACTGGAATGCAACACATACAGACTGGGAGTCGAGATTATG
Source organism: Sinelater perroti (assembly GCA_036346155.1). Lineage (NCBI taxonomy): Eukaryota > Metazoa > Arthropoda > Insecta > Coleoptera > Elateridae > Sinelater > Sinelater perroti. Next base: position 26,607,242 of record JARFIY010000248.1, on the reverse strand, counting down.
CACACTAAAAGAAAGAAATTTGAGAAAAGTAATCACTAACTCAAACTGTTCTTATTCATCTACAGACCAATCCACCTACTGACAATCGGATCCAAATAATATTCCAAATCTTAATTTCTTCAGTCTTGAGGCATATCTCTTAATTATGTTACCACAGAAGTATCCTGGGGTTTTCACTGATCACACTCTTATTACCACCACACTTCGCACTCATATAATAAATTATCCAAATTTTCCCAAATTAACGTCACCAAAAACTAATTACCGTGTATTTAAAACCTACATAGATGAAAACCTAAGCTTAAATATTTAATTAAACAACTAGAAGATAATGTTGTACACTATCTCACTCAATAAGCCTTTCAATAAACACAAATAAGTACTCTAGATCAACATCCCCATATAAATAAAACATCTTGTTACTCAAAAAAGAAGAGCAAGGCAAGAAATAGTAATTTCATAGACAAAAATGAATATAGCGAATTAACCCAACAATTAAAGCAGTTATGCAAAATACCCGAAACGCCGCAATTAAATTATATATAAGTAGTTCATTAAAAGAAGGCCATACCATCTGGAAGGATACCAAATTATTCAAGCAGCCGATACAGCTCATTCCACCTCTAAGAAAAAAGACAGAAGTTGGACAAGAACTGAATAGAAAAAGCAACAATCTTTGCCAAACACTTGTCACATCTCAAGCTAATACAAGTTTAGCTGGATAAATGCAGAGTTACAGTTCACCACACAAACAATTACCAGTAAACCGCCAAGTGAAGTACCTGGGACTAACACGCAATCAAAAGCTCACATAGAAAGCACACATCACAGCAAAGAAAACTCAAATAAACTTAATAATTCGACAAACGGGTTGGCTAATAGGATGTCAATCAAAACTCTCCACAAAAAATAAAATACTACTATATAAGTGCATAGTAAAGTTTATCTAAACTTATAGTGTCCAACTCTGGGGTTGTGTCAAACCGTCAAATACAAAAATAATAGAGTCTAATCAAAGATACTTATAATGATTTTCAATACATTATGGTACGTTAGTAATAAAACCCTGCATGGTGACTCTGGTATACCGCTCGTTGAAAAATAAATCAGCAGATTAACAGGGAACTACCTGGAGCAGCTCCCTGAATATCCCAAAGAGGAAGCAAGATAATTTTACATTCAACCTGCAATGAGAAGAAAGTTAAAACACCTAAATAAGTGAACAATTATTTTGTTAACTAAGAGGTCATCACGAGATTGCTTCCCCTCATGTGTAGTACGTTGATTACATTTACTTATAGCTCTAAATAGCAGGTTGTAAAACTGAAATTTAATTAAAAATATTTGTATTATATCATTGAAAATGTAGCTTACGCTCGTAACAACACTAATTTCAAACTATCAAGCTATCTATTCGTCCACCGTTTAACACCATGCTTTCTGTAAATATCAAAAGTATGAAATTTAATCGATAACTATAAAGTTATAAAACGATAGGATGTCCAACAAATCATTTTTTGGTATTCTTTTAGTCCGTGCGTAGATTTTATTATTATATTATTCCATTTCCTGTCAAATATCAGAAATATTCAAACACACAATTGACAATTGTCAAACACTCTGTATACAAAACAGGAATCTAATAGAAATTATGAAACTGTATAAATTGGACCCAATAAAATAAAATGAGGGATACTGGAACTTTTAGTGTTGATAACTACTATTATCAGTAGTGAAGATGCAGGAAAATACTATGAAATAGGATTCATTGTAAATAGAAAATATATATCTAGTTATGGCTTTACAAATAGACTATATATGATAAGAATAAAAGAAAGATATAGAAAATAAAGCATAATAAACATTCACGTTTCAACTAAAGTGAAAAATAATGATAAAAAAGATGAATTTTATGAAGAAGTAGGCCCTTCAGCAAAAAGTTGTAATGGGAAAATAAGAATGCATAAGTAGAAAGAAAACAAATATATTAGAAAACTAGTGGTGAAAAAGCTAAACACTTGAAAAATAAACCTGCAAAGCTTGCAATGCATAGCGTAGTAGCGAAGCTCTAACGCTGACCTTTGATCAATCAGTTTCAAAATCACTAGCAAACAAGCCTTATTGGTCACCTGTCGATTGGTGAAAACAGAATTTGGAAGTTTCCAGCCGTTCTCAAGTTACGAACAGACGGGCGGGCAACATGAAGTTAGTAAGTGACTCCGCTTCGCTTCGCCACTTAATAATTATAATGGAAGAAAATTTGCTATATAAAACAGTATGGGAATAATGAGCACTTTCTGTGATAACAAAGACATACATAAGATAACATAAATATTATCTGATAGCAAAACTTAGGTAGCAGATAGGTACTCCTATGCGATCCCGGCATGGAATAGACCTATTATAGGGACGCGACCCTGCCTTATGCGAGCAATGATTTGCCCCTACCTCCACTTCTGGGGGAAAATCATTTCCTACCCTTTACACCTACCCATCTCCCCTACCTACCCCATCCCTTACCAAACTCGCCAACACGCAATGGCAAGCGTGGCGTTTTAATGCCAAATACCCCTCATTCTCTTTAACTATGGTAATGTCAGTATCCAAAACAAAATTACCCCAGGTGGGTAGAGCTCAAAGCTCAGAATCCCACACTGATCTTTCAGTTTGTCCCAAGGATTCTGGGGGGGACAAGACACTGATACATAAGAAGAAATGTTCACTCCTGGTAGCCACCTATAACTGCAGATCCCTACTAGATGATTCACAACTATACGATCTGGAAAACGAAGCAAGTAAAATTAATTGGGACGTATTGGGACTTGCAGAAGTAAGGAGAAAAGAGAAAGCTATATCACTCTACCATCAGGAAATGCACTAATGTATAGCGGCCATGAAAGCGACAGTCAAAGAGGAGTAGGTTTCCTTGTTAAGAAATCAATAATACCAAATATTAGCTTCAAAGGAATATCTGAACGAGTAGCGTATATGATCATAGAAACATCAAAGAACTACCGCATAAAAATAATACAAGTTTATGCACCTACTTCGGCACTGACGAGGATGTTGAAATATTATACGAGGACATTATAAATGCGAGGAAAGAGGAATGTCTAATCTTGATATAGTCATGGGCGACTTCAATGCGATTATAGGACATATAAAAGAGGAGGAAGAATACATCGGAAAATATGGATTGGGCGAAAGAAACCCAAGAGGAAATATGCTAGCAGCTTTCTTGGCAGATCAAAATTGTACGCCATGAACACCTTTTTCAGTAAAAAGCCCAGCGCAAGTGGACGTGGATAAGCCCAAATGGGCAGACCAAGAATGAAATTGACTATATACTCTCATCCAAAAGTTAAGCATAAACGATGTCACAGTCTTAAATTCATTTAACACGGGAAGCGACCATCGGCTCGTAAGGGCAAAGGTTACTGTTCAAAAGTTTAACAGATATAAATATAGATATAAAAGAACGATAAGTGCCCAGACACTCAAACAAAACAGGGAAACCTATCAAAAGTACATACGACAATCATTGCTATTAAAGGAATATAATGACAACAATCTAAACCAAATATCTCGTGATCTGACACTAGCATTAACAGAAGCGTCGGAAAAATCACAAAGACGACATGCCAAAAGATAAATAAAATTACTCAACAAACAAAACAAAAATAGAAGAAAGAAGAGAGTTATATAAAGAAGGAAAATATGCAACTGATGAATATCGAGAAGTGAGAAAAGAAGCCAGGCGTATGATAAGAAAAGATTTAGAAAAATTCTATGAAGAACAAATAGAGCAAGTAATAGAGGACAACAAAAGCATGAAGTGCCTGAAAAGAAGATATGGAAACGAGAAATCATTGTAGTGAAAGACTTCGCCGGAACAGAAATAAGAAACACAGACGAGATCCTAAAACTACGGAGAAATACTATAAAACACTATATGGGTCGCACATTAAACAACCTGAGGGGCCAAAAGAGAATTCTAAAATAGTAAATGTAGGATCTGAGGATATGCCGGAGATCAGTGAAGACGAAATTTTGCATGCCCTGCAGACGATGAAAACAATAAAGCGCCGGGAGATGATAATATAATAATAGAAATGATCAAAGAAGCCAAAGAAATAGTAATCCACAAGCTAAAAATCCTATTTAACATGTGCCTACAACAAGGGAGAATACCAGATAACTGGGATAACTCCGTGATAGTAATTTTGTTTAAAAAAGGGGACGCATTACTATTACAAAAATTACCGCCCTATCAGCCTACTTTCTCAAATGTATAAATTGTTAACAAAGATCTTGACTAACAGATTATCACAAAAATTAGATGATTATCAGACAGTAGAGCAAGCAGCTTTCAGAAAGGGATATGGTACCTGTGACCATTTACTTACTGTTAAAATTCTAATCGAGTAATCCATCGAATATAACCTGACTTTGTTCATGGCTTTTATTGATTATGAGAAGGCGTTTGACTGCGTTGAACACTGGGCAATAATGAAGGAACTTAATTGTGCTAGAATAGATTCCCGATATACAGCACTGATAAGTAATATATACAAACACGCTACAGCAACAATTAAATTACATGCATATAGTAATAAATTCTCAATTGATAGAGGTATTAGACAAGGAGACACAATGTCTCCAAAATTATTTAATTTGGCACTTGAAGGAATATGTAAAGATCTGGACTGGTCAAATAGGGGTATTAATGTAAATGGGGAAAAAATGAATCATTTAAGATTTGCCGACACGTAGTTCTATTTGCAGACAACAAAGACGACCTACAAATTATGATAAATGAATTAGAAAAAACGTCTAAGAAAATAGGTCTAAATGTAAATTTGAATAAGACGAAGACAATGTGTCTTGAGAACCCACAAATAAACATAAATGGAACTATCCTAGAAAAATCAACGAGTATATATATCTAGGACAAACTGTAACATTAAGGAAGGAAAACAGAGAACACGAGATAGATAGAAGAAGACGTCTCGCGTGGGCAGCTTTTGGAAAGCTAGCTTATATTTTAAAAAACAACAAAATACCCCAACGCTTGCGAACTAAGGTATATGACCAATGTATGCTTCCCATAATGACATACGGCGCTCAAACATGGACATTAACGAAACAAGTAAAAACAAAACTGAAAGTCACTCAGCGAGCAATGGAGAGAGCAATGATTAGAATTACAATACGAGACAAAAAGAGAAATAAATGGATAAGAGATAGAACTGGGGTCGCGGATGTAGTGAAAAGAGTGACGAAATTGAAATGGGAATATGCAGGACATACAGCTCGGATCAAAGACAGTAGGTGGAACGTTAAAATCCTCCAACGGAGACCATGGACAGGCAAGAGACAGCGTGGCAGGCCAATAATGAGATGGCAAGACGACATTAAGAGAGTAGCAGGACTGCCATGGATGACAGTCGCACAGAATCGCGCTACATGGAAGAATTTGAGGGAGACCTATGCCCAATACTGGGCGCAATGAGGGTTAAAGAAGAAGATAGCAAAACAGCGACTCAACAAATCCTGTAATCATAAAAAATAAACAGTCGAGAGCAATGTGACGTTCGATCTTATAAAAGGGCTGATACGAATATAGATCATGCAGCAAAAATAAAATAGCAAATCCTCAAAACAAATATATAAATAAATTGCAGGATGAAGAGATTAAGATAATTTATAAAAGGAAATTAATAGCAAAGGCAGAGTTATATCCACGAAACTAAAGCATCCAAGAAACGTTAGTAAAATAAAAATATTTTGTAATTCCCGAGGCAGAGCTAGGAAAATAAAGAAAAACATTATGTGACATTAGATAGTTTGACGATGACTGTAGACTTACACTGAAAGACAGAAAAAAGACAAGAATAAACTTTTTAAAAGAACTAATAATGGTACGGCTCTAACGCCCCGCTTGGAAACGGCCTGTGAACTGAGAGGATAAGGCTCTCATATGTCCGACTTTACTGCCCGGTCATCGCGCATCTTCCCTGATGCGGGGCGATGTGCAAGCACTGCGCCTTAGACGGCCACCATTATTACCTCTTGCTCGAGCGAGCGCAGGTAATCAATTATTTATAGTGACTGAGTAGGCCACCCGCAAAGCATCAGAGAGCTTCGAGAATGAGACCCGGGTCCGTCTGCATTGCAGTCCCCGTCTCAACCGCTTAGACCACTGGCTCTTTAAAAAAAAATAATTCTAAAAATATTTTATTTTAATAATTCTAAAAATAAGAGTAATTTTGACAGAGTGAGAAGAATGGGAAAACCAGTCTGTCAGGAGAATAATATGGAGCAAATAGAAAAGAAATTAAAAAACAGGGAAACCATATAATCAAAAAAAGAAGAAATTTTTATAAAAAATCAAAAAACGCAAACAACCTTAGTTATAACACAAAAATTTATATGCTTATTCTATTTGTCGATTTAAAAAAAGCCTATGATCGGTTAATAAGAAATAAATTATACAAAGTGCTAAAGAAATAATAAGTTCCTAAAAAGTTAATTAATCTAATCAAAATTACCTTAAATACAGAGATACAATAGAAGAAATTCTACCCAGAATTTTTAAGGTGAGTAGAGGATTTAAAGGAGATTCTTTATCAACAATTTTGTTTAATTTAACACTAGAAGTAATAATTAGGAAAGGTATTCAAAAAAATAGATGAATCGACAATAACAAACAACAATACGTAGCATATGCTGTCGATATAACGTTAGTTAAAAACAGTAAGAAACTAGAAAGAAATGTTCCAGAACCTAGAATATGCAGCACAAAGATACGAACTACTACCAAATAGTAAAAAAAACTAAAAGGTATGAACAGAATAGCATTTGAACATGAAATAAATTACATTATAATAAAGCTTTTAAGTAATAAGGAGTTTTATTTTGGAAAAGTAACGTTGACTGAAGTAATAGTAATGAATAATTGCACAGAAAAAGTAGAAATAAACAAAGAATTGCCATTCCAGCAACAAACCTGTAAGAGCACCCACAAGACTATTAAAAACAAAGTATTTATCTAGGATAGAAAAATAAATAAAACAATAATAACCAATGGTGCTGTATAAAGTAAACTTGAGAAAAAGAATAAAGAAGAAAACTAAAGAACCATATAAGAATCTAAATGTTTCACTTGCAGATTAAGATGCTTGGGTCATGTTGAGTGGATGCTAGAAAATAGGCTTACAACAGAAGAGAGAAGCAAAAAATAAAATAAATACCAAAATAAGTGTGAAAGTGTATAGAAGTAGAAAGAGTATGCGAAAGATAAAATAAAATTTAAAAAATTGTATATACTTTTGAAACTATGAGTCTACCTGATCTATAAAGTTGTAGCAATTATCTATTTTCTGTAGATGACAGTACCAAAAAATAAGCGGTAGTAAGAGTATTCCGCCAATCGTTGTTAACTTGGGGTTTCCACGTTAGTTTATCGACTGTTAAAATCGTGTTCAAAAATGTTGTACGAGTAATTTGGCCGTTTTAAAAATCATTATGTGTCAGCTAAAACCTGGCACAATTTGGCCATCCTTCGAGAAGCACAAATGACAAAAGCTGCTTATTAATGAACATCATCGAAAGACGATTAGCCAAATCACTAATGTAGGTAAAATAATAAACAATACGTTGCGGGCCTCGAATAGTATTTCAAATCAATAATTCTAGAAGTGTTTTCAGGAGTAGTCAGCATATTAGTTGAGTACACTACAACTCTGGTATGGTGGTAAGGATCTAAAGCCCCGCGTGGGAGTACGGTTTGCAAACTAAAAGGTTAACACTCTATGTTTGCTCTTTTTGCCCGGTCATCGCGCACCATCTCTGATGCGGAATGATGTGGCAAGCACCGCGCCTTAGACAACCGCCATTATTACCCCTTGTTCCCTTAATTGAGTAGGCCACCCGCCAAGTATCAGAGAGCTCCGGGAAAGAATCCGGGTCGGCCCACATAGCAGCCCGCGCTTCAACCGCTTGGACTACTCTCGTGATCACCGTTACTCTGAAGAGTACTAAATATATCAAAAAGTTGTCCCCATTTTTCTTCATATAGAGGCTTCTACTTTTATGCGAATAAATTGGTTGCCCTCCTGTTTCTCGAATTTGACTTTTTGCGTTTGTTTTTTTATATAGGATTACATAAAATAGTTAATGTAGGCTACTCCCTTAAATATCCAAATCATTCAAAACATGCAGTAGGTATTTTGCTAGGAGGTCCAGGAGACCTTCACAGACAATTTTTTGGAATGGCTCAAAGGTGGATATGGTCTTTTCAAGTTTCTAGTAGATTTTGTTAAATACTCTTTACGGTACGTTTACGGGTTACAAAATGCGTCATTTAAATATCCTGTTGTGCCTCATGGATGCCTCTTTATATGAACCAAACATATTTGCAAATAAATTCAAAGAAGTTTAGCAATACAGGCTATAATATAATTACTTTGTTTTCTTTCTTTAGTTTGTATCATCTTTAGCCCTCTTTTATATGCTACAATTTATTTGGGTTTTTAGTATCCCGTACACAAATTTTAACAGTAAATTGCTTCATCATGAAATATGATTACAGTAATCTACATAAACTTTTTGCTTTCTTTACTTTTTTATTACTGAGCAGTTAAAAATATATTTCTAAAATTTCCAATATTCTTTTTATCCTTTATTCGACTTTAGTAATTGATTCAATAAATACATTCATCGATCTCTAATAATTAAGCGCTGCTGGTGGCTGTGATACGGACAGATTCGAGTTAAGTACTGGGTCTTGAGAGCCTGGTGGGTACCGTACTCAGTCACTAAAAAATAAGACTTGCACAATCCGGTACAAGGGATGAAGATACTGGAAAAAGTGCTGTAAAAGAAATGAGAGGATTATAGTAAGTCCACGAGACTAAAATACCAGCAGAGACAGCGGTCAAGAAAAACAGGAAAACTTACAATTTTCTATATCTTTCTTGTGTTTATTATTTATCTGCTGAACTTCTTTTGACTTTAATGTTTTGAGTAAGATTTTTATATGCATGGCTCTCGATCATTTCATTTACATCACTCTTAGCTTATCCATTATTTTGTTGGTTTTATTTTTTCAACAGATTTATGTTTATTTAACACAAACTACTTACGTAATTCCCAGAGTTTTTCAATCCGTAACTAACATTTTAATTTTATTGTTGCTCAGAAGCCTGCCACTTCAGCTAACCATACGCATAGTAGTCAAACAATGATATTATCTTACCATATTACTCATAGTATCAATATTCGCTCATAATAGAAAAATGAGTGGGCCAATGCCTTTTACATGTTGGCAAGTCGTTCTACATATTTGTTTTGACGTTGTTTTTTTTTGCAAATATGCACCATATGAAGTATACTCCTCTATTTTTAAAAATTTTATCGGAAGCATTGCTGTAAAGATAACTAATACTAAAACTAATTCATGCGCGCTTTTTTGGCAAATTATTTGTTAATAAAATGATTGGAGATAACATTCTCCCAAGCCATGTGCACTATATGGCCAAAAGTATACAGACACTCCTCTGCAGAAGTAGATCTGGCTGTTACGCGTACTGATACGTCATAGATCAAGATAAGGTGCAGATAGTAGCACATATAGGTTATACACGTACGTTACACAGGAAATAAGCAGAGTTCAATGATATTGAACGTGACCTAATAATTGCAAAGAATTGGTTCGTGAAATATCGGCCTTGCTTTATTACGAAATAAAAACGTCTGGGATATGAAACAGCTGCAAACGAAGTGGTAGGGGGCATAAATAATCGAAGACGTCAAACTCTAAAGGGAGTAGCGATGAAAAATCGGATATCTTCGACGACAACGATCAGTTATGATTCAAACAGCCTCTGACATCACCAAAACTGTCCATCAGGGGCTGAAAGTATGAGTTGCTTGCAATGTGTAAAGTTCACTGCCATGGGACTGTCAAACACCTCTGGGAAGAATTTGAACGCAGATTACGCGCCTAGCTAAATCGCCTATCTTCACTGGCCGGACTCTCTACAGTTTTCATAGAGGAACGGAAGGCAATTCCCACGGATAAACATTAATAACAGATAGAAAGTCTTCCAGGCAAATACAGACTGTGAGTGATGCTAATGTTGTACCGATATCCTATTAATACAGGAGCCTCTGATTTTACAACAGTGACTATCCGGATACATCTGGACATATAGTTTATTAAGGACAATGGAGTATTCCACAAGAAAGTTTCTAGAATAACAATTTTTAAATATATATAAACAATTAAATATATTAGCATATATTAAATAGAAAGAAAGGCAATGCTATTTATATAATTCAAGATTATAATGTGAAGTGATGACGTAATAGGTCAAGAGCACGCATTGTTAGTTGCAGCCGTTTCCCCATTTTTGTTGGTTTTCCTTTTTACACTTTTGAGACTTATGGTTCCTAATTCAATTACGTAGGTTTTTGGGCAAAATAGATTTTCATTTTTTTTTTGAAAATACTAATTTTCTCTGAAAAATGCTAAAATATTTCTCGTCTAGAATATAAATTATATAGTTTTTTTATTATTATGCAATTTCGTAATTCTTTATGCTAAAACTTGCTATCAACTATCTGTGTACATCCGTATCTTCTTTATATCTAACAAAGTTGAATTTACTGTATCAGATGTGGTACTGTGCACCAGTTAACAACGCTTACTAATAGTGAAACGTTAAATTACTGAGGTAATTTACCTCAATTTTAGAAGTTGGTCCTGCATTCACTTGGCTACTATAAGCCGGTTTATTACACATTTGGTAAGTATCTGGTGCTTAAAAAGGTCGTCTTTGCAGTGAATTGGTGTAAAATATACGAGAGTAAAAGTCTTACCTTCTTTGACATAACTTTATTCATGGTTAAGGTATACAAATAAACTATATATTTCCTATAAGCTTTAAATATGTCCTTATCAAATGATGTTACTACTTTTTCACAAAATTACCATCTCCTCTCACATACGCACGCCAATGCTGAACCACTTTCTTCATCCTATTAACGAAAAAATCAGGCATTTACTCGTTCAAGGGAATTTTAGCAATATCCGTCTGCTTCATGTGGCAATTAGCAAGAATACGCTCTGTTGATGCTATATGTCCATGGTTGTCAAGCACCAATGACATCATGATCACTTGTATAACTAGATTTTTTCTTTTCACACTTCTTGCACGTCTCTTCACAGTATATCCATATAAAGGTTACGTAGGCAACAACTATTTTTTGATAAAACCAATAGGCGGACAACTTTCTGCGTGCTGCTTCAAACAAATTTATTTGCTCGTCATTTTAGTCACTATAGTAGTGCAACCTGATATTGAAAAGAAAACGCTACTATTGCCTTAACAGAAAAACCCTCTTTAGGACCTCCTGCGATTGCTACCAAAATCAATGTACAGATAAGACACACAAGGTGTCCAACACATATGATTTCGTCATCCACTTAGGTCTAGGACCGCAATTCGTATATAATGGAGGTGCAATGATTCAAACTCTCATAGCTGCATTATCACTCATGTGTGCTGTTGCTAGCGTGGTCTCGTGGTTAAGGGGCGGGCTGCGATGCTGACGAACCCGGTGCTCTCTGATGCCTGGCGGGTGGCCTACTGAGTCACTGAAAATAATTGAGTACCTGCGTCCATTTCGAACAAGAGGTAATAGTGGCGGTCGTCTAAGGCGCGGTGCTTGCCACATCGCCCCGCATCAGGGATGGTGCGGGACGACCAGGCACGCGAGGCGTTAGAGTCTTATCATTATTATATTATTATTACTTGTGCTATTGAATGAGCATTCCAAATTAAAGGGGAAACCCTCAATAAGACCTAGATGCTATTAAATGAATAATGTTTATATTTCGTTCGATCACTCGAAAACTAACCAGACGAGACTGGATGATGAAAGTCATATATGTTAGACACCTGGATGTGCCCTGCTTATTCAGCGAATTTGGTGGCAATCGCAGCAGACGCCGAGGTGAGGTTTCTTATTAAGCAGTCAATGAGTTAGAAAATACTGTGATACTTATTACATGAGCCTCTAAGCAATATTACCAGATCTATTTGCTAGAGACGAGATTTTTTTAAAAGAAGCTTGTATACTAAATCAAAATTTAGCTTTTTATATACGATAACCAGATTAACGAAAAAACTTTAATATGGTTTGTTTAAGTGAGGTTTCGTCTTTATTTGTTTACATAGTTACTTGGCCTTTTTATAATAAAACTTCTGAATACTTCATTTAAAGTAGTTATCGTCAAAAGTCTCAAAATATTAATATCCTTTCAGAAAAACTATTAGGTCAAGAGCCCAAATTTTGTTAGCAACATTCTAAGAGTATTTAGATCGTACCCATCATATTCTTTCGTTTGACTAAATCATTGCCACTTTATTTTCATCAAAATACAAGGCGAATAAAGTGGTACAATTAAACTTACTATTTGCTTACCAATGACCTCAACTCTCTCATTTTTTGTTGAATATTTTGCTAAATCTTCATCACAGGTATGTATAATCAAACCAGTTAACTGTCTCTCTTAATCTCCAGGGCATCCGTTTAACCTATTTTGTGGGAGTGAATGCCAAGACTTCAACGACATTCTGGTTGCATTATATGTGGTGATCATTTTGTGCTATTCGGCGTTTTTATTCATCACTGGTTATGAACATAGTCACAGTACTTTTTCCACTACTCTTACATAATTTTCAATATCATAGAATCCGATAAATAATTCTAAATCGTAGTATTTGTTGGCTAGCTCAATGTTACTATTAAAAAAATTAAAAACATGGGCTATTTGTGCATTATTTAATAAATTTTTATAATGTCTTACTTTTAAAACACGCAAGTGTGGCAGATTTTAATGTTACTTTTTTAACTTTATTTTTAACTTTTTTCAACTTTTGCGTAGAGGCAGTTTATTCTTTATTTTATGTATTTCAAATTAGCGCAAATAACTTAATATACCAACATATGTCAAGTTGTTGTTGCCTGCCACAAAGAGATAAGGATGAAAAACAATAATTTGTTATTATACACAAACATATACCAACATATAAAGTAAAATTACAAGTTCTAAGATCTAATTAATACAACTTTTCTTTTTGTTCGGTCCAACTTATATTCAATGAACTAAATTCAATTTGAAGTTTAAGGAAAAGCGATAGTCTTCTTAGATATAAAGGTTTTCAAAAAAATATTTTAGTCATTAAAACTATCTCTGCCTACGGATGTCCAATCCACATTTTCTTTCGATTTACAATCTTTTTCTTTAAACTCTTCCATTTTAATCTTACTTTTGACCATATGGTTTTTTCTTTTTAGCTTTAATTTAATATTTCTATTTTTAAGAGAAGCTTTTATTAGAGTTTTGTTACAGCTTGCTCTTTGTCCTAGAATTTTTGCTCTCCAGTTTTGAGCAAAATCAAAATAACCTCAAGTAGCAGTCCTACACTTGAGCTCTCGGTAGTTCTGAAAGACAAAAATTTTTTTTCAGATTTTTTATCTAATGGTTCAAAAGCACCAGAAGTTGCAGATGGAGATCGGTCTGTAATATAGGTGAAATAAAGCCAAGATTACTGCATATGTCCGTTGAAAATAAAAACTTTGTTGTTCTCATAAACCCCGTATGAATGTCGACTGACATGACTATTTTCAAATATAGTAAATAGTCAATACTTTTTCTGGATTGTATCATATGTCAAATGTACACATTTTTTTAACATTCCGTAAACGTTTTTGTCTAAAGGTTGCTATTTATGGTTATAGTGTAAGGAAAATGACAATACTTTAATTCTGATTGCTTTAAGATAGTTCAGTATTAGGACAGAAAGTGCAATTTATGATTATTCAGCAATTAGAACGCTATTCTTTTGGTTATTTTACACGTAAAAATATGCATTGCTTTCATTCAGTTAAAAGTGTTTACAATCTCGTGGCTTGAAGTTGTGTCCCTATTTCATATATCTCAGAGTTTATTATATATTTAAGAGTGTTTATAGGTTATCAAAAATTTTAATTACAGTATATATTACTTACACGTTACACTTACAGTTAGTGTTGAATTTTTTAAAGAAAACCTGTCAACTAAACTGGTCTTGCCATGCCTAACTAAAAGGCAAAGTTTTGCCTTGGTAACGAGCACAGTCGTACGTGAAGTTCCTCCTTTTTTGGGATTAGATCCAAAGAATACGCCAAATGTCCGTTTTAGGTACTCCACTAGCTCATTTTCTTCAGCAAAATTATAGACGCTTTATTACTTTTGTTTACATATACTACTGGTTTTTAACCATGAACTTCCTCTTCCGGTATTTTAACACAATCCTCCACTAGGAAACAAAAAGCCACATCATATTATTTAGTTATATTCCTAACCTTCCCAAGTTGCAATTTCACTTGTTTCTCAACTTCTTCAATAATCTTACATTTTAGGATTTCTCAATATCTCATTGAAAAAAATCGTGAAAGAATAGCATAATAAATAACTAAAGAAACAAATGTGGAACTTATTGATCCACATACTATTTTAAGTCTTCTCTAAATGACAACTAGATAAGTTCCAACTTTTTAGTGTTACATATCTTATAGGAACTAATAAAATCTGCATTGAATCTGTGATCATTTTTTAAAGTTGGAGCATAATCATAAATAACAAAAATCCTACTGCAATTAGATTGATCTTCACTGAATTACGTTTATTCATTTCCATTTAAAATACTACTTTCTTGTAATTAGTCGGTGTAACTTGGCAGTCAATAAGAGTTGACTAATATAAAAATAATATATACTGGATAGGTCAGTTGAGAGTTAGACGTCAGCAAGCGAGTACATGTAGTGCGTGAATGTCATATTTGCGATATACATTTTGTACAAAGGTGGAACTTTTCCGCAGAACTCTTCTAATAATTCAGAAAATTTTGGGAATCGATACAATAGTGCAACACAAATAAAAATTTACTACAAATTATTCAAAGATGGTCGGAAATATATTAAAAGTGAACTACTTAGTACAAGACCAGCAACAAACGGGACACCAGAAAATGTTAAACGTATACAGGCTACACTCGATTGACAACTGACAGTTCGAAAACTAGAAAATGAGCTGAGCATTTTAAAAACTAAAGCGTGCAACAACATGAAGCGTGTTGGGATAAAATTCATTGGGCAGCTATTGTTGTCAGAGCTGCAGCTACTACGACTACTACTATGAGGTACACTTCACATTTTCAGGTCTTCATCCAGGATTGTGTGCACATATCCCACGGAAATGCCAATTTTGAAAGCGATGTGTTCCACGCTCATTTGGCAATCCTCCAATACAAGTTTCTCCACTCGCTTGACCATGATGTTAGACCGTCTGATGCGAGGCCGAGATTGTCTTAGTTTGTTGACACACGACGTTCTGCCTTTTTTGTCGCATCCACAAACACACATTAGACACATCAATAATACCATCACTACATGTCACACTCAACTGGCGATGAATTTCAATCGGTGTCACACGCCGCGAATGAAAAAAACGAATGATTACACGCTGTTCTAGTAATAAAAACGTCGCCATTTTAAGTATCAAAAACAGTCCTCACTCTCACCGCTGCCGTTAGAGTCCTGTGTGTTCTGCAGTGCACGCTTTCACAAAGAGTGCGCGTATTTTGAAACAAACCGCATGTTTCTATCTGTTCTCAGTCATGAGAAAAAAATTCGAGGTTTTATGCACCTCGTAATAAACCAGATGCTCTCAAAACGATTATAGTCAAAGATTAATATTTTGAAACGACCCTGGAAAAATGTACGAGGTCCAGAGGTGGTTCTTCATTTTTACTAAATATATATTCTTGTTATTGTGTTATAACTGTACTTTTTTATATTACCCGAATTGGTACAGACCTATGTGTGTGTGTACAAAGTCTACCTCAAAAATATTAAGCCAACGGTAATACAATAAAAACAGTTTGTGCAACAGCGAGATATCCTGGCAACCAATCAGAGTAAACTCCAATGCGCATATATGAACAAGGACGACTTTACTGGCCGGATCAAGTTAGACGCCGATGAGAGACCATATGTAGGATATGATTATTGCATGTGTAATGACTGAGCGAGTAGAACAACGAATCTGTATCAAACTTTGTGCAAAACTAGAACATTCATCCGCAGAAACTACTTTGAACAATAGAAACGACGTTAGGAGAAATATGACATCCTAAGCCAAAACTGCAGCTACCTACAGTATTGCTTTTATCTTGTATCATTTTTATTAAATATATAGACATTTGTTATTGTAATTATAATAATTTTAGAGCAGATCCCGTATAATTAAAATACGCGTAGGTACATCAAAGTAGAGCAAACCTCAAATTAGTAATTAGTAAATTATAAAATGTATGGCAAACAAGGAGAGTTTAAAGAAAGAGTTAAATTTTTTTTTAAGTAACGATAGGACATCCTGATATTTTGATATGTGTTATAATGTTGCCATATACACACTTTGTAGTTTCGGCGTATAATTAATCATTCAAAATTTTAATATATACGCAGATGAATTAAGAATAAAAGTAATTTACCGTATTCTGGTACCGGTCTTGTCCATTAATCTATATCTTGTGACATTTTATTACATTTTTTATATTTTTTTATAAGTTCTAACTCGATCCAATTTCTACTATATAAAACTGCAAAAAAAGTAGCTTTGGATTTGTTTGTTTTTGTAACTAACATTGCAACTCTTCCTACAGTTATGAAGCGATTTCAACCGGTTTGTTGCCAAAGCTCGCATAAAGGTTTTAGATTTTTGATTTAGGTCACGGTTGACCTGTTATAGGTCAAAACATAAATTATCATGAAGTAATTAGACACTTTTGCGCCACCTATCGGTGTTTCATGCACTATGTGGCTAATTCTTGCCGCGAGTAGACGCATGCGTCACAATTTTGACTTATGTAAAACCGAATACAGCCGAACGAATGCCATTATGCTTAAATATGACTGATAAAACGATTATTGGCTCATTTTTTCTTCAATTGCCGACGAAACTTTAAAGCAAATATTTAGCTTGAGTTACCCGTCCTTGAAGAGAGGCTTTTTTACTAGTATGTAATACATTATTCACTTTACATATTTCTTAGTATAACAGATAATAAACTATTTATGAAATAGCTAAACATTTTACATAAATGATGCAACAAGGTTTTAGTTTTGGTCTGCATTTCTTATCCAGTCATAATGATTTTTCTAAATTTTAAATATAGTACTTACATAAATGGTACTAAAAAATTAAGTAAACAAGATACTAAGAAAATTTTGCAAAATGGCGTAACGATGATCACATGTTGCGACAAGTTCAAATGTGTTGAATCTTGATAAAAAACGAAATGCTAAGAAATTTTGCTCTACAACTTTGCACCCAAATTGAATATCAATCAGTATTTGGAGAAAAGGGCTCCTGTGCTGAGAATATGCATTCAAATAATATAATGAGTTGCGTGTAGACAATTTCAGTCTAGAAGACACTCTAACGCCAACCTTACTCTGTCTCAAAGAAGAACGTCGCTTCCATAAGGACGATACTCGAGACCAACATTTATGGTAACTTATTATCAGATAGAAGAGTATTTGAACATTTTTGCAGTGGTGATTTACACCATTCTGCACCTTCAACTGAGATAAGTGTGTTCCATTTGAATACTCCATGTCTTAACCAACAAGCAGATGACACGATGTGTTTCGTGATGCGGTCAGATCTCTTTATAACGACAATGTGCTTGAAATGTTCCGATTTGTTAAGAAAAGATTGATGGCCGTATTTTTTACAGTTATGAAACGTAAAAAGTTAATTAAACGGCTGATTTCCAAAAAAATTAGATTATTATATTAAAAATAGAAAACGGAAAATGTTGCTAGTGCTCTTGGCTATTAATGTGTTCACTTCGTATTGTACAGATAATTTTGAACAGACTATTTTCTTCCTTGCATATTCTTTGATAATGTAATACGAAATATTTTGTTTGAGTATCATTTTAATAGAAAATGTTTCGTCGTGTACAATTTACAGTTCTAATTTTTCTCAAGAAAAATGTTTATGGTTTTTTAATAATATTTGTTGCTCTTTATAAAGTTTAAGAAATATTAAAATGTTTTATGTTCTCAGCGATATTCCAATCTTACTACATACAGCAGCATAAAACATATTTAACGCTCTTTACCCGTATATAATCTAATCTTTACTCTTGAACGGAACAACCCACATTTAAATTAAAAACCCTATAGGTTTCTGTTCTTATTATTTAATTTAATAAATGGTTAAAGTCTTCAGTTACCAGTTCCCTCTAATACATATCAAAAAGGAAAACAATAAAAATATTTACGTTTTATATTATTTAAACTTAAAAATTTCAAAACTTCAACATCCACTGAATATCAATTCATTGTTTACACTTTTTGTATTACCTAAATAATCTGTATCAACAACCCACAAACAATTAACGACATCAAAAATCATCAAAAACCCGATAAAATTTATCGGAACATATAATGTAATAATTTAATATTTTTTGCAACAAGATGCCATTTTTGATATAATTGGCCATATTTGATGGAAGATTATGTACTTAAATACTCAAAAAAATCAATTGTAAAGTCAATTAAAAGAATTTTTATTCAAAACTTGAATCGACTTTAATTTGGCCACAATACACTGTTCGTTTGGCAAATTTAAGGATTTAACGAGGCCCTGATTTTTAGTTGCTCACTAAAATATCATTGTTATGTTTTCTGTCGTTATAATTTCACTCACTAGATTAGATGTCATCGTCACTCTCAAATACGCATTTCTCAGTAATTCAGAAACTTTCAACTGTGAATAGAGCGATAGTATCACTTTTTAAGCGTAACAGCGCCGTGGTTTCATAACTATCCAGTATAAATACCATAGAATCTTCGGCTGTAAGCTACTAATGTATCTGATAAAATTCAAACAAATTTATGGAATCAAGAGATTGAAGCCAAAGCAACTCTCTTTACCATCTGTAGATTTTGTTGTACCTGCAGATAAACGATTTCGAGAAAACATATTATACGGGAAATGAGATGCAGA
This sequence comes from Sinelater perroti, assembly GCA_036346155.1. Classification (NCBI taxonomy): domain Eukaryota; kingdom Metazoa; phylum Arthropoda; class Insecta; order Coleoptera; family Elateridae; genus Sinelater; species Sinelater perroti. The sequence continues at coordinate 26,588,107 of JARFIY010000248.1, read as the reverse complement.
TCACAATGGAGTTTTTCACCATTTTTCTGTTCTTCAGTGCGGCTTTTTTTATGTCCTTAGTTTTATTAACCTTAAAGATTCGGCTGAAATTGTGTTTTTTTTTGTTTTAAAATAATTAAATTTCTTTAGCACTTTTGCTTTGAAAGGCAAAATTCTTGAATTTTATAGTCCGGGCCAACAATTCAGGGTAACGTTTCAGGAACTACTTTCATCAAGCTTTATTTCCATTATAATCAGATAGGACAGTGAACGTTAAAATGCTCTTTACGTATTCTTTAATGAGCTCAAAACAGTTCTTCTATATTTACAGATAGTAGGAATCAATTCTTCTTCTAAATGTGTCAGCATACCTTATTTTTTTTCCTGTCGTCTTGCATTTAAAATTGTCATTTAAGATGATACAATACTAAATAATTATTGGGGATGCACAAGATATCAATTCATTTAATACCGCGAACATTAAGATTTGAACAAGAGTGCTCGAATCCTTTCTGCTATAGCTAATTTAATAGATATGCAACTAGAAACTAGAAAAGTAAAAACATACTTGAACGAATCCAATTCACCCGCCATTTTAAATATACGCTTAGTCATTTCTGTGTTTATGACATAAGTTTCATTCATTTACAACTTTCCATTCCGTGTGTATCAATTTTATAAAAGATGGGTGTCGGTAAGCAACATTTACGCCATTCCATTCTATTGTTTTCAAATGAAAAAACTGGCTGCTCAAGCTGTGGAATTGATTAATTCGACTTTAGATGAACATTCTGTGAGTCATTCAACAGTAAAAAAGTTTGTAAGATTTCGTGACGGAAATTTCAGTGTTGAGAACGATCCACGTCCAGGTGCAGTAAAAAAATTTTAAGACAAAGAAAATCAAGTTTTACTGAATGAAAACCCATGTCAATCTCAAGAAGAGCTTGCAGAACAGTTATGAGTTACTCACCAAGCAATATTACTTTCATTGAATACAATGGGAAAGATAAAAAGGGAAGGAAAATGTGTTCCTCACAAACTAACGGAAGAAGACAAAACCGAAGAGTTGACTTCTGCATGAATTTGCTTTCTTGGTACAAAAAAAAAAGAATTTTTCGCACAAAATCATTACGGGTAGACTATGTTCGACAATCCTCAACGCAGGAAAGCATGGATTGATCCAAGCCAGCCATCAGTATCAGTTGCAAAAACGAATATTCACGCCAAGAAGTGTTACTGTGTGTCTGGTGGAATTGGAAAGGAGTCAAACCTGGAGAAAAAAGACCATTTACGGGTCTAGGAAGGCGAAAATATATTACTCGTCCACATATAGGAAAAGCAACCCAAAAACTCATCTTCTCCTTAAGCTGGGAAGTTGTCCCGCATGCGCGTATTCTCTAGACTTGGCTCCTTCTGATTATCACTTATTCAGATCGGTGTCGTCATATTTTAAAGACTAGCGGTTCACGAAGTTGAAGATGTGTGAAAATGGCTGGATGGCTATTTTGCTTCGAAACCACCAAGTTTCTATCGCGAAAGCATTCATCATCTACCTGATAAATGTCAAAAGACCATAGATAGTAATGGCGAGTATTTCGATTATTAATCTTTGTAATAAGTATCTTTTCAATAAAGTTGAATTTGACCAACAAAAGCCGAGTTTCTATTTGCACATCTATTAGAACTAAATAAACATAATTCTAAAAATCTTAATCATTTTAGGAAAGCAGATAAAACGCAAACTTTCCACTTTGATACAAAGTATAAATGACGAACCATGGATAACAACTCTTTGCTTCTTAGTAACTTTAGAGTTCAAACTTCAGCGATCACACATTTTGAGCCACTAATAAATACTAATGATCGACTACTCGAAATGTAGAACACATTATTTAAAATTATTTTGTAATCTTCAAAATTAGGTAAAAAAAATTGTCGTGTGAAATCCGTTTCATTGAGACTTTTTTGTGCACAAAATTATAATTTCTCAAAACGCAAATTGCAAAAATGGAATGTCTATCGTATTCCCATAATTTAACCCTTAGCAACTTTTCTTTATTGAGAAAGAGGTTTTGAGAGATCGAATTCGATAATGGTGGCACTGATATGTTAGCAGTGCAAGAATCCTTAGACTTTCAGTAATAATGCCTTTATTGAAAGTTTTGTGGGGTAGTTTCAAAATCAGGTATAATAAATTATGGTACAGTGCACAAAGCATCATCTTTATAAAACAACTTGCGAGCGTGCAACAGCATCAAAGTTGCACAAGAGGTGCAGGAGTTGTAAATTATTTACAAGAGAGTAGGGACAGTAGTCAGTAGTTGAAAGTAGTGAAGAAAAGGGTCTGTCACTAAATATTAAAAAGACTAAATTTATGACAATCACAAAATCACAACAACGACAAGAAAATATATGGATTAGAGGAGAACAAGTGGAGAAGGTACAAAAATACAAATACCTGGGAACTATTATCAACGAGAACAATGAATACACAGAGGAAATTAGAGCAAGAATTGGCCAGGCCAGGACCATATTTAATAAAATGAGAAATATGCTATGCAACAGAGGCTTATGTCTACAGCTAAGAATCAGAATGTTGCTACTGAAAACACGTAGCATGTCTTCAGTAGCATTTTATGGAATGGAGGCTTGGACGATGAAGAAAAACATCAGTGATCGACTGGAAGCATTCGAGATGTGGACCTATCGAAGAATGTTGAAAATCAGCTGGGTGGACAGAGTGACGAATGGTGAGGTACTCAGAAGAATGGGGAAGGAAAAAGAAGTATTGAATACAGTTAAGATACGGAAATTACAGTATCTGGGGCATGTGATGCGGGGAGAAAGATATGAAATCCTACAAAATATCATGCAAGGGAAGATACAGGGTAAAAGGAATAGAGGAAGAAGGCGCATCTCTTGGTTGAGTAACCTGAGACAATGGTACAATTGCAGTTCTATTGAATTGTTCAGAGCAGCAACGTCGAGAATACAAACAGCCATAATGATAGCCAATCTACTAAGAGGAGACGGCACTTAAGAAGAAGAAGAAGGGACAGGGCTCACAAAATTTCACCCGCCTTCCTTAAAATTTTTGCATGTTTTCGACGTTATCAAAAAATTACAAAGAAGTTCATTGTTTAGACAAAACATTTTAAATGTTTTCGATACTCCTTACACATATACAATTCAATACAATGTTTACATACATTCACGAACCAACGTGGAAAAATAAAAACAAACGTCTATTTCATCTAACAACTTTTATTTAAAATCATATCTTTTCCTAGCTTTAGAATTACTTAAACTCTGGACTATCACATAGAAAAAGTCTATAAAAACTTGCTCTTAATAAGTAAAAGGATAAGATTCGTGATTTTGTCTTGTTTTAACGTTGATCCCAAAAATACTTTCCCTCTCTTAAGAGTTGGAAAGAATTATTCTCCAGAGCAATTAATAACTGCAATACCTAGAAAAATTCTTAGAACAATGGCAGAAAAAACGATAGTTGGAAGAAGTAGACTCTACGTCCCATGATACTCATATATAATAGTTTATAAAAATTTTTCGATTATTGATTTTTGATAATTTTTGCAGGTGCTAGAGTGGCTATTTTTGAGACGGTCACGTTACAAGGCGTGTCAAAAATTATTGTCACAATATTTTTAAATAAAAAAATATATTTTTTTTGTACTTTATGATATTCTAAACAAGTAACAAAAAGTTTGAGTGTCTAATTTATTTCCTTCTATTAGAAAAAAATTGAGAAAATGACGTTGTTTTGGGACTTCCAGATGAGAACCTCCTCTTAACAGTGCTAGGAGTCTCTGTGGTTTTAATTGTGTTTTTGGTATTCATATCTTCTCTGCCAATATTTTATTAAGTTTTAAAAATGCTGCTAAATGCAAACATTCTTTGGGGATATTTTTACTAAACCAAGGCTAAACCAGGCTCAGTTTTTCAAAAAAAACTTGTCATTTTCCATTTGAGGGTTTAGAAATAGAATAGAAATCCAAAAAATCCTTGTTTTTTTTATATGGAAAATTTGTAATTTTTATCTTTGTTTTCATCAAAACAAACTTTAGGCTTTTCTTTCTTATAATATCTGTTTTGTGGACTTCAGTTTTACATATCAATGTTGCTATGTTTTCAAGCTTACAAAATTCATTTTTGTTTAGAAGAAGATATATAAAAGCTTCTAAAGTATAAAATAATCTTTGTTATGTTTATACTTTTTCTCCTTGAAACATTTCTCTTACTTCCTGAGACTTTACAAAACATTGTTCCCGAAGCATATCATTAATTCCATTTTAAGGCTCTAAAGTTTTTCCGATATTACATTTGCTTCACATTGTGCATTCATAGTCTGATCACTATTATGGGTAATGTGATCAAGAACCCCCTTGTGTCATTTGTATCATGCAACGTGAGACTGCAAAATATACCATATTTTGGTTGAAAAATTAAAACATTTATAGATTTGTTGCTCTAAAAAAAAAACTTCAATAGAACATTTGTTGCTCTCCACAGCTGCAGAGCCAAAAATCTACGGTGACTTTACAGTATTCTCTTCACTTTTATGGTCACAGTTAGTAGTAAAACGCACATTCGGTGTTAAGTCTAGAAATATGGAATAATACTTGGTACTTGCAATATCTCGAACAATCTCTGCTTTAACTTGATCTGCTAAATGTATAATAAATGCATTGGCAGTTTTATTGATAAGTATGAGGAAACACCTCTCAATGTATTTCCAAATTTTCTGCATGTTTGGCTATAAAAGCGTTAAATTTTGTAATCAATCTACACAGCCAAGAAAGTTACCATGTCTAACAGAGTTTAATATTTCATTATCGCCACGAACTGGCAGTCCACAGCAAGCTAAACACCTCACAACTTTAACAAATCGCTAATACAATCCACTCTTTGTGAAACTCGACTCCTACTAATAAATTTTAAGATGCATTCGGTATTGTTGTTATGATCGTTTATTATATGATTATTTTCCCATAATCAAACCTCTTAGCTATTTCCTCCATGGCGCACTAAATACTCCTGTTGATTTTGAATAAACCAACCAATGAAGTATGAAGCTTGATGCGTTCTCTATTCATTAACTTTTTATAAAACAACTAATTGGTACAAAATCGTTTTAAAGTGGCGACATACTGCCTTTCAGATTTTTAAAATCAAAGTCATCGTTTTGTTGAATAGCATTGTAGGACGCCAACTCACAAAGTTCATCATTTACGCATCATAATGCTGGGTCTTCGAGTGGTATAATTTGGTCTATTTTATCGAGAGTATTTTTAGAGCTCTAGAAGCTGCACATTTGATGCACTACTATTTGAGCTTGAAGTTATCGAAGTTGATGGCGACAATTGTTATTACTGCACACTATACGTGAGAAAAGGAGTTTGGTTTTGGTATTTTCTTGATCACAGCATTTTATCACCCAAGATGTTCTTTGGAACATTTTCTAAATTCTGCACCATTCACTATTTTTAGATAATTTGGACTATCTTTGCCACTCACTGTTCAGCCTTTATGAAAAATAAACGACAATTTAATTGAAAACTAGACCTTAAACAACAATTATAAATTATAATACTAATAACACAACGGTCAACGGTTACTACAACTGCACTAATTTATTTGTATCATTGATGTTCGCTGTATGACATCCTATTTGACTTATATTCAAACGTGTTGTTCTAGAACTAACCAGAAAGTTCTGAAATTTAAAATCAAGAGCTTCCCCCAAAAATGGCGGTGTTCTATCATTCTTTGTGATATGTTAGACGGAATATAAATGCAAAGCGTGTTGTTGCTATGTGGTTGGTGTATCGTCGTCTTAGGGGTCGTTAACAGCACAGTGGCCATCTTTTGTAGTGGCGGTAGACGGCAGAATCGTACGATATTTTCCGTACGATAAAATGCAACTAGCTTTAGACTGCAACTTACCCTCTGGGTTAATCAGTTTCTGATTGGAAACTGAAGGGCGTTCCCTGAGTGATAACGAGTATTTTAAACTACAACCATTTCTAGGAAATGCCTGCTTTCTAGTACGTCAAAATACTAAACAATTGTCATGTGAAAATGACTGTAGAAACAATAAACTTTGTATATCCCTTATATTGCATATAGGAATAAGCATGGCAATAATTTTCTTTTGAAAAATAAATTTAACTTCATTTCATCATATTTACTTTCGAACTACACTTTGTATATTATAAATTGAAGGCACAATAATATTCCCAAGTTACTGCTAACATCGCCAGTATTCCCATTATTAAATTAAAATTTCGTTTTATTGCACGCGCAATCGCAATCTCCCCATTTGCGTCATTTCGCCTAATCTGACGGTATCCCGAATTAGCGCGCCCGTAATTACGCAGAAAAAATGTTAGCAGAATTGCAACGCACATGGAGGTAATCATGAGTAATAGAACAAATTAATTCTCTGAAACGGGGATTTCTGCATTTTTGCTGGCATGAGATGGCACGCGCTAGGAAAGCCTTGTTGCACTCACTATTCAGGCCGCTCGTGAAAAATTTCAGATCAATCATTCCGACTGAAGTGTATACTATTACATCAGCGGATTTTCGGACGCAGATATTTATTTTTATCGCCTAAATGCGAAGTAATACACGTGCCGAACAAAGTACACAATTTAAGTAGCGCGAGCTTTGCTCGTGCTCCGCTAGATGTCGCCATCAACTGCGTTCGACATGTAATCCTCTAGAAAGTTGGTTTAATGTGGAGTTGTAAAACTATTTATTATTCTTTGCTTAATTTGGTTTGCGCAAGATGCTTTAAATAAATTACAGATTACAGACAAGAATAATTTTGTTGTGGACTGCTCTAATTATAGACGAAATGGCGCGCCTGTTTAACTAGGAAACAACTCGGCGTCTCCATTAAGAATCCCCACTTGACTAATTGTCCTCGGGGCGTACGTGATTTTCGGCCTCGCGCGCTTTCACCACGGCGTTCACGCTTGGCATGGATTTTACTACAGCGCCGCTGCGGGTCTACGATTTTTTAGCGGCCATCCCGCGCGATCTCTCGTGAATGGAGTGAGGCCGCTACGCGCCCCCGCGCCGGCTACGGCAGATTTGAGCTTTCCACCCCCGTTCCAACGCCCAGCTCCCCTCTGCAGGCCAACCCTTAACGCGGGAAACCTCGCAACACCGGCGCCAACGCGTTCCGCCTTTGCACTTTTCGGCTAAATATAACTCGATCGCACGCCTCCTGTCTCAATGCCGCGCGAAATAAATTTCCATTTATCAAAAGTCGGAGTGTTCTTACGTTTTGGGCATGCTATAGTTGTCTGGAAGAATGTTGGAAGCTCTCCAATGTTTTGAGTTCAAATATATCATATGGGTGCGAGAACGAAACGCTTTCAGTAATTCGCTATTGTACTTCTGTGGTGTTTCAAGTGTCCCGCACTTAAAATAAAATACATACGAATAGACATCTGCAGTTAAATTGTAAATAAATTCAGCTCAAAGCACGTGCGTTGAACAATCGATTGTGTAGATCAAATACCCCAATAACACTAATATGCAAGGTTTTGTTGTTTTAAAATGAAGGGGTGTGCCGGAATGATTTTTTCCGCAGATTCTGAAAATGACGTTTAAAAATCCGTATCACATTAGGTTTTTCCACAAATCGTGAAAATGTGAGACTTAATATTTTAATGACTGGTGTGTGATGAACGTTTGTAACGTGTGAAAAAGTTCTCTGGAGGAACGAAATGAATGTGTCAGGAATAGATAACCATAAACACATATTTAAAAGCAAACATACCTAACATTTGTCGCTGGGTTCTTCTTGAAACTTCCTCTTCTTGGATTGTCTTCTGTGTCCGTCCGTACAGTCTCTTTTCAACATCCAACAATAGTCAGCCATCATATGTACAGTCCACTTTCCCTGGTATCTCTTTTCCATCACTTTAATATCCTGATCGGAGCGCTCGTAATGTTCTGTCGTAAAATCACTAAGATTGCCAGGAAAATAATTTAGATGAGCATGAAGAAAGTGAACTTTGATGCCCATGTTGCAACTCCTAGAGTAAAATGGTGTAATTTGCAGCTTTCGGGGTTCCCAAAAAATGTTGTACCACATTTTTAAATGCTTTCAGTTCGTACTCGCTCTTAGTTTTCTCGAATATGTTATCCGCTATCAATTTTCGTATTTGTGGGCCTATAAAATGCCATCTTTAATTTTTTCAGACGTCATTAGTGAAAACTTGAAACCAAGATACTAGAAGCATTAGCTTGGTGTCCCTGCTGAAGCTGCTACGAATTGTTTCATTAAGCCAAGTTTGATGTGTAAAGGTGGCAACAGTATTTTCGAGAGATCAACCAGTGGAATTGAAACATTGCTTCCGTCTTAGCTCTGGAGTCCCATTCACGCAAAAAGCAAGAAAATTTGGTGTTGCCTGCTTGTTAGCCGAGCAATATTCCAATCACCTTGAAATCCCCACACACAACTATTCATGAAGCTTGTACTGCACACTTTCGCATCATTTCCGTTATCAGCTATGCATTTATGTTTATTTATTTCTTACATATTCATTCCATCCCTCCATATATCAATGTCATTACATACAATTTTTTTAATTGCCACATTTTCGTGATTTCTGGAAAAACCTGACGTGATACGGAACTTTGAAGGTCTTCTTCTTCTTCCGGCGCTTCTCTTTTTTTTTACTTTGCCCTGTAGCATGCATTGCAAGAAATTATATCTGTTTTCGTTTTGTATGATGTGACCTAGGTATTGCAATTTTCTTGTTTTAATTGTATTCAAGATTTCCTTTTCTCTTGACATTCTTCTAAGGATTTCAATGTTCGTTACATGGTTTGTCCATTATACCCTTAGCATCCTTCTATATGTCGAATGCTTCGATCCTTTTCGTCGTTGCTTCTGTTAGTGTTTATGCTTCCGCTCCGTATAATAATACTGAAAACACATAACAGCGCAGAACTCTGACTCTAAATACTGCTGACACTTTAATAAATACACTTCTGCTCTTTTCTATTCGACATTTAACTTCTAGAGAGAGGTCCCATTGATCATTAATCATAGTTCCGAAATATATGTATTTGTCGACTCTTTTAATTGTTCCACTATCTGATTTTAGTTGTCAGGTAGGAACGATGTTCTTAATTATAATCATATATTTAGTTTTTTCAATGTTGATATCCAGTCCACATAGGTGGCTACTACCTGTTAATCCATTCATTAGTTGTTTCAGATATTATCGATAAATATTTTACCAGTATTCCTTCTTATGAATTTTTAAGGCTTTTCTAAATATATGTTCTGAATAAATGTTAAATAGCAGTGGCGACAATGCGCATCCTTGTTTTGCTCCACGCAAAATCTTGCTGGTCATCTTCCACTCTTACACTGGCTATCTGATTCCAATATAAATTTATAATTATCCTTAGGTCTTTTACACCTATACCAGCTTTTTTCAGAATTTCTATCCGTTTGTGATGCTGGACTCTAGCAAAAGCTTTTCTAGTCTACAAAACAGGCTTAGACCTCACAGTTCATATCTCTGCATCTCTGGAATAGAACTCGTACACTGGATAAAGCTTCTCTCGTCCGACTGCGCCACTAAATTCAAAATTTTGAAGGTCTGTTTCGGAATATGCGGAAAAAATTTATTCCGATACACCTCTTCATTCAAAAACAAAAGAAAAGAGTTTAAAAATTACAGATTAGTGTAATAATCGCTAGAGGACGGTATTTTGGAAATATTATAAGCACCACTGAAAATGCTTGAAAACAGTTAAGATTAAAACCATGAAACATTCGACATTACCATGTTAGATAAGAAAAATTAAGATTTTTGACAAATTAAACTCAAAATACTTTGAGAACAACGGATATTCATGTTCTTTTCATCATAACCTCAGGCTTGAACTTCTTGGGAAGCCTCTCTTCTGTTTGTTTTTCTAAATGTTTAAACCTTGCTGCTTTAACTTGGTTACTCTCTAGTTCTTTGTATAGGTTCTTTATTTCTTCGGAAGTTCTTTTTCTTTCCATTGAAAATTCTTAAAAATTTTTTCTCCCATGCATATATTTTCTCTTTCTCTTTTCTATTGATGGTCCATACTTTGCGCCCATACAGTATAGTTGTCCTTATAATTGTTTTATATAAATGTATTTTGGTTTTCCCAGATATGCTCTTCAATTTCAAAATTTTATTTAAGGCGCCTGCACATTTATCTCCTTTGGCTAATCTTGCTTGGATCTATTTCTCTTACTTGTTGATTCTATGTCTATTACCAAACCTTTTAATTTTTATGGTTTTTCTATTGACTCGAGTTCCATAAATTTAAGACTTGTTACACGGTTTCAAAAATTAAAATCAAATTTGAAAATATAAAAATCACAGACGATTTTATTTTGAAGAAATTTTGATAATCACTATTTTCTATAGTGGTCTTCCAAAGCGTAATATATTTATGGACTTATTCTTCCCAAAATGTTTTGGCTCTTTTTCAAAAAGGCCGGAAGATAACTTTAAAGAGCTTCCTCTAAACCAAACTTCTTGTCAATATTTTGAAGAGATCAGAAATAATAAAACTCTAAATGAGAAGGTCTAAAAAATACGATGCGTTGAATAATTTCCCATCTTAACACTTTTAATTTTCCCAGCGAGTTTGGTCTGTTGTTTATAAATAGTACTTACCAATACTTGTGCAGAAATACCTATAACCCCCATCGGGTGCGCTTCAAATAACCAATAGCGGATAGGAAAACGTCTTATGGTTTTACTGTAGGGTAGAAAATTTGCTCCCCCCTCCCCCGAGCTGCGCTCTAGACGAGTAGCTATCCTAATTTCACTTAATTTTTATTTATTTTGCTCTCTTTGCTTTTTTCTATCGGGTCTCACTTGATCAACTTCTGTTTTCTTCAAGTTCTGATAATTTTAAAAATTAAAGGCTGGAAGACATACTTCTGAACGATGACGGAAATTTACAGTGCAAGGGCTTTAGTTCGCTCAGTATCGGTCAGATTAAATAAAATATCTGTAAAAAACTTTCGTATTCCTGGGGCAAATGTGTGAATCTTTCGGAAGAGATCTAGTTTATCTAGGACTCTTTCATTTAGAATTGACAATGTCAATGCTTCTAACTGGGAAAAGAGTAAATGTTCATGTAGTAAATGTATATTCAAATCACTTAAAACGGTATAAAAACCCTTTGATTTTAGTAGACAGTTTTCCAAGAAGATTAGAGTCAAGAGCAAGAGAAAAATAAGGAAAAATAAAAACAACTCGGACATGCTATGATAATCATAAATAATGTGAGTGATGATGTTAGGAAGGTTAAAGAAACAATGATAATTCGTTTTAAATCGGTTTTATAACCAAGGCTGCAGATAAATATAATAAGAGCATACAATAGAAAAAGATAAATAAGGTACCAGAACTAATGCAAAAGAGAAAGTGGAATAGAACATAAACGTTAAATAAACAAACATTGAAAACAGCTAATCAAACTGACAGAATTGGCGAAGTAAATCTGAATAAGAACAAAACGTTTGTATACTTTTCAAAAGTGTTAGACAGATTTGCCTGAAGAAATATTTAGGGTAACCGAGATGTAAACCAAAAATTCAGCTAAGGCTTTATGGAATAAGAATACCTTTGTCGTAGTCGATTCATAGGAAAAAAGGAATAACTTGAGTTCCTAAGTGAAGAAAATATAGAGTAGAAGAGTAAAGACAAATAGACAAAATGAGGGTATCCTCTCCCTAATATTATAAAAAAAGAGTATCAACGATATGCCACTATTTTACTCTACTACACATAAATTTAATAAATTATTTATAGCTTAGAAAAAACCATTCTTTTTGCTATAACAGATAGTTTAAATAAATGTGGTAAATGGTACCAGAAATCAAAATAATTGCTATCCTTTACAACACACTTTTGGTAACGCCTATAAAGCTTTTAGAAAATGTCAATAAAACCTTAAACAATCGATCGCAAAACTATTGTTACGCATTCTTGGATTGCCATGACGTCTACAAGACATGCTATTTTTGAGGTAGGGGTGGGGTATTGTTACTAAAGAGGAAAAAACGCAAGCACCAAATTAGGACAAAATAATAAATTCTGCTCACATATTGTAATAAAATCCCTGAAAGTTTTTATTTGGTTTGTTTTCTTTTCATCCGTTAGCTTGTACGATGGACAGGATCGCGTACATGGTCTCTAAATATTGCGATAACACGTAATGGCTCTGAATCATACGAAAACTTACCGAGAGGGCATGCACACGGAAGCTACCCTTGCTAGTAAAACACGAGGGACAACTTAACAGATAACAAAAGGGTGCCCCCAGGGTTCGTGCTTTAGACCGGTATATTAGAAGCTGATGTACGGAAGTATCTTCACAGTATAATCGTCGCAAGAATGCTGGATTATAGAAATCATACATCTTTTTGATACTTTGAGGAGCGCTACTCAAAACTTTAAAAGTATGCAAAATTTAACACGAAAAAACCAAAGAGTATCTTTCGGAATGCGACCAGAAACGCCAACTTTAGTACTTTAGAGTAGAGATCTACATTAACATTTCGAGGAAGAGATTTTCTATCAGCGGTGCAATTAACGTGAGGTTTTCGCAGCAAAACTTTGGCATGCATATTTGAGAGAGCAGTACAGCCAGAAATGTTGTACGCAGCCAAGGTACAGCAGGAGGGGGCAAAACCACTAGAGACAAAAACAGCTTTAGTGTTGAGCCATTTATCACTTCTGCATTTTATTTTGCAGGAAGCGTTAAGCCGGAGTAGCAACTGTGAAAGAAACTGGATTGAGACCAAGCGAGATCTAGCAAAAGTGGCCCATAGAGGAGACTACTATGCGAACGGATCGCGGTCATATGAGGAGGCAAAAGATCCACTAAGGACGAGTCAATCTTACAGACTGGAGCACCAGTGCCAGCTAATAACTTTTCGAAAGTGCCCAAGATAAAACCAGGCCTAGAGTAGTTATTGCAAGGCAACGCTACTTGCTCTCAGAAGCATAAGAGTTTCGAAAGATTTGTAAGTGGAGCCTTGATGAAACATTATCGTCCCAGATCGAGATTTGATTCCATTAGATCAAGGTCTACATCAAAACGCCAATTTTCGAGGCGGTTGCAATGGGGCTTGCAAAGAACCGATTATGAGCTAAGATAAGAACAAAATGGAAGCAGATAATAGAGAAAGATGTCATCCTATGCAGATCTTCATCTCCACGGCCGACACAGAGCAACAGACTGTGGAGTACCTTAACTGACACATCTTTGAATTTATGCCTGTATATAGTAACTTGTGGTCCTATCTCATAACAATCCCAAAACTGACGAAGAACCAAAACAGATGCACGTGTGAGGAAGTCGGAGAGGCTATGCACGCCCTGTTAACTTTCCAATGCAAAACAGGAGATCAGGGTCATATCGGTAAGGGCTTACATCATAAGTAGATGAAGATGGTACGAACGCGGGAGGATACCAAAAGACTTTCGAAAGTGCATAAAGTGCACGGCTCTTGCGATATTCAGGAACAATGGAAGAGATTACGTGTAAGATGTAAACTCTTGAACATAAAAGTCTAAACCGACAGAGACAGCGGCGTAGATTAAGCTAGATTATTCTTTTTCTTTGCGTAGACTTGTTAAACATTAGTAAGACTGAAAGCCATCAGGAGTTTCTAGTTCCCTGCTCTGACTCGTGTTTTTATAGTTCTTCCGAGTCTTGCACTAAAGTAAATGCCGGGGCAAGTAAATTTGCGATCACGATGGATTTTAAGGGAAGCGCCAACGTGGCTGCGCGGTTAAAGCGCGTGACTGCGGTGCGAACAGACTCGAGCTTATTCTTGGAGCTCAGATGACTGACGAGTAGCCTACTCAGTCGCTAAACATAATTAAATAACTGAGTTTATTTAAACAGAGGATAATAATGTGCTTGTCTGAAGCGCGAAGATAGTGCGTGATAACCGGACAGTGAGAGCAAACATAAAAGAGCCTTAACCTCTCAGTTTGCAGGCCGTGTTCCCACTTGGGGAGTGAGAACAGTGAGTGTAACTGCGGTAGTGCTGGTTCAATGCCATAAGACAGCACCATCCATTTTATCAACATGTACCTGTCAAGTCACTATATACATTTAACCAATAAATTGTATGCCAGCTTGTGTGGCACAAACCGGAATCATATTGTATCAAAATAATATAACTGATACCTAAGAAACATAATAAAGTGGTTCGCCAAGAAAAGAGATAAACAGAAGAGATGATGCTTGTAAAGGCAAAAAGAAAATATACGCAAAGTCGCTGAAAGCTGTAAAGCAGAGGGTCGTCGTACATATAAGTATAGTGACTACAAATATTCTTAAAAAATAAGTGGAGGGAAGAAAACTGCTTTTTATGATAAAAGAAGGAACTGAAATGGTCGGAAACCTAATGAAAGAAATTGACATCAAGCTAGCAAATATAAGGGTTTTGAGCAGGTATGCTCGTGAAATAGCTGGAGATCTATTAAAAAAGATAAGAAGAAACCGGTTCAGAAACCGTTTAAATTGCTTCAAGACTAACTCATTTAAAGCGATCTAAGTGATAACCGGTTTGTGTGCAAACAGGAATAAATATACGATGAAGATAAAGAAAAACAGCAAGAGAAAAGTATGGCGCTATAGCAACAAAAGTGGGATAAGAATCAGAAAATTGTACAATGGGCTAAAACATGAATCCCCAATCCTGCATAAAAGGTAAAATGTAACCATCGTAAAGTCTACGAGGGTAAGGTGAAAAGTTCTCGGCCTGACACAGAGATGGTGCTGCAATCGGCAAACAATTATGCTTCCTGCTTGGGTGCATGTGTCATTAGTTCATATGACTAGTTTGAACTTGTTCGCTCAAGTAGTTTGTTTACACGAAATTTTTCAGTAGACATGTTGCATGTTTTTTGTTTAAATGGATAAACTTGAATATCGTGCGGTTATAAAATTCTTCGTTTTGGGTGGATTAACCCCTAATGAAATTCATCCGAAGTTGACAAAAGTTTACGGGGACTCTGCTCCTTCCATGTCAACTGTTAAAAAGTGGGCAGCTGAATTTAAACGTGGTCTCACATCCCTCGAAGATGACCTACGTAAAGGACGGCCAAAAACAGCAACCACACCGGGAACCATCGAAAATGCATAATATCATGTTGAACGATAGGCCAGTGAAGATGAGTGAGATAGCTGAGGCTGTGGGGATATCGCAAGAAAGGGTGCGAAACATCTTGCACGAAGAATTAGGGATGCGAAAACTCTGCGCAAGATGGGTGCCGCATTTGCTGAATTCCGATCAAAAGCAAATGCGCAAACGATTTTTGCAGCAATCTTTGGACCGATTCAACAGGGATCCGACCGATTTTTTGCGGCGATTTGTCACCATGGATGAGACATGGGTCCACCACTACACGCCAGAAACGAAACAGCAGTCCAAGCAGTGGGTGGAAGCCGGTGGTTCAGCGCCAAAGAAAGCGAAGTTGATCACATCTGCCGGAAAGGTGGCCAGCGTGTTTTGGGATGCGAAAGGGATCCTGTTAATTGATTATCTTGCAAAATGCAGAACAATTACAGGCGAATATTACTCCAACCTTCTTGACTAGCCGGATGCCAAAATTCGCGAGAAGAGGCATGGCTTGAAGAAGAAAAAAATCATCTTTCACCAGGACAACGCACCTGCGTTGGCGATGGGAAAACTGCGGGATTTGGGGTATGATTTGCTCGGCCATCCCCCCTATTCTCCTGATTTGGTACCTTCAGACTTCCATCTGTTCCCAAACTTAAAAAAAATTTGTTACTGGGAAGCGCTTCGCATCCAATGAAGAAGTTGATGAATATTTTCACAATCTTCCAGATTCTCACTTCCAAGAAGGAATACTGATGTTGAAGAGGCGCTGGATCAAGTGTGTTGAAGTCAAGGGAGATTATGTAGAAAATAAAATCATTTTTTAACTGAAAGTCGCAGTCTTTCATTGTCAGGCCGAGAACTTTTCACCTTCCCTCGTATTACTATACAATACAAGAGCTTACAGGGCATGACACCTATAAAATCTATACACTGAGAATAGGCAAGAGCGAAGGTGATAGGTGTATGTACTGCAGAAAATCCAATTCGGTGAAGTAAACTTTGTTTTAATGTTCTAAATGGAAAATTCTAAGGCAACAAATGAGTACGAGATTTGACAAAAAAGGTGACACCGAGTAATATGACAGGTATATTCTGCAAAATAAGAAAGCATAGCAAGCAATGTAAATAAAAAAAAAGTAACAAGGGGAAAGAATAATCACAAAGCATTGAAGCGAATGCATGACAAAGAAGTTATAGGAACGTTAAAAGAACCAAAATACAAATATCAAAAATAGTCTTAATAGGCGTTAACCTGGCGCTTCCTCAATAAATTTTTTTTTCGTTTGTCGTAATTGTTCGCAAATTTGAACAAGCTCGAAGGAAATGATTTCCTTTCAATCTCACCAATCAGAAAACAACTACTCTAGGAGCTGAAGCATGTTGGAAATAAACATTTTAAATGTTTTTATACGGATAGCTAGGAGAGTCATTAAGGCTGCACCATCAAAACTGACATTACTCTTTAACTAAATATTAAAATATTAAATATTAAAAGAGAAAAACACAACATTCAAAGATAGTTTTGTTGGGAAATACAACAGTAGGCATCAAACATTACATTTACAAGATGAAATAAAGATTAAGATTTTTACAAGTGATCCTAAGCAAATCCTAAACAAAGTTATTTTAAATGATTGACGGAAAATATCTAAATGAGCACAAAATAAAAGAAAACCCTCCAGTCTCAATGAGGCTAGTTATAATGTTTCGGTTTCTTACTAATGGTAAATTGTATATAAGTTTAATGTACACATTCATAATTTTATGGTAAATTTTACAGTTTATCGCATTACTATACCACAAGTACATATATCATCATCATCATCATCTGCCTATATTTATACATTGTCCGATATATGTAGATTTGTCCAAATTATTCACCATTGTTCTCTGTTTTACGTTTTCTTTAGCTTCAACTGTTCTTATTATGTCGTCTGTCCACTTGAGTAGGGCTCTTCCTTTGTTTCCTTTCTCCGATATCTTTGTAGACCCATCTAGTATCTTCTGTTCTTTAAATGTGCTTTTTTAAATACAGAGAAAAATCTAGAAGTTCTAAGAAAACTTAATAAAACAATACGAAAAATAAGAAATAAAAACAGATTTAAAAAATACTTAATATTGCGAAATTGATTCTGTTCGATAGGATAAAGACCTTTCATTCAATGACCCCATTCAAATCGTCCAACCAATGTATCAACAGAACCTCCATTAAAGATTTTAATTCGCTGTAAATTTTGGGAGAACACGTTGTATATTAGCATGAATGATTGGTTGTCTGAAAAAAAAACTTATTTTCATCTGGACAGGTGGGTAAGCAAGCAAAATTATTGCTTCTGGGAGACTAGCTGACCTGAATGTACAGTAGTTAAGCCCACACCCGGTAAAAATGTTGATGTGGTATGCATAGAGTACACATTAATGTACATCGTTGGCTTTGTTTCTACCAACTCTTTAACCAATTGTTTTACTATTTTGCAATAATATGATATTAAAGAACAAATACTGTAAAGTTAGAAAAATAATTCTTACATGTGTATTTTATAACACTTTTTATTTTTATGCTTTTGTTTTTTAATGTAACTCTATAACGAGTTTAATTTTAAAGTAGAAGGATGATTGATAAATAAAATAAGATGTGAGTTATGTGGTATGACTTAAAAACTAATTATGAACAAATAAATTACGAATTTATAAAATGTATGAACGAATGCTCGAGAAATTTGTCTCTCGTTAGCGTCAAAAGTACCTGATGTTCGATACGTAAAAAGCTGTGGAGCTAAACGCAGGTTAGCATTACCGCCTACCTTTGTCAGGTTCTAAGAATATTGGGTTTTAGTAGAACTCGAAATTCGTAAGGCTCGATAACATAACATGCCAAGGCAAATGCGACCTCGCAAAAAGTATTAGGTATATTTATACATGGCCGAATTAAATCTGAACCAGAATTATTTTTTTTAATTCATTGAAGCATCATAAAAACACAAACATACAAAGTTATTTTTCTACATAATCTCGTAACATTGTTAAGTTTTTTGGTTTCACTATCGTGATACGAAGGTGATTGCGATATTCGACAGGAACATCTTCATAAAATTGTTGCCCTCCGGGTGCTCTTTTCAATGGTCCAAACAAATGATAATTGCAGGGTGGATAAGTCTTGACTTTGGGGAGGTGTTTCGGTGTACTCCAGAACAATTATTTAATTTTTTTGTGGAATGTGGGTAGACGTATGGAATCGAGCGTTGTCGGCTCTCGTTGCTTAAGCACTACCGTAGCTTATTTCAACCTGTAAAGTAATTTTAGTTAATCGGGGGTCATACTTAAAGGCGGTAGACAATGCAAATATCCTACTTAGTCACGTTGGTTTTCGGGCGGCGTCGGTGACCTATATTTTCACGTCTCACGCACACTGCGCTTAAGTTTCACATTCTTTGTTCTGAGAACCTTGATAACAATCTGTGCTGCCTGGACCTGCTGCTCGCTTTCTGGCCCCGCTGCTCGCTGTCCGACTCCGCCATCGGCCCCGCTGCTTGGCCCTGCTGCACGCTGCCCAGCTGCGCTACCGCCCCTGCTGCTCGCTGCCTGGTTCCGCCACCGGCCCCACTGTTTACGCTGCTGCACCTAGCTCGCGGTCCGGCTTTGCTGCACCAGCTCGCTGCCCGTTGCAGCGCGTACATTAAGTTGTAGGTTAAGTTAGCTAGGGTTGATAGGTTTGTGTAAGGTAGGTTAAGTTCTGTAAGGTTGTAAATATAATTCTAATTCGTAAGTTGGAGCCGACGCTTCCTTTTTTTTAGCGTTCCGTGCCCCACGCGTTGCTGGTCGTAGCGTTCCGACGCCCGATTTATCACCGCCTGGGCCCGACCTGGTAACAACGGTGAAAAATCCAGTGATCGAAAGAGCCATTCCACATCCCTGCGCAATGAAATGAGACGCCCTGGAAAATGCTCCCATAAAAAAGCCATGGATCCTCTTAAAGTATGGCAAGTAGCCCCATCCTCTTTAAACCAAGCCCTATCAAGGGAAATCCGATGTCTTCTGAATTAGGGCATCAAAAATTCTAGCAACATCATAAGATAACGTTGTGAGTTGACCGTCACAGTGCGTTTGTTTTCTCGATAAAAATAGAGTCCAATTATCTCAAATCGCACTATTCTCTCACTATGTAGAGGCCTTTGATGGACTTATCGTGGATTATTTTCCGATATGTACCAGCAATTTTGTTTGTTTACAGCACCTCGTCGTTTTCCAAGGTTTCGCGTACCACTGCGCATAGTGATTTTCATTCAGTTCCACTATGATTTTGTAACGGTTCTAACAGTCCGATCGCCTCCTTGAGCTGTTCTAGGTCTTACAGTTTCTCTCGTTCTGAAGTTGTTAAGCCACTCCAGTATTGTTGGGAGACATGGGACGGCACCGAAACGACCAACATTGAAGTGAATTTGAAATATTCACTGTGTCTGTACCACCGAATGACCGATTACAACAAAAGTGTCCTAAACAAAGACGCGTTAGTCAATCTCCCACGACTTCAGGGCTACTGAAGTGGCAACTAACGAGCGTATATAAATCATTGCACATGCGTTAGTTCCCTTTTCAGCAATGTTATACTCGTCTCAAAAACGTAACATCTCTCTGTTGGACCCTGTAATTGTAGCAATAACTTAGCATTACATCATTTATCACGTTTTAATAGAATATTGCGTAAATCAATGGAGAAAATCTTCTAAAATTTAACGTAAAAATATTAATTACTTGGAGAGTATCTCTTTTCATGGTCGTTTTACTTCATTATCATCATTAGAAAATAATGTTAGTTAAATTTTCTTAAATAATGATAGAAGTGTCGATGAATTTTTATAAGTTTCAAATTAAACGTAAAAATGATAATTTTAAAATTAATTTTTCAATCTTATTTTTACGGTCTATTTATATTTGTACGTTCCTTGCTGTTAATGTCCATATTTCTGCCGCGTAGGCTAGTTCAGGGAGTATGGTTTGGTTGAAAAATTTTGTATTTAATTTTTGGTCAATTTTGTTTTATAGAATGTCTTTTCATCTTCCAAATGTGGTACAACTCACAATCAGTTGCGCGACAATGTTTGAAACTTATATGGATGCACATCGACAGTGTGTGCAAATGCCACTTTCAAAAAAATTATAACCAGAGATGAACCCAATGGTCAAAATAAAAAAAAAACGTTTTGGAGGCGCCTAAACTATCTACCAGATGAACTAAACGGTTGCCATTGAGTCTGCTGTGAAACCAGAATCTTTTGGTACACGTTGTTACCTAGTACCGATTTCGCCGGGGCTGATGTTACCTGGCCCGGAATTTTTCGAGCCCTTCTTTGGAATTTATAATCCCAAAAGGAATGTTACCTGAGGCCGACTTTGTGGCGCCGTGTGCAACACCGGGATTCTTGACCCACCGCGCCGCGTCGTGTCAAGCGATTCCGAATCGACCAGAACGCCACCGACCATAGCCGCCACGGCATTTACCAACCAGAGCAAGGGCGCCGGTGCATTTTCCAATAAGCGCAAAGGAGCCCCCGGCGTCCACAAATCCTTCTACAAACTTTGCATCCCCTAGCGGGCTCAGCGTGCTTCCACCCTGAACTCTGCGCCCACCAGCAGAATGGGGCACGAGCTGAGCCCTTAAAACCTGAGCCACCGAAGCATTCGGTCTCCATCGTCAGCCCCTTAAGAAGAAATCAAGAGTCATCAGGTAAGTCTTTTGCTGCTCGCTGCCCGGACCTGCTGCTCGCTTTCCGGCCCCGCTGCCCGGACCTGCTTCCGCCCCTGCTGTTCGCTTCCTGGTTCCGCCACCGACCCCGCTGCACCTATCTCGCGGCCCCAGCTCGCTGCCCGTTTCAGCGCGTACATTAAGTCGTAGGTTAAGTTCTTGTAAATTAGCTAAGTAGGTTAAGTTAGCTAGGGTTGATAGGTTAGCGTAAGGTAGGTTTGTAAGGTTGTAAATGTAATTCTAATGCGTAAGTTGGAGCCGACGCTTCGTTTTTTTAGCCTTTCGTGCCCCACGCGTTGCCGGTCGTAGCGTCCCAACGCCCGATTTATCACCGCCCGGGCCCGACCTGGTAACAACGTGGTCGCTGCAGTATGTAGTCTAGAAAACGTGATAAAAAACCTGATTGTAATTGATTTGTTTATAATAACCACACTACTGTAATAAGAATAGCATACAAGTGACTAACTTCTACGCAATGTTTTGTTTTCTTTCGCAATATTATACTGTGTGGAAAGAAACTCGCCTCGAAATTTTTTCTTGGCGCCGTTTGTAAACGAATGAGCGAAGAAGAATTTTATTATTGTTTTGTAGACACGTGTTTAGCATTTGATACTATTATTATACAATCGAAAAACGCGCCTTCATCATGCAGGTTTATTACTAAAATTTTCTGCCGAAACTATGAGGAAGTGCAGAGGAAAGTTTAGCAGAAAGTCGACTGTTAGGCGATAAAGTTTGAACACAATGGCGATGACAGAGAGTCGATGACGGGACGACCGATCTCGGTGACTACCCCTGAGAATGTGAAAGCTGTAAAAGCGTTTTATCAAGGACAGCCCACAATTTTAACACGAAGAGCCTCAGCCCAATTGAATATTTTTCAATAGTCACTTCAAGTTATCCTCATAAAAGATCTGCATCTGTTCCCTTACAATTACAACAGCCGTTAACACAGAGCAATTTTAGAGGGGATCAGACACTATTCAATGCTATTTTCAATTGTATGACTAGACAAAGAAGCAAAATTATCGCTTCTGGACCAACGAAAATCCACATTTGACAGGAGTTCGTTGTCTTCATTTGTACTCAATTTCCTGTATTGGTATTGTAGGGCCATTCTTTCTCAAGAAATATATGGATGAAAAGTCTACAGGGAGGAAGCTTTGCAGAAATTTTTCGCAGAAAGAAAAAAATGATAATTTTTTATGTATGTAAAGACAGACTATTGGCTTCGGACGCCCTCTCGCCCAATTTGAACCCACGTGAACTCATTTTTCATGGGTTTATTTAAAGAATAGAGTGCACAAACCCCCTGTTTCTGACATCGTATCACAAACGAAATTAAGGCATCACTCAAGACATTCGGCACAAGACAATTATGGATTTTGGAAATCGTCTTGAACACGTGGTTGCTAGTAAAGGAAGGCACTTTTAAAATCTTGTCCATTAAACGCTAATATGTTGTCATTATAAGTATTAAAAAATAAAATTTCTAAAATGTCACAGTTTTTGATAATCTTTAATTTCCGGTGCGAGTTTCTGCCCACTCAGTATATTTCCAAGTTATTTATCATTTTAAAAGGCTTTTCTAATAGATAAATTTGTTTAGATATATTTTTGGAGTTTTAGATCATATAGTGTATTAATTAAGGATTTCGAAAGTGGGGTTAGAAAATGACCCCTCTTACAAAATTTCACTTGGCCACCAGAAGACTAAGCAATGAAGCAAATTTGTTTTCTTTAATCATATAGTGGTTTATATTAGAGACAAGATTATAAAAGAAGAATATTCTTCTTCTTTCTTCTTCATCTCCATCATGCTTTGGATATAATCCGTTGCGACAGTACGTTTCTGTATTTTTATATTTGCTCCTTCCATCTCTTTTTCGGTCTTCCCAAGCTTTGTCTTCCTTTTGCTCTATGTCTATAATATATTTTGGGTAGTCTGTCGTTTTCCATTTGTTCTAAACATTCTTTTCATTGCTGTCTGCAGTCTTTTATTTAATCCATAATGTTGAATATTTTTAGTTCTTCTCTAATTTCTTAGTTCCCTTTTCTATATCTGAAATTGTATCTGGCGGTTGGTCGCAGAAATTGCATTTCTGCTGCAGTTATTCTGCGTTCGTTGTTTTTGGTAATTGTACAGCATTCACTATCGTATGTTAGGCTTGAGACAGCTGCTACTTTACAGAACTTCACTATTGTTTTCTTCTGAACTTTGTTCTTGAGTGTTCTTTTTAATGTGCCATTGTTTTTTGAAGTCGTCTTCTTCCGTGAATGGCATTGAACAGCTCAGGAATTTAAAACAGTTCAAATGTTCGATTATTTTTTCATCTAGTACAATACTCTCTTTGATCGGACTGGTTCATTGCCGCAAAAAGCCATTACTTTCGTTTTATTGGTGGATATTTTTAAGTTATGTGTTTCCATTATTTGTTGTAGTTCATAAACGGCTAGAATATTAATATAACCAATTGTAACTAATATTTTCGTTTTAATTTTAAAACGAATAAATAATTTTAACAAACGTGCTGGTATAGGTTTAGTATTAAGCATATTTAGAATAGCTACCTTGTGCACAAAATTGAGCACACGAACTATCTATAGAAAAATTTTATAAGGTGTATTGAACATCGGCGGAAAGGCCAGTCCATCCACTGACCCAGTTCATCCCCTAATTAGTTCAAAAATGTATTAAAGCGGTAACTCTATTTTCTGTTGAATCTAGGTCTGACCTGAATTAACCCAATAGATATCCTTGGCGGCGCTCCGTCTTCTATTAACCTTAACTAAGTGGGTTCATCTCAGATTTATTTTTGCGATATCCCAGTTCGACTCCCCATGTTGCGCTAATTAATTAGTTCGGCCCGTAAACGATTAAGAGATCAACAGAGCCAGCCCACCGATGGCAATCAAATAATAACCGCCAAGCGACGGATATTTTGCTCTTATGCCCAATTCCTGCCGTACCTAACAATCAAAGTTGGCTTTGTGCACGCCGGATCAATAGCGGCGAAATGGGGGGAGTCGGCACGTCCACCCCCGCGCGTCATTTATTACGGCCCCACGCGCGGGAGCGCCCCACCCCGCTCACCCCATTCATTGAGTTCCCCGCGCGCGTAGGGGTTACTACGTCAGCGTGGAGTAGAGCCTTGCCGGCCTACGCGGAATCGTAACCAGAGGGTGGCGAAGAAGGTCGACAAGGGGATCAGCCATTTATTGTGAATCGATAGCAGGTGAACGTCGAGTGAAAAGGAAACGCTGTAAGAACGCGTTGGCGGGAGATTCTCGTCATCCGTGTAACTGGATCAGTCAGGCGCTCGCTTGCTATTGAGAGCTCGTCAATGGGCATAGTTGCAAAAATTGCGCGTCACATTGACTGAATTCCATCGTTGCTACGTTTGTTTGCATGAACCGAGCTGTAAAATAATATAAATGGAAGAGTCAGTTATTACTCAAACTTGAAAAGTAAATGACTAGCACTATTAGGACAAAGTTAAAAGCAAAATTAGGACACTGAAATTGAAACAATTTACACAAAATATTTGTAATATATTTATTAGACCTATACAGTCTTTAAATACATTATTTTTCTTCTTCTTAACCTCCCCTATCTTCGGAGGTTGGCTATCAAAAGTTTAATTTGTACTTTTAGCAGCCTGGAAAAAGTATTTGATTGATTGCCTCACTTGCTAAGGTTTTTGAGCCAAGATTCTCTTTTACGCCCAATGCCTCTTTTTCCATCTACTTTACCCTAAATTATCAATTTTTTAATTATTATTCAGCACCTTGTTAGGCGGCAATTGTAACTAGACTAAGCTTAAGACTATCTAACAATTTTTCTTTAATGAAAATGTTCGCATTGTTAAGAACATGTTCTCTTTGGAGCACTCCGTTAATGTTGTATTACACTTCACTTGCGTTTTACTCTGCTTTTTGTTAATGCACTGCTTGCTTGAACTAGTTCAAACGGTTTCACCCTATTCAACAGCCGCACTTGTTCGTCGTTGTTAAAAAGTTGTAGCATCTCGACGTTTGGGTGCTACTGAAGCCTTTCTTCGTGTTTCTTCGCAAGTCGCTGGATTTGTTCTGCGATAGAAACAACCTTTAAATCCTTGTGGATGTCTTCCTTTCGTATATACCACGGAGCATTAACAATGCTTCATATTGTTTTGTTTTAAAATCTTTGTATCATTAATACATTGCTTCCCTTAGTACATCCCCATAGTTGTTTGTGCAGTAATAGTTTGTTATGTTTAGACAACTCGAAGTGCCTCCCAATTAGCCAATCCATTTTCCTAAACTTTATGTTGAGTTTATCTCTTTACTTTTTGACGTGTTCTTTCTACCTCAGCTTCGCATCTAGTATCATGCCTAGGTATTTTGCATTTTTTCTATGTGGTAACATTCTCTGATTAATTACGATAGGTAGAGTTATCAAATTCAATGGTTCAACAAGCCATTTATTGTAATTGTTAGTCTATATTACAAATGTCATGTATAACAATTTCCTTTGTTGATCTGACAATAACTTGTAAATAAAAAAAAATTTGAGTTTCGCATGACATAACTCAGATATTCCAATTTTCCCTTGTCAACCGCGTATAGTAACTCTTGTTGTGTTCTTGTTCTGTCTACCCAAGATATACGTAACGCATGTATATATGCCCACATTTCAAACATGTTTACTTTTTACTAAGTTTATCTGTGAATTTGGAAGCTGCACAACTGAAAACAGGGTATTCTATTACTCTGGAAATGATGAAAAGGAACACTATAATGGAGTAGAATTACGATGATCCAACTCCAGACAGCAAGTGGTAAAATGCATCATGAGATAAAAGAAGTCACCGGTAATACAAAAATTAGACAAACGAATATACTGAAGGATGATCAAGTTAGAATAATTATTAATGTAAAAGCGAAGCTAAACGGCAACAATACAAACCAAACTATTTCAAGACCAAAGATCAAATCAATATAATGCTATCATATCAGAAGACGCACCGAAAATTATACGGAAAGAAGTGGAACATGTCATAAAGATTGCTAAGTCCGGTAAAGCAATAGGACCAGACGAGATACACTGCAAAGTCTTTAAATTGTTAGACAAACATTCAATTACTATTATAGTAAATTGTTCAATAAAGTCTATAGAACAAGGCAGATTTCTCAAAAATAGCTCCTCTCTACCTTTACTCCCACACGTAAACAACTTCAAATAACCAAGTGCGATAAACATAGACTTATAAGTCTAATGAGTCATGTTTTGAAAGCTTTCTTAAGGATCATATACACTAGAATCCACAGTAAATGCGAAGCAGAGACATCAGAGATATCAGATACACAGTTTGAGTTTCGTAACGGGATGAGTATCAGAAAGGTTTTGCTTTGAGTGTCCTATCACAGAGATGTTTTAGTGACTACAGCAAGGCTTTCGACAATGCGAAGCATAAAAAGCTTTTGTATCGACACTGACTATCAAAGCATACAGATAATAGCCAATCTTTACTGGAAACAAAATGCTAAAGTAATAAAAAGTGAAAAAATAATTATAACAACATGACAGATGAAATCAGCACCCAAAAAGGGGTTAGACAGAGTTGTGTCCTTTCTCCAATGATGTTCAACATCTATTCGAAATTCATATTTCGAGAAGCATTGGAGGAGGAATCAGCAGGTGTGGTAATAAATAGTAGTCCAATTAATAACGATTAGCGAAGAATATGGGCTACCTATAAATATTAATAAAACGGAAAATGATGGTGATTTCAAAAAGAGATAGCAATGCAGGCAACCTAACCATTGGTAATAAACGGTGAAAATATTCAGCATTTCAAGTACCTCGGCACTATGATTAATCAGAATATCACATATAAGGACAGAAATATTGTCAAGAATTGAGCAAGCCAGACAAACATTCATTAAATTGAGAAAACTACTGACAGTTCAGAATCTTTCATTGGCCTTGAGAAAACAATAGTTAGATGCTATGTGTTTTCAGTACTATTGTACGATCTTGAAGGATGGACTTTGAACGAAGAAACCATAAAGAGGCTATAATCTTTTGAGCTCTGGGTATATAACCGTATGCTGAAAATTTCCTGGACGGACCGCATTACAAACCAATAGGTCTTAGAGAGGATAAACAAAGAATTGGAGGTTCTATTCATCATCAAGAAGAGAAAGTTAGAGTTCTTCGGTCACATCTCATGCAATGCTAAATACGAAATTCTGCAGCTTATCATGTAGGGCAAAATAATTGGACGAAGAAGTGTTGGACGACAAAGTATTTCCTGATGATCGGTTCGGGCTTTCACCTGCACCGTTATTCTGTACAGCCCTTTCAAAAATAAGAATCGCCAAGCTGATCACCAAGCATGCCGTAGAGTACGATTGGGGAGATGTAACATTTTAAAATTCTTTTTCTTAGTGAGAAGTTAAATCCCTACAGTACAGTAGAGATTTTTTGGGTCTGTTCTATTCTATTCCTTATTTCTGTATCTTGTCCCCATTCCTCATTTAAAATAATTCCCAAGTATTTGTAGTTTGTCACTCTCTCTCTTTCCGTTGTCCTCGCTCTTATTTCTGTTGGTGCGTGTTGTGTTGTTTCTATAATCATGTACTTCGTTTTCTTTAAATTTATTTCTAGTGTATATCTGCTACTAGTCACTTGCCCAAAGTTAAAAAGAATTTGTAAGTCTTCTTCGGATTATTGACTAGTATTTCATTAATAGCTACACCTTCATTACTATTTCGTAATGCCTCTTTAAAGATTGCCTCCGAGTACAAGTTAAACAGCTGAGGGGACAATACACATCGTTGTCCCACGCCACACTTCCTCAGTTAATTTTGTACCGACTCTCACATCAGTATTCTGAAAGTTTTCAATTATGGTTAGTTATATCTTGCTTATCTAGAGCCAATTCTCGCAAAATTTTAATCAGCTTGTCGGGTCTGACTCGGTCAAACGCTTTCTTGTAATCCACGAATCCAATATACACGCTTTTGTTTACATCTCGACATCGTTGTATCAGTACGATCACGGCAAATAAAGCTTCTCGCGTCCCAAATCCATTTCTGAATCTAAATTGAGTATTTGTTAACGTTTCTTCACATTTATTCTGAATTTGGCTGTGTATTATTTTTAAAAAGATCTTTAGCATCTGACTCAAAAGGTTAATAGTGCAATACTAATAGCAGCGCTTAGGAGAAATTTTAGAGAAGGTAACAAAGGTTGATTTCAACCATTTTGTGGGTATGCATAAATTGTGTTGAAAAAACTTACTACTTTTTGAGATTGCCCTGATCAATAAGTTTCATTCATTTCTGCTTGTATTTCATCGGGCCTCGCAGCTTTATCTTTTTCAGTATTTATAATAACGTACATCACTTCTTCTTTAGTTATTGCTGGAGCGTTTTCATAGTTTTCTATGTTAGTTTCTGTTTGGACCCTTTCGTTTTGAAACATATTGATTATTTTTTCCACTAAAACAATTGTTCCTCTATGGTTATTGAGTGTTTACCATTATCGTCGATTAAGTTATTGAAATGTCTTTGTCTATATTGCCTAGTTATTTGTTTTATCTTTTTATGCATATTCTGACTATCGTATTTCTTATCTAACTCCTCCATTTCGTCACAATGTTCTTTTATCCGTCCTCTGATCTTTGTCCTGATGACTATGTATTTTTCAGTAGACCATAGAATTTTTATTTTTATGATAAATAGGCTATTAGGCCATTAACCACAAAATAATTCTTTATGCAAGAATATTGCGATATCCCTCCGAGCGTGCTTCACAACGTATTCATGCCATGAATTTTGGGCGATGGCCAGAGTCACTGGGATCGGAAATCTCTAATGTTTTGGGTTGTTGTATCTGTTTTCTTCAATATTTCCTTTACGCTTTAATGTATATGTAGTATTGCTCAGTGAACCTGAGTTTTGCATTGTTTGGCGGATACATTTTTTTGTACATAATCCACACCATTAGCAGCGAACCAATCTTTCTTAGAGTAGTGGAACGTCATGAAATCTGACCAAAAAAGACGTTTGTGTAAACACTCTTTTCATAGATCGAGTGGTGATGAAAGCTCTGCTCTTAAAACCACATGACTTGCCATACAAAAAATTTCTTCGGGAATTTTGCTTTTCTCTTTCTTTGTAGTTTTCTGGAGCATCTTTCAACTGAAAGCAGTGTAGTGATCTTGCCCAACAATGTAACTGAAGTTGGCGCCACGTACTGATACCGCGTCAATAGATTTTCGTACAACTTGCGGAAACGGGGTTGTGCTGTTTGATTCTGTTTTGCATTCCGATCAGAAGCTGTTTGAGCTCTAAAACTTTTGCTTTTACTTTTTGCACAAAAGACCACGTCATTTTGACTTTCTCCGCATTCTCTTGAAAAAACTTCAAATTGTTAAAAAGCTGCAAAACTCTCTGCTCCTTCTTTTGATCTGTCGTTCCATGTTCACCTCCACTTCCTGGTTTTATTTCCGCTGTAAATCGTTCCCTAAACTGTTTTAGCACACGAGCGACAGTAAAATTAAAAACATTTGCTTTTCGAACAAGCTGATGAGTATTCAGGTTGGGATGAGGATGTGTTCGTGCAAAACTAATTTGGGCATTCCACTTCATTCAATGACATCGTGGCAACTGGCTTAAACTGCTGTACTTACAATGTTATATTTAGTATTCGGTGCTCAAATTTTGCGTGTTCATCCTTTATAATATAAATTAACCAAACAAAAATCTGCAAACAACTGCAAGATCCTTTATTATACTGCGAGACTAAAAAGTACAAAATGTTTTGGTTACATTAGATTCTTGATATGTTAAACAATTTCATTACGTTGTTTTAAATTCTGTGGAGAAAATTATATTGTCAAAATTTCTTTGTTAAAGCTTTAAGTAATCATAACATTTTTATTCTGGATTTTTTAGTAAATATTTCCTTTGTTTTTTACAATCGCTCTTACTATGGACTCTCACTACAACAAAACCAATACAATAAATTACATATCATAATGAAAATATTCCATTGACTATTCTTTATACTTTTACTATACTTAAATAGTAAGTATCAATTGGTAAATATTTATGTAAATCTAGTTTTTAAGTCAGATGGTTTCAATCGTCTCAGTCTTTTTAGTTTTTGTTCTTCTTGCAGCAGTGTGGTTGCAAGTTCGTTTAGATGTTGTGTTTGGCGCTGAATTTACTTATTCCTTCACAAACCGTTGTTTAGAACAGCATGCAGTGCAACATTTGCAATATACCATGGGGTGTTGTTACACGAAGGACCTTAATTTGGAAATACTATAATATATTTATATTAGAAGTATTGACAATAATCTAGAACAACTCTAATAATTTTGCTCCTAGCCGGTTTTTTAACATAAATGTAGATTCTCCAAGTTAACCTTCTGTCTAGTGAAAGCCTAGGTATTTGGCGGTGTCTGTTTGTAGTTTCCTTATAGTTTGATAGCAGGGCAAGTTTGTTTCCTCACCCACCTACAATCGTTATTTTGTTATTCATTTTTTGAATCGATTTCACAAATTTAGTAGATTACTGATTGCAGAATTAGGTTAGCGATGTAAAGCTAAAATCGTTGTACCATGTGTATCTAGCTATCATTATTAATGTGGCTTATGGGAGTTCTGTTTTATACAGTGTATGTAAGACATTGCCTGTGGTACATCGGATTTGATAGGGCGTAAGTTGGTATATGGTTCTTAAAGCTTCAAGGTAGAATCTTAGAAGGAAGTAAAGAGGTGTAGAATTAAATTATAAAGTTTATAAAATATTCTTAAATGCCACATTTCGTCAAATGTTTGCTTTATGTTAATGAAAACGGCAGTATTATTTCTCTTCCATTCTTCTTCTTCTTTTGGTGCTACTGCTAACAAAGGTTAGCAATTATTAATGCAAACTTTCACTTTGTTTACAGCAGTTCAAAACAGTTATGTTGTTCTTTTAACATATTTTTTTGTTTAGAGCCGTTTGATCTACGCCTCCGGTGGCACTGTAACCGCATGGACTTATTACGTTTCTAATTTTACCATACCAATTGCCCAATTTTTGTTAAACAAGATGTTTTTCTTCGTCCAACACCTCTTTTGCCTTCAATCTTTCGGTGCATGGTTACTTGCAAAATCCTACAGTTTTCGTGTTGTAATATTGGAGTTCCCTCTTTTTAATTATTGGCATTATTTCTATGTTATTTTCCTTACGTAATGCTTCGAACGATCGTAGATTTTAAAAGGTTGATTTTGTGAGTGTCCAGCGTTCGAAACTATATACAAGAGTTGGAAATATATGGCTACGAACTAGCCGCGTTCTAAGCTTTATATTTTAAGTTTTGGCTACGCAGCAATTTCTTCGTTCTTAAAAATGCTTGCTGCGAAATTTTATTTCTGTACTGCATTCGCAAACCTCATTTAGAATACAACAATACTGTTGATTGTAATATGTGTTGTAATATTGGGTGTTTAGATATAACCATAATCTTAGTTTTTGATATTTATTGTTAACGCACATTGTTAATTAATTTCTACTACTATTTCTAAGTATTGTATGTCCTCTTCATTCTCACATAATTTCACTGTATCATCAGCGTAGCGAATATTATTAACGCATTCTTCATCTACCACAATTCCACCGATCTGTTCATTAAGGGCTTCTTTAAAGATATATTCCGAATAACAAATAAACAATATGTGAGATAATAAAACCCTTAGTGGATTATTCTGAACATTTTGATTTCTTCAGATATTTTAGTTTAATAATATTTAGTTTAATACTTATATTAGTTTCGTATTCTCTGCGGCATCGGACATTTTTTGTATATAGTCAAAAAATGTGCATAAATGCTCTTTTTTACATTTTTGCATCTTCATAATAGAATTTGGATACCAAATAGAGCTTCACGAGTGTCTACGTTGTCCAAATTTCACGTTTGGCATATATTCTTCATATTTCGGTGTATTCTTCCATAAATAACTCTTAAGGATTATATTTATAGTTTTGTGATCATTACATTTGGTGGCAGTATTTTTTTGGTTTGCGCCTTTTTTATATGTTGTTTTAAATAGACCCATTAATTTTTTTAATCCACAACAATTTTCAAAAATTCTGTTGGTACATTATCTGGGTCTGTAGCTTTTCCTGTTTTTGATAGTTTTAATGCCTTTTTTTATCTTGTCCTCTTAAATGCATGGTCCTGTTTCTTCAGTTTTAAGGAAAATTGTGACCACCTGTTATCGCAAAAATGATGCAGATTATTTTCGTCAGTTAATTTATTGCTGTGTCGCTTATAATGTAATCCAGTGATTTTTTCACTTTCTTATGTAGGTTAAAGTTATCTTGTTTGTTCTTATCGCTACACGTAACTTTTATCGTTTTTATCTTCTTTGGTAATTCTTGCTGTACTTTTACTAAGT
Source organism: Sinelater perroti (assembly GCA_036346155.1). Taxonomy (NCBI): domain Eukaryota; kingdom Metazoa; phylum Arthropoda; class Insecta; order Coleoptera; family Elateridae; genus Sinelater; species Sinelater perroti. Next base: position 26,555,753 of record JARFIY010000248.1, on the reverse strand, counting down.
GTGCTCCTCTTTTATTTTCTTAAGATCCCACTTGGCAGTATTTCCTCGTCTTTTTATAGTTTTTGATCATATCAGAAATACTCCCGCTAATAGATTATAATCCAAGTTAACATTTGCATTGGGGTAACTTTCAATTTATAAAGTCTTCTTCTTCTTCTTCTACTCTTATATAGGCTATTTTCTTGTTTCTAACTACATTTCGTGTAGTACTATGAACCATGTTGGGCAGATACTTCGGGCAGGTATTATTGCTATGTCGCTTATAATGTAATCCAGTGAATTTTTCACTTTTACGACGTAAAGGTGTCTTGTATGCTTATCGCTACGACGTAGCACTGATGTTATGCCGTTTTATCTTGACCTTTGGGTAATTCTGCGTACTTTAGTACTGGCAGTGTGCCCTTTATTTTCTTAAGATCCGCTTGTCAGTGTCCTCGTCTAATTTATAAGTAAATTTATCATATAGAATATTAACTTTCAATTTATAAAGTACTATTTCTAAATATTTTATTTATCATTAGAAAATCGGCTTGATTTTTTGTTACATTGTTTTAATTATCCTTCTGAGATGTGCATGTGTATAAGCGTAAGGCAATTGAAAGAAATTATTTAAAACCACAAAACTTTTTTCTTGGCGGGACTGTAGTAGTCTGTGACAACGATTATTTCTAATTCCAAGACTGACCTCCTCAATGTACGTGCTTTTGTCTTTACTATGTGTCCATAATTAGATTAATTTGATGTTCTTATGTTAGATTTACAGCTTGTTGAAATTAGTTGTAAAAACTCTCGACTTTGTTATGTGCTTTATCTGGAGGCTTTTTCGATGACTATATTATTAAAAATCTGTATCCCTTCAGATACTATGATTGAAATTAATTTGTAGTGATTATCATCATCATCGTCGTTTCCTAAGTAATAATATACAATGTGATTATTTGACTCATAATACCAGATTCGATTTCGATACCCTTCTTTTCATCTCATTTAAAGACCGTATTTGAGTTGTGTCTTCTTATACTCTTGTATATAGGCCATTATCCTGTTTCTAACCCATAGTCGTAATACTATAGCCACGTTGGGCGTACCCCGAGCAGGTGGCTAGTCTAATCTGTTAGAAGAAGGAGAATGTACTTTACGACCACCAAAGGTGATCGTATGGCGGCCGAAAGCATTTGATGGTTTTTCGTTGCATGTGATCTGGGAATCGAACCTAGAACTAGCCGCGCGCTAGTGTGGCAGGCAGAGGCCTTTACCTCGCGGCTGTGGTGCTCTCCGAGTTGTGTTAATGCATTATAACTATTCTTAGTATGCACTTAGTGCAAATCAGGTAGTTTATTTTTGCCTTTTTAATTCTACACCATTAACCATTTCTGTTTCAACTGTCTTTATCGGCCGATTTCTCAACCCTAAGACTACAGAGAGCACTTCTGCATAATAGGAGCTATGTGCTTATCACGGTTCCCACATTTTGTGCTCAACCTGTACCACGTCGTGGTGTAGGCTGGGAATTTCTCTTCACGGGGTTATGAGACCAAGAGGCGTTTTTCAAACCATTCCGTACTTTACACGACTCTTCCATGCTCTTATTAATTGTGGTAGCAATTTGCTGGATTGGTTCTATAGTTTCGTGATCTTTTCTGAATCCAAACTGATGAGTAGATGTGAGGTATTTTTATTTATAAAAATTTTTCTTCAATACTTTAGATAAAATTATAAGGAAACTTATGGGACAATGTAATATAACCTCTCTAGTATTTTAGTTTGGTTTGGCGATCATTATGGATTATCCTATCTTAAAATTACATTAATGAGGTCATAACCCGGAAGTTTTTTTGCATTTATTTCGTAGTTTATTATTGTTTTTAACTCGTTTTAATTAACTTTTTATTAGTAAGCTCATTTCAAAAGAAGCCTCGATATGGTTTTTAATTTTTTCTTCTGCAACCGTTAGTTGGTGTAAAAATGTTTTTGGTTTTAGGCTTCTATACATTAAAATAGAAGCCTTATATAGAAAGTAATGTCGCCTGTCTGTCCGTCCTTTTATTTTTTTACTTTTGATCAAGGCAGCTGCCAAACTGGAGACAAATTTCTATTTCTGTCATTTTTGATCTGTGATAGAGACATAACGTTTTCAATATTCAACTAAGGAACTAAAGATCCGAAAATCTCGAGACCGGTTTGATCGGAAGTGGCCGCAAATTTTTGTTTATGTATAGAAGTCCGGACATACGTGAAATCGGAGTTCCACGTCCGTACTTGTTTCGTTCGTGCACCAGTGTTTGGACTTGTTTGTATTGGGGATATTTGTTGTATTAGATGTTTTAGTTTTCGCATTGTTTTCCACATAGTAGGTTGTTTCAGTTACTGCCCTTTTAAGATATTCTTGGATACTCATTTTTTATCTCCTGTAGTAGGTTTTTGACGTCTTCAGCTAATTTGTAGTATCTTTGTTTAATAGAAAGTGTTTTTGTAATTTACTAGCATTTCTGTTATTTTCTTTTTTTTTTGATATTTTATGCTTTATTATTGCTGGATATGCCTCTTCAATACGTTTTTCATTTCTGTTTCGATAAGTAGGCTGATGTGTTGATAAGTAGTTTAGGTTATTATTTTTTACGACTTTTAGTAGCTCTCTTCTTTAGTAATACTGAGTCTGGCTCTCCAACAAGTGTCCTTCGTGTTATAATCTCTTCCGACTGGAACGAGCTTCCTAGTATTTTGAAATATTTATTATAACCTTCGTGTGTGTTGTCGTGTTACGATAGATTATACTACTAATATTGTTGTTTCCCCTAGGTTGACTACACCAGTTACATTAGTGACTTGACTGTATCCTCTCTTCTATAGCAGTTCATGTTCTGTCTGATAATCACGGTTGTGCAAATTCGTCTAGGTCATTGGTACTAAATATGTTATAGTTAGATAGTTCAATGTAGTTTCTGTTTATAAAGTAAATATTCGATATTAATGGGATACCTGTGTTATAGGATTTCTATAAATAAGTTTACTTCCTTATTTGTTGTATTCCTATTTATCCTGGTGCTTTTGGTCAAATCTGATCTCTAGCTTTTGTTATTTTAATTCTGGGTACATTTTTATTGTATCTGGTTGTGAACTATACAGTCTCTGCAACTTGCTAGGCGATTTTCATCACAATTTACACACTTAACATTTCTAGGATATTCGCTGGTTAGGTGTTCAGCACTTAAAGTATCTTGGATTGTTTTTTTTTTTAGATTCGGCGTTTGTTGTGTGTTACTTCTTTTTCGTTCATATTTACTCCTGAAAGTGTGCTGTATTTCTTGTTTTTTTTTTGAATTTGCAGATTCATCCTCTGTTGGCTGTCTGTTTCTTTGTTGCCATTGATTTCCTGCATTTGATATGGATGAGTGTTCTGGGTTTTGCGTTTGCACCAGATCTATTACTGGAAAATTATTTAATGATCGGATTTTATGAGTATACTTGCAAGAGGGAGGTGTATAATGGCATGTGGCAGTAAATTGATGCATTTAAATCTCCAAATGTGTTCATATTTAGATGTAATTTTGTGACTGGTACATTTAAGTATGAAGATGAAAGCACTTAACTGAACTAATCGTTAGATACGCAAACGCTCAGTGATAGCTGCACTCGCTTGCGTACGCACCGTACCGCAGCTAACACGAACTTGTTCTGGATTAAATAGCATAGTTCCTTTAATGGTTCATAATAGAAAAACAAATTGATCCACGCGAGCATAATTACATGACCACGAAGGAGGACGGCTGACCTTTCCACAGAAGTTTTGCATAAGATGTCCCAAGAGATGGGGATTTCTATTACCACATGCCAGAGAGTTGTAAATAAAGCTGCACACATATCGTGTTACTGCTGTATAAGAATTAAAATCTCTAGACAAAAAATACGCAATTATTGTTATTACCTCCAGCAATTTATCAATTAACATTCAGTTATGGTAGGTTATATGTCATTCCTCACTTACATGACGAAAAGCTTTAGATGTGCTCTGCCACATTATTGGGACCACCTTCTTTCATACTCTCTCTAAATCTTTCATAAATCAATCTGATAATGAAAAATTCTTTATTAACCACTTTTTAGCAAAATGGTGTTACCTGTCGTACAAGCCAGAAAACCAAAACTGTTTTCTTTTTTGAAAATCACGACGTTTTAAAGATCGTTTGAGCATAGGGGCATGCTAAAAAGACAAATATAACGCAGTAAAACTGCAAGAAAATATTTTTGGAAAAAATTGAGGCTTGGTCTTTCGATATATGAATAAATGTCTTAATAGCAATAGACAACCATATGCAGGTATGCCTTGGTGTCACTGACAACTACCTTCAACACTTGGTTTTAGATCTTTATAGTTCTGATCCATCTAAAGTATGTCCTATTAAATTTTACAAAATTACTCCTATTGCTTTAATGTTAAAGTCGAATAGTGAATAGAGTAACAATTCAACAACCATAATTCCCTATATTTCACAAAAACATAAACATAATTCACAAACTGAACAAAAATTAAGTGGTGTTTTTGATTTTCCTAATTCAAGTTTTGTGTAATGCTGCAGAGATTTCGATAAAAGTACTAACGATAACCAAAAGAAACAAAATAAAAGCATACCATAAACAACTGCTTTAAAATGAAGCTTTTGTAGAAAATTGAGGGCGTAAAAAGATATTTTAACAACAAATCAATCGGAAGAGATTTTTAAGCCGACCCTAAGCGATATTCTTCATAAACGAGTACTTTTTTGTGCATACAAAACTGAGTTAATGGAGTAGTTGGATATAAATGATACGATATAATATCGCTATCGGCATTATGTGATAATGACAGTGAATTTCTGCGAAAGGTGGTACTTAACGATGAGTGCTACTTTTATGTCTCTAGTGTAATCAGCAGACTATTAATAAATATGTTTTGTCTAGCATGTTGCTAAAGAATGTCTTCTCTTATATACGGAGCAAATGTTTTAGGAAATCAAACTCTTAGTAGAGGAAAATGTGTAAAAACGGGCACAGGAGTAATATGGGCACCCCTCCCAAGGAGCTATGGGAGGTGCTGCAGGTGCCATTTGTAATAAAATATAACAGTGAACAGTTTGGAGCTTGTTCTGGACTGCAAACCTTTGACAGGTAAGTAAAATTGTTTTCTTTTCATGTCTTTATGGTTAATTAAAAATAATTTCACAGTGATATTTGGAAAGCGGAGATCCTAAGATACTTTTAGAAGCACGCTTTTACTCACGCACACCTTTAGTTTACATGTGATAGTGGCCATCTGGCTTAGGTGGGGTTGGTATAAATATGGACCACCATTTGAAAAGGGCAAGTATCAGCGCTTCGGGTCATTATGTCCCGCCAATGATAACTTTCTCTAGAACAAACATGATTCAAGCTCTAATGAGAGGCTGCCCTGATAGTGCAGTTAGTAGACCCCATCCTTCAGGACGAGTTCAAAACAATTTGTTCACCGAATAGTTCGTTCACTTTAGGCCAGGTTCTCATCAAGAGGTTTCAAAAAATCGATTTTTTGCATTTTTTCATAGCTAATTATTTGTAGAATATATTCCCAGAAAGTTTGTACGAAATTATTTTTTTTTTAAATTATAGCAAAAAAGTAGTGCGTGTTCACCGTAATATTTTTGAATTTCCCACCTTTACTACCATACCATGGGTGATCATGATAAGTATAGCTACCTATAGTGCAACCAGATGTCGGAATATATGCTAGTACTTTATAGATGTGCTTCTATATATACTAATATCAACGGTTATAGCGTGTACCGAAACATTAAACGCGTTTTTCTCGAAACCACGTTTTTATCTCAAAAACTACTGAATATATCGCTATATATATAATTTTTTTATTTCAAAGTAAATAAAATTTACTGGAGAATGAACCTAAAACATGATTAAAGTTATTATTATTTTTATTTTGCATAGCACTTTGAAGAGTAAAAAAAGCGCGAAAACGCGACACTAAACTTTATATGTTCGCCATTTTTTCAATTTTTAACTTTTTGTTGGTTTTATAGATACAACCTCCAACAAATATAATACATTTAATAAAAATATTTGGTTTTTTGATTTCAGATAATAGGAACGAGCGCTAGAGTGCCGCCCGCTTGGATACTTTTTTTTGAGGCTGCCACGTTTCAGTACAAATAAACAATAATTGTTACATTATTTTTAAATATAAAAAATGTTTTTCTATACTTTAAGATCTACTAAATAAGGACCAAAAACATTGAGTTCCTCATTTACTTCCTTGCTTGGAAAAAAATCGAGAAAATCATGTCATTTTTGGGTCGCTAGATGAGAACCTGGCCTTTATTGAGAAAATATGTCCTACTAAACAAAGGCCTGTTCTACTCATCTTGAATGGTCATTATAGCCATGTTTAAAATCCAGATGTGATTGACTTGGCCAGAAAGAACCATGCGACTATCATCTCACTTCCTCCTCATTCCACCCACAAATTGCAGTATGTAGATAAAACATACTACAGCAAAGCACTGAGAGTATGGTTAAAACAGAATGTGCCCTATGATGTTATGGAGGTTTTTAGTCAAGCCTACATTCGTACTCAAACGGCTGAGATAGCAATAAACGGGTTCAAAGTAACTGGATTATACCCTATGAACCGCTACATCTTCACCGAGGCCGATTTTATAGGTGCTGAGTTGGTCCATAGTGGCAAATAAAGTTTCAGAGTCACTTGCTTTCTCTGGACCATCGACATCATCTGCCTCTCCTTCGAATTCAAATCGCTTGACAGAAGTGGTCTCAAGAAGAGGTCTTCAGAAAAAGACTCATCAGACTCTTGTGACCCTCCCCTTATGGACAGCGATGATGACTTGGATATCAACGATAGGGATAAACCACACTCGAGCGATGCAACTTGCATCTTTGTTGATGAAAAGTTCTCTCAAGACACTCGCGTAGAAATGTAGGTTAAATGTATTATGTGCCAAATATGGGCACACTCAGATTGTGACGAATCTGAAAGTCATTTATGATTTTTAATTTGTTTATTTAAAATACTCAAATATACAACTTATCCTTTGTATCGTTTTTTTTTTTATTGTTTTATCCCGTTTTAAAACATGTTAAACTATTTTTTCGCTTTTTTTGGAGAGCGTGTATATTTGCACCCCATTTTTTCTGGTACTTTTTTTAAAATCTTTGGTTTCGAAATTGAAATAATTGAGATTAATCATTGTTTTGCCTCTTCTTACTTAGTAAACTTGTTATAGTTGTTAGATAAAAAACCTAGAATTTTTCCAAACGATAGTAACTTTAAGTCAAAACAAAATACGGTGCCCATATTTACACCCTTTCCTCTATGCTATTAGTCAATTTGGCTAAAAATATTCATCCAATAACACTTTAAGGCAAAGTGTAAAGAAATTAACAAATCTTGGTGGGAGAATAGAAATTAATTAAATTTGAACTCTCTTATTTCCTAAAAATATCAACAAAAGCTTGTTTATGCTAGGAGGGTAAGGTGAAAAGTTCTCGGTCTGACACAGAGATGGTGCTGCAATCGGCAAACAATTATACTTCCTGCTTGGGTGCATGTGTCATTAGTTCGTATGACTAGTTTCAACTTGTTCGCTCAAGTAGTTTGTTTACACGAATTTTTTCAGTAGACATGTTGCATGTTTTTTTTTAATGGATAAACTTGAATATCGTGCGGTTATAAAATTCTTCGTTTTGGATGGATTAACCCTAAGGAAATTCATCCGAAGTTGACAAAAGTTTACGGGGACTCTGCTCCTTCCATGTCAACTGTTAAAAAGTGGGCAGCTGAATTTAAACGTGGTCGCACATCCCTCGAAGATGACCCACGTAAAGGACGGCCAAAAACAGCAACCACACCGAAAACCATCGAAAAAGTGCATGATATCGTGTTGAACGATAGGCGAGTGAAGGTGAGTGAGATTGCTGAATGCCGATCAAAAGCAAATGCGCAAACGATTTTCGTAACAATCTTTGGACCGATTCAACAGGGATCCAACCGATTTTGTACAGCGATTTGTCACCATGGATGAGGCATGGGTCCATCACTACACGCCAGAAACGAAACAGCAGTCCAAGCAGTGGGTGGAAGCCGGTGGTTCAGCGCCAAAGAAAGCGAAATTGATCACATCTGCCGGAAAGGTAGCCAGCGTGTTTTGGGATGCAAAAGGGATCCTGTTAATTGATTATCTTGCAGAAGGCAGAACAATTACAGGCGAATATTACTCCAATTTTCTTGACCAGCTGGATGCCAAAATTTGCGAGAAGAGGCCTGGCTTGAAGAAGAAAAAAATCATTTTTGACCAGGACAAGGTACCTGCGTTGGCGATGGGGAAACTGCGGGATTTGGGGTATGATTTGCTCGGCCATCCCCCCTATTCTCCTGATTTGGCACCCTCAGACTTCCATCTGTTCCCAAACTTAAAAAAAGTTGATGAATATTTTCACAATCTTCCAGATTCTCACTTCCGAGAAGGAATACTGATGTTGGAGAGGCGCTGGATCAATTGTGTTGAAGTAAAGGGAGATTATGTAGAAAAATAAAATCATTTTTTAACTGAAAGTCGTAGTCTTTCATTATCAGGCCGAGAACTTTTTACCTTGCCCTCGTAGAATGGAGCTTTTTGATGTAGTTTTTTTTAATTGTCTTTGCGCATTGCTTCATTATCTTGAGTAAACCGGTTTTGTTATTGAAATGTCCTGATTCGTCGACTTTGGGTTGTAATTCACTTCATATATTTTTAATTAACTATAAATTTGGGCTATAAGCTGGCCAATCACTGGTACGCACTATTTCTTTATAAAGTTTACCCTAAAACCATCTTGTTGTCTTATTCAGTCTTGTTGACTAATCTCGCGTCTGCAACAAGAAAAAAACGTCTTGTTTGAACATACCTAAAAATATAAAGTTGCAATACATGAAACTCTTACGTAAGCTGCATTTTCAGTTCCATATGAATCCGTTCCAGTTGAAATGGTTTTCGTCTGAGAAAATACAACTTCTCAAATCTGTCCATCAATCAAGTGTCAGCCTACAAAGCTGATCTTTGCTTGTTTGTACTTGGTCAACGGTAATTTCTTTTTTGATCTTTCTTAACCTATTGTGAAGCGATTTGATGCCTGTTTGAAATTTCTTTAAATTATAATTCTTGATTAAGGCAATATCGCGTTTTTTAATTTCTTCAGGCGCTCTACTGGCTTACTCGTTTTAATAGTTCTTTCAACTGTGACATCAGCTACTGTGCTCTTATCAAATTTGCACTTTTTAGAAACTTTGTGGCAGCTTTTTAAAACCAAGTATTGCGTGCGAATTTTATCCCTTTTCCGTTTTTTAATTATTTAAAAATACAGTAGTTTTCCTGTGACAATTTAAAATGTACACACTATGAAACCCTTTTATACCAAAATTTTGTGACATTAGGTAATCAACATATTACTAATTATTTTTTTAATTGTTTCTACTAACTATCACACTACATATCTTTTTAAATAAATTTTAGTTAAACTGACTAGTAGCACATTGAGATTTGGGTTTACTAAAATTATGCTCCGGACTGTATTTAAAGTATATTTCTCTCAAGAAGGTGGAGCTCTGCCTTACTAGCAACACACGTGAGAGAGTTTAAAGTGAAGCCGTCACACAGTCGTCCAGATCCCACAATCTATTTTTTTAATACTCAAAAAAACTTTAGCTATAGCACTCAAGAAGTAAATTTGAAGTTGATTCTGAAATGGTCACTCTGAAGTTGTTGGAAACACCTGAACATTATGATATGAAAGATGTACTCATTGTCATTATTGGTTTATGGGATTATTTATTTTTAGCATAATTTAACTTAATTTAACTAACGCACTCTCACTAATTATTTATTTAGATTATCACGTGGCTGTTCTTCAACGCAACTCCCTTCTTGAGTGACTTCAAGAACTGTCTTTTTGGCTTGCAATTAGTTTATACTCTAATGAAATGCCTTTAAGATGACAGAGAAATTGATTTCAGTGTCTCTGAAGCTCGACGGGGCCAAAACGAGCACTTCATATGAATACTCCAGTTTTCCTAAATTTTAATCTTCAGGTAAGTCGACATTACTTATTAACCCATTAAATTTATGAGTATTTTAGAAAGTGATCATTAAAACCGTTCAGCCTTTCAAACTTTTGTCAAAGTTTCTATCAGACTAATTAATAAGTAAATGAATAAAACGAAGGGCGGCCTTAAAACCAAATAATTAATTTACATTAACTTAAAGAAGAAAAATTGACACATGCCAGGCCCAATAAAATTAGTCTAGTTGGAAGGCGCTTCTTTTTGGGGTCTGCTGAATCGTAAATCTAACTAACCTACATTAAGAGTCTAGAACACCTGTGACTCCAGCGGAATTCAAATACACACTTAGCGAGCCGTTCGTTGTCCAGATGCATCATGTTGCTTTCCAAAGATTGTATTATCAGATTAACGCTTTATACATTTAGCACATTGTTAGAATTCTTATAATCTGCCTGTTAAATAGCTTTTAGTTTATCTAGTAATAGGTAGTAATATCGATAAGTTTATGCTTGTTTAATCTTAAAATACTATTTATTAATGGCCCTTCAATTAAAATAAATGCATTAACTATAATAAATGTTAAATCTTGTGCACTGAATACTTATTTATTTATATTGTTATATTCTTTTTTGCATTTATACGAAATAAAAAATCAAAAAACACACTCGTAGTATAGGTATTTGGAAAAATACTGTTATACATAAGATTCTAGGAAAGCTTTACAATATGGCACATTGTAAAAAGTTCAAAAGTGTGTTAAAGCAGGTTTAAATATGTACTGCAGCAGGTAGAACGGCCTTCTACTAGTGAAAGTAAAAAGAGCTAGTAAGGTCTCTTGGTCAAAAACGGTATACTAAACAATTCTACGCTATAACTTTTCACGTAGTTTAAATGTTGATCGCTGTTTGGAGGAAATGGCCCCTGTGCTTAAAGATTATTGTACGACCACATTCAGATTGAAAGTTTCAAATAGGAAATATCAGTTTGGAAAACACTCCTAGTTCAGGACGCCCATCCGCGTCTGCTAGAAAGAAGAATATTGTTGGTGTGAAAAAGATACTTAAGTTTAACAGGCATGTGACTCATTGCCAGCTAGAAGATTGTTTGGCTATTTCTGCACGGATAATGCATATCAATCTGCATGATCACATTTAAGTGGAAACATTTTGTTTCTCTTAGGTAACCTATGCCTTAACCAATGAGCAGATAGCATTACGCGTTCTGCGGTGTTGTAAAATGCTCAAAAGCATTTTCGTATAATTCGCTCTATGGTACATGTTGCGAATGTTCGGTGAGATATTATTCCCTTTCTTAGTCTTGTGTTTATGTTACGTTCGTCTGTTTTTATCCCTGGACACTGTGCTTTTACTTCTAAGATTTCTATTACTTTTGTAGCTTTACAAATATTCTTAGTTCCTCCAACTTGTTTCTTCCATTTAGTTTGTCCTGGCCTGTGCCCGTTTTGATAGTCACTTATTCTTTTTGTCAAAGCTTTTGATTGTTGATTTAATAGACTAAGTTATTTTAATGTATCTGTGTTAATGGAAATTATAATTTTAGTATTCCATTTTTTTGGCATTATATTTCGTATTCAAATTTGTTTTATCAGTGGGCAGACCTGTTCATACAGTTGTTTATCTATATGTTTCAATAGTTCTGTTTTTATTTTCGTGTCCGTAGTATGCTCTGTTAATTTTCTATTCTAATAGAAATTTTATTTCTGATATACTACTATGTACAAATATAACCTGGAATTGTTAATTTAAACTGCGCGGGCATTTCGTTGGACACAAACCTTTTTAGTTTTAAGTTGGTAGGACTGCTACTGACATCTGTGTCAAATTTTAGGTCAATATCTTAATTAGTTGAAGAGTGACGCTCGTTTTCGTAAACAACCAAAATTAACTTTTTCGATTTTTACCATGTCAGAAGATATTCAACAAAGAAGTTCGATTAAATTTTGTATTAGAAATGATATTTCTGCTGCGGAAACGCTCAGAATGTTACAAAAAGCCTTCGGTGAACAGGCTATGTCTAAAACACAAGTATATGAATGGCATAAAATGTTCAAAGAGGGTCGTGAAGGCGTTGAAGACGAACCACATCAAAGACGTCCAAGAACATCAACTGACGAACAGTACGTCGCAAAAATTAAGAAATTGGTGCTCCAAAATCGTCGATTGACAACTAGAGAGCTTGCTGACATCGTTGGCATTTCAAATAGATCAGTCAACACCATTTTGAAGGAAGTTTTGTGCCTCAAAAAAGTCAAATCTCGTTTGGTTCCAAAAACCCTCAATTTATTCGTAACCATTTCGCTAATAATTCCACCCATATCGTTCCGCAACCGCTGTATTCGCCTGATTTAGCTCCATGTGACTTCTGGCTATTCAGCAAAATGAAAAGACCGCTCCGGGGACACCGTTTTGACACGATAGAAGAGATTCAAGCCGAATCGAAGAAGGTGCTGAAGGCCATACCGAAACAGGACTTTTCAGTGTTTTTATGAGTGGAAAATTCGCTGGCATAAGTGCATTGTAGCCAAGGAGGATTACTTGGAAGGCGATGAAATAGATTTTTAAAAATAAATAAGGATTTAAAAAATTATAACAAATTTCCGTGTTATATTTGTACACAGTAGTATCTGTAGTTCCTTCTTCAGTTATATTCCTTTTTGTTTCTGCCATTTTATCAAAATGCCGTTCTTTTTACACAAATTCATTATATTATTCTTTCCATATTTTCCTTATTTCTAAACGTTTATCTTTAAGTTTACTTATTTTTATGTTTTATCCCCGTAATTGCATTTGCTGATTTACTTTTGATAGCCTCCATATTTTTAAATAATTGTTTTGGCTTGTACCTTCGTCTACAAAAGTTTTTAAAATTTTTATTTATACATTCTCTTGTTTACACACAGTTTCTTGTTTTCTTATTTCACTCTTACGATGCTTTTTTTATTACTCTATAAAACTCTTCATAATGTTATCCTTCATTTCTTTTCTGTCTGATTATTTGTTCTACTACTTTGTTTATAGCGTTCTTTATCCCATACCGTTGTGGTTTTATGCTTACTATTGCTTTATCTTGCAAGTTCTCCATACCACATTTTTATTATTTTATTTTTTGCTGCTCTAGGTTCTATCTTCTACTCTTTTAAACTGTATTACATAGCCTTTTAAATATTATTCACTTTCGTAGTTATCAGTTAATGGTCTGTGTCAACGTTTGTACCTTGGCATTATTGCGCTTGTTGCCTCTTTACTTATGTCTTTTGTAGTAATTTTATAATTCGATTTTCTCTGCGTCCTACAGAATGTCTTCAAGTTTCCTTGTGCCTTTTTGAATGTTTGAATTTTTTTAATGTTGTCTTTTTTCTATTTTCAGTGCTTTTGTCTGCTTTTTTAATTTGCCACTTCACTGTAAAAGAAGCTATAGCTTTGTTTTGTTAGCTCTCCCGTTTTTAGTCATTTTCCTCTTTCATTGCTCTAATTTGTATTTTATATTTTTCATTTCTTCATTTCATTTGAACTAAGAAGCATTCTTTTAGTCCATTTGGCTGTTTTTATGAGTTTATTTTGAATTTACTTTGTGGTTTTTCTGGTTTCTTTCTGTAATTGTTGGTTTCCTTCTTCCTTTTTCATCGACTTCAAATTGATTCTTAGTTGATCTGTTAGGTGTTAAGGTTCCGATTTGTGTATTTTTAATATACCTTTCTTCAATAAACTCTGCCTATTTGTTTCTGTAAATTTGCTTTTCCTGTTTTGTTCTATTTCCTTATCTTCCCCACTTTGATTCTTTAGTTTCTGTATGTAGTTCTTCCTTTTTTTCTAATTTTATTTTATTATGTCTTCTAATGTTTCTTCGTTTCTGGAGATTTTTGACTCATTCTTTTCTTTAACATGGTTTCTATTTTATCATATTTTTCTAAACTCGTTTCTGTATATGTATGTTTTTAATTGCTTTTGTTCCTTGTAGTTTAGCTTCTTATTATTTTTTTTTGGTTATATAAGTTATTCTTTAAAGAACTTCTTTCTTTCTCTTGTTTGTTATATCATTTTCCGATTTCTTTATTTGTATTGGTAATTCATCATTAGTGGTTTTACTTTAATTGGTTTGTATGTGGCCAAACCTTTCCATAAATCTTCTAAGACATTATCCACTTCATATTCCTTCACTTTTCTCATATAGAAGTTTTTTGAGTATCATTTAAATTAACCTTTTGGGTGCGTCCTATTCCATTCCTTTTTCTTTTCATCTAAAATTAGCTACCACAGACCAGTTTCTCAATAATCACCTGACAACTGTATGTGATTTTTCCAATAGCACAATCAAAATAAAACGCCGTCACACAATTATGAATCATTCCTTAATATCAAACACAACAGTGGTGTTGGTAATAATTTATTTGTACCACCTGAAAACTATTACAGCAAAGAAATACTGCCAATAAAGCAAACGCATAAAAATGAACGTATCAAGTCCGACCATTAGTAAACTAATAGGAACCTATACCCTTACAAGATAATATGTGATCTTTTACCTTTCAAACAATAATAATAAAACTGAAAAACTATGCTGCAAGTGTGACACCCACGTTATTCTTCTGATTTATCTTCCATCGTTACCACTTCAGGCTCTTCAGTAATGCATATAATAGCAGTTACTTCTCTTAAAGAACGACAGAGCTTATTTTACTTATTCAAATTAAAGTAGAAATGTCAATAGTATTGTAACAGGTAACAAAACCTAGCTTTGTTTTTATGATGTAACGGGTAGTCTGAAGAAGAGGCATTTTATCAATGACCAGAATCTTTGAATGGCATGAAATAATGAGTGCACCAAATCATATCTACACCATATTTTGTAGACTTTTAAAATCAATCCATTTTTAAAAAACTAAATTATATTTTCGGGAAAAACATCCTAATAGTCACTCTATTTTTCATGAACAGCTGATTTTTAAACCTGAAAAATGTTTCACTTCCAAATCTTGATTCTATCAAAGGAGCAAATGCATTTAATTTTTATAAATTTTTCCACTCTTGCAACATCCTTTGATCAATTATATAATTTTCTTTTGACTCTAATATATCTATGAGTTTGGTAGAGTATAAAGAGTGATGGCACCAGTGTAAGAACCTACTGTTCACACAACAAGACTCTGTTAAGTAAGAATTTATCGAAATAAGCAAATCTCTTTTGCTGGAAAACAGCTACGGATGGAGGAACTAGCAAGAACTCTGGCAGCCTCTTGTCCTTAGAATGAGAAATTGTTCCTAAAAGTGAATGAATTAAAAATTGGCCAACGACATGAAGATGCAGACGACGACAATAAACCTCTGTATTAAAGGTCCTTATGAATATCACTAATACAATTACGATAGCAGATAAAGATGAAGTAGTTCTTATTGATCATCGAATTCGGAATCCAAGAGGTAGAGGAGGACTTTTGTGATTAGACAGCAGAGCCTCCCAAGTTGCCATCCAGTAAAACCCTTACTTACAAACTTAGACTATCAGGCCACTCAACATCTCTGAAAAAACATACCAGAGAATAGGCACATATAATATAAACTCTAAGCCAGTATTCTGAACTTTTTTAACACTACGGAATTGATGACCCAACCTTGGTTTTCAATAAAATAGAATATCCCTAGAAATTCTGTAAAAAATCTAGTACTACTGTCAATATTTTACTAGAAGGTGCTACACTTCGCAGTACGTAGGAATAAGTAATCGCCACTAACATTCCTTATTATTTTTTGCGAAATCTCCTAATCTGTCTTGCAGAAAACTGGGGTTTAGGTAAATTTCGGTCAAAAATGGTGCTGCAAGGAGTAATAACGCAAAAAATAAATTATAAAATTCAGATTTAGTGGCATTCAGACAATTAAGTTGATTAAGCTCAAAAATAATTAGAATTCTCTCTTGAAACTCTGGTTTCTTCGCAGACTAAAAATGGGCAATTCACATTCACGTAAAAATAGATAATCTGCCATATAATGTTACCAGATAACGTTGTTGGAACATATAAAAAAAAATAATACTGCAAGTCTAGGTGTAGGCAACGACGGACAGCGTGATTTCTGTAGTTGGAGGGAGTAATTACTTCGGACAGTCATACGATGTCAGTAGACTAGATATTGAAATTGAAAGGCAGCAAATACTGTACTGAAAAGAGCAAAAACACGTGTGCTCAGCAAAAATGCACAAACTAAACATTGTCTTGATGATGGCAAATAGGTGAACTACATTAGATGCATTAGCGGATGCAACATGTCTATTTCACAGAATTTTGCATACCATGAGAACTTGATGATAATCAAGGTTTATGCATAATGAGTTTTTCATAATCTCACTGCTAAGCAGAACCAGGAGCGTGTAAAGGTACGCCTAGTTACAATACTTGTTGTAGAACAACATAGTAGGCTTGAAGACATTTTTTGAGTGTCTGGTCATGACGAACCGAAAAAGAAACATCTTGGTAGCACATTGAAAGTTCCCATTTACATATAGATGGGCGATGGCCGGGATTATTTATTCCAAAACAAAAAGTGATTATCTTTTCAGATCAGGAAAGAATTCTGCTGATGGATTGACTGCCCCTTCGTAAGAACGGTGTTACAAGTCACTGAAGCAACTCCGCCACTAGAGGAAGTTAAAGCGCAGCGCATTGCTTCAACATGACAATGCGCGCTTACATCTCAGTTGCCAAACTGTTCTCATCCTACAGACTCTCGGATACATAATGCATGTCAACGCAACTTGAATTACACAATTTATTTGGGCTAAACTAGTTCACTTCGTTTTGTGATACTCTACTCGATTCTTCATTCTGCTCCGCTGCGTGCTCATTCAGCATCTGCTCTAGAGTCTTCTCAAGGCGCTGGAAAATTTGCATTTCTTTTGGAATAGTCCATACTGTTCTAGTCTGCGGGGATCTCAATGGCAGCGATTCGCTCATCGAAGGCGGCGCATTACGTTCGCCACTCGACCTCAATGGCACGGCAACAACAACGACGGCAACTCCTGTTTGGCCTGTATTGGCCTAGAACTTTGTAAGGTGACCGTGCTTTTACGACGACCTTTGGAAATGTGTTACAATATAGAACTGTCAAACGGAAGAATTGTAACAGGTCCTGATTTTAAAAAATTGGTTTTAAGGTTGCTTTGTTTTAAAAGAATTATAATTTGTTGGAAATAGCTATTGCGTAGATTGCCACTTTAATTCAGGTTTAAATACACACTTTTAACTTTCTTTGCCAGTAATAATTTTGTAACCAGCTATTTTCGTGCTTCTATAACCGATAACAAAGTTACATCTAATTGATCATAATGTATTATAGTTACAATTGTATACGTAACTTAGTTGCTCTTAAATCATTATTGTGTAGCGTATATTTTTTCATGATTTTACCTAGTAAAAATTTTAGCTGCGAACCGCCGTTGCAAAAAATCATTGCAAATCTATTTTTGTAATTCAAGCGTTTTTAGAGTCATAGCTCTTAAGTTTTCTCTCATTAAGCTCATTTCAGCTATAATTTTTGCTATAGTTATCAAAACTAAATTTAAACTTTCAAACTAGACAACAATAAATGTTTGTATCCTAATATGAATACTTTGGTATTCTTGATCTTATAGTTTGTAGAAAAGTTCTTTAACACGAAAAATTAGGTTTTTCTAGGTTTTTTGTTCTTTTGTGCGTTTGTGGTATAGCAATATTATTTATTTCCGGATAATAGCATGCGAGTGACGACATTAAAATTTAAGTTTTGAAATACTATTTCTGGAAACAGGAATTGGCTACAATAGGTACTGCAATGCATATATACAATGCCGAAAGACAACGAAGTGTGAGCCATATGATTCTTTAGAAACGGTACAAGTGGTTCAATTCTAATAACTTTATCTTAAAGTCAACAAAGCTCTAACCAACAATTTCTTTTGGATAAATAAGAATTGTAAGCTGCTTTGAATGCCTTCATCAAAAACTCGTATGAAGTGTGTTTAAGTTCTAAGGTCTCTAAATTTTTTCTGAAAAAGTATTTACCCAAAAAAGTTGAAATCTCCGCTGCTTCTCAATGTAATCTACGTCTAGATGTCCATATTTTTTACAACGTTGTCATCATGATTCCAGGACTGCTGAGAACACTTCGTTAGGGGGTGTGTTTAGCCCACTGAAAAATCTCTGATGCAGCAGTGGATCGAGAGTGTCCTTCATAGTCGGAAATTCATGGCGGCATCTTGTCTCAATACGTTCTGAAACATTGTCATCCGCGCAGCCTTATGTTCCTCGGTCAGCAGTTGTGAGGCCCACCTTGAAGAAACTTTCTGCATTTTTAGGTCATTATGCAAGATGGACTGCACAGATCTTAATGAAAATGGCAAGTTTAAAGGCGATATCACGCACACCTCATCGACGGTCATCCATAACAACTTACTCCACTTGCGCATGGTTTTGGTCCGGCTGGTTTGTGACCGAGGCTGCTTCAGTTCATTGTTACACAACTCTTTGCCTTATTTAATCTTTTGCACCTCCAAACGCTCATTTTTAATATCCATAACACCTTTACCGCATTAATTTCGATGGGTGTCTCACAACACAAGAGGAGAAAACGGATGATTACAAGTTGTTCTTGAACGCTAAACGTCGATATTTGAAGTATACAAAACAACACTCACTGCAATGGCGGTAATTCTACTTGTGTATATTGTATGATACTGCCATCTATATTAAAAATTTAGAATATTTCCAAATTAACCGCATCTTTCTTTGCGTTACCTTAGACTGAACTTGATAATCTATCTGACACATCAACTTGACAACAAGATCCACTTGATCTGACTGAAACACATTCCGACAAGCGAGTCGAGGTTTGTTACCAACCGCTTAAAACCCGCCCTCGCTTGTGATAAAAAGTGGATTTACCTTGGTAATCGTGATTGTTTCAACCGTTGGAATCCCCAAAGCTGAATTCTCCGCCAGTTGCTTAACAAAACAGTTTGTCAAGAAAGTCATGACCTCAGTTTGGTGAAACGCTGACGGTATTGTGCACTTTGAATTGGTTTTAAGCGGAAAAGCCGTAAACTCCGAATTGCTTACGAAGTCTTAAAGCAAAAGCATCTAACTTTGATGAACCACAAACGAGCTCTTCTTCAACAAGACAACGCCTCCGCTCACAGTGCCATAAAAATTACTAAACTGAATAGAATTGAAGTCTTGCCGCATCCAGCTTACCTTCTGAGTACCGCGTGCTTCAATCTAAGCACTTACTGCACGGCCGCCATTTTGGGCTATTTGATCAAGTTAAAAAAGCATGTTCACAATTTTTTGTTTCGAATTCGTCAAATTCGACGGTTTCCGCCATTTTCAAAGCACTGACAAAAAAATCATTGATGATTTGCATTTTAAAAATATTTGTTTTTGTATTTGACATTAATTCACGCATAAAAATCAAATTTTTCACAAGTTTAAAGAACCCTATGATTAATTCTAAAAATCTTGGCTGGTGCCCTCGTAGCGTATTTGTTGGCCATTTTTATTATAGAATTATGCAAATGAAATTTATTTGTGAACTTTATCGACTATAACACTTTACCTTGGATATGTGTGTCGTTCAACCACAAAAAAAAACTAACCCGCTGAAATTAAAACTACGACACGCGATAGCTGACGTCTAGGATTCAGAAGTCAGTTTTGCGCCGTTCAATAATGTTGCTAACAATGCCTTGTAAACTAAAAGTAAGCAATAAATGCCGTTAACTACTGCGTTGCGCAAGCATTAATTTAGCGTTTTTAAATAATTGTCAAATCGAACTATTTTACAAATATCACAACATTAATTTTTGCTTACACATAGCTTTATTTACGAACCTGGCGCTCATAAGTTGCGTGAATGCCGACCTGAAATCA
The DNA here is from genome assembly GCA_036346155.1 of Sinelater perroti. NCBI lineage: Eukaryota > Metazoa > Arthropoda > Insecta > Coleoptera > Elateridae > Sinelater > Sinelater perroti. The sequence continues at coordinate 26,535,756 of JARFIY010000248.1, read as the reverse complement.
AAAGATAACATTTAGACTAAACAATCTAAAAGCAAGGGCAAATTAAGAGGCATTTACAGCAATTAAAAAATGGTAAAGTAATATAAATTGTTGCATTCTGGTTAATTAAACCACTAAGTCGCCTCAAAGTGTCATATTTATGTTTTCGGGTCGGCACATTTTATATAACTATAAGTGTTAGGCAATTTTTAATTAAGGCAACCAAATCTCGGCCACCTTTTTTTAACTTATTCTTGGCGAAAATATTACCAAATAGAAAAAGTGATTTTAATAGAGTTTGTAGCACTATTATTACGCGGACACAGGCTCTCAGCTGATGTGCGCATTCCCAACAACGCTGCTTCGATAAGTCGGGACGCTATTAATAATATTTTCAAGCTCAGACGATCCGTCGCCCACGTGCAGCCAACTGCCGTCGGAACCGAAGGTTCACCTCAAGACTCTATCTGGCTGCCGGACCACTTTGACCATCTAGACCATTTTTATTCTTAAGCGACCAACTACATTAAATGGTCCGAAGCCCATGTGCGGCCAACTGCCAGTAGAACCAAAGATCCGCATAATTCTGTCCGATCCTTGGACCACCTGGACCAATTGAACTACCACCAAACAGTAAAAATGCTTGCACACCAAAGCTACAATGTACGACCATCAACATTAGCATGTAGTTTAAACTGACGATCTAGTACTCATCTTAGGAACAAGAAAAGAATGTATACGGATACTGAAATATCACACAAATACTAATATATGGAAGAGATGGGTAAAGATAAAACTTCAAAATTGGTGTTAAAACAAGATATTGGAGGGGAAAAGAGGAAAGATTAAAGAGCAGATGATTGAATGCGGAAGTGTTAGGAACTAGGAAATGGCATTTAAAGGTAGGAGTCAATGGAAAAAAGCTATCACAAAACCAGCCGTAGGCAAACAGAGCCAGTAGTGCTTAATTGTTGTTTTAACAACTTTTTATTGTTTATTCAATTTTATTTTAAAATTTTATAGCACTTATTTGTTTCTTTTTACATTTTTTCTTTAGATTATTATTTAAAGTAATCAATCAACTAAGCAGTCAATTTCTATTTCTTTATTTACTGTGCTATTATGTAATGTTAAAGAATTCTTGATGACTAAAACTTTGATCATAAATCGTCCACATGTTGGCCATTTAACATTTGGTTGAATGCGTAACGTAACTTGTTTGTGTCACTCTGACCTACCTGTGGGCTAACACCACTTAGCCCAAAAACACTCGACTGGTCTAGAGCAAAATTTATACTGTTGCAAAAAGCATCTATTGGCATGGTCTCTCGCCTTACCAGATTTTATCCCAATTCTCTCTTAAAATTAAAGGATAGCTAGCTGAAGTGTATGAAGAAGCTTTGGTTAATGAAAACAATATGTAAACATCGTATCAGTTTATGAAACTGCTTGATAAAGAAAGATCTAGACGTTTATCTATCATTACAAATAAATTCAGAAAAAATTTCCTTATCTCTCGTTATTCTTAGAAAATGCAAGGATTTTGAGTTTAAACAAATTGTTATACATTCATGCCAAAACGATTTCTAATTATTAGCCGGTCGATTTCGGCATTACGCGACCACAAGATGATGCAGCAAATCGACTGTTGCTTGAGCTACATGGCAGATGGCGCCATCCTGCTGGAACCGCATTTGTTCTGTATCCATGCCCATCGTCATTTACAATTTACATCTTCGAAGAAGTATGAGCCCATCACGCCACCTGCCCAAAATTCGCACTAAACAGGACTCGTTGAGAATGCATTTGTTTTTCATGAATTACGTTAGGCTTTTTGAACTCCAAATGCGACAATTTTGTTTGTTATTATTGCTAAGAGAGATTTTTCTAAAACGATGTTCTGAAAATTCATTGACGAATTGGCAAAAGTTAGCAAGCTTAAGCTCTTGCGTGAGTAGAATTTTGTACTTATGAAGGTGTGCTATTTTTAAATATCGAAATTGTTTTGTATGATGTTGAGTTGGTGTTTTCAGATTTGCAGCTACACTTTGACTGACTATGCAATATACTCATGGGCCGATACTTGCCTCTTGCACCCCTTATCCATCCAATGTCATCAAATTATCATTTGGTTCACTATTTCTACCAAAAATTTCTCAAAGCTTTTGTAACACCCGAATTTGCAATGATCTTAACGATAATAACTCGATATTTTTCATGTAATGTTCCATATTTACAAATCTAAAGAATCGTAATTATCATGTCTCAATATCAGTCAGTCATTTGGACTGCCCTTTATATTGTTCAATGTGTGTAGAATATAAGGAAAGTATTATTTTCATCAAACTTTCCCTATTCATTTTTTAAACTATGAATCTCAAATGTGGATAAAATGGGAAAAAGTCGATGGGTGGGTAAATCGCATATCTAATTATATTGAGGAACTACATCAGAAAAGATTGAAATTTTTCAATCACATGAGGTACTGACGCTGTTACATTACTTTTTAACTTTTGACTTACCACCTCACTTAAATTGTTAATCACAACAAATCCAACATTTGTACAAATCGAATAACCCTCTCATCTAAATGTGTACTGAACAATGACCTTTAACTTTGATTAAGAAAAGACCTTGATAATAACAATCAGTAAATGATTTCGTCAGACGTGTTTATTGCTTTTATGAGCTAATCTACTAAATATTAAGAGAAAAAAGTAAATCTGTATTTCCTTATAAAGGCTACTGCTCTTAAGGACAAGCGAAATGTTTTTGTTGCAAGTGAAGCGCCAAGAACGCGGGATTCTATAAAAGCATCTGCACAATTTAGAGGTCATACCAAACTTTGTTTAGTTGAGAAATCTAGTCTGCCGTTTAGTAAACAAATGTTGTGAAAAGCGCGATCTGATTGCTTCCTAAAAGTGAAAATGCGCTTTTTCTTGCGGGCCCTCATAAATCGAAGAAAGTAAAAACAGGATCACGAACTATGCAAATCGGTGATTCACGCCCCCCACTCGGCGTGGCGCATCGGAAATATGCCCCGGCAGAAATAGCTTTTCATGGAAAATTTCACCGCGCGCACGCCGAGAAATCGCGGCACGCGGCGCGATCGACCGGAGGCGCACTCTGCAGTCGCTAAACGGAACCAAGAAGTGAAGGTTATATCGCCTGACGTCAAAATAAACAACACCCAATACTTCCAATAACTCGGCGCGCTCGGCGCTCGTTTAAATGCCCCGCGTTAAAGTTCCAGCACTGATCGAGCATGATAATCGAAGGTGCAAAAAGCCAGTCCCCCAGCGCCCAAAAAGAGGCAAGCCGTCCGAGCGTCCTAAATATAGACGATTATTCACGGTGTCTGGCTGACGTAACAGATACGCTATCTCGTGATAAGGCTGTCACTCGAACGAGAGCTCCGCGCGAACTCCGACTTTGCATTGAAGTATTTTTAAATGGCACGTGGCCGATGTGTAGCAATTAAAAGCGCAAATTGATGTCAACGCTGTTAAGACGAACTTCTACTTCACGTATTGGTTCTCCACATTATTTTTTGAAAATGACGTTTAGACTACATATGGTATTGACTTTTTCGCAGAAGTTGAAATTTAAACCACCGGTCAAAATCAAAACAAATCAAGAGAATCAACAATAAAAATTTTGATAATTGGTAGTCCGTGCCTAAAATGCAGTAGAATGGGTCATAGTAATGGAGGAACGATTGAGAAAAAGAAATTTGAACATTCGTATTCGTTTAATTTTAGGACTTGTTTTGTATATTCTTACTTTTGCCAATAGTCTACCAATCCGAATTACTTATATACTATATACTTATATACTATACAAGATGTGTTTATAATGTTTACAAACCATTAATAATTCTCGTGTTCTATAGTATGACTATATTTGACAGTTGGAAGGTGACACCCACAGATGTATATCCCTCATATTAACATACAATTTGCAAAAAACTAATTGCAAAAGTAATTACATGACTATAGTACAAGTACATTATTTCTGTATAATATAATATTGCTATTTAAGTCCACTACTCCAAATGAACTTGAGCTCTATTTGACATGGTCATTTTCTCTTTAACCTTTTGGAGATCTGTTGCTCAATGATCTCTTTAACGAAAGTAATATTTAAATCTTAGGGTTTTGTGTCGACAAGATAACCGTCAAATACGGCTCTGTCACACAGTGTTAAGAATAGATTTTGATGGAGAAAAGTTTATTTAAAGTAATAAAAAGAGCGCTATACACAAGAATAATTGTGAGGTAAATTACAGCCAGTGGATACAGAAAGCGAAAATACAAACGTAGTAAAACAACAAAACACAAAGTTATAGGTTGGGTGATAAGAAAAAGTCTTCAGTAAAAGCAGCGTTGCCAGTTTGCAAAATAACGTTGCCATATTGAAAATTAAATGAGTGGACACCAAAGATCTAACTACTTCACAGTAGCAGAAGATTTAACAAAAAGGAAGAGAGAGGATCGAGGCTTGAAGAAGAACACATTAACGATCCATTAATGAAATAGAAGAACTACCAATAAAAAATAAAAGAAACGAGAAAGAAGAGAAAAATCTGTTAGACGCAGAAAACATGGCAGATATTGTACAATTACCGAAAAAAATTCAAGTGCAATAACACTGAGCATACAGAAGCAACACGATAAACTAAAAGAATTTTGCAAAAATTGGGAAATAACCAAAAACTAAAATAGAAAATTAAACAAAAAGAAAGAAAAGTGGAAGGTAAAAAAGCAAGAAATGTGAAAGAAAATATAATTGAAACACCAGAAAAAGCATAATACCATAATAAAAGGACTAAACATGCAGGAGGAAAACATGAAGAAAAATGTAAAGCAATTCATGACAAAGGAGTTAGGAGTGAATATCAAAGTAAAGAAATCGTACAAATTGGGAAAGAAAGAAGAGCATGGAACATTGGTAATAATTGATTCGAGAGAAGGAAAGATGAATATAATGAAGAATAAAAACAAGCTAAAGAGCAAACACCTGCATATACATAGATAATAGTTTAACAAAGAAAGAGCGAGAAATATAAAGAAGAACAAGGAAAATTGCAAAAGACGAAATAGCAAGAGAAAGAAAGGTGAAAATAAAATACGAAAAGATTATCATAGGTAATTACGTATATGAATGGGACAAAAAAAGATAATGTAAAACTGAAAGAACCACAGCAGGCAATACCAAAGCCAAAAAATTAGGAATAACAAATCAAAGGGAAAAAATGATTACAATACTGACAATGGAAACTGAAATTAATACAGCGTTTATGACAAAAGTGTAATAAAGCTAAAATGACACTGATATATCTAAACAAAAAAAGAAAAGAAAAACAGAAAAAAATTGTTGATAGGAACATGAAACGTAACAGGGGCATTTGATAAACATATAATAAATAAAATCGGAAATTACAAATTTCATATAGTCGCATTACATAAAACGAAATAACTGGGACAAACGATAACAAAGATCGGAGACTATTTTTTTTAACAGCAAGTGGAGACAACAAAATGTTAGGCACGGGCTTTATAATAACTAAAAGACTAACAGCGACAATAGTAGATTTTAATCCAATGACAGACAGATTATGTCTATTAAGATTAAGAGGAAAGTGCAAAAATAACATTTAAAATTTTTCATGCGCCATCAGAAGAAAATGGTGATCTAAATAGGTATACAAAAATATACCTAAATATGACATAAAACACTACTAGCAAATGCAAAAGCGAAAATAGGCAGAGAAAAAATTTAAAAACCAACGATAGGAGACTATAGACACGTAAGAACAAAAGAGAATGGATACTTTCTAATAAATTTTGCAAGGGAAAAAGTATGGTCATAAAAAGTATACATTTTTAAAAGAAAGAAATCTATAAAGGTACCTAGAGGGTACCAGATGGGAAGACTACCAAGAAGACTGACCATATAGCAATAGAAAAACTAGAGCAAAAACGCATAGAAGCGGATTCGGATCATTTCATGGTTAGAGCGAAAATGCTACAACGTAGATGACAGCTTATAAACCAAACAATGAAAAAAATACGTAACCGCATAACGATCAGACTAAAAAGATAAAAAGATTATAAGTAGGGAATTGAAAAGTATTGGAAAAGAGGGTACAATTGAAGAAAGATGGGTGAATATAAAAACAAGAATAAAACAGGCGGTCAAGTATTTCAATAAAGAAGTCAAACGGGAACAAAAAAAAATGGTTTGACGCAGAATGTAGGAATGAACTAGGAACCCAAAGAAAGTTGAGATTAATAATGTTACAAAAAGAAACAGAAAACGCACAAGACTAATTTGAAGAGCAGAGAAAGAAGACAAAATAATTGTTAAGACCAAAAAAGAAAATTTAATGGAAAAGTTATCCAACTAATAGAAGAAAATGATAGAACTAAACAAATAAGTGGAAAGAGTATTTTAATCGGTTATTAAATAGGGAAAACAAAGAAAAAGAAATTAGAGAAGAAGAAGACAGAATCAGTATAGAACAACAGCAAAGAGAAGTTACACCTCCTAATAAGAAACAAATTAAGTAAATAATTGAAAAACTAAAGAATAATAAGAGCCAGGATATAATAGAATAACAGTAAAAATTTTTATATATAGGGTTAATATGCAATTAGGAAGATGCAAAAACCATTAAGCGAAATATGGGGAAAAGGGAGAGCTCTCAAAATAATGACTCAAGCATTAATCTGCCAAAATTATAGGAGCATTGCTCTGCTTGAGGTAGTACATAACATTTTAGCGATATATATATATATATATATATATATATATATATATATATATATATATATATAAAAGAGAATTTAGTAGAAGAGATATGAAATACAATATGAGAATATCAGTGTAGCTTTAGACAGGGAAGAAGTACCATGGACCAAACTTTCACTCTGAGGAATATATAGACGAAAAGTATCAGAAACCAACAATGACTTCAAACAAGCGTATGACGGGGTGAAAAAGAAAGGCTATACAAGGCACTGGAAAACTAGGAATCAGCAAAACGTTAACAAACATAATAATAGTAATGTTGCAGGGGACAATGAATAAGGCGAGAATAAATAACAACACATCCGAGAAATTTGAAGTTAAGTCATCGATGTTGTTCAGCTTGCACTGGAAAAAAGTATACGATATGCAAACGTCAACAGAACAAGGCTCATATATCAAAGAAAAGATCAGTGTTTTGTATTCACAGATAATCTCGCCATCTTAACAAGAAGCAAACAAGAACTAAAGAAGAAGAAGAGGCTACAAGAGAAAGCAAGAAAGATAGGGTATGTTTAGAATTGTAATAAGCACCCACTATAAATTATGGTCTAAAGGTTTGTACAAATTGAGAAAATTGAGCAATACAATTTCTATATCGTGGACAGTACACTGCAAGTAAACATTACTAATGACAGTGGAAACTTATGAATTTGAAAGAAGGGAGAAACGTGGATATGGGATCTTTTAAATTGTGGCGGTTTGTAATACAATATTTGTTTATAATGTAACTGTTTTTCCTTGGGCTGAACGCTCGATGTAGTAAATTGAATATATCAGCATGATGGGAATATTCTTTTAAGGAAAGCTTCAATTCAGTTCCATGCGGTTATTCTTAGAAATTCACTTATTAAGCTGTAATTTTATTAGGTGGGTGCAAAATAAATGAAGTTTGTTTATTTTTAGTTTAAACTTTAATGCTTAATTTTAGGAAAAACTTTTATTTAACAATATTTATATAATATACCATTTTAAAAAGCGAAATTCGAAGCTCTACTTATTTATGCAATTCGTTTTCTTACAATTGTTTGTTTTTGGAGTTTCAGGCTGTCTAACTAATGATAGAAAGAAAGCAATTTTATTGTACGAGTTCAAAGAGCTGCTTTACCTCTTAATTTGAACTATCCAAAATATGCACCAAGCATTTGGCCAGGGGACCATCACTGAACATACAGCTCAACATTAGTTCCAAAAGTTTCTTCAAGAGGTCGAAAATCTTGAAGATAAGGAAGGTCGTGGACGTCTTTTTGCGATTGAGGGTGATGATTTGAGGGTAATTATTAAAGCGGACCCATCCAAAGCAACGCGAGAGATTGCAGAAGAACTTAACCTTGACCATTCAACAGTTGTTTGACATTTGAACCAAATGAGAACATCAAAAAAGCTCAGCAAATGGGTGTCTCACGACCTGAACGAAAACGAAAAACTTCGATGACACGGTCTCTGCTTTGCGCTTATTCTTCGCAACAAAAATGACCTATTTCTTAATCGTATTGTAACATGCGACAAGTAGAGCAATTACGTCCACCTACGGCGTTCAGCGTAGTGGCTGGACATAGATAAAGCACCAAAGCACTTTGCTAAACCGAAACAGCATCAAAGGAAAGTAACGGTTACTGTTTTGTGGTCGGCACGTGGAGTCCTTCACTACAATTTCTTGAACTCTGGTGAAACCATCACATCAGAGAGGTATTGCTAGTAAATCGACAGAGTGCACCAAAAATTGCAAAATTTATGGCCAGCATTGATCAATCGAAAGGAATCAATTCTTCTCCACGACGTCTCACAAATGACTGCACAAAAATTCAACGAACTAGGATACGAAACTCTACCTCACCCAGCTAACTCACCAAACCTTTCTCCAGCCCACTAGGCCTTTTTGAAGCTCCTAGATAACTTTCTGAAGAAGGTTCAACAACCAAGTAGAAGCCCAAAATGCCTTCGAAGACTTCTTCGGTTCTAGAACCCCAGAATTTTACGCTACCGGAACTAAGAGACTTTTCTTGTTGACAAAAATGCATAGAATCTAATGGTTCCTATTTTGATTAAATAAACTAATTCTAAGCTGAAATAGACTGTTTGAAGTTTGATAATTAAAAACTAATTATTTTTGCACAAACCTGTATAGCTTTGGTGAACATATTTAAGATTCTATTTTGTTGAATGAGTTGGTAAAAAATATTTTAAATTCACCTAAGAGTTCATGAACACAAATAAGAAACAAATCAGTTCTTATGTACGGGGCTTGAGCAGCATTTTAAAATATGACTAAATATTTATTTAGGACTTGATTGGAAGAAAAAGTTTGGTCTACAATACTGAAAACTGATTATGACTTGGGATTCCTTACGGCGACTTTAATTTATGAAAAAACTTTGTTGCATTGATGCTTTCTTTAAAGCCTAAACAAACCTCTATAGATTTTCGGTGTGAGGATCCCCTCAAAAAAAAAGTTTGCCGAAATTTTAAGTTTTAGTACATATTATTATTAGTATAGTATTATGCACTTGACACAAGCGCAAAGTCTGTTATAATATAATTTTGTGTGATTGTACGCCTGACACCATGGGCACTTGAATCTGTTCTTCGTCTTGGTGGTTTTATTCTAATACTTGTATGGTGTAAGTAGTTGAGATTGTAAATATCCTTAATGTTTTCCACAGATCCCAAATCCACAAAAAATAAGGGCAATGAGTCCTTATTAATTCTGCTCTTTATGATGTACGCAGTGACAAACCCTTTTTTGTCAATTTTTCTTCTCTTTCTTCTCGTAACAAAGAGTCCCGTGAGAGTGGTGACCGGCCGTGAGGTCTTTTCCCTTCTACCTTGCCCGTCACCACCAACTTGTTAAGGTTGTCTGGTTCTCGACGGGCAATGTGACCAAAGTAACCGAGAATCCTTTGGTAACAGATCGTGGTTAGTTTAGTCCTTATGCGTAGTTGTTCTAGAATAGATTTGTTTATTCTATTGGCGGTCCATGGTATGCGGAACATTTTTCATTAACACAACATCGTGAAGGCTTTTACCTTTTTCCGTTCTATTGCCCGAATCGTTCACTGGGCATCTGCCACTGAAATACGCATTATCTTGTTGCATGAGATATACGTGCAACTGTTCGGTAGTTCCCGCACGTTCTTGTTGAACCTTTCTTGTGCAGTGAAATTAGTAGGGACTCTTTCCAGTCAGTACACCATCTGCCTGTTTTCCAGACTTGATTGCATAGGTCAAGTACTATCTTCACCCCTTGATCCCCTAGGTGCTTAAGCTCTTCAGCACAAGCTTTGTCTCTACCGGCTGATTTGTTTATTTTGAATTTGCGCAGTGCACCTCGGATTTCAGATTCGATGATATCGGGTTCCATACAATGCTTGTCTATAGTCGCGATACTTGCAGCTCATGTTGCAAAGTCGGCGTATAGGCTTTCACAGTATGATCACCGTTTTTCTGTAACTTGATCTACCTCAGTCAAAAGTCTTCCTTCATAATTTTTTATGGCCTATGTTCTCGACTTGAATTCTCGCGTGATGCTCCTAATTTTCTGGAAGAGATCCCTTGTTTGGAATTTTTGCGCATGATCTTCTAGATCCTGACAGGCTGAATTCAGGTAGTCATTATGGTCCCTACGGCACAGACATTGAATCTTTGCCGAAGCTCCTCAGTAGTCTGCAAGAGCAGATTGCTTTTGAGTAGTTCCTTTCATTCTCTGATGGTATTTTACTAATGTACGCTAAAAGTTGGAAGTTTTTACATTTACTCTAACAAAGTTGTCTGCCATTGTTTTGCAATTAAACTGATCTTGAATAACAAAATTAAATTTTTCAGAATTTGATTTTATTTGTTATTTTGTTTATTTAATTTGTTATCTTGGGTTGTTCTCATTTTTATGTCCTTGCGTGGTTAACAGTAAATATTTATTTGCATAATATACAATTCTTCAAATGAAACCCTACAAATATTTGAGCACGCTGGTAAACTCAAATGGAAATCATCGGCAAAAGGTACTTGCAAGAATAGAACAAATAAGAAGTGCTTCTGTAAAAATGAAAAAATACTGACAGACTATTATTTAAGTTTGAATATGTGTAAGCAAATATTTCAATATTACATTCATCTCATCCTGGTGCATGAAATGACGATCTGGACTCTAAATCAGCAAACAATAAGAATAATTGAAGCCTTTCAGATGTAGGTGTACTGCTGAATATTAACAGCAATACGAGGATCTAGATATTAAATATTACTATTGATTATGCAGGGTAAAATATTATACAAAAGAAAATCCGGAAGAAAAAGAACATCTTGGCTTCGAAACTTAAAAAGTGGTTTGGAATCACATCCGTTCAATTCTTTAGAAATGTAGCTTCACAAGTTAAAATTGGTAAAATATCAGCAATCTTTGAAAGAAGACGATCAACTAAGAAGAAGAAGAAGAAGAAACGTACCTCAGCTGTTGTTATCACTTTACTTGTTTTAAGTTTCTTCCGGAATATTCGTCTTTTTTTATTTCTTCTCACTTTTTGCCAAAAGATTTTATTTGCGTATGACTGAATCTGTGTCTCTTTGCATGTCTGTGCAAAATATGTATAACTAGATGTTGGACATTGTGTCAGTGTCGATTGTGGTGTCATAATCTGGAGAATTATGTTAAAGCACAAAGGTAAGGTATTCTGTCAGCATATGACCATTATTTTGATGGTGGATTGGTTGCGTTTAAGCGCTACCACTTGAATTCATTGAAGTTTAAACCAAATGTTATGTTTGGATTTAAATTTGATGTCATGCCTCCATCGTGGGAACAGGCATGGCTTACTGATTATTAAATACTAACTAAAACAACAATAATTTTAATGAAGTTGGTAAGTTTCTTTATATAAAGATTGTTCTAACTGAATTGAACACCCTAGCTGTAATATGCTTGGTATCACATATGGTAGAAAAATAAGTCAATACATCTTTAATTTCCATAATTTCACTCTATGCACATTTTCTTTTCCGTGACAAACAAGGATGGATATCTTAACCCCAATTTTGTTTTGGAACTCCCTATATACAATTAAGAAGGAACTAATACTCAGATGTCGTACTACTGGGTGCAGTCCATATTTAAACTTGTTTCAATATTCATGAACTTGTCACATCATGAGATAATTGGTGGTGGTAAAGGTTTATAAACTGCATGGCACCACGGCCTGGGAAAAGAAGAGATTAAGACTATCGTATGTTACTTACACTGCATTAAAAAAACTTTCCTAATAGTCTACGTACGTATTTCCCTTCTCTACTTTTGTTTTCAACGGAGAATGCATATATCAGTCCAATAATTTTTATGGCATAATCTGAATGACATCTTATATCCGCACCCCACTATTTCTACTTTTTTAAGGTGGCATACGCTTCCCAGCTTATAGGCGAATCCCCTGTACTATTCTGGTCATGCAATATATAAAACATCATCTTGTGCTCTTCTGGCTGCATTTTCTACCTCAGGTATGTTGCAAGAATTTCTGATGTCTCTTATGTTAACCATAAGCCTCGTTTTTGGTAGACTCCTGCTTTTCCTTCGATCTTACCCATTTATATCTCTTGCAATAATATATATATTTGTCTTTACTTTTTTCTGCTTATTGAGGTTCAGTGGTTCTATGTGGGTACTTGTTCTTAGTATTTCTTTATTAGTTATATGATTTGCCCATGAGATTTTAAGAAGCAGCCTGAATATCCACGATTCGGAAGCTTTTATTCTGTTTAATGACCTGATCTTTACGGACCATATTTCTGCTCCATCTAGCAGTATTGGCGAAATATAGCATTTTACGAAGGCTTATTGATATTTTTCGCCAAAAGACAGAAAGGTATTAAATTTTATATTTTTGTACTTTCTAAATATGTCTATTATTTATTTGCAGTTATTGATTTACCTATTGTTGTCTGATAACTATGATTAATTTTGTTTTCTTGGTGTTTATCCTGTAGGCCATATTCTTTTCCTATTAAGTTCTTATATATTATATATCCTATTAATATTGCTTACCATGATTTGTATCATCGGTATATATTTTGCACTATATTATTGATGTGTTCTTTTGCAAGTGCCAGTTAAAAGATTTTTTTCTACGCAAATATAAAATAATGTGGGTGATAGGATGTACCTTGCCGGACTACTTTAATTATCGGTATTTCGTTTGTATCTTGAAAGCGTAATAACAAGTCATGTCAAACATTGTCGACGGCCTTTTTCATAATTGTTGAAGCATATAAATACATCTTTGCGTTGTCTAATTTCTGGACTAGTAATTTCATGTTTAACGATGGTTTTCTTATACCTAGGCTAATTATTGGGTTTCTTCAGGTTGCATGTTTAGTTTATGTTCACTAACATTTCTCCTAAATGTTGTCTGTTTTTTAAACATTTCATTGCAGATATTAGCGATCCTAATAGGTTTTCTGCGTTGATATTAAATTCAAGTTGCGATTTTTATGTATTCTTCCTAGCTTTTACTGAGTTCTTCCGTATTCGTTACAATTTGGTTGTTGATCGTATTTTTGGGATGTTTGTTTTCAGAATGAGTTTGTTACCATTTTGAGTTTTTTATGGAACTATGTCTCGTTCTGCTTCATATTGCTTCATTATCTAGTTACTTTTCGTTCTCTATACTGTTGCTCATTTCCTTTGGAAGTCTTTTTTTCTGTTATGTCGAGTATTCATTCAGGCCTTCTTAACTTGTTTTTTTCTTATTATCTCTTACTTGTTCCGTATGCCTTTTTAGGTGTTGTTCTAGTGTTGCTTTACATTGTATCGTTTGATATTTCCTTCTGTGATTTTTCTATTTATTTTAACTCTCAATTTTCTATTTTCATTTTTTTCAGTAAAGCTGTTGTAATGGTTAGTTTTGGTTCTGTGAGTTATCAGTTTTTAAATTTAACTATTAGTGGATTATGGTCCGAGCAAATATTAACACCTGAATATATCAATACTCTGGTTTTGTTGTTTTTAAATCCTTTATTTCTCATTAGTAATCTATTTGTTTTCGTACTATATTTGTGGCGATTTCCACGGAGGGTAGGGGGGGAGTAAACCATAGAATGTGTTTTTAATGACAAGATTATTTTCTACATAAATCTGAATGAGCACTTCTGCCTTTTCGTTTCGGTTTCCCAGTTTATATTTTCATACTACTCTTTCAACCTTACCGCGTCCGACTTTATAAAATTGTGTAGATTCAATATCTGCCTCGTCTGCCAAGGGCAGAATCATGTTAATGTTTATTGACTTACCAAGGAGATACAGTAAGATTATTTTGTTGGGTGTCGTTATTGGCTTTACCAAAGTAATATAGTGTTGTGCTACCGTATTGAATCTATTTTTCGGCCATATTACTAGCTTAGACCCATTATATTGACTTTTAGTCTCTTCATCTCATTTTTAAAAGCAAACAGAGTGTGAACATTCCTTGTTGCGATTCTACTATATACCTTTACTATTAAGCCGGGGGATCCTTCGCACCCTCTGGTAACTTAACATCTGCTCGGGACTGAGGGCCATTTCCTCATTTTTTCCTAGTACAGTAAAATTAAGTAAATATTAATGATGATGAACAGCATGATTGCCCTGGAGAATTTAACTTTAACGTTTTTGTTGTAGGTTCCTACTATTTGAACCGTCTCAAAGGACTTCTCATTTTAATAAGATGTAAACCATTTTAGTCAATTTGTTAGTTAATAGTTAATAATATATTAAACAAAGCATGCGAAATAAATGCTAACGACATTAGGTTGAGTATTATAATTAAATTTCTGATAAAAAAAGTAACATTTACAGTAGCCTTGTGTAAGATACCTTGATAATGTGGTAAAACGTTGCTCTGTAAAAAAAGTTGCAGAAAAAAGGAATTAAAAGACAAAAAAACAGCAAGTCTAAATTTATCAATTATAATGGCGTTTCAAATTGGTGATAATCACCTTTCACGAATAAATTGGTCCAAGGGACGTAAGGTTTTATTATTTTTCATTACTACATATACTATAAGATGAAAGAAGTTTTATTACAAAATTAAAAGTTCAAGATCAGGATTTAGATCGAATTTGAATTGATCATAGTAAACACCCCCTACTAATGCTTACTAAATTTTTCAATATCAAAATTGATTGCTTTTGTAATTCAATTAACAGGTAAATTCAGAACTGCAATTGATTTTCAGTCCTCTCTATAATCTATTTGAATTTTGAAGAATAAGAGCCTGCGACGAAATGTTCGTCACATATCATTATCGCGCGATACGTTGACCTATGGTCAAGTGCGTCGATATATTTATTTACTTTATCGCCCCAACTGTAACTTTAAATTACTATAAATTCCTTTAACATCAGCGAAGTATTATGTCTCCTATCCAAACGGGTAATATAAACATAACATATAAAATTCCGATCCAAAACAGATACGTACCCTTAAATTACTAAAGTTACTGCAAACAAACCATATGACAAAAAAAACTGTAGCAAACAATACAATTAAAGATAATGTTCCTACTCTAAACATCCACAGAAATATTATTAATCACTTAAGAGAGGAAAAAATTATCAATCATACCTACAAAACTACAAAAGCTAGAAGCCCAAAGATGAAAGATCATGCAGCATCTTCGGCACTATAACGACTGTAGTAAACAGCAGAATTAGAGTAGTTGAGACACAAATTTTGTAATATAATGAACATCAAATATAAAGTTAGTACAAATCTGCTTCCACATTTCTGTGTAGATTTGAAACAATAAAAAGGTTTACGCAATCAAATTTGTTTGAAACTGTGAAATAAATATTGATCTAATTCGCGAGATGCCGAAGCTACAGACACTATAAATATAACGTACCAGATGTTATAGGTATATAAATACATCAGCCAAATGTGCTTTATGTGATGGTAATCATTCTGTTGATTCTCAATGTACAAGAATTTACTAAATGCAAGAAATTTAAATTAATCTTCTCAACTTAAATAAAATTGGAATGTTTTTTCATTAATAGAGCTGTATTTACTGCATATAAAACAAATCATTGAGATAGCACAGCTCATGCGGACTGTACAGTTATCATCAAGAATTTTATTATGAGATACAAAAATACCAAAATGAACACATGCAGGCCACAAATGTTTAAATTTAAGGTCTTTGCTGGTCTTTCAATATTTCAGTCAATTATTGCCCTCCGAAACTGACTGATTAATACAAAACTTTCTTCTTAAATTTCTGTTACTATATAGCCCATTCCTGTACATATTAAATCAGAAACATTTAGAAACGTAAGATAGAAATAATAATGTGTCTTTGTATTTGAGATTTGCAGCATATCATAGGCACCATAACTGTATAGCAAACAAGTCAATTTTATTTTATTGCAACATTTGCTTTAATGAAAGCTTCACTCTTATGTCATTTCATTAAAAATCAATTTCAAATAATGTTTGACTTAATAGGATGTCATTTTAAATTTCCCGCCATATTTT
Organism: Sinelater perroti; assembly: GCA_036346155.1. Classification (NCBI taxonomy): domain Eukaryota; kingdom Metazoa; phylum Arthropoda; class Insecta; order Coleoptera; family Elateridae; genus Sinelater; species Sinelater perroti. The sequence goes on along the minus strand of JARFIY010000248.1, from coordinate 26,519,468 downwards.
ATCTGTTAATATTAGAGCAAAGTAGTAAGTAACGATACACGCTTGTGCAATGCATTTAAATTGTGAAAACTCATAAAAATTTTGAAACGGCTCATAAAAGGCATATACCTTTTGGTCGAAATGAAGAGCTTTGTCGCACATCAGTTGTGAAACTAATAAAAAAATTCGAACTCAAATTCGGTCAAATTTCGGATGTAAAGAACCCAGAGTGTGCTCGGCCAGCCAGGTAGTAGTAGCAATTAAGCATCTAGCAAATTAGTCTGCACCGCACATTGCCCGACGATTTGAGCCTAAAGTCTTACGAAGTCCAACTGACACAAAAACTTATAACAGATCATAAACAATGCGTTACATTGCGTATTGAAGATGGAAAGAACTGCCTCTATTTCTACAAGAAAATGGTCTTGACTAATGCAGCCCACTGCCACCTCAAAATGTTTGAGAAATCTCTTCATCCCTAACGAGTTATAATTTGGTGCGCTTAATTGGGTTCGTGATCTCAGTGGTCTGTATTTTTTCGAAATGAGACTGGTGAGACTATTTCAGTGAATGGTACGCGTAGTCGTGAAATGCTGACTGACTTATTGGCCTGAAGTTAGATCTTACAGACAAAGACAACCTTTATTTCCAACAGAGCAGCGCTATATGTCACATAAGTTACAAAAAATTTCCTGGGCGAGTGATTTCTCGAAATGGAGGCTTCAATTGGCTGGCCAGATTATACGATCTGATACCATTAGACTTTTTTTTGGGGCAACAATACTTCAGCGTTCGCGAGATCTAGCCGCATTTTATTATATATCCTGTATAACTACGCTTCGGTTTGTTATATGCTTCTAGACTTTCAAGAAATTTGCGCCTTTGACAACAATATTGTCTCTCAACTTTTCTGTTAACTTCAATTGATTTCGATCTATTTTTTATTTCATCATTGTTTTTTCAAAAAGTTATTATTTCCTTTCTTTCATTTTCTTAACTTGGTCACTTCTATTTAAGGAAATTCTGTCATATGTGTTTTTTAATCACTTCCCTTAATGCTTTCAGTTTTTCACCCATTGTTCATCCATTATTATGGTTCCAAATAAGCCACGTTTTTTTCCTCTGAATACGAACCTGTCTTCCTTGCTATAACTGGTTTTGTACTGACCTTGCTAGCAAGCGTTTGCGCTAAGAGCGTTGCCCGAATCTACTCCTCGAAGGCGCAACTCCTCTTTTTACTCAGTATTTATTTAAAAAAATAGATAATTATATAATAATTTCGTTTAATAGAATTAACAAATATATTCACGTTTTCTATTTAAACGCATGTTTTAAAATATAGAACACGATATTACCTAAAGTTGTGTTTGGTTTCGGCAAACTGTTTTATATTTGACTTAAATACGCCAGGGCCGCAATTAGGGGGAAAACGTATTTTTAAAATTAAGTAGGGTAATTCATTTGCATGGCTAGTTTCTATACCTTTCTGCCTTATGATTTTTATGTTCGGGTTTAGTTTTTAATGGTTTAAATGGTTTATACTACTCTCCAAAACAATAGATTTACATTTACATAAGAGTAAACATAAAATCTTCACAAGCTACTCAGAACTTAATTGATAATGTAAATACAAAACATCACATTACATAAGTGCTATGGAGGAATTAAAATCCACGATGAAAAATGTAATGACACAAATGAGGACAATAATAAATCTCCTTGCCATATTAACTGGCAAAATGTCATGGTGACTCAACTTTTAAAAATAGCAGTATGGAACACCAATGGTCTTTGTCAATAAGCACAAGAAGTCAAGACATTTCTTAAAAATAATAATATAAATACTCTACTTATTTCACCAACACAAGTTATATCAAATTTTCAAACTATAGCTACAATACGAATGATCCTTATGGCATTGTGCACAGCGAGTAACAATTAAAGTTAAATCTAATATAAAATATTACAAATTAGATAAATATGAAAAAAAACATCTACAATGTATAGCTGTTTTGATTAAAGACAAAACAGTTAGACTAAAAGTCTCCATCATTTACAGACCTTCAAAACATACAGTTGAAAGAAACACTATACCCTGTTCTTCAAAAGTTTAAAAAGTGGAGTCCTTGTAGCTGACGACTTCAATGCAAAATAAGAAGACGAACTATTAACGGCTGTACCTAAAAACAGCTTACAACATTTATGTATCGGCGAACCCCCATATTAATTTCTAGGTTGAGGGAAATTTTGTAATAACACTAACAACTTTTATACACCAGACGGCATAGAAAGCTACACCCAAAATAAGCAAAAATCCAAACTCAAGAATAATACTTTAATAATAAAAGAAAAAAAAAGACGTAAATAAAGGAGCTCTGCATCAATTTACAAAACAATTAAAGCATAATACAAAAATCAAGGTATTCAGAATTGCCTAGCTAATCTTACAGTTACCGAAAAGATTGATTATTTTCTATGGAAGGCGGCAAAGAAAATAAAAAAGACCCCTAATGCATATAAACCGCCTATCAAAAAACCAAATGATCACCGAGTTCGTAGTAACAAAAGAGGAAACAGAAGTTTTTGCTGACTACCTGACTATTGACTCCAACCCTCCTTTCTAGTCAGTGTCTCAAAAAAGATAGTAAAATATTAAACTTTCTTAAATATCCTTATTAGATAAGCTTACCAATAGATTTAATAAAGCTTCCAGAATCAATGAAACTAAAGCTAGAAAGTTCTACAATAGATACCCAACAATGTAATCAAAGCTATGACGCAAATACACAACCAAGCATTTCCCAAACCTGTTGGGAAAGCAATACCCTATAGATCTATTCGCTTATTGTCAGTTATATCCAAAGTATTCAATAAGTTACGGTTGAAAAGAATAAAACCAATATTGAAGGATGAAAAGCTAACTCTAACGCACCAGTTTGGGTGTAGAACTCAACACTCAACGATAGAACAGATCCATTAAATAGTAAACACAAGTAGATACTGTTCTGTAGTCCTCTTAGATACACATATCCCAAGTATCTACTAAAGTTTGCTTTATCAACTATACAAAATTTTAAAATTTTACCTGACGAATAGACACTTTTGTAAATTATCAAGGAGAAATCAAGTATCTACAACCTATTCTATATGGGGTATCTTAAGGTAATATTCTAGGGCCCGTAATGTATCTTCCGTTTTCAGCCGATCTACTATATTTCCAACTTTTGGAGGCGACACGACTATGCTAGCTCATGTTAATCCGATATCAGTACCTAGAAATCTACAAGACTGTAGGTATGGAGACTCAAATTGAACAGAAATAAATCTTAACACGTTTCATTTACAATGAAGCTTGATAATAATCTCCATTAGAGACGTTCAGTGGAAAGCAACTAAACCATGCGAATTCAGAAAAATACTTGGGACTTCATCTAGATCGATGTCTAACTTGGAGAATTCGGTAGATTATATTGGATGATCGAAATAAAATTTAAATTATTATTGGAACATAAGCTGCTAATTTATAAGGTCGCTTTGAAATCAATCTGGACGTACGGAATTTCTTTACAAGGATAGCTGTTATTAGAGAGATTCCAACATAAAATACGTGGAAGCATAGTTAGAACACTATGGTGCTCAATAAAATGATTCAGAGTGACTTGTGTTGACTTCAGTGTAAGAAGAAATCAAAACTAGTACGAAATAAAAAAAGGCTAAACTATACATCCCAATAAAATAATTCGGTTTTAAGTATTCCTTGCATCTAAGGCATTAAAAAACTTGAAGGTAACATTCGCACAAAGACTACAATAAGTACAGATCCTTTATTGTGTCACGCAAAAGAGTTTTTTGTTACCATGGTCAAACTTTTCAGCCAATTTTATGTTTGGAGTTTTGTTTACACTCTAGGTCAACATTGAATATGACTCCAGCTAAGACCAGTTATTCAACCGAAGAAAGGGTCTTTCTTGGGGGACGCTTTTTACGAGAGGGGGCTTCAAGGTCAAGTTTGACAAGCATACTCCTTGTCTATCTCTACAATAGCAAGGTAAAAAATACCATAATAAAATTTGCTCTATAATTAAATTATCCATTTTACCATGTTATAATAGACTGATTGGGAAAGTTTGAGAAGACCGGAAGACAATTTGTCAAGAATGGGCAGACCAGTTACTTTGATCACTCCGAAACCGTAGAACAGGCACGAGAGCTTTATGAACAAGAGCCCACAGCTTTGGTCTCTAAAGGCGCAGCTCAATTCGACGTGAGTATGGGCTCTATGCACACCATCTTTGCCAAGAAATTGAAATATATTTCCGTGTAAGATTCAATTACAAACACCTCTGACCCAGGTCAATATTGGCAAAAGATTAATTTTGCATAAGTGATCTTGTAGATGATTCGGACCAAAAAGTTGGACATAAAGCACGGATGAGACTTAAACTAGATTGCTATATCAACAAACAAAATTAGCGACTTTGGGGTACCATAAACCCACAATTTCCCGCTATAGCATTGTCGGCTTACTCTTTCTCACAAACTATGCGAATAAACAAGTTTATCGCACAAAAGTTCTCGAGAAATTGATTTTAATTGCGAGAGATAAAAGACAAGTCAACCAATTACTGGTTTCAGCAAAATGGAGCCACCGCCCATCTGACTCAGAAATCTTTGATATCCTCACAGAAGTCTTTGGAAAGAAGATTATGAGTTTGGACGCCCCCCGTAAAATAGAAGGTGGCATCAAGTGGCCCCAAATTCTCCCGATTTAAACCCATGTGATTCCTTCTTATGGGATTACCTCGAGGATAGGGTATATCGGAACAAGCCCCAGTCCATCGAGAAACTCAAGAATCGCATCATGAAAGAGGTTCTAGCCATTTCTGCGGCAGTTGAAAGAAAATTATTGAAATGACTATCTCTAGTGAAAGCAGTCATTTTGAAAACATAATACACTAAACTTCATATATACATCATCATAATAAAAAAATAATTGGATTTTATCTTGCGTAGTTTTTTTAAAAAATTTTTATCGTTTGCGTCAATGGCCCTGTATATACCAGGGTACTGTGAAGCTACCACAAAAAGGATCATCAACTCCATATATAGCCCCCAAATCAGTACAATACGAAGATTTGTGATAAAAAGAGTCAGAAATCAACAAAAAATAATGAAAAAATGTATCAGGAAAAAGACTTGAAAAAACCTTTATAAAAGGACCATCTCGTAAACGAACTGAAGAATTGTTAGCGCAAATTAGGAATACCTCAACAAAATAAAGTTGTACAAGACCTGAGTTACAGACAGTGTGGCAGGGAAACAGACCATCATCCATATTTTGTGCGAATGTGAAACTTTAGCTCACAGGAAGCAATCTATTTATGGAAAACTAATAATGGATCTAGACTACAGAAACTATTCAGTAAGGGACTAGTAGCTTGGTGGCTTGGTAGAGCACTGCTCTACATGTCTGAGGGTGATCGGTAGCAATTGCACCGATCTGTATGTCAGTGCATTTAAAATAATAAAAACGTAGATTTGAATCCCAATAAATCACAACTTTTACATGCGTACTAAGTCACAAAAAAGTAGACTGACTCCTATATTTAGTTGCTTACGTAAATCATTACTTGCATACTTTAATGTTTTCGAACACCTAGGTGCAAATTGGTATTCTAATATTCCACAAGGACATCGGACCTTGACGAGCACTAACCCAAAACACCTCATCTTCCAAAGCCGCGATGGCCGCCTAAAAAGTTAGTGGGCCACAGGAAAGCCCAGCTTCTGCGGCGCAGAATGCAGCTGCTTTTCCGGAAGTTGTAATTTAAACCGTTAAAGCACAATAGACATAAAACAGCCCGGAGCCCGCAAAAACAGCTGATGACGGGTTTTGCCAACGAACCCGAGCCGCGCGCGTCAGCCGCAATTATTACGCCACTTTATGGCGCTGCAAACTTTTCTTGCACCACCGAGGGTTCCTGGCGAGCGACAAAGATGGCGTGCAGCGGCCAGCGCGGCGTCACTCGATAGATTAGCAAGGCCGAGAGTCAACGCACGTCACAGACGCAGATCAGATAGACGGCCGCGGCTCGCGCGATATTCGATTTCTCCGCGATTTCGCGCGCTGGAACACCTTGGTGTTCGTTAGTCGAGGTTATTCCGCTTTCAATGACTTCATGTGCGCCAATAGGGAGTTCACGGGATTCACGCTTAATGATGCCATTCTTTGACCTTCCATATTAATTCCTTTTCTGATGCGCTATGCAAATCGTTGCATTTTAATAGTTTCTTTTGCAACAACGGAAACTCACGTTAAGACGGGAATTTTCGGTCTCAGGCTAACAAAGGCTTCTCCCGCTTTAAAAATTGAGTTATGGAATATGAGATTTTGGTAACGTAAACAAAAATATATATATATATATATATATATATATATATATATATATATATATATATATATATATATATATATATATATATATATATATATTTATATAGTAAATTTTCTTTTCGACCCGCATTAAAATTCCTACGGATGAATCATTAAGAAAAGATTGCAACAAAATACAAATTGGATGTAGAAATGTACGGACTGTACTAAATAAAGAGCACCAACTATTATAAAATACCATTTCATTGGGGCGTTCAAAAATGATTGACATTACAATTGTTTTCTCTTCACCAAGGTCTGATTAAGATTTTTGGCGTACTAGGCTGATATGTTTCACTCACCTTCTCTCAACATTTTGCATATTTGGGATGTTATTATAAAATTACAGAAAAGTTGATTGTTTAGACAAAGCATTTATTTGAATCTTCAATTTTCATTACGTACATACTCTTCTATACAATGTTTACATACATTCACATATCAACAATGATAAATAAAAATAAAAGTCCATTTCATTTAAAAAACATTTCTCTTCCTGGCTTCAGGATTAGCATACCTCTGGACTATGTTATCAAAAAAAAGGCTGTGTAAAAACTCACACTCAATATATAAAATTGCAAAGTTTGTTATTTCTTCTTGTATAGCCTTTTTCTCTTCCATTATCAATCCGTAGATTGGTTTGCAGCGCTCCATACTTTTCTGTCACAATTTTCTTCTACGAACCCTTCTAATACATTCACCACCCAAAAATTCGATTATGGGGATATTTTAGCTCCGGAGAATTTTGTTTCGGAAGGAGCCATCATTAAATTAGCTGCGGTTGAGAAAATAATATGGTGGTTTCTCCTTTCCTTCCATATCGCGGCACAGTTGCCATAAATGCCTGTTGGTATCTGGTATGTAGCTGTACGAATATAGCCTTGTTTCCACCTACATCCAGTGCTACCATAACTACTGCCCTATGGTAGAAGTGGTTCTTCTGTCCTTAAAGCCATTTGAGTTATACTCTCATCTGTCTCTCTAGCCATTGACCTTGTTTTAGCTGTAACCCCAGGCAGGGGCTCTTACAGGGTACTATCAACCGAGCCTTGGTTTTTAACGAGGTTGTTACTCCTCCCTCCTCCTTTCTTATTCTGACTTAGGGCAGGCAATGGTAGAGTTACCTTAACCATAGTTAGAAATAAACTTCAAAAATGGTTTAACAAAAGTTTTCGTAGGTAGAACATACCGTACCTCAAGAGCTAGATAAGTATGGGGTTATTGTTTCCAAAATTCGGCCATAAAAAGATTGAATTTTGAGATCAGTTTTAGACAGTGAAGAAAGTTACTATTTCTTGCCGAATCTAACTTTTTATTATCGCCATGAATTGGAAGTACACGAGAAGAAAAGATATTCTGAACCCCAATAACTCTTAATAGAACGTTTCTCTAATACAAAGCTTCTTCCTTATACTATTCTGCTATTTTACAGTCAGACTCATCGTTTTGTTGCTGCTGTTGTAGACTACTTTGAGAGAAGACTTTTGCAGCTGTATATTTGATGCACTACAATTTAGGCTTAAAATCACTCAAGTCAATGGCGACAATTGTGACTGCTGCGCACTTCCCGAAAAAAAAGTGTCTGATTTTGACATTTTTTTGATCACAGCTTCCTGTCGCTGCCGTTTAAGACGCTCTTTGAGACTTTTCTGAATTCTGCTCTATTTGTTTTTTTTTGCCATTTATTGTTCTGGTTTTATGATAAATGAAGTGAGAATTGAATGACAATTTAACACAATTATAAATTGTAATACTATTAACGCAACGATGAACGTTTTCCCTAATAACATTTATTTATACAACTAATGCCAACTGACTGATACGAACTGAAATTATCTTATGTGTTGGTATACAACGAGTTACTAAAAAATAATGATTGACTTAAAAATATTTTGCAAAGTATTACAAATAATACATGAAAAGAAAAACACACTCAAATTTAAAATGTTCGCTTACGAACTTCATTTTAATATCCAGATAAATGTCAACGGTGCAGAATAAAAAGCGTTTTGTGTTCTCGAGTACCTGAGATTATTTCAGTGCAACGTGCATTTAGAAAGCATCGTCAATTCAAGGGTACAAGTTCTGTAAATAAAGACAAAAGCACCGGAAGGACATACGTTTTTGACGGCATAGTAAGGCAGTTAAGAGAAGTTTAGTGCGTAGCTCACAAAAGTCTACTAGCCGAGCAAGTCATGAACTTCGTATTCCGTGGCAAACTCTATAGAAGATTTTACGACAGGGACTGCGATTCAAACTGCACCGTTTAGAAATAGTGCAATGTTTATGGCTCGGCAACCATGTAAAACAAATAGATTTTTATATGGTAATACAGGAAATGACGGAGGGTGATGAATTTGCAAACTGTTTGGTGTTCAGCGACGAGGCGACTTTTTATTTAGCTAGAACAGAGAACCACCGCAATCTTTGGATATGGGGCATGGAAGATCTTTGTATCATTGTGAAACTTGAAATGTTCTCTTGCGCAGTCTCTAAAATAAAAGCGTACAGACCCTTTTCCTTCGGTGAAAATACTGTGACGTATACAACATACCTAGATATGTTGCGGTTGTGGCTGTTTTCGCAAGTGACAGAAGATTTCAAGAAGATGGAGCTCCACCTTGTTGGTATAGTGAGGTGCATGACTATCTAAATGAGAAACTCACTTACCGCTGAATTGGGCGATGTGCTGGATATAATTTGGCGTTGCTTGCTACGGTTTGCGATTTTTTCTTTGGGGATACATTAAACATCTGGTTTACGTGTCACCAGTGCCAACAACATTGGATAAACTTTGATATCTCATCACTACATTGTCTTTGAATACTACGAGTGTTTGAATAAGACACTTACTCAAAGACTCGTAGCTCAAATTTCTATAATTTCCGCTAAAAATTGGCGAAAATAACAAAACGAGAGTATTTATCAGAGGCTTCGTTAATTTGAGGTTCCTTGGTGTAAATTGTTGCAGGTTGAATACTGAATTGATTTCAGCATCAAAAGTTATACATTATTTGAAATTTAATAATCATACTTTTAAAGAGTTGTCTTTTATAAGAAGCATTTTGATTCACGTTTTTAGAATATTTCTGTTTATTTCTATTTTGGTATTTTTTAAGTCGCCTTGTATAATATACACCGTTTAAATCGTCAAAAATAGATTTTATAGATTTAGATGTCATACAACATGGTCCACAGATTTAACATGTGTCTGGTATACGACTAGAATTATATTTAAGGTGCGTCGGTCTATCTTGTTTATGAACTATTTGAGCTAAAACTATTTGTATGAGTCTTACAATAAAACATATAACATTTTTGTTTTTGGAATCACTCTGAAAATGTCTATCAAAGCTTACGGCAAGACGATTGTTACATCTTTTAACTTTCCTTCATCTTTTTTACTGTATATCCACTTAAGCAATTCGTTGTTCTGGCTTTCTTTATTAATGTTCTAATTATTTTGTTCTTATTTTGCAGCATAATGTCCATTGTATTATCTGACATCACTGTTTTGTAAAACCCCGTATTCATTTGGTATCTTGGTAGATCCTATCTAAGACAACGGAACAATGTGTGCTCCATAAAACCGATTTTTTCGCAATACATAGTTCCCCATCATCTTCGCTCTGGCTTATTCTCAGTGTGTACACTTTAAAAGCACCATGTAGCATTTTACCCACTATGCAACATTTAGAATAAATTCCTTGATCAATTGAGGGATCTTTACATTTTACCACATCTTTGTTGCCGGGGTGCCATGATTTTCTCTTTTACTGTCATCCTTGGGGTGGAACCAACATCCAAGGGCTCAAATGTCAACCCCATCTGCAAGAGAGGCACAATAAAATGCCCGGTACACCCTGCTAGAAAACAAACGGGGCTCTGGCGACCCAGCTCGGGGGTATAACCTGACACCATTGTCCCGAGGTAACGGGACCCTTTGTCGTTGGGCTAATCACCCACACAATATCATGATTCAGAGTAATTCAACGAGCCTCGAAATGGACGGTCAACCCGAAGACGACTAAAAGCAGGAAAAAGGATAAGATTAGGGATATGGAACGTAACATCTTTAACTGGGAAGGAACCTGAAATAATCGAAGAAATAGAAAAGTATAAAATCCAATTACTAGGAGTATCAGAAATAAAAAAGAAAGGAAGTGGAGAAACTCATATGGACAAGGGGTATACACTAAGATATTCAGGTACACCTAGAGGTAACAGAACAACGGAAGGTGTAGGAATCATAGTAAGTAACGAACTAAATAGGAAAATAACCAGCTGGGAAGCTATAAATCCAAGAATATTGACCATGAACCTAAACCTACAAGAAAAAGTGGGGATTATACAAATATACGCACCAACGGAAAACGCTACCGTAGACGAAAAAGACGCGTTCTATGAAGAACTACAGAGAGAAACAGAGAAACTACAGAATAAAACCAACACGTTATAGTAATGGGAGATTGGAATGCCCATATGGGAAACCAAGAAAGAAGAGGGCATGGTACAATGGGAAAGCATGGGCTGGAATGTGAAATTAATGATAATGGACAAAGGATGCTCGATTTCTGTATCATAAATCAAATACTCATAGGAAATACCTGGTTCAATCACAAAAATATTCATAAAATCACATATGAAGTGCAAGGGCTAGAACATCGAAGCATGATAGACTATATAACATACACCAAAAATATGAGATACGCCGTAAACGACGTGAAAGCAATCAGAGGGGCGGAGTTGAGCACAGCACATCGACTAGTAATCGCAGATACCAACATAGAGAAACCAAAAAAGGAAAGAGGTAGAAAATATAAAAGAATTAAGCTAGAACTTTTGGATGAACCAAATATAAGAAGAGAATACGAGGAAAGACTCCAAGAGAAGTTGAAAGAATATGAAAATAGCAACCAACAACAAACCCTTAATGAAGTATGGGAAAAACTCAAAGCGGCACTCCAAACAACAGCAAAAGAAATATGCGGAACAAAAATAGTCAGACAAAACAATGACCAAAAACGAACTAAATGGAATGAGGAAGTGAAAAAGAAAATTAAGGAGAAAAAAGGAGGCGTGGAAAAAATATACAAGAACAAAAACAAATGGAGATAGAGTAATATATGCACAAAAAAGAAATAAGGCGAAGGAAGCAGTGAAACAAGCCAATCGAAAGAGCTGGGAAAGTTTCGGAAGGAAAATTGAAGACAACTATATAAGCAACCCGAAACAATATTGGAATATAATTAAAAGACTAAAAGGAAATAGAACCCAAAGATTAGAAGTATAAGAAATTGCTGGTGGTTGCAAACGGAAACAAAAGACATACTACAAGCCTGGGCGGAACATTACACGTCCAAATTCAAGGAGATAGAAATGCACAAATAGTGGCAGAAGACAATAACGAACAGGAAGAAGTGGATATAATAACTGAAGAAGAAATAAGAACGGCCCCAATGAAAGCAAAAATGGAAAAGCCGCGGAGAAGACGGAATAACCGCAGAAATGCTAAAAAAGGGAGGACCCATACTAGTACAATGGCTGAAACAAATCTTTCAGAAAGCCTGGAACACAGAGAATATACCAGATGAATGGAGAAGAAATATCATTGTACCTCTACACAAAAAGGAGATTCCACAAATAGTGACAACTACAGAGGCTATATGTCTATCAGGAGTAGCGTTCAAAGTATACTCAAGAATTTTAAAAAGCAGACTAAGAGTAGAAATAGGAAATAAAATACAAGATGAACAAGCAGCATACACACCGGGGAGACAAACCCACGATCACATATTTACCCTTCGAACACTATCAGAGAAAAGAATAGATAAAACAAAACACTATATTTGGCATGCTTCATACAACATGCTCCACAGATTTAACATGTGTCTGGTATACGACTAGAATTATATTTAAGGTGCGTCAGTCTATTTTGTTTATGAACTATTTGAGCTAAAACTATTTGTATGAGTCTTACAATAAAACATATAACATTTTTGTTTTTGGAAGCACTCTGAAAATGTCTATCAAAGCTTACATCAAGACGATTGTTGCATCTTTTAACTTTGCTTCATCTTTTTTACTGTATATCCACTTAAACAATTCGTTGTTCTGGCTTTCTTTATTAATGTTCTAATTATTTTGTTCTTATTTTGCAGCATAATGTCCATTTTATTATCTGGCATCACTGTTTTGTAAAACCCCGTATTCATTTGGTATCTTGGAAGATCCTATCTAAGACAATGTGTGCTCCACAAAACCGATTTTTTCGCAATACATAGTTCCCCATCATCTTCGCTCTGGCTTATTCTCAGTGTGTACACTTTAAAAGCACCATGTAGCATTTTATCCACTATGCAACATTTAAAATAAATTTCTTGATCCATTGTGGGATCTCTACATTTTACCTCATCTTTGTTGCCGGGGTGCCATAATTTTCTCTTTTAGTGTCATCCTTGGGGTGTAAGGGGCCCACCAACATCCAAGGGCTCAAATGTCAACCCCATCTGCAAGAGAGGCACAATAAAATGCCCGGTACACCCTGCTAGAAAACAAACGGGGCTCTGGCGACCCAGCATCGGGGGGTACAACCTGACACCACTTGTCCCGAGGTAACGGGACTCTTGTCGTTGGGCTAATCACCCACACAACGTATCATGATTCAGAGTAATTCAACGAGCCTCGAAAATGGACGGTCAACCCGAAGACGACTAAAAGCAGGAAAAAGGATAAGATTAGGGATATGGAACGTAACATCTTTGACTGGGAAGGAACCTGAAATAATCGAAGAAATAGAAAAGTATAAAATCCAATTACTAGGAGTATCAGAAATAAAAAAGAAAGGAAGTGGAGAAACTCATATGGACAAGGGGTATACACTAAGATATTCAGGTACACCTAGAGGTAACAGAACAACGGAAGGTGTAGGAATCATAGTAAGTAACGAACTAAATAGGAAAATAACCAGCTGGGAAGCTATAAATCCAAGAATATTGACCATGAACCTAAACCTACAAGAAAAAGTGGGATTATACAAATATACGCACCAACGGAAAACGCTACCGTAGACGAAAAGACGCGTTCTATGAAGAACTACAGAGAGAAACAGAGAAACTACAGAATAAAACCAACACGTTATAGTAATGGGAGATTGGAATGCCCATATAGGAAACCAAGAAAGAAGAGGGCATGGTACAATGGGAAAGCATGGGCTGGAATGTGAAATTAATGATAATGGACAAAGGATGCTCGATTTCTGTATCATAAATCAAATACTCATAGGAAATACCTGGTTCAATCACAAAATATTCATAAAATCACATATGAAGTGCAAGGGCTAGAACATCGAAGCATGATAGACTATATAACATACACCAAAAATATGAGATACGCCGTAAACGACGTGAAAGCAATCAGAGGGGCGGAGTTGAGCACAGCACATCGACTAGTAATCGCAGATACCAACATAGAGAAACCAAAAAAGGAAAGAGGTAGAAAATATAAAAGAATTAAGCTAGAACTTTTGGATGAACCAAATATAAGAAGAGAATACGAGGAAAGACTCCAAGAGAAGTTGAAAGAATATGAAAATAGCAACCAGCAACAAACCCTTAATGAAGTATGGGAAAAACTCAAAGCGGCACTCCAAACAACAGCAAAAGAAATATGCGGAACAAAAATAGTCAGACAAAACAATGACCAAAAACGAACTAAATGGAATGAGGAAGTGAAAAAGAAAATTAAGGAGAAAAAAGAGGCGTGGAAAAAATATACAAGAACAAAAACAAATGGAGATAGAGTAATATATGCACAAAAAAGAAATAAGGCGAAGGAAGCAGTGAAACAAGCCAATCGAAAGAGCTGGGAAAGTTTCGGAAGGAAAATTGAAGACAACTATATAAGCAACCAGAAACAATTTTGGAATATAATTAAAAGACTAAAAGGAAATAGAACCCAAAGATTAGAAGTATAAGAAATGCTGCTGGTGTTGCAAACGGAAACAAAAGACATACTACAAGCCTGGGCGGAACATTACACGTCCAAATTCAAGGAGATAGAAATGCACAAATAGTGGCAGAAGACAATAACGAACAGGAAGAAGTGGATATAATAACTGAAGAAGAAATAAGAACGGCCCAATGAAAGCAAAAATGGAAAAGCCGCGGGAGAAGACGGAATAACCGCAGAAATGCTAAAAAAGGGAGGACCCATACTAGTACAATGGCTGAAACAAATCTTTCAGAAAGCCTGGAACACAGAGAATATACCAGATGAATGGAGAAGAAATATCATTGTACCTCTACACAAAAAAGGAGATTCCACAAATAGTGACAACTACAGAGGTATATGTCTATCAGGAGTAGCGTTCAAAGTATACTCAAGAATTTTAAAAAGCAGACTAAGAGTAGAAATAGGAAATAAAATACAAGATGAACAAGCAGCATACACACCGGGGAGACAAACCCACGATCACATATTTACCCTTCGAACACTATCAGAGAAAAGAATAGATAAAAACAAAACACTATATTTGGCATGCTTAGATTTAAAATCTGCATTCGACAAGTATGGGAAGCACTAGACCATCTGGAGGTAAGCCTAAAATTAAAACGAGTAGTAAAAAGTGTAAATACCAATAGTACCGGCTCAGTAAGATTAAACGGGCAAACGGCATAAAACAGGGGGATAGTCTCAGCCCCCTACTTTTCGTGATATATATGGATTACATAAACGAACAATGTAAAAAAGACATCAGAAATACTAGCCTGGGATACCTGAATCTATACCCAGTACTGACACAAGACTTACTATATGCCGACAATATAATTCTGATCGCAACAAGTGAAGGACAACTGCAAAGGAAAGTAATAACATGGAAGAACAGATTGGAAGAGAAGGGGATGCAGATAAATACGGACAAGAGTAAAATTATGAAAATATCGCGAGAAGAAAACGAAAGAGCAAGGCAAATACAAATACAGATAGAAGGAAGACAATTGCAGGAAGTAGAGGAACTTGAATACTTAGGAGTAAGAATAAGTGCAAATGGGAAAATTGACGGAGAAATAAGAAGCAGAGTAAATAAAGCTAACAAAGTCTACTATCAAATAAACAATACCTTAATAGGAAAAAGGAATTAAGTAGAAAAGCAAAATGCACTTATATAAAACAATCTACGTGCCTACCGTAACATATGGAGCCGAATCATGGGTAATGCAAGATAAACACAATCAAAAATAACAGCAACAGAAATGAAGTACCTAAGACGGGTAATTGGAAAAACAAGAAGAGACCGTGTAAGGAATCGCAGTGTACGAGACGAACTAGATCAGGAACCCTTAGTAGAAAACATAGAATTAAAACAACTTCAATGGTTTGGACATATGGTACGAATGAGTGAGACAAGGTACCCCAAGAAAGTGTTTGCAATGAAAGATGAAGGAAAGCGTCCCAGAGGAAGGCCTAGAAAAGTATGGGAAGACAACATCAGAGAAGTGGCAAGGAAAAGAGGCAAGACTATAGAATAAATAAAGATCCTGGCAAGGGATAGAAACGCTTACAACTGATGGCTCAAAACCCCAACACCGTGAGGTAAAAGGGAGAAGAGAAAGAAGAAGAAGAAGTGTCATCCTTTTATTCTAGCGATTTTCTTCTTCCTATTCATTCGTAAATATTTGTTTCTTCTCCAATGGGATCCATTATTACTTAGATCGCCTTCAGCTAAACGTTTCAATTCTATATTTTGGAATTCTGATAATATTACGAATGCTGATACATTTTCTTGGTCTTTTATTCTTCCAATGTGATCCTTGAAACTCCTGTTATTGTTTAACGTAATTTTCAGGTATTTGCCGACTTTGAAGGAATCTTGTAAGCGCTTTGATTTTTAAATCTCAATACTTTATGTTTCCTCGTCCATCTATATGGGCTTTCGGAGCTAATTTGCTTACCTTATCACCAACTAGTGTTGTGTTTACTTTCATTCTTTAAAAGTCATCAGAATGTTTAAAGAAGTTGTATGGTTTTTATTACTTTTGAGATACTTAGTAAATAACAGGCAAAAATTTCTATAAATATTTGATAATTGAATATCGCCAAATAATAGGTCTAGTGAAAAGCAATCCATTTTTTTTCCAATAGATGACTTTAATAAATTATATCTCGCGCTCTGAAAGTCTGATCGGTTTATACTAGATGACGTTAGAAAGCTGACATTTCGTACTAAAAAAACTTATTTGACAGTTTTGTAAATGGTTAACTCAGTTTTGTTTGAGCTCAAGTCAAATATGGACACCAGCAAAGAGAAAATACGCTATATTTTACAGTTTTTCTTCTATAAAGGTAAAAACGCAAGCCAGGCGGCTGAAAATGTAAATAGCGTTTATGGTTGTGATACTGTAACAGCTAATCAAGCGCAGTTTTGGTTTCGCCGATTCCGTTCCGGTAATCTCGATGTCAAAGATGCACCACGCTCTGGAAGGCCAATTGCACTAAAAACCGTTTGGAATCATTTGGAAAAGGCTGGATATAAAAAGAAGCTGGATGTAGGGGTCCCGCACCACATTAACGCAAAAAAATTTCATGGATTGAATCTCCATCTGTGAATCGCTGCTGAATCGCAACAAAGTCGACCCATTTCTGAAGCGGATGGTGACTGGCGATGAAAAGTGGATCACTTACGACAACGTCAAGCGAAAACGGTCGTGGTCGAAGCGCGGTGAGCCGGCCCAAACGGTGGCCAAGCCAGGATTGACGGCCAGGAAGGTTTTACTGTGCGTTTGGTGGGATTGACAAGGAATTATATACTATGAGCTGCTCCCCTACGGCCAAACTCTTAATTCGAACCTGTACTGTGAACAATTGGACCGTCTGAAGGAAGCAATCGCCCAGAAGCGGCCAACTTTGGCCACTAGGACAGGAATTGTGTTTCATCAAGACAACGCCAGGCCTCACACATCGATAGCGACCGGCCAGAAGCTCCGGGAGCTTAGTTGGGAGATTCTTATGCATCCACCTTTAGTCCGAACCTGACACCAAGTGATTACTACCTGTTCCTGTCTATAGCAAACTATTTTGTTGATGAAAAATTCGCCCCAAGAGAGGGTTGTGAAAATCGACTGTTCCAGTTTTTTGCCAACAGGGACAAGGGCTTCTATGAGAGGGGCATAATAGAATTACCTTAAAAATGGCAACAAGTTATCGAACAAAACGGCGCATATTTGACCTAAATCGGTTCATTCTAAGAATATTAAATAAAACTTTTAATTTCATGCAAAAATAATGGATTTCTTTTTACTAGACTTATTTTATAATTCTAATTAAAAATTATAGAAATCAGACTATTTGCAAGATACGCCAAAGATGTACCAATATTAACTTCTTGGAGCTTACCGCTTTTCTATCTAGTAATGTAAAGAGGAATATCGTCTTCCTGCAGAAAAATTCTTGTTAGTTAATTAAAGCAGAATATTTTTGACCCAGATTTGCATATATTTATCTATTTATATTGGGTAAAAATTTATATAAATGTGATTTGAAATCAGTTTTAAGTATATTTTAGACTTACAATTATACTAAATACCATTACTTTTAGGAAGTTTGTCCTCAAAAAATGTGAGCATTTCTGCAATATTTAGTTTGCATTATAAAACTTTTACAATACTTTAAAGAATTTTGAATAGAAAATAAATGTTTCTTTTATTTGTTACAACTCTCTAAATACACGTTCCAAATATATGGAAGGAATTTTTCACGTCCGAGAACATCCATTAGAAGTGTAGAAAGAGCACAAAAAAGTTGACTGGATGATATTACCATAGGTAAAGATCGGTTTCGATAAGCAACGGACAAAGAGACCTACATCCAGAAGTGGATGGATACAAGCTGATAATGAAGAAGAAGAAGAAGATAAGGAAAGAAAATATAATAAATTAGTTTCGTAAGGAAATATACAAGCACTAGAAATGCAGGAGAGGAAATATAAGTTAAGCTGCTGAAAATTGGAAAACGATGGCTCGACATACAGAAAATAGGTTTGACATTAAAAATGTTATTAAAACAAATAGGTAGGACCTATTGTTAACTCAACTGTAAGGGTTAAAGTCCTAATACAAGAAATTAATAACAAGGTCGACGAGAAAAAGGTTTTGAGCAAAAAGAAAAACGTCACATGCCAGGGATTATAGTGGCGATTTCAGAAGCAATTCAGCAAGCAATAAGGATATAGGAAAAAATAATCCATTTGAAGGTCATTAGAGCAGTAAGTTATGGATTAGACAGGGGCGCTAGACTTATTTCTAGATATCAACTCAAAAGGATAGAGATTAAGATTGGATGAGTTAGATGTAACATTCGAGAAATAACAGCTATTTTTTAATTCTATAGATTATATAAAATTATATAACAAAGGAACAATTCCAAGAAATATCGGAATGAGCTAAGAAAGATATATCGAAAACAGATGTAAAATTACAATGGAAAACTATGTTGTGCTATTCCTGTGGATCTAACACTAGACATTAAAGTTTATATAACAAAAGAATTATTTTCAAATCGAAGAAATAGTTAGGAAAGGATAGATACTGTGTAATTTTTTAACAAAGAAGAACTAGAGGCGGCAGTCAAAAATATGAAAACCAAAAAGTTGCCCAGGCCATATGGCATACCACCTGAGGCAATTGAGAAAACTGTAGAGATCGTTCCTGGTGCCATAAAAAATCGCCAAATGATTTTAACCTTCTCTTTTCCCCCTCCCCCTAAATCGCTGAACCAGTCAAATGCTTATAGTCCTATAGACCTGCTTAGTATATCAAAGTCATATGAAAGATTGATGTATGGCAAACTTAGAGAGGCAAAAAGGGTTTTTGGAAAATTTGTTTAAATAATGTGAAGATTATATAAGGGCAAATGTTGGTCTTGGTCACCAAAATGGACACCAAAAGTACTTTTAATAAAACTATTTGTATCTGACAATAAAGGAGTTACAAATTAAGGAGATGTTACACTACCTGAACAATCATGCCAGCAGTTATTATAACATTATGAATTAATATTAGAAGTTGACAGAAATGTGTAAATGGAAATTATAGCTGGTTTTGGGACTATCCGTTTGGAACATCATGATGTAGCTTTAAAGACAATGAATATAATCTTTGTAGATTATTTAGCTGTATAAGATAGGATAACAAACTTGGATCGGCATATACACACGCGCGCGCGCGTAAAGAGTACTAGTACACACAACACTTCTTGGTAACGTTTTTGGATATATATTTTAATAAGCTGGCTAAAGTCTATTAATGTTTTATCTTGTAATGATAGAACGTTCTATTAATAGTCTAGAACATTTTGTACACAATCCAATAGAAATTAAAAAGTATAAGAAGCATAACTATTATATAGTTTTTGTTTGAATAAACATGGAGTGTGCCATTTAGTACTTTCAATTTTAGGTGATTACTCTTATTAAAAAGTCTGTTTATAATTATTATAAATATCAAAGATCCCAAGGACCTATAATCAAATCAATTCCAAAATATTATGAGAAGGGAAAACGTTCTGCTGTCTCTCAAAAGCTACTAGAATGTATAGGTAACTTACATTATTTTGTTGATAAAAAATTTATTCTTATTACTTTTATGACGGTACAAATGCGTTGTCCAACCTTTTTAAATCAATATATCACAAACAAGCCGAGTTTGAGCTCACTTAAAGGCCTACATAAATGCTATACAATTTTAGAGATTGACTTGCAATGCCGCCAAAATAGTTTATAAATAAATAATTGTTTATTACAAGACTTCTCGAATACATCCCGTATAGTGCAGTTTATTTAAGCGGATTCATAAATGTTTCCACAATAAGACCATAAAACTCTACAACTGTGACCGCGTAACACCTGGCACAAGCACCAGAGAAAACAAATAGTTTAGAAGGACCGGGACAAACAATGAGGGTAATTTACAAATACATAATTATAGATGAATGGCTACTGACCAGGCCAAAACAATAAGCCACCCACACGCGATGTTGTAAAATAGCATTTCGTGATGTGAACGCCTACTAGCAATATCCTCTATTATGAATTAGCCACAGTCCCACTTGCAAAAGTATTTAGAAAGCTGATATTACGCTGTCGCCGTGCACCTATCTGTTTGGTAATGGTACGTCCCAACTGAGCCTGTAGTTGAACATTTTTTTGGAAAACCTTGAGATCATTTAAATTTTAGTTATAAACATTTGTTCGTATTTTATGGTTATGTTAATAATAAAATATAGCACAAGTATGATATCAGCATAATGTTGAAAGTGTACTTAAATTAGCAGGTAATGTTGTAAATAAACAATTAATTGGGCACAAGATAATTTTCTTTTTGTCAAGTGAAAAGTATACCCATAAATTAAATAACTTGTTAATTTACTTAGAACATATAGAGATATAAGAGTAGCCTTGGAGAGATAATAAAATTGTTTTTATTTTTAAATGCAGGTAAAGAATAAGAAATGAAAGTTACTCAGAAATAGAACACAAAAATAAAAAATGTAGTAAAAAAACGAAAACCCAGCCAAAAAAGAAACTGTCGGGAATAGCTGAACAATGCAATAATTAAGACAATTTTTTATTAAATCTGTCAACAGTGCCCGGCACTAGCGCTTAGGCGACGAAGTATCACCTCAGAGTGTAGCTCTTTAAAAAGTCACTAACATTAATATTTAGTGGAAAATAATAGTAAACGGAGTCTTCATTATTATTAAATAACTCATTGATTAGGGAGTCTTCTTTATCTTCTTAACCATTTCTATTGGTTCATTTTATTTTAACACTATAAAATCGGCAATTTTAACTTAACCTAATAATGGAAAGAGATAGTAGCAGTAAAACTCAAGTTTATCACAAAATCAAATAAAACTACTTATACAAATTAGAGGCAAAGAAACATAACATTCATCCACACATTATACTCTAAAAATAATAAAGGCAAAATACGAAAAAACATAATAACCAACAGAAATAATTTGAAGACCATTAAACAAGAAAAATGCAGTTCAAAATCTTTGTAAGGGAATAATCATAACAGACAAAAATTAAATAAAAAATGGGTATGTCAAACAGGGTACTAATAAAATCATTAAATAGCTAAAAAATATAATAATACTAAATAAAGACAGACAATTACAAAATGTTAAAATGGGTAGTAGGCACTATTTAGATAATAGACAGGAAGCTGAGGAAAGTAGCACATTTTTAAGTAAGCTAAAAAGAGAAAAGATAAAACATTTGATAAATAAAAAAAATAATAAAAAAGATAACATAGACAACAATTGTGAAGAAAATGCCTGCCGTCTTAAATTTTTAAAACAAAATAAATTTGATGCAACATATTTCTCTAATTTCCTAAGAGTTTCTTGTGAGATTTTCAAAATGCGTATTTATTCTGGTATCTTTTTAAGGCCCAATTCTGTTTTCGACATGTGGGCCTTATAACATAATTCCGCTGTACTAACGTGATAATGTAATAGTGTGATAAAACTACCAAGAGAGTAATAACAGATATTAGTTAATGACTGTTTAAATGATTTAAAGTAACTGAAGTCGTTTAGTAAAGTAGTAAAATAAATAATGGAAGATTTAACTTATTAGATCTCCTTGTCGATCTTAAGTCCGGAAGAAAGAGGAGGATTGTAGTGTTGCGTCAGCTGCCCAACACCTAGAAAGCAAAACCTAGCTAATTGCTTCTAATAAGTATATCTGTGAATTGTAAAATAATACTACCCAGGCGGGTAGACAGCTCAAAATGCACTGCCAAGACAGTCAGTTCCAAGAAATCTTGAGGAGGAGGGAGAGG
This sequence comes from Sinelater perroti, assembly GCA_036346155.1. Classification (NCBI taxonomy): domain Eukaryota; kingdom Metazoa; phylum Arthropoda; class Insecta; order Coleoptera; family Elateridae; genus Sinelater; species Sinelater perroti. The sequence goes on along the minus strand of JARFIY010000248.1, from coordinate 26,497,208 downwards.
TTTACATGTAAAAATTAATATGATATCAAAAATCCAAAATCTCCAATGAAGTAATATAGTGACGGCAAAAAACCATAGCTATAGAAACTTGGAATGCGAAAGTTGTATGTACCAAACAGAAAAAAGTTATTGCAGAGATTAAAATATTTATATTAGACACATTAGTCCCCAGCAAGATTAAAAAAAAAGTATGGATAAAAAAAAGTTGACAATTACCACCATATTTGAATTGGAGTACTTAAGCACCAACATGTTAAAAGCAAAGTACTAATAAGGACATAGAGGGAATGTGGTACTATACTTCAGCTGTACAATGAACGAATTATTAGAGTTGACAGAGATTTATGGACAATCAATAACTATTCTAGAAATATACGGAATAAATGACAATGCTGGAAACGAGAAGAGAGAGGTTGAGAGATATTGTAGAAGATATACCAAACCATAAAGTAGTTATCATTATGGGTGACCTAAATAGCAGAGTAGAGAGAAAGAATACTGACGAGATGGAATGCTTTGAAGACGAGATACCCAACGGAAATGAAAACTACCTTCTTAATTTTTCTATAGAACACAAATATATGGTTGCGTACATATTGTTTTATCGTAAGCATGACATGGAGAAAACTGTTAAAGAATTTAAAATTTATCATAGATCTAATAATGATGAAAAAAGTACGAAAAGTACAAATATAGGACATAAAGATCTATCAACAATCAAAATGTATAAGATATATTACGTATATAAAGAGAAATATTAAAAAAACAAAAGAAGAACATATAGTATAGAAAACCATCAAAAAACAATATTATATAATAAAGTTATATCAAAACAAGTTAGATATAGATAATGAAGAGTCGCCAGAAAAAAATTAAAAATGTAATTAAAACTTTATTTGGCACGAAGAGTAGGATTCTTGGTATTGAAACCAAGAAAGCCTAATATATAACAAAAGTTCTCGGGAGATCGAGATAATATAATTAAGGAGAAAAATGTATATATAAAATGGACATCAAGAGGTATGCCAAAATTTAGATAGGAATACGTGCGGTTAAGGAACTTAGTAGAACAGAAAGTAAAAGAAGAAATAAAAGAATATTGCAGAATACTATGCATAAATGTTAATAGATTAACAACAGCTTGAAAAGCAAGAAAAAATAAAAACCGTACAAATAGTCGAGAAACTGTATAAGTCGTACCACCAAAAGATTATACTAATTTTTTGTAATAACAAAAAATTATGTGTAAAAGAGAAAGAATTAATAGAAAATGTAAACATTGACTGCGAAATAACTAGAAAACATATTCAGAAAGCAATTTAAAAAATAAAAAAAACTTAAATACAGTGGGAATAAAGTTAAAAATGTAGACAGGAAATAGAAAGAAAGACAGGAAAGAAAGAAGAAAATATTCTACAAGAATAAAATGAAGACTATATAAGCTGAATCTATAAGAAATGAGGTAAGAAGTCTTGCTCTACTACAGAGATATAAGCGTTATCCCTCCTATAGCGAGATTGTTTTTTCGTGTCATAAAAAGTAAAGCAGAAGAAACACGTTAGTCTAAGTAAAGAAGAAAGTGGTTTTAGAAAAGAGTAATCATGTTTAGACAATATTTGTTGTGTTAGAAATCTAATTAAAAAAATAGGGACAAACAAATATATGGTATATACATATAACTTTTGTAGATCTTCAAAAGACAGTGTACCAAAAAGATAGTATACCAACATGTGTAAATTATGAAAAGTTATGAGTGGAGTGAATATACGTATATACTATAGAAATACAAATAGTTCAAAAAATGTTATTACAAGATGAAAGCATATACAAAAATAAACAAACAAATAATTTCGATTACAAAAATAATAAAATGTTTTAAACAGGGGCGTGATATAATGTATACATAATACAGAAAATTAATAGGAATCAGATAACTTTGCCTTATACTCTCTAGTATTGCAGATGATTAGATTTTCTTTGCATAAGATGAAGATGTGGTAAAAAATTGAATGAAAAAGTGGGGTTTGAAATTCAGTCACCCAGTATACAAAATAACAGATAGAGATATTAAAATCAATATAACATTCAAATATTTGGGTTCACTTCTAAGTTCATCCAGTAAATGCAAGGCAGACTCCAATAAAAGAATTCTTATGGTACATTTTTATGTTTTTCCTCCTCTTCGTGCTTTTGAATAGATCAAGCATTATGAATATACATTTGATATACATACCACATCCGTAGCAATGACATTTATTAGAGTAGCTCAAGTAAATTTTCATAAAGAACTTGGAAGATGAAGTTGTCACTTGATGTTTTTGTATTGTTTCTCTATAAGGGTTGCCGTTTCAATTAACTCGATCTTGTTTATTTTCAGCGCTGTTATGAGAGTTTTATTTACAAAATGTCATACCAATGAGCAACAAATTTATCGAATGTTCTTTTATAGGTGTCTCCAAATCCATCGAGCGCTATCGTTCTATATCTTACTTCTTGGCACTTTCAACTCCAGATAAGGCTAGTAATGTTTAGAATTATTTGATTTTGATGCTGCTACAATGTTTAGGAACATACGTTTGTTGCAATATAAAGTTTGCGTTGATTTCCTAATTTGATTTTAGAGAATAGATAACCATCGCATAACAAGACATTTGCTTACACGACTCTCCATAACATTGCAATTTTTCCTGTTTATGATAAGAATGTAATAGATTTTATGGTCTTATGTTTTGTGGTGTTGCTTGTAGTGCTAACCCTTTTCTGACTTCTTTTTTACTAAAATTTTTATTACTTCTTTTGACACTTGCTTAAAAGTAGTCTTGGTTGCATTATAGACTAATTTGTTGTTGTATCACTTTCTTGGTGCACAAATATGAAATAAGAGAGACAGGAAGATGAAATTTTAATTTAAGGCCAGTGACTCAGTCTTTAAGCTGGAAAAATTCAGAAGTCGTAATAGGGCATGTCAGGAAGATAATATTTTTATTTATTAGCCAGTCAAATATCTTGTCGAGTACGAAATATTACTAAATTTATAAGATCCGTAAAGTTTCCTAAAAAAATCAGACGTCTGACAACTCTAACCTCGAGAAGAGTACTACTTTTCTATTCTATTCCAAAAATAACATGGCAAATGCAGTTTGAGTATAACTCCAGACCTTGCCGAACTGTACCTTAGAAACAAAAGTATCTAATCTCAAGGTGGCCATAGATGGAAATTTGGCCTGGAAAACACATGGAAATAATAGTCAACTAGCAAACTTTATATGCTCTATCAATGTTAACATTTACCTTCTGAATATTAGTGTTGGCTTTAGTAACTAACACAAATTTTTTTTTATTATTTGTTGCTTATTTACAATCTACTCTCACACTAGTAATAAGTAAATTATTTATAATTTATAATTTTATAACATGTCATTGGGGGGATCCGGCCAGCGCCTTACTCTCCGTAGGCTAAACACTAAGTTATTCTGGGTAGTTACACTGGAAGGTCTTGTGGCCAATTTCGTTTTAATCGTCTGGTGATGGTTGGCTGGTTAGAGAGCTGTTCTATTAGTTGGTTTTTATGTCCTGTCAGGTGGTTCGTGTATGTTCGAGCAAGCTTCTGTATCTCTGCGGCTACGTATGGAATTCCTAGGTCTGTGTGAAGGATTTCGTTAGAGATGTACCATGGGGCGTTGGCTATTTTGCGAAGGATTTTTGATTGGCTTCGTTGCAGGATCTTTGTGTGGGACGCTTTAGCGCATCCCCACAACTGTATACCATATGTCCAGATGGGTTTGATGTTGCTTTTATATAACAGTAGTTTGTTTGACAGTGAGAGTTGGGAGCGTCTGTCAAGGAGCCAGTGCATTTGTTTAATTTTAAGGTCTACTTGTTTTCGTTTGGCTTTGATGTGAGTGCTCCAGGTGAGCTTATGGTCTAGGTGTAGTCCAAGATATTTGATGTCCGTCTTCTGAGGTATCGGAGTATTGTTGATGTTGTTTAGTGGGCTTGCAATACGTCTATTTGGGAAAGTGATTTACGAGGATTTGTCGCTATTGACTGTAATTCTCCATTTGTTGAACCAGTTTTGCAAGATGTCTAAGTGTGTTCGTAGATGGGCTGCTGCAGTTATTGGGTTTTCGTCTATTGAGAGGATAGCTGTATCATCGGCGAACATTGCAAGTACAGTATCGTCAGTTGAAGGCGTGTCGGAAGTATATAGGAGATACAGCAGCGGTCCCAATACGCTACCTTGCGGTACTCCAGATGTAATTTCGTGGTATTCGGAAGTTGTGTTATTTACTTTAACTTGGAAAGTCCTCTGAGTTAGATATGATTTTAGTATGAGGTACAGCTAATTTGGAAAATAGAGTTTTATTTTGTATAACAGACCCGTGTGCCATACTTTGTCGAAAGCCTGTTTTATGTCTAGGCGTACAGATATGCAGACACGCTTGGTTTCTAGAGTCTCCATAATGCTGTTAACTATTCGGTGCCCTTGGTGGATAGTAGAATGATGCTGTCCGAAGCCAAATTGGTAGTTTGGGAGAATTTCATGTAGGTCGACAGTTTCATGGGTTCTTGTGAGGAGCAGTTGATCAATATTTTTTTAAATTACTTTGTTCACCACTATTTCTTTAGAGAAAAATTGTTTAATGGTTCTCTGAAAATTCGTGTTTTTTAAGTAAATAAACCCACACTGACATAAACGATGGGAGCCTGACTTTAAAGTTCAATTGTAGAGCGACACTGGTGCTAATATAAAATTAATGAAAAGTAATTGACAATGGTTGAGGTAGGATTAAAGGTACTGTTTGTCCAACCAAAAAAAGACCTTTGAATTTTTTCAGTTTGTCACTTGAAGAGTTTGAAGAACTGAGAACAGTTATTTCAGGTTGGATCATGATGAGCTGAAACTTTTATTTTATCGTAAAGATTTCTAACCTTATGCATTCTGCACTTGTAAAATGGGGTTTGTAAGTGGTTTCTATCTTTTTGGTTTATAAAGTTTTTTGCATCACAAAACACAGAAACCATCACCTTTTTTGTTAAAGATTTGCATATTTGCTTCTTTCGTTGTCGTAGATGCCTTGAATATTCACTGTATTATCTAATTAACAATAATATCCTTTTATTAATTATTAATAATAATTTTTCTTCTGTTTAATGGTTTCAAAAATCTGAGTCTATCCTCTTTTCTACTGTAGCCTAGCAAGTTTAACATAAACGCGTATGGATGTATTTTTAGTCTTCTTTCATTATTACAACCATTTTAGACCGCCAAGAGTTTCTTTGTTCGGGACAAAATAGTGTGCGTTAGTTATTACTAAAAAGGCCTTGGATTGAAACCATTACAGAATTTTTATGTTTGAATATCATGAAATACTCCACAGCTAAATACCATAGTTCTATACTAGCTTTAAGACTTTTATAAACGAGAATTTTGTTAACAAGGAAAAATTTACACCGGCAGGTATTAGTCATCAATAGTTTTTTAGTTTGAGGTTGAGTTGTTTCCTTTAACTAAACTTTGGTCTCTTCAAGTTACTTGACGCAGTCAACTTGAGTTAGTACTTGACAATTTATACTGACTCCAAAAAAGATGACTCTGTATTTAATAAAAGTGATATCAGAGGATTTCCTGATTTAATTTTTGAAGTACAGTTTTGAACCAGTCGCAGACTTTATTTGGACTTTGTTGTGGGGTCTCTGCTGCTTCGATTGAGTCTTGATGTTTTGGAAAAGTGGCCGTATCATCATTATAAGTTTCCAAGGTTATATTTGCATTTGTTGATATATCAGCTAAGAAATAAATACAAAACTGGATCTAAAACACTTTCCTGCGGGATTTTATATTTAATGGGCTAAATCTTAAAGATACTTGAAAAAACAATATAGTATATAATATAGAAATAACTTTTATTTATGTTACAACTTGTCGGATTTGGTTTGGGTCGAAGAAAATTGTAAAACATTAGTTTTTGTTCTTAAAGGTCCTATTGAAGTTATCTACTAATTTATGTATTTATTCTACGGTGGGGTATTAATTTCTGAATCTGCGGTTTTAAAGAATACCAATAAGCCTTTTGAAGAAACCATTCAAGAGAGTTTAGAGAATAGTGATAATAATCTGTGAAATGCAGAGTTTATGAATAAGGACTATTTAAGCAATTTTCTATTGAACAGGATAACATCATCTTCTCAGCATACTGTTAAAGATTAATGAAAGTAACTTGATGCCTTTGCAGGGCAGTTTCTTGATTATTTTTTTAGCGATATCATATTCTTGAGATTTCTTACAACAATAATTTATGCGACCTCGGCAGAGAAGAAGGGTTTAATAAGCAAAAAAAATGGTTTGGAGCCATTAATAGTTTTGTAACTAGCATATTCTGGTAGTTCATCTTCTAGTGGTGTTGGCTGAAAAATATTCTAAAGGTAGGTAGCAAATTATTTCGTTTTATTCGCGTCAACAGGTGCCGGTGATCCATCCTCGTTTCGAATCTAATCGGAGATATTTATAGTTTAAGTTTATTAAGGCGGCTGGTAGCTTTCTAGAGTGAATGCTCAGTATCCTCCGTAACTGCCAGTTCCTTAAGTTATTTATCGAAAAATTTGCTTTTTGATACCAATTTTTTCTTTTAGTTCTCCGACTGCTATATTAAGTCTATATTTTTCCACTGGTATTCTCCTATTGTACCAGAGTTTTTGGATATGTTGCTTTTTAGAATTCTTTTGCTCTATTTCTATCGAGCAATAACACCTTTATTTTTTTGGGGGGGGGGTTAATTGTATTGTAGCTATTGTAATAGCCATATAAATAATTCTACTTAGCATTTTAATTGCATTTTATTTCAATATCAGTAGTTGTTTTTAGTGTGATATTAATTTTTTAGATAATCTCACAATATATCTTTAAAATAGTCCCTGATCACTTTATAGTTATTTATGATCGGGGATTTAATTTACGTAGAATGTTTTTAAGAAATGCCTTGCATCATAAAAGATTCAAGAAAGTCAGGAATTTTTGTTGTGTTGGTTCAGTTGGTTCAGTTCTAGATGGTATTATTGCATAATAAATGGAGCAATCTTTCTCTCAGGATAACTAACTTGAATTTCTGACGAGGATGCTTAGTATTAAAATTGTCCCAGCAATCTAATGATTGAACATAATTTTCTATTTTTCTGCAATTATATACTGATAACTTCAATGAATTCTTAGTAATACTTGGAACTGCATGGTGTTTAATATGGATTTTTTTGATTGCTACCCCTGCTCTAGCCGTCAGTCGGACAATTGCTATTGTATGTATCATAGCTACGTATGTTGAAGTACTTAAAAGTGTTTCGGAAATCAGTAGAATGTTTTACTAGATTGTTAGCTTTCTATTGGGATGTTCTGAGTAGTAACACAATTATTTATAGTTAAAGTTGATTAGATGTTTTACTAGCTCTTTTAATATTTTTATTTCTTCCATGAGCTTGTTAATCATGATTCTTCATAAGTCTACGGTTGCGCGAAAGTCGCTATGTTATTTGGATACTGCAGAAAATTTGGAGATTGTTGTGGGGGATACGTGTATTCGTTGAATAGCCATATGGGCGTTTAGAAGCATTTAGAAGAGTATCTATATGAACTTATATAAATTTATTTACTATTCCCCTGTCATTTGAAATCAACAAAGAATACGTTTACACTTTTTATCTAGATGTTTGACAAAATACATTTTTTACTTGATGCTTATAAGACGTTAGTGCTTCAGTTATGTCTGCTTTGTTGATGGCGTAGTGTAAGCTTCGAATTACTACTCTGAAGGATTTAAGCTCAAGCAATACAAATGTTTGTCGTGTCATCTAGTGCTGCTTGCAACTTTACTCCATAAAACTCAAACGCGAAGTGTATAAATTAAATAATTTAATGAAATAATACTGGCCCAGTTAATTTGTTACACATAACTAAATTGTAAACACTAACAGAAATAAAAAGAATATTGTAATTACATGACAATTAATAATAATCTGCTATAAACTTATTGAATGTTATTAAACGAGGTATTATTTGTTTATATTAATTTTTCAGGGCCCGTTGCTTTCCTGGTGCTCATAAATATTTAAAACGTAAATTTAAAAGACGACTACTCCAACACTTAATTGTGACTTAGTTGTAAATCTAACTACTATATAATATGCTGCTAAATATTTATGATTTTGTAAGCTTTCATTTATAATACAATTAATAATTATGTCGATAAATTACCACACCATTGCTCTAAGCGGTTAATAACATTAATTCGCCTTAATGCCGTCACTTTAGAAACGCCCCGAACGTCGCCGATACAGCGTGCGCGCTCAGTAAATACAAAATAGTAAAGTACAAACATTGTAATGAGGTCGGGCGGAGAGAATGTTTAAAAAGATGAAGTGGTTTGCAGCGATTAGTAAAGTCGACCTGTAATAGTTTAAGAGCAGTTAAGCAACAAAAAATCTAATATTTGATATCCGAATTAAGTGGCTTAAGTGGTTATGCTGCAACTAATTTGCAATGCAATATGAAAGCGCATCTTGTCAAAGAAGCTTCAGGCTGATTAAATTTCCTACCAACCAGTTGATTTAAGAAAATCCATTTTGCATCCGCTACATTAATTTTTCTTTTATAGATGGGTCCTAAAGTTACACCTATCTCACCTCCAGTTGCTATTTTAAGAAATGTCTTGTTCTTCAGATAAAGTTGCCAAGATGTTTCTGTGAAATTGGTGGTGCAACTATTATTCTGGTGTGCACGATTGTAAAATCAATAGAAGAAGACAGAGTGTATGCATAAAAAACATTCCACCTTCTCTTCAGAAAAAGTTTGTTTAAGAAGAATTTTTCGTTTAATCAACATTCTTTTATTAATTGTGTGAAAGTACGAACCAGGAAGAAACATTTTCAAACATTGTAACAAGTAACAGTCCGCGAAAATCAAATCAAGACGCAGAATAATTAATTTAACTCTTCGAAATCAAATTCAACTTTTAATTGAGTTACACTTTGAATGAACTATAACTTGAGTTAAGTCGTGTAAAAACATGTTTTAACAAATACTGACTTTTTTAAGTTTGATTAGGTTTTTTTTAGAACTTGACTATACTCCAACATAGTTAGGTAATGCTTTAAAGTTTGCCCGATCAAGAAACATCAACTATTAAAAAAGTTACGCAGGTTTAACGTTGCTTTCAAGCTGCACTTTAATCAAGGTCGTTGCATTTAAAATAACTAACTAATTAAGCTGAGCGAAGAAGCTCTAAGATCCGCAAAAATGTTAACTTTGACTTACACCAAATTTTATTACTGTAAGTTTGTATTTTAATTGTAATAACGATTCTAGGGGCGCCTTATTGACATGGCGTCAGAAAATGCGATTGTCTCCTAAGTTCAATTATTTTAAGGCACCTTTAAGGCGCCTAACGCCTAGGAAAATAAATTACCGCATGTGATGGGACATTAGTCTACTGTTACGAGTGACACCAAATTTTAGTCATTTATCATAACTATCTCTGAGCAGATTTATAGGTATAGAAATTGAAAGTGGATCGTAGTGTCGAAGAATTTTAGATTTAACGTCACTTGCAGCCCTTGTTTAAGTTAGCTTGTATTTATTCCTATAAATTTCCATCTAGTGAAATACAGCGGACAAAAATTACTTCTCTACGTTAATCATATAACAACATGTAAATTTTCCTAAAAATGGTGAAGGTTTAGACATAGCTAATATAGGCTCAGCTCCCCCTTTTGTTACTTTCTCCAGAAGGGAGGTCTTGGACCTCACGTTAATCAACCTTAAGACAAATGGCACAATGCTTCGACCACAGGCACATAAAATTTAATATCATTACTCCCCTTTAACGGCAACATACCTCAACCCCAAGAGAATAAACTGAAAATGATATAAAAAAATTATCAGAAATATTATAGGGGAGTAAATAATACAATAAGGGACAAGAAGAGTCGTGATGGTGTAATCCGGAATGTAAACTAAGCAATTTTGTAGGCATACAAAAATAATTACCCGTAACCTAAAAGAAAAAGCAATACAAAGACAGTCTGGTCGAATAAGCACTTAGAAACACTAAAAACTCAGATGAGAAGGCTATTCAACAAAGCTAAAACAACTAAAACTGGGATATTTATAAGAAAGCACTCACAGCAAGGCTAAAAGAAACTCTTGGAGGAAGTTTTGCGAGGAGGTTACAGACAAAATCAAATAAGCACTACAAAATTTTCTACCTTACAAATCGTCTGGGTTCGATCATGTCCCAACAGTTCTGTTACAGAAGGATTAGGAATTTTTATGCCATTTTAGTGAGAATTTTTAGGGATTGTATTGCCTAAAGACTCATCGTCCAAACAGCGTAGATAGAGTGAGAGTCATATGTATACCCAAAGTAAACGGAAATATGGAACGTTTACCAAGCTCTTATAAATCTATCAGTCTCACGTCTGTAATGCAAGAAACTATTGAAAAACTGATAGATAACAACGTTAGAGGCACAACACAGTAATGGCCAATATGCATACCAAGCAGGAAAATCAACAGACCTGGCATTGGATAACCTAACCAGACTTTTGTCGAAGGCCATGCAAGACAAGGTGATATCTTTAGCCCTGTTCCCAGACATCGAGGGAGCGTTCAACAATGTCTCCATCTTAATCAATTCACTTAAGGCAAAAAAAAAATGTGACTCTTTATGCACATGGATTGTAGAAAGCCTAAGAAAACAGATTATAATATCTATCCTAGACGAAGCAATTATTCAAGTGAATGCAAACCAGAAACTGTCCCCAAGGAAGAGTTCCCCACCATTGTGGGTAGTCCTTATGAATGCATTCCTTAACAAGCTATTAGCAGATAACTTATTGTCTAAGATAGGCAAATGATCTCCTAGTAGTCCCGAGAGGGCGCTTTTTGGATACTATTGTAGAAAAATTTCAATCTGCCCTCAATATTACGAGCAAATGGTGCATAAAGGAAAGACTTAAAATTAACCCCGACAAATCTGGGCCGGTTTTGTTTACCAAAAACAGGGTGTTAGAAGAGATAAAACTCATTGTTTTTCCCAGAGGCTAAATATTTAAAACTAATCTTCAATCAAAAACTCACATAGATATTTAGATATGCTCACACAAAAAGCAAAAGTAGCACTGGGAAGGAGCAAAAGGCTACGTGAGAAGACCTGGGGACTAAACCCCAGGAGTTTATGGTTTTACACAAGAGTCGTAAGACTTATGATAACCTATGTGGCATGGTGGACGAAAACACTACAAGCTAAGGCAAAAGAGCTTCTTTGTGGCTTTCAAAGCCATGCTTGCCTTAGCGTCACAAAAGCTATGAAAGCGATACCAACTTTTGCCCTAGAAGAAGGGTTATTAAACCTGCCACCAATTTACATATTTATTCGAGGAGAAGTACGGGCAACTGCCCACAAATTTATTCAAAAAAGCTTTAATCATCCCCATGCGTGTAGGAGAGCGTCGAAAACTGAGGGAGAAGCTGGAAGCAAAGCACACAATGGAAATGCCCACCAACAACCTGGTTCCCAGTTACTTTAAATTTAGAAAAAACTTCAAAATTATAATATCAGATAGGTATGACTGGAACAAAGGATTTCCAGTCAGGAGCAAGAATCTATGATCCAAAAAGGACCATTAAGATTCCAATGGCGCTTGGAAAATTTCCTACAATTTTTTAGGAGGAAACCCTAGCTGTAGAACATTGTGCGAAGAAGATCAAAAGGCTTAACATTAGGAGTAAACGGATAGCCACCTTTTCGGACAGCCAAGCAACACTTAAAGCTCTATCCACACCTGTTGGAAAGTCAAAGGTTGTTTGGGACTGCATAGGTGCTCTGACAGAGACAATCAAAAACAATTGATCCTTTCGAGATGGCAGACTTATTTGCTAAGGAAGGATCAAAAACAAAACCCATCGGATTCGAACCCCACTGTGGCATTTAAATAGCTTCAAAAAACATCCATTAATAAAAAAGTGTAACAGTACCAGCCACTTGAGATAATCTAAAAGTTCATACAGGAACATCACAAAATTGTATAGGTGCCTTCTATGGCTAAATAGATCTAAAATGAAGGTCATATTGGCTTGCTGACGGAACACCGTCTTCTTAGGAGGGATTTAAATCTCTTAATAGTAACAGATAGCAGCCTGTGAGAATTTTTACAGAAAGAAGAAGAAACTGCAGACCACATTTGGTGTTCTGTGAAGGCCTTGCTAGGCTCAGATTTCCACGTCTAGGAAAAGAAAAGCCAAAGCGAGAGAACTATACCAAAGAGTCTCCCTCTAGACTCTGGAAGCTAATCAAAAACCTAAACTTAAAGAGGGAGCTTTAACAAATTAGAAAGGTGCACAATAGACCCTAAGGTTCGCAGTGCAGAAGGCCGTTGGGACCACCCTATTCTATATCTATCTATCTATCTATCACAACCAACAAATAATACAATAGAAGAAAATTGCAAAAGTTAAATTATGCCTATATTTAAGACAATCAATTGAGCTCTGCAAGAGCAATTTAAAGACAAGTCTGGAAAGAAGTATTTCATTAGCCTGGCAGCATTTCGCAAACTAGAAATAACACTGAGATCTAGTATGCCAAACCCAATAAAGTTAAGAACCTTCTACTAATGTGTTATCGGCCCTCATATATGGATGTCATACATCAAATATGCACTCTAAGATGAAATTAGGAGAATAAGGAACAATAGATGGATTCGTAGAGTAATAGAATGGCGACCTCGAAAGAAATAATAGATGCTTATAATTAGTTACAGAAAACAAACGATAAAGGCACATGGAAAATATTAGGGAAAACTTACATTTGATCTACTATGATGATAATAAACATTTTTGACTACACTGTTAAATTACAGATATTTTTAGTACGACTCTTGTAAACATAAAACCAGTTCAATATTTTGAAAACAGTTATCGCACAGGAGGCAATAAAATTAATTAATCAGCAATTAGCGTATTAAAACATCAAAATACGGAAAAAGAGCTTCCTCAAGGCACACTTCAGTATTTCTAAGAACAAAAAAGCTCTGCATCTTTGGTTTATAGCTTGGGGGCTGCTCTAGCGCGTGCACAGCGAGCGTCGACATTGGCCCAGTTTTAAAGTTTGTGTCTACAAAGTGTGATGCATTATTTACACACTAATTGGTGCAAACAAATCTCCTAATTAAATCTCCACAAGCAGTTTGTCAACACTGGAGTTCGTGAGTCTGTGCGGCGCCTGGAAGTTTGTGGCAGTTTGGAAGACGCACCACTCGATCATCCAACACTATGAAAATCCCAGCGGTTAGGTAACAAGAGGAAAAACACGTAACGTGATTTACGTGTGTTAGCAGGTAGCCGTGAATGCTGGCAGGAAACCGGAAATAGTCATGGCAAGTGCTGGAAATTCCTGACTTGCCGAATTATACCGCGAGTAATGAAGTGGGAATTTTAGTTTTTGCCTTATCATCCTCTCTAATTTGTATTATTCATGCGTTTACGATGATTTGCATAATTTTCAGTTATTTTTCCTTTACAAATTGAATTATTAAAAATAAGAGAAATTAAAAATTTAAATTTATTATTAAATATGTTTTTAAAAAATAATTGTTACATCTAGCAAATTGTTTCTTCACCGGAGTGACCTATAGTTTAAGATAATATGCAATATCTTTTTAGTTTGTATAGTAGCAGGCAAAAATTTATTAACACTCCTTTTGCGACTTTCGATACAAGGCCATTTTTCTCTTCACAAGGCAGGTTGTATTTGTTCATAATCATTTAAAATTGCGATTGGAATAAAAAAATGAGGTATGTCAAAAACATTAGTAAAACTATTGAAATAGTCGAAAAAGTTCTCGATTTTAACCAACTATGATAAATTAACTATGCCCTAATCAAAACATAACAAGTGATGAATAATGAAAATAAGCTCAGCACTTAGTCGTATGACCCTTTGCATCACTCACTGCTTGGTGCGTGCGAGGCATAAAGCTGATAAGGGTGTCGATGTCATTCTGCTAGAGATCCTCACAAGCCGCCTTCGACTGGTTGAACTTCTTTTTCGAATTTGAAGACTATAGACCCACCAAACTCTTCTCCAGATAATCCCAAGTTATCGGGACATTATTTGCTGGTATCTGAAAGCCATGTCGTTAGTTGGTGTGCCCACGGCAGCATTAAAGGTGGTTTTCCAGAATGTTTTCTGTCCAGTATACGGAGGTCTATCTCACAGAGAAGAAGCATCCTCATACAACCGCTGACTGTCCTCCATGTTTGATCGTTGGAAGGGTATACCTCAAATCGTACCCAGTGTTCTTGAAGTACCTCATATATCTCCCTCCATCCGTGCCAATCCTAAGGAATTTCGATTTGTCGTTCCAAATGACAGTAGGCGCCTCTTAATGGTGCAGATTGACGGGATGGGGTTCGCTCCCGCGGTATACAATATTTTTACCAGTAAGTCTGGTGATGATTTTGAGTTTTTCAAGGACGCTGCGCTTTTCGACTCCTCCATTCAACCGGCAGAGCTTTATGACTTGCGAAATAACCTTTCTGGAGACGTTGAACTACTTAGAGTGTATGGTCAGTGACAGTCCGTTACGTTTTAGTTTTAAGTTAAGATCCAATACTATGAAAAAATTTCAAAATGACGCACTATTACCATGGTGTATTTAGGCATCTGAGGCTTACCAGATCACGCTCATAAAAAGTGCTGTAAGACCACCACAAAAGTTCTGTGAAAATTTCATATCAGTTTGTTGAGACTGAAGCACATTACGAAAAAGATGGCTGGTGTCAATAGATTTTTAGCCGCTACTGTCTAAGAAATAGCCATTATAAAGAGTATACAGTCATTTAGTTAAAAATTGATTAAATAAAAGTAGTATTTAAAAGTGTCATTAAATGGCAGTATCATCTATCTGATCATAAAGCAGCTCAACAGAGCTCAAAAACTGTATAAATGAGTATAAAGGTTGAGCAAGGTTTTCATTTCTAGTAATTCAACAAGTTATACGTTATATTAAACAACATAGTTTATAGATCACTCTCTGTTGTGCTGAATTTTATTTATTAAAATTAGAACTTAAGAAAGCAGACGTAAAAAAGTAGACGGCCGTTTTCGACACTACTAGAAGTTACACTTCTGATGCGGTTCGAATAATTCGCGAGGTTGAAGGTCAAGATACGGCATCAGATCGTACGGCCTAGAATTCGTTTAAAAAATTTATTAGTAGTAATACCAGTTTTCAATGCGGCCTCCATCTGGACGGTCTTCTGTAGTAAACCGAACACCTATAAATATTTGTCAATTATCAGAGTCGTAATTTGCATGACCTAGACAATGTCAACAGATGATGCAACAAGTAACTCACACCTTAACTCAAGAACAAGTTGAACAATCTTCAGGATCTTTAAGTGGAGGTAAAGCTGCAGAGTCTGTTGTAAAACCTAACAATTTTACGTCCGATGGAATTACAAATTGTTTGAGTCGGTTTTTAAAAGTTGGGTCATTACTTCCGACCTTTATTGTCAACATTTTGACAAAGTGTATATTAGTTAATAACCACGATACCCTGGTATGCTAAATCGAAAATATGTGTAATTGAAAATGTATAACACCAGATCACATACGGCCTAAAGAACTCGATAGAAATTAGAGAAATTTGTTGGAAACCAACTGTACCCCCCACTTTCCCTATAATCCTAATTTAAAACCATCAGATTGCTAACTGTTCCGATCCACGGTTTAATTTTTTAGGCAGACATGACTTTACCAACTTTCATAAAAGAAGAAAAGTGTTGTCAGTGCTTTGATTTCAAATTACGAGAGTTTAGTTAAGCTGCACAACACAATAGCACATATTTTAATTTTTAATTTTATGTCTTTTTTAAATTATAAAATAAATAATTATTTAAGCAGTTAAAATTTGAAAAGTTTGGGCTCTGGAGATTAATGATGCAAAAATTTACCTCAAATAAAAACGTTAAAATTGTTAAACCTAAACACAAAAATGGAGTAGATATTAAATGTTACAAACCAATTGGAAAACTCAATGAGAAATATACTACTAGACTACTGTCCATTAAATGTATTTCATATTTATGTATCTATTGCTGTGAAGCCAGATGCAGCAGTTTTACGAATATCTAAAAGTAATTCTAAAATTATTTAAACTTCACGATATTAATATAATAATATAGGATCTTAATACAAAGGCAGGTTAAGAAATTTAGAAAATAATTATGGGCTTGTAGAAAGACACAAACCCATCGAAATACATGCACAAGTCTGCAAACAAGAAAAATTAGTTAATAAAAACATTTTTTATGCTACCAAAGTGTCTGTATACTTGGAAGTCACTTCAAGATTACAAGCTTAACATAGGTGCAACTAAGTAGATTTCTTGCTCGTAAATAATAAATTCCAAAACAGTTTACAAGAGTAGCTGCAAATCGGAGTGCAGATGCTATGGCCATAATCCAATTATTTCAAACCATCTATTACAATTCAAACTCCTCAAAAGAAGGAAAATACATATAACATAAAAACTGAAATAATCAGAAAAAAAGATAAACTAAAATTTAAATTAGAGAAACACTAGGGAGAACAAGACAGCAATTAAACTTGAGATGATATAAAAACGAACATCCAAAAGACAACCGAAAGCATGCGATAGATAAGAAGTAACCTCGGATGGTAGCTGAAATCCTTGAGCTAATAAAAGCATCTAAAGAAGCAAAAAACAAACATTGGCGATTAAAGAATCTTACATAACCTTTATGATAGTGGCAGTTTTTACAGAATAAGAAACAATAAAATCATCACATACCCCAATAAAACTTGAAAAGCTGTGTAGAAACAATTTTTAGCAACCAACATGAATTCAAATTTATATTTATTGTAAAAGCAAAAAAACTGTCTGGACCAAGGACATTAAAAACCAAAGTTTGCTAAAGCTATTCGTTCTGAGAAAACTGATAAGTCCTGATCGCAATAACATTTATTCTAAATTTGCTAATCTTATGAAGATAGAACAGCTTAAATACCTATGGCACGATTTACAATTCTGGAAAAATCCCAATGATTGATTAAAATCAACTTTCGTGACAATACATATGATACAAAACGGTCTAGCTTAATAGTTTAATGGGCCATACACTGAAAATATTTTTATAAATAATTCATTCCAGAATACATAATGGATTTGAGAGACAAACCCTATTCGACTTCATCAAAAGAAGCATTATACTCATGACGCTTTTGGTTCAGAAATGAATTGATTAAGAGTTGGTATGCTTCATTGACTAAGAGAGATTAATAATAACAAAAGAGACATAAGAATACTAGAACTTAGTCAAATGACTAATATCCGACTTACAAATGACTTTTTCGCTGAAATCTTTGAAATAGCTAAAATATTTATCCATATTATTTAAGTCAAGAAAATTTTTTAATTAGCACTTGACACAAGCAACGTAAAATCAAAGTACATGGATTCCCAATTAATAATATCCGCTACGCCGATGATCCGGGTATTCTGACTAATAGCTTAGAGTACCTTCATTATATGATAAATATTTTCAATGAAGTAAGCAAAAGATAAGAATTAAATATCAATTTATCCAAAATCGACACCCATCTTTGCTTTGATGAATAAATTATAAAAAGAGCATCTCCTTTTCGACATCTTGATTCAATACATAACCAGAAATGGGATAGTTAGAAGAGGTGAAAGTTTTAGAAGTTTTACTAATCGAGTTGCTTCTACGTTAACATGATACATTGTTATATGATGCATGAACGTAGTCTTTAATAGTAAAAACTTGGGATCATATTGTAGTCTTCGAAATGTCGACCTTAAAAAAAATCTGCGCATTCATTGAACAGCAAATGTACTGAATACCAAAGTTTTAAGAAGAGCCGAAGTAGAGAGGCAACTTATGGATAGAATAAAGCAAAAACGTTGCAGTTGCAACAACGATCCTCCTGCAGCGCTTTGGATGGGAAGTTTTTGATCACCCACCATACAGTCCTGACTTGGCTCCCTCAGATTTTCATCTCTTTACCCACAGGAAACGCTGGCTAGGACAAACGTTCGCCACAGACAACGAGCTGCAGACCAGCGTACAGAATTGGCTGAATACACAGGCGGCTGGTTTCTATGATGAAGGTATTGGAAAATTGGTACCACGCTACGACAAATGTATGAATCGGAACGGTGATTACGTCGAAAAGTAGCTTAATAAAAATATCATTTGTTTAAAACTCGAAAAGAAGCACTGGAAGTGCAAAAATTTGATGACGGTGAGTGATTAGATACCGTTATTTTACGATTGAGGATAAGTGGAATTAAAGATTATCTATCACTTGAGAAAAATGAGTTTCTAAGTCAGAAGATTATGAAGAAAAATAATTTTCTGGAATTATTATGGTGATTTAATAATTTGGGTTTATATATCATGTATCTGCTTATAATATAGTTCTAGTTTATCGATTACTTAATAAAAATGGTAGCAACTGATTTGATAGTTTTTCTAGAAAACTAAACTACAAATGTTTGTCAATGTTAATTCGTAAACCTAAAAGGATACTACCATTGCGTTTTTGGGCTCAGTATTACTTAGTAGATAATTTTTTGACTTGGTTTTTCTCATGATTGGCTTCTTTTATAAATTAATTAGCCCTTGCTGATTTTTTCATATCATCTCAATCTTTTCCCATACTCTTTATAATGAGTGAGATGAAAAAGGTTATTAGTTTAACTTTTGCATTCCCTACTTTTAAAAGTCAAAGAACTAATAGTAACTTTAAAAGCGATAAAAAAAAACATTTTTTTATTTTGAACAAAAAGATTTATACTTCCAATAGAAATTATGGTCTGACATATCCTATCAAAACTCCTTTTTAAACCACAATCGTTATTTAAAAAATAATTTACAATAAATTTCCCTTTTCTTTAAAAGTATTAATAATAGATTATGCATGACAAGAAATCTTTACTACATCGATGTTCCTGAACGATACTATTTTAATATGACTCTCTTTGTTCTTGTAATGCGCTGATTTAAAATACCCATCTATTCATCATATACAGAGCTGGCTCCTCCCATAAGTGAATTTCTTCTTCGGATAAGAGTTTTGCACTCGCATATAATTTGTGAGTCTAGTTAACCGCTTTGTTAGAGAGTGCGTATGTGAGCATAAGCCAAAAATCAGTCCAGTCATTAACTTAACTTGTTATCTCTTTAACCGTAGCACATTTGTTTACTATTATTTTGTTTTTCCGCCAAGTTCTATTTGTTTAATGGGATTTGCTTCTCTAATTGTTTAACCAACTGTAGTTTTGGTTACGCCAAACACGGATTCAGGTTTGGTAAAAGTTATTTTTATTTTCTTTTTTGCAAATGCATTGGTTCTTCCATTTCATTACATGTATTTTGTGCCTTAGCACCTACACGAGAGTAAGTTTATTGCGATTTGCAATTATTATAAAGATTTGCAAAACTCCCAGGCCAGTTTCGAATTGATCTGATAATTAGCTAGGACTATTATTACAGTCTGACTATTAATTAGAACAAAAAATTTTTACCTTGAAAATTCCTCCTTAAATTTTAACGCAAACATACAATTATAGAGCAAATTTCTGCTGGGAATACCATCGCAATGTTTCTCCAAAGATACGTATACATTAAAATGAGAAGGTTTTCCTCATATTGCAGCGCCTTCGACCCTTTTGGGATTTGTTTGTCTACTACATTAGTTAACGGATTTCTGACGATTACTATCATCCTGATGTAACTAGTTTGCTAATTTTTATCTAATAAACTGCCATAGTTATCATTGCTTTTTTCTATCCGGTCCGTAACCCTGTTGATATAAGGTAAAAAAGCCTTGTCTACCGTGGCCGACTTCAGTTGTGTTTTTTGTGTGCAATTATTAGGTTTAGTTGTTATATTTATCTACGCCCTTGAGTAGCCATTCCCTTGTAAGGCTTATTTCAAATGTTTTAATTCCTTATTCAAAAACAGTGGCTGACATATGTCACGAGGTAAAGTCGTGCTCGGTCTACCAATGTTTTCACAACCGTTATTTTTAGACTGGGGTGGTGATTTGACTGTTTATGAAAGTATCTGTCCGTATGCGTGGGTTTTCTATATACGGTGTGTTGTAAAGGTCCATTCTCCGATCTCAACTCCTGTATGTCTAAGAAAGAAATCTTATCGTTAGATCCCAGTTCCATAGTAAACTGTATACATAAGTGTATAGAATTCAAGTGTATAAGAAATTGTGGTAGGATCTCCTTTCCGTGTCTCCATATCACAAAAGTGTCATCGACATATCTAAGCCATATCGCGGATTTTAATGGTGCTGTATTGATGGCGATCTCTTCAAATTTCTCCATGTAGTAATTGGCGATTATAGGGCTAAGTGGACTACAAATTGCCAAACAAAGTAACTAAATGTAAGGCACTGCTCAAATAGCTGTAAGATATTGTTAGGAAAAATTTTCTTCGGGTGATCCAGAGCATCTTAAATCGGGACTTTGGTAAACAGAAATGTTACATTAAAACTCACCATTAGATCTTCCTCTTGTAGATGGATGTCTTAAAGATAGTTAACAAAATGTGCGGAGTTCTTGATGTAACTGCTGGTATGTCCAATGTATGGTTATAACAGACTGGATAAGTATTTGGACAACTTGTAAATAGGGCCACCGATCGCACTGAGAATGGATCGCAGCGGTACATCGTCCTTGTGTATTTTGGGGAGCCCGTATATTCTTGAAGGGCAGCGCCTCTGATGTTATTAGTCTCTTTTTGGTGGTGTCATCCAGAGGAACTCTTTATCAGTTTGCTCGTGTCGCGTAGTATCCGCAATGTGGGATCACGATTGAGCACGGCGTAAGTGTTCGTATAGAGGAGTTCGGTCATCTTCTTTGTATAGTCCTCCTGTACTAGAACAACTGTGCTAGTAAGACAATGATGGTGTCATCATTCTTGAGTGTACGTAAAGCATTTAATAGATGCGTAAAGTCTCGACTCGTACTTCCTCTGTTTCGTCTGTTGGGAGGTTCCGTATGGCTGTTTCTACGTCTGCTATAATGCCCTCAACCGGAATGGACTTAGGTGCTACGGCAAACTTTTCACCTTTGCTGAGAGCACTGATGGCTTCCTGACTAATTGTAAGCTTATGTTTGGAAAGGTTTATTACAGTTTGCTTATAATCTAGCTACGTAGGAGCGCTTTTCTTCTGTAAACGGTGAAACTTAGAAGATTGTCTAATTTTGTTACTTCGCAGAATAGAAAGTGATGCGGTCTGAAGTATACTAGTCATCTTTGTGGATTCTGCTGACCACTTACATGAACTTGTATCAATTCTAGTGAACGCAGAGCGAGGGTTTCTCTAGTAGCGTGCACTTGTTTGCTGTCTAAAGCAGCTCCCATTTTTCGATAAATTTGTTGGACTAGAGAAGTGCGCAGGTGGTGTAAATACTTCGGAACTACCTTTTGATCTCGACAACGCAGTAAGAAAGCAAGGCTGGATAGTAGCTGGAATTTCTTCTTGTGTAAGTTCTCGAGTTCACTTACAGACTTGTAAAGGTGTACCAAATAGATGCGAAGGCTTGGTTGGTTCTTGAGTTATAAGACCGTGGTTGAAGTTCGGAAACTCTTGACGTTTCGTCCACAACTGCGGCGGACATCTTAAGAATAAAATATTTTAAAAATTAAGTGACTGTCTCGGCGTTTTCGCCTCCTAATACCATCCCTACCATACTCGCATGAGTATAAAAGCGAAAATGCACGTGACAGTTGAAAATATCCTCCGCAGTTGTGGATAAAACGCAAAGAGTTTCCAAACTTCGAGAACCAACCACACGATGCACCATAACACCGACTGTGAAAGTCTTCGCATCTATTATTTATTATACGTGATAATTTTATTCAAAAGTATACATTTAAGGTTTTTTTTTGCTTATTTCAATGCATTTTCCATTAGCTTTATTGTTGCAATGAATTTCAATTTTAATTTCAAGTTTCTACTCACAACCTTCTATAGGGTGATCCAAATTGAATTATACGATTTAAATTGCGCATCGTTTGCATTTTCAAACGTTGGAAGTTTGAATTTGTACTATTGATATCTAAAGACATTGATCGATGAAGCTCATTTTTCTTTAAATAACTTTGTGAATCGTCAAAATTACTTCATTTAGGGTAATAAAAATCCACGTGCTATTTACAAAAAACCAATGCATCCATAAAAATCCACTGCTTAGTGTACATTGTGTACATGAAGCTGGAGTGTCTGCACCTCTGTTAAATTTTTTTCAGTAAAACCAATGATTTGAGTTCGAATAACATGTGGTTTCAACAAAATGGAGTCACATATTAGACAACACAAAACATTTTATACAAACACAATATTAAAGTGAAAAACATACAAGGCATTACTTCATAAAGAACATCGTGTGATAAAAGTCGTTAACAATGTTTAATAAAACATTTTTTGCAAATTAAAATTATATAATTTTATAGATCGTTGGTATAGTGTATAACTGAAAACTTTAACCATATGCTGACTATTTCAGTTTCAGTTTAGCACTTAAGAAAGTGGTATCTCTATAACGATTCTATTAAATATTTATTTCAAACATCCGTTAGTAAGGTAAAAATAAACAAAAGCAGTTTTTTGATCCCTTACTTCCACCATTATAACTTTTTTCTTGGCAAAACAAAATCGTTTAAAAATGTTTTCGCGACGCGTGCATACACGTGTATACACACACACACACACCTTGAGAATTTATAGCATTATGAATTTATGTTGTTTAATAATAATACTCAAATGTTTTGGCAATGGTCGCAGAAATAAAAATAGAAAAAGAATAAGCAAATAAAAACATTGAAAGAAAAACTAAACAAACACATCCAAAACATGCAACCGACAATCTCGAAACAAAAACAAATAAACAGCGACAAGCAATTTAAAGATAAACCCCACGTCGAAGCGTGCCTTTATAATTTTATGTTTACTAAATTTATAGTATGTGTATGTAAAAGAATGTTTTGGATTTAAATATTTTCAAACAACCTTACAATTTGGAAGTAAAGGTAAAAAAGAGCATTAAATACATTTTTTGTCGACCAAAACCGAAACGGTGTGCTGAAGTGCACTGTTACCGCCACTTTTACAATTTAATTATGTTTAGGCTGTTGGCAGGATTTATTAACGTGCAAAACAAGGTCTATGACTGCGTTTATTTTAGAAAAGCGTCACTTTTATGCTTCTCCCAACGTAAACCTCGTTGGCAATGACCGGAATTCGAACTCACAGGTGTGGGTGTTGTGCACTATAAAAGCATAAGAACGGTATTACAAATGTATTATTAGAAATAATAAAAACGCTAAAAAACAAAATTAAAAAGAGCAGCTATTTAAAGTGCCTCTTTAATATTTATAGATGAAAAGAAATGTTTTGGCCTCTAAATAATATTATTG
Source organism: Sinelater perroti (assembly GCA_036346155.1). Classification (NCBI taxonomy): domain Eukaryota; kingdom Metazoa; phylum Arthropoda; class Insecta; order Coleoptera; family Elateridae; genus Sinelater; species Sinelater perroti. The sequence continues at coordinate 26,473,672 of JARFIY010000248.1, read as the reverse complement.
TCGCTCATCACTGCAGTCAAGCAAATTATTGGAGTAGTTTACCCAATTAAAATCAAATACTAGCGCGATATTCCGAAAAAATAAAGAAGTCTACCAATAAATATTTTCGGTTTCAGATCAAGGTATCAGAACTTTTATTAGACCTACTTTTTACAAGTAATTGTCATTAATGAGGAGTGGGGCCATCCCTTGCAACAATGACAGCCCTAACTTTATGGAAGAGACATTCATTTAAATGTTGGAAAGTTTCTAAAAAATTGGCAAGTCATTCATCCAGAAAAATGCAGCCAAAGTATTTCTCAATGTGTGTTATTGGGATGAATCAGTAGGGTTTAAATCAGGTCTTTGACTCGATCAATCCATTGGTCTATTGTCCGCAAACCATTTTTTAAGACCCTACCTTATGACAAGAGCACCGCCATGCTGATGTCGGCAACCATTATCGATTTGTTTTTATATCGTAGATGGGACAAAACTGATCGGTGTTCCAGTCTTGGTGCGTTTAGATTTTTGTTCAATTTTATAAAATGAGAAACGGCCTATTATTGCAATTCAGTTCTTTCTAATTTTAATGGTGGCGTTATATGTTTTGACAGCTTTCTTTAAGTATTCCCTTTGCGTCCACTATTAGACATGGTCTCCCCATTTCCTACCTACTTTAGGCTCCCTGAATCTAGTTACCGGCCATTCATCCGTCCATCGTATGGGCGGTCCTCCTCTGCTCCTTCTGTTGGCTTTCGGCCTCCACTCAAGTAGCCTCATCGTCGATCTCGCGTCCATCATCCGGGCCACATGTCCGGCCCAGTTCCATTTTAGCTTTGCTATCTGTGTGATTATATCAGTCATACCTGTTTCTAATATGATCTCTTAAGGACATGCCAAGCATCGATCTTTCCATTTTTCATTGTTCTAAGCTCTTTAGCCATTGAGTTCGTTAAAGTTAAAGTTTTCGTGCCATACGTCGTAACCGGCAGCACACACTAATTGAAAACTTGTTTTTTTAAAGATATCGGTAGATCACCTTTGATGATCTCTGAAGTCTTCCATAAGCATCCCAAACGAGGGTAAATTTTCTCTTCAATTTTTATGACTTGTTGTCTCTGGAGGTTTTTGTGCTCAATGTATATATACATATTTATCTGTTAGTTCTACTTTATCATTGCCAATTTTTAATTTCTCACTAGGAACTAATTTGGTCATAAATTTTGTCTTAGAGCTGTTTATTTTTAAACCTACTTCATTGCATATCTTTTGAAGTTCTTTTAACATTAACAAAATGTCAACAAACTGTGTCATCCGCAACTTGAAGGTTTATCGGATACCGCCGTCTATTTTAGGCCTTTTCCTTCCAAATTGAGCTTTTTAAAAGCATATTTCAGTACTGCCGTATAAAACTTGGGAACATCGTGTCCCTTGTCTAACTTCCCTTCCAGTTGGTGTGTGTTTGGTGTTCTCGTTTAGTTTTACCGTCATTTCAGAATTTTTATAGATGTTGTATACTAACCTTGTGTACCAATACTTGACAAAGCATTCTTGCAGCGCTCTCATAATTGCCTCAATCTCAACTGTGTAGAATGCCTTTTGAAAGACTAGAATTAGTAGCCTGTTGTATTCAACGGATTTTTCAATTATTGTTTTAACGCTTTGTAAATTGTCGTCGGCCTCAAATTTGGCACGAAAACTGGCCTTCCCCAGAGTTTGGTAAAAGTCTATTTTTTTCTCAAGTCTCTTAGTTATAGTTCTTGTAAATTGTTTGTACAGATGACTTAAAAAACTTATAAGTATCTAGTTCTCCAGTTCAGCTATATCACACTTCTTATGAAGCAGTATCACAATAGCATTGTTTTATTTATCTGGTATTGTACTATTATACAGGTATATATTGTACAAATCTCTTATTTTTTTAAGTAGACGCGGTCCGCCTATCTTTATTGCGTCAGTGATCACCTTATCTTCTTCAGGTGTTTTATTGTTCTTTGCTTTCTTTAATGCTAGATCTATTTCTTCGGATATAATGTCTGTTAGTGATTTTAATTTTTAATTTATTAACTTTCGAAAGCCTATAAGGCGTAGGCGAATGTTAATGCGACACGATCCTGTCCGACTGTCTGTCTGTGTGTGTGTGTCTGTTGACACTATATCTCCGGAACTGCTTGATTGATTCTTTATATTTAGTCAGTATTAAATTTTAGATCTGTATCTCTTATTATCTCTAAAAACGGGGGAGGAGGTCGCAAAGTCACATGCATGACTTCCTTCGCTTTCGAAAGTTGCCTTTCCGGATTTCACATCCGTCTTGTTATATCCTTTCTTGATGTTAAAGTGTCTGCCTCTAAATTTGGAATCGAATCTAGTTTTTTTTACTTTTATACAGCAATTGATAGAAATCTTCTACTACTTTCAATCTTTTTTCTCTCTTTGTGGTTACAACTCCTTTTTTATTCTTAACTTTAATTATTTCTCTCCTTCCATTTTCCAGTTTCCTATGTATCATTTTTATGTTTTTGTTATCTTCTATGGTTTGTTTGATTTTTTTGTGTTGTATTTTCTAATATGTTTCGCATAGCTTTTGAAATTCGTTTGTTCATTTTTTTAGCTCTTCAATTTTTGTCGTTTTCAGACTTCTCGTCTTTTCTCTGCTGCATTAAGTTCTTAGTCTCTGAACTGATTTTATCTTCTTTCTGTTTTGGGGCAGTATTTGTTTTGACTTTCTAGTATTGTATTTATTATTTTTTTGTTTAAGCTATTAGTTTTCTTCTACGTCGATGTTCTCCAGCACTTTATTAATGTCTCTCTAAAAAATTTTAGCACATAGTCATATTGATCTCTTTATTTATTATTTTATATCGTTCTTAGTTGATATTAAGTGATATTTTTGCTCTCACCATCCTGTGGTCGCTTTCAGTACCCAACCTATTTAGTACCGACACGTTTTTAACTATGTGTTTCTTGTATTATATTATAAAGTTAATTTCGTTATTAGTGCGGCCGTCTGGACTTGCTCAGATCCATTTTCTATTTGGTTTTTTATAGAAGACGCTGTTTATTTAAAACATGTTATTCTGAAGTAAGAAGTCTAACATTGTCTCTCCGCAATCATTTCTGCCTTTCAGGCCGTAGCTTCTCAGTGAGGTTTTCGTAGCATCCCTATTTTGGCATTAAAATGTCCACACAAAACAGTGTAATGTTTGTTTTCTTTTCTGCGATAGCCGCTGGTACTTCGTCATTCGTGGGGTCTTTGGTCGGTGCGTAAACCTGTATAATTTTAATTCAGTATCTTTTACATAGTCTTAAAATGACATATATCACCCTAATTGAAATTTTCTTCACACATACAATTATTCCACTGTGGTGTTTGTGTATTATAATTCCGATTACTCCTATGGAACTATCATCTTCACCCCCAAAATAGAAGCTATTATCAGTTTTTAATTTCATTAGTTGTTCTCCTCGTCTTCTCATCTCACTGAGGCCAGTTACGTTCCATTCACGTTTTGTAGTTTGTTTTAAAATTCCGTTAGGTGTTCTTCTGCTAGTATTGATCTTGTATTGTAGGTTATGATATGCTATTTGACAATATTAAAAGAGTGGTTTGGAGTTGTTAGTGAATCATTGCCTTCCCCAGATTTCTTAAGGCAGCCTCTTTGGAGCGGTGGGATTTGCGTTTACCCATATAGGAACCAGATCTTTTTGTATTAAAACTCGCCATATTCAGGACGAGGAGGGGACATAATCTTTCACGCTTACCAAGCAGGTTGGAAGATGGAGTAAGATATAGGAGGAAGTGGCGTAGGATCGATTAGAGTTAAAAAGAATATGGTTCCTCTCAGTGATAGGAGGTAAGAAAAAAAAGCCTCACGTGGGCAGGGTCGCTTCCCTAAAGTAGACCTGTTTGTTGGAAATATAGAGAATACCCACCCGCTACCCTTTTTCTTAAGACTATCACATGATAAATCGTGGTATGTTGCTTCAAATTATGCGTTTTCAGTCTTCAGCAGCAGATATTTTTGGTTTGCAGGCGGCTGGTCATTTATGAATTGACAGTTAGTAGCATTAAAAAACTTTTAAACGGCGTTTTTAGAAGTTCTTCAACATGAGACGATTATACGTAGCCTAATCGGTTGTGGCTATAGTCACACGTTTTCATTTTATGATCACGTCACTAACTTGAATCAATTAAAAATCATTAAATTATCCATTTACGTGCCAAATGATATCTATACTCTCAGTCTTAAAAACTACAGAATATATAATCTTGACGAGAATAATTTTATTTTTTCGAAATATTCTCCTTCAGCAGAAATACGATTTGCACTTTCAAGAACTGCGCCAAATGATTTTTTGTATGTCACTAATTGAAGTGAATTCTCATCATTGACCAAATCAGGCAAATACAGGGAATGCTAAAGCAAACAAAACTGATTTTTGATTAAGAAGCTTCGAGAAAGTGCACTACAGTGAATCAATCGTTATTTATCTAGTTCTCAATATACAGGGCGAACATAACAAAAATGCAGCTTAACAAACATCAAGGTCATACTCAGTATTAACCGTTATTATACCGTATTATAAAGATTTGAAATTAATTGTTTGTTGATAATCCTCTTACAATCGTAAAAGCAATGGGCTTTATTTTGATTCTTGACTTTTAAAAAATTTTGTATTTCCTTCATCTGATAGCTGTTATTCGGCACTTTGACGCTTGGTTTCTGGATTATATTAAAAACACTACGTGCCGTCACTAATTACAATCGTTTCTAAAAAAATGTGTTTTTGGGCTTCTCTAATAATATCTTTGCAATGCAGTACAATAGTTGGTCAACCGTCAACGGATACGATGAATGAATTTCAACGACGATTTCTTCAAAATTTTTACGAAATTACGCGCTTTTTCGACGTTTTCTTCAGTCATAGTTTTAGTTAATCGACCTGAACGTTTATCATCATATATATCATCTCCGCCTTCTATGTGTATGATAAACAATTATCTCTATAGACGATTTGAAGCAGCATTTGGGGAATTTTTATTATTTATTCATTTTTCGACGCATACAAACTATTCTCATTTAATGCGTCGTATCTTGGCTGCTGGTGGGACAAAATGTCATGGAATTTTTTACAGACTATTGTGAAAGATAGACGCTTCATAAATCAGTTTCCTATCAAAAGATTACACTACTAATTTTATTACAATATAGTCATTTCGGTTATTTTTATGAAGGAGGGTGTAAATCACGTTTAAAGTCACTAAACTCGTTTAACTTACACATTCTGCTTGTCGCTAATTAACTTATAGTTCTGTGTGCCTGTTACATATGTTGGTTAAATCACTAAACATCAGTTTAGAAGTTATGGTAAAGTGTCTAGATTATTTTGCTCAGGTAGTGTAATTGGACCACATACTAGCGTCGTGTGACAAGAATGTAAATACCAATAAATCTCTTCAGTCTTCAGCTACCCCTTTTACAGTCTAACCATCACATTACAGAATATACTAACAGATATTTTAGTACCTCTATAACATGTTATTTTTTATTTCATTTTCACTAATTTATAATCAACTGTAGGGTATTTAGAAGAGTCTTAAAAATGTTGGTTGTAGTGATACGTTGAAGTCCTCAGACAAATGATGTCCCTGGCTCTTACTGTAATGACAGGGATTGTATTCTTATCAATTTCAGATCACTGGAACATTATTTATTCAGTCTTCGTGTTGACAATAGGGCTAAGAGTTGTAAATCAACATTGTTTTAGTAGCCTGTTAGCTTTGCAAAGTATTACATTTATTACGAAATATTTAGACCATCATGTAAGATTCGAGTGCTGCATTTATAGGAGTTCGAAGAATTTTGGTTTGTACTCATTGTATATTTTTATCTTGGTTTTTTTTTAAACACCTACAAAACTGGATTCGATATGTCCAGATACACTTAAAAATTGTTTTATATAGCAGTACCTTAAAATATTTAATTTAGTCCCGAGAAGTCAATACATGTGTTTAATTTTGTCTTTTTTGGTTTCACATAAGGATACCATATAAACTCTCTATGTAGATAGAGCCTAAGATATTTAGTTTCCATTCTAATCGGCAGTAGGTGCTCTTAAATGTTTTAGGGGACGTGGTTTTTCTTGTCGTAAAGACGATTTGCCCAGATTTTATTTTATTTATCTGTAAATAATTTGCTGTAAATCTGTCCATCCACTTAAACTGCTTAAGTGTGCCTTTAAATGCTCTACAACTTCTATTGGGTCATTGTGTATAGAGAGTATTGCAGCATCGTCAGCGGTCGGTAAAATATGGTTTTATCAGTAAATAACAGGTGCTGAATAAAAGTTTTGCTTTAATTCATATGGTAAACCGGCGTGCTCTGCCTTACCAAAAATTTATTTAACGTTCAGAAAAGCCACACTGTAAAGCTTTTTCTCCTCGAGAGTTTTGGCTTGTGCTATGGAATGGTGTTTCCTAAATCCTAATTGGTGGTTTGATATTAGAATAGCCTAGTCCAAATCTTCTTGCAATGTTTGTAGAAGAATCCTTTAAACAATTTTCCTAATAGAAGCAACAAGGTTATCAGTCGACAGGAGTTAAGTAAATCTAATTATATTGACCGATATTTTTAAGAGATGCTTTAGTATTAGTGCTGTAATTATATTATATAATGACGCTTTATGATTTTTAGAACGTTTGTGCTTGTACTTACCTTTTTAGGAGTAAACTGCCTAATCAGAGATGATAATTGGTTTTCCAAGAAGTTAAATATTTTATCAGTACTTTGATTTGAGGTTGTTTCAAAGGGCGAGAAAACATTTAACAGGTATTTAGACAATTCATCAACTCTTCTTTATTCCACTTGCTATCTGCTTTTCATATTGGTAATGTATTGATTTTCAGGCATTTTAACTTTTTGTAGGCTTCCAAATAGAATGAGCTTTTTTATTTAGTTTTCAAAATATAAATTCTAATATTTTTTTAGTGTTTAGTGAATCTTTTATTCGGTCTCTTATATATGTGTTTATCTTTAAAATCGTGTAACCTGCATTTTCTTAGGAATTAACTTTTAAATTAGGAGTAGTACGTTATTATTGTAGAGAATCACACAGATTTTTGTATTATTTTTTAAGGTATTCAAATACGTTGTCTAGATCCCGCACTTCTTTGAAATGCTGTCTCAAGCTAATATTTTCTTGAATATAGCATTAGAGTTACCCTCCCGTAGTCTGTTAATTAAATGAGAAAGATGGAATTTAGTAGTTTGAGTGCTACTTCTGTAGCTAGGCTAATTATAGCAGGAGAGTGGTGATAATTGTCTTAAATTAGAAAGTAGCTAGTAGAAATGCCCAAACTTATGAAAAAGTCAAGTAGGTCAAAAATCTTATGAGGATCAGTGGGCGTATCAGGTGGGTGTATCAAGTGAAAAATGATTATAATTGTTATCGTTTATTTCTCAGAATAGGTGGTACTCTTTTGTGAAGATTAGGAAGAAAGTTTCATATAGCTAAGTTAATATTCTGTGTCGAGAAGGGAAATCAATATGTTTTGGACACTAAATACTAATCGTTGTTCAAGTCCTCAAGCACAATATCTAAGAATATGTAGCCATTTATAACTGCCTTAAGTAGTGTATCTACAAAATATACCAATACCTTCATACAAAAATTACCTCAATTTGGCAACAGTGGTTTGCATTTTATTTGCAAACTCTGTTTTAAAGAACGGACTGCATTTTGCCATTCAATAAAAAATTTATCTAACGATTACATTAAAGTCTTACGAGCTAAAGACAATTTTGTCTAAAGCTTTCATTTTGACCATAAAAGAACATTATTAATATTCCTGAGTAACATTTTTAAACGTACCTTAGGATAGTCTAACTAATGATTTTACTTATCCTTTTTAAAAATGATACATTAAAAATGACATATTTATAACTCAGTTTCCACCCCATCGCAACTGCACCTTGACATCATTGATAGTGACTATTTGTCGATTTGTAGTACATACTATAGCAGTGAAATTAAAAACCTTCTACACAACAAACATTTTTTAGTGAACAATTTTTAATGCGAATTGTTCTAGTGGGTGGTTTGCTTTTATTGACATTTTATATTTCACTTTTGCTCAAGACATCTTTTTACTAACTTTCCTCTTTTTACAAAATTACTATGACATCCACGCATTGATTCACCTATATAATTTTGGTGGGCAAAACCAATTTATAATTTATCCTTAACATAAAGTCATAAGTAAATTATATGACATTATTGTTATATGGCACGAGTAGGGTGCCATACACTGACGAGCCTCCAGGATTCACTCAATAAAGTTTTCCAGCTATTGTCTACTCAATCTTCTAATGATAGGCTGACATAAGTAGAGTATGATTTAAGAGTGCCATACACTGACGAGCTACTCTGTGATTCACTCAAAAAGTTGTTCCAGTCGTTATTGAAAATCTACTGAATCTTCTGACATACCAAGTTGCATCGGTTAGAACAAACTTAGTGTTCGATGGTTTACTGCTTTCCCACATCTCAATCTCATGGACCATACGAATGTTAGAATAATTTTGTATACCCAATTAGCCAATACATAATTATTTTTTTTAAATTGAGCTGCTGTCTTTTGGCTTTTTTAGGTGTATAAATAAGTTCTCAGCTTTTTTCTGCAAAATTAAAGTTTTATTTAAAAACAAACAAAAAAAGCTTAAGTATCAAAGTATTCTCCGTTGGTATCGATGACCTTTTGCCATCTTTCGGGTAGCTTGCGAATTCCCTGGTGATAGAAGATCACCGGCTTCGAGATGATAAAGTTATCGATGTATTTTCGAACTTCTTCTTCTCTTTTGAAGTGCGTATCAGCCAAGTGATGCTGTAACGACCGGAATAAATGATAATCGGAAGGGGCCAAGTCTGGGCTATACGCCGCATGTGGGAGAAGTTCCCAGCCTAACGCGTCTGCAGCTCATCCGTGTCAAATGTTTGAGGGCGTCCAGCGCGTGGTTGATCTCCGCGAAATCTTTGGTACCACTTTTTGCACGTTGCATGACTTACAGCATTCTCACCATATGCAGCACAAATCATTTCGGTGGCTTCTGCAGCGTTTTTCTTAAAATGAAACGCGAAGTGGATAGAAAATCGAATATGCTCTTTTGTGATTGCCATCGTGAGCACAGCTGATCATTGAGGTTATGTGCATCAAATGCTAAATCGCATGATGTTTCGAAAGACCAAATGTTATTGTTTTAAAACCGCAAGAGGGCGAACTAATACGTTACATGTAAACGGTGATTTGCGTCCTGTGAAATCTAAAGCTGAGAACTTATTTATACACCTATATATGGGGTTTCTAAATTACTCTTTGATTTTTGACCTCATTTTTACAAAACTTGGTGGACACATCAACACAAGCGTGGGTACGATAGATTAAACAAAAAAGAATTGCAACTCATCTATCATAGACCAATTCGTCCTTACAGACAACTATTTAAAACGAACGAGACTATTAAAATTAAGGAAATTAATTGGTGCACATATTTGACTTTGACTTTTTAAAGGGAAGTTGGCTGGTTTCTTTTTAAAGACTACGTCTTAAAGCACATGGTATAAGGTTATAGCACTTAACAAACGTAGCTATAAGAATGTCGAATAATACTAAAAATTACCCTTTATTATTTGAAAGAAATTTCAATTAAAGAACTAATCTTTCTGTTAAATATCCAGACAATAAAGTAACTAAATTAGAAAAGTACTCTTCCTTTTTGAGACTTTCCCAAATCTTGTTTTGGATACTTTGCTGGTTACCAAAATTTCTACTTGAATTCTGACTAATCCTAGAAGTAATTGAAAAAGTGTGTGTTGCTAAACTAGGTAAATGTAATCCTATTATAGAAAATTAAATTAAAAAAGTTGTGGAGACTCAAAAATGTAGAGGAAAATGGTAAAATAGAGTACTGAGAAAATTATTTTAGCCTCCCCCAATTTCGAATATCTCAGACAACAACAAAAGAATAAATTTGCAACAGCTATCTAGTCTTTATCGTTAAGAACAAACGGTGCGGCTAAGTAACGATCACAACCCGAAATATTAAATTATTATTAATAAGAATTCGAATTTCCTACAAAACACGACAAGTAAACGAAAATGAATAAACTAATACTTCCTTGCGAAGCTCTTAGCAACAATAATTGGCTAGTATCTAATCAAAAGAAAGTAAAGTAGTGGAAAGATTGATTACTGTTATTCTATTTGTTTATTGAAAGCATATTCACCAAACATTAACTTAAAATATAAACACGTATAACAAAGAAAATTAATAAAACTCAGGTCATTAGCTCGTAAGGTCGAAATCAAATTAGTTAGTAATATAATCAATACTAGAGCTTTTAGTTGACATTTTTGTTTTTTTACCATTTGTTATATTTGTATTTCGTATAGCATGCTTATACTCATTAATGAAAAAGTGGAGTCATTTTAGACCCATACAATTACTTAATATGAAACCGCAAAATAGCATAAACTTTTCATTGTTGTTGTTGATGAAGAGTTGGTTCATCGTTTTAGTCCTCGAACTAAACTTCAGAGTAATTGCGACATTAAAGATTTCCCCCGGCAAATTGAGGGTCTAACCCTCGCTTAATAATCATGCTATGGGTAGTTTCTTTGAAACGTTTAAAGAACTATTGATTGATGAATAATCATCCAGTATTAAGCAATTATTATTATTTTTTTTATAAAAATAATGTTCTACTTTATGAAAATTTCATTTGTTCGTAGGAATTCTTAGATTTGGAACGCAAGACGTTCACCGTATTTACTTGACCTAACTGTTGATTATGTTACTTATAGTCAAGGCTGAAGAAAAGTATTTATAAAAATAATTAAAAATTGCTATTATTGCGACATTATTTAGAATAATTTAGAATGAAATACTGTTATGGTATAACGATGCAACTTAGAACAAGAAATGGGCTACTTTTCGAATGATCGGACCGCTTAGTTCAGTTTTTCGATGTAGCTTTGTAATTTAATTTTAATCTTTGTAATTTTGCAGCGGTGAAAGTGCAAAAACAGATCACAAGATAAGATTAATAAGTAACGACGGACGTGCTGGCGGTAGCATCAATTCAACATCAAGTTCCCTAATGAGAATAATGCGTCCATTGTTCTTCCTGCAAAGCTATTCGTTATTCTCTAACCTAGTCATTCCCGTAATGATAATGCTGCCTTCCCCATGTCGAATAATAATCGAAACCAATTGTTAATCTATAATTTATACGTATGCAGTGAAAGTAACACGAATGGCCACCGTGGAATAGCTGAATGAGTTTGAGCCGACGGCTGCGCTGAGTGGCTCATGTCTCACTATTCCATCACCTCGCCGCGACTTTCGTTAGACAAGTGACCAAATAAGAGCATCCCGGCAGTCTGGATTGGCAGGGTGATCAAGAGGCGAGATATGCGCGTTATTGGAGTGACGCATCGCGGCCGTCAGGCTCGCGGACCTATATTTGACCTCGGCGTAGCCTTAGGATGCGCCGCGACGCCTGACGTCAGCCGATAAAGTCGTCCGTCACCGCGGTATTTCTGTCCGAGAGGTGAACACTCGCGACCGACGTAAGAGCCTTCGATCACCTCCGCGATGCCGTTGTGCGACTGGTCACGCGGCGCGCGTTAATCCGGGAACGCGACCAAGCCTTCCTTATTTGGGTAATTTGGCGTCACGCCTCGCTTTCGGGGATTAATTGCGAATCTCTTCCTGCTACCATTCAGCGCGAGGGAAAATTACTGTTATTCGCGATTAACGTTTAGCAGCTCCGCACTCCATCGCTCGGCAGCTTGATGCGCAGCTCCAGTCGGTCGTTTCGTTTCCTTAAACGGGCACCACGTCATTTCTTAAGAGCTGGTAACGACTTAATTGTTCCAGGCTGTTGTTTCCTCCTTCGTTTAAAAAGCACGCATATCATAGCTGCTGCCTCTTTTGTTCACACCTTAGTTTTTTCAATTTTCTGTTCGCACCTTCCCTTTTTGGTGTTTTCTGTCTCGTAAAATCATGTTAACTTTAATCTATCTAAACTAATGTTTTGCTCTTTGATTTAAGTCAAATGCTACTCTCTCCTCCTAAGTATGACCTCAATACCTCAATCGTGCAGCTTCTGAGACACTAGTGCACAATCTTAGTAAGGATCAGGAGTCTTTGTATTGGATCATTTAAAGTGTCTTGAATTTGCCTTAAAGAAAGAGATTACATTTGTATATATCAACTGTGTTCATAGTTTTTTTTTCCTGTTTGTCGAAGAATAACAGAGTTATTACAGGCCTTCAGTTAACAGATCATCATTTTTGATACAGGAAAATTACTAGTAGACTTGTAATTTTCTTAAAGCATAATTCTGAAAGACTTTTCGCAGTATAAGCTGCAGCAAAAAATTTTTTTGATGCATACTCGTTGTCCTCGTTGGTCAGACACTAAAGACTAACAACTCTATACTACTTCATAGCTAACAACGTTGAGCAGCACTTTAACCTTTGAATATATGCTAATATGACACTTATCTTACCATGAAACATTGTAGGACAATGCTCAAATAGTACAAAATGTTTCAGCAGCGAAATCGCATGCTCTTTCACCATTGCAAGAAAACGATGTGTAATTCCGATGTTTTCTTATATGATTATCACTACACTTCATTTTTTATCAATCAAAATACAATTAGTAGAACTCCGCCATTGCCGGTCCCAAGCCCGGATGAAAAAGTGAGGAGGGGGAGGAGTATCAACCTCGTTAAAAAACCTGGGTTCAGCTGGCTCCGGCTGATAGCACCCAGTAAGGGCCTCTTCCTAGAGTTACAGGATGAAAACCGGTCAACGGACTCATAATATACGAGTGCGGAAGAACCATCAGCGGGAAGATTGGTCTCGTGAATCCCGTAGAAGATAGCCAATCTAAGGGAAGAAAACCCTGAGAATAAATTACCTGGTCCTCCAGGTTGGGGGTTGGGGCAATGGGCCAGCACCCCATTACTTGTAAAAATCTTAAAACAAAGTAGAATGAAAAATTCGTTTAAAACAAACAATCTCCGGGTGGGAATCCACACTTCCGATTACGGAAGGAGCCCCGTAGGATACGGAGGGGGCAATTCTACGTTTGTGAAGAGTAATGCCAAAAAGTTCAATATTAAGAAATCAGATGGAAGCCGAATACAACGAAAGAATTGGACAATGAATATAGGAACTTGGAATATACAAGGACTAGCAACAAAAACACAAGAAGTATTTGCCGAGATAGAAGAAATGGGAATGGACGTAATTTCTCTGACAGAAACAAAAAGGAAAGGAACGGGAATAAAGGAAATAGGACAATACTTACACATGTGGAGTGGAGTCCCAAAAAACGAAAGAGGAAAAAAGGGAGTTTCTATGGCTATTAAGAAGAAATATGGAAAACAAATAAAAAGTTGGGAAGCAGTAGACGAGAGGATTATCAAAGTTAACCTCGAGAGTTTTAGATATAGAATGACAATTTTAGGAATATATTCACCTAATGAAGACGATAGCCCCACGAGCAAAGACCAATTCTATAGTAAGTTAGACGATATAATAAATGAATGTGGTACGCGACGAGAAGTTCTGTTACTGGGCGATTTCAACGCGTGGGTAGGATGCAAGACGAACGATAAAGTCGTAGGACAATTTGGTGATGCCAGAAGAAACAGTAATGGAGAAAGGCTTATAGGTCTATGTGAAAGTAACAACCTAAAAATCCAAAATGGTTTTTATAAACACAAGAAAATTCATACATATACTTTTGAGGAACATGCACGACAACGAAGAACAATCATTGACTATGTTATAACTCGACAGTATTCTACCGGTAGAATCCAGGATGTTAGAGCTTACAGAGGCCCGACATGCGGAACGAATCACTATTTGGTGAAAGCCAAAATAGTGTTTTCACCCAAAGGGCAAAACAAGGTAGTAATACCAAAACAGACAGAGAAAATACAACAAGTCAGATACAACATACAAAGTCTACAACAAAGTAGCATACAATACATATATCAAAATAGATTGGATCAAAAACTTAACGAACATCTACAAGGATCAAACACAGAGATGTATGAACATTTAAGAGCAGGCCTACAGCAAGCCGCAAAAGAAGCCTTAGGAGAAGAGGTTAGAGAAAAACCAAGAAATTATTGGATAAACGAAGACCTAATGGAGGAAATACGCTACAAAAAGAACTATATACAAAGTGGCTAAATACTAAAGAAGATGAAGATAGAGATGCCTATAAGATCCAACAAACTAGAGTAAGACAATTGATAAAACTACAAAACAACAAACGTGGGAAAAAAGTGTAGCGAGATAGAAAGGTACATAGGAGGAAGAAGGACGACAGAGGTATGGAAATTCATAAGGAATGTAAAAGCTCCACATCGAGAAAAACAATAATACAAATTATTCCTGCCGAAGAATGGAAACAATACTACTTAGAGCTACTCACCGAGAAAAGACCAATATTCCAAGAAACTACGATGACAGAAGGAAGAACGATAGATATTAACTACATAGAAATACAAGAAGAACAAGTAATTAAAGCAATTAAAGAAATGAGAAATGGAAAGGCTCCCGGTCCAGGAAGAATCCCCGTTGAGTTGATAAAAAATGGAACACCGAAATTGTATAGGATGATAACAAAACTTATGAATAAATGCATAAATGAGGGAAATATACCAAATGAATGGAAAACAGGATATATATCTCCAATACACAAGAAAGGGAAAAGAGACATCTGCGACAACTACCGAGGAATAGCAGTTACAAGTACTTTTAGCAAAATATATGGACGAATTATTCGAGATTTAATTGAACAACAATATCAAGCCGAAGAAGCGGAAGAACAAAGCGGATTTAGGGCAGGCAGATCATGTTTGGATAACCTGTTCTGTCTAACACAAATTGTGCAGAAAAAACTAGCAACCGGCAGAGAACTGCATTTAGTATTTCTCGACATATCAAAAGCTTATGATAACGTACCCTGAAAAACTGTGGGACGTAATGGAGCAGCAACATCAACAGTACATTAGTCAGGGCTGTGAAGAACCTATATGACAATCAAACAGCGAGAGTAAAGGTAGGAGCGGAACTGACAACAGAATTTAAAGTTACGAAAGGTCTAAGGCAGGGTTGCTGTATCTCACCGACGTTATTCAAGATATATATAGAAAAAGCACTCGAACAATGGAAAAGGAAAAGTATGGGAATGGGGATACCACTGGACGAGGACACTACATTATATACGTTGCAATTTGCCGACGACCAAATTATTATGTCACAAGAAATAGAAGACATTGAATACATGACAAGGAAAGCTATAGAGGAATATGATAAATGGGGGCTTAAAATTAATGTAAATAAATCAGCATATCTTAGTATAGGATATGAACAAGACGCTTTAACCTTAGAAACAGGCGAAACTATACCGTCATGTGAAGAATACAAATATTTGGGAGCAACAGTAGGAAAACAAGGATTATATAACACAGAGGTAAAAGAGAGAATAAAACAAGGCCGGAAAGTTATAGATGCGCTAAATGGTATACTTTGGGATGCAAATATAAGCAAAAAGAATAAAAACAAATATACTCCGCTATGGTACAAAGTGTGGCACTATATGGAGCCGAAATCTGGCAACTCTCGGAACAACATAAAAATCAACTGAAAGTAATGGAAATGGACTATTGGAGAAGATCAGCGAGAATATCCCGAAGAGATAGTCAGAAATACAAGAATACGTGAAATAATGGATACAAAAAGGGACATCTTGGAAGAAATTGAAAAAAGACAACTTTTGTGGTACGGACATGTCGAAAGAATGGGTAACAACAGGCTCCCGAAAAAAGCAATGCAGTGGCAACCAAGAGAAAGAAGAAAGAGGGGACGGCCAAGAAGAGGTTGGAATGAGGAAGTAGGACGCGTGAAGCAAAAGTGGGATATCCAGCAAGGCGCTTAGATGAACAGAAAAAAATGGAAAAAAATATTGAACTCCGGAAGACCCAGATAGAGGTTAAAATACGGAAAGAAGAAAAAATACAATTAGTTGTCCTTTCTTTGATGATTTTCATGCTTTTCATTTTTCTACATAGCATAGAAGAGCTGAAGTTTGGTATCTGAAAAACCAGCCAAAACTTTTGTGACAATTGAGCACGTCAAAATGCTGTAGGATCTCAAAAATATGTAATGCAAAAACAAGGTTTGATGGTAATGACCATGGCAACAATATCCTCTAAAAAAATAAACAATTAGACAATAGAATAAAAAGGTAAACCTTGAAAGGAATGTGGCATAGATAAATTTTCAAAATTCTAAGAGTCACTAACAGTTACGGTTGGTCAAATTTGCTCAAAATCAATGAGGTTCTTTCTTAGGTTCTAAAAAATAGGTATACAAATTTTGAGCTTAATCGGAAAAGACGTATTGAAGATATCGATTAGACAGATATTCAAACTCACAGACCGACAAAATGCTGGTACCCCACCAACATCCTGCATTTCTATAATGTACCATAGTACCTATGGCACATAATAATAATCACAACCTTAAAGTCTACTTGGCATGTATTTGGTATACATCGAATAGGGGCTTCATCCTTTTTAAAGAGTTGTATTTTGCAAATATTTTAGGGATTTCTTAATTTGTTATATTTATCCTGTCAAAGACACTAGGAAAGCTTTCTAATAAACGTTAATATTTACAACATTTCAAAATACACCGCATTTTATACACTTCTGAGGTTGAGTGATAGAATCCTTAGAAGCCATCAAAGGTTCTCATTGTTGGAAAATCCAAGTTTTGTTACCTATTGCAATGCTGCTGTCATAGCGAAAAGTTCAATTTTATAAATTACTCAGCATCTCGGCGCACCGCCAAACATGTTTTACCATTAGCTCCTTGGTTAAGCTTTGAGGTACCCAAAGGAAACAAACTTCTCACACTTAAAGGTAGTCGTGCAGAATAGTATGAATTGTCGACTCAAAAATTTCTAAACACTTTTCTGTTAGGTATGGGACCTGTTTGTTAAATTCGAACATCTTTCTCTCAATAGCAATGTTCTCTTCCGTGATGAACAAGGATGAGCGACCCAAACTCGGACTATTTTTGACCAATGTAACAATACAAGCTCTCTTCACTGGCACTGCTAGAGTAGCCTTGAACCTGTTTTCACTAAACACAGAAAATGACTAGTAACTACTCTACTGATCTAAAATTATAAATGTAATGTATTTCACACACATATACGTCTGTCTACATGTGTCTGTCTTTTTCTATTCCTTTATATGTGTACGTATGCGTGCGCAAGTGTCTTTGCGTTCGCATCTTTTTCTCACTCTCTCTCTTCTTTGATAGTAAGTTATTTGCTTACTATTAATGAGTTTTTTTTTAAGTTTGAGTAATAGACAGACTTTCTTAACTACTAGTAAAAAGATAATGGTAGATCCTGTATAGTGTTTCTTTTGATAATGTCATATGAGCAAAAACAAATTTTGCCTTATATCATGTATTTTTACTAATTTGTAATGTTCATTTATAGAAAGTTGCTTACTCATCTAATTTTCGAAATAATCTTGCCTTTCTACGCATTTACACCATTTCACTTCGAAAGTGGGTGATTTTATGTTGCTAATTTGGACCAGAATTTTTTGGCATTTTCGCCAGAAGAGAATCGTGTATCAGCCAAATACTGTTGCAAAAATCTGGAAGCCATAAGTCCAACACATATACCGGGTTGGCAATCATTTTTAAAGTTGCTTTATCGATGTGCGGTTGTGCGTTATATATAAAGTCTCTTTACATCCAGAGCATTACTAACATGCATCAGTTAGGAGTTGGTAGTAACGTGCGGCGGTTACAGTTTCACCAGGTAGAAACAACTCGAAACGTGAAACAGCACGTTAATCCCACGATATACAAAGCAATATCTTCCTAGTGTGGATGTTCGGTCTTGCGGTATTGGTAGATTGTTCACCTAAATAATCAACAAATTTTGGTTCCTCACTGATAAATATTTTTGTCTCATGCCACAATCTGGCCTAAGAAGTCTTCCTTTATGAACCTAGAGAACAACGACATGGGATTATAATATCTACTCTTTTTCTCAATTGCAGATTTGTGGGAAACCCAACATGCAGTCGCTGAGAAATGGAGTAACGTGTCACTCCAAGCTTCTTTATGAGCTCCGGCTGTGCGGTAGTAATCCCTCTTCTAAGAGTTGTTCTAGTTGTTAAAACAAGCACATATCTTTTGTAAAACTACTTTGATCCCGCTGTCGACAATTAAAGTAGTTGTTGACATCAGACAATCTCGTACTACATTTTTGAGGTCACAGAAATGAACGGGCCTACATTCTAGGTACCAAGGTTCTGACCAAGGCAACTTTTTTAACAATATAGTTTATGATACAATATAACACTATTATTTACGATACGAACCAAGCCTATAAAAAGAAGGATATTTAAAAATAAAAGTCGTATTTAATCCATTATATATACCTAATTAAAACAGTTATTTGCTCATTATACAAGTAAAACATTTATTGTCATACAGTTCTTCAAGAAATGTGCTCTAATCATGTTGATTCAACATAAGATAATTATTTCATCATTTAGTTTAGCAATATTATCATACATGTTTTACAATTTTCATTTGTGAACCACTAATTGCGGTACAAAATGAGAATATTTTATTTATTACATTAAATTATTTAAGATTAATTTTAAGAAATGTTTACCTGATAATACATATCAGGCAAAGTATAACCGTTAACATATTAATGTTTATAAATGTCCATATTTTGAACTTTATGATAACTGAAACAATCAAATGGTGTGTCCTTCAGTTTGGTTTAGAACTTATTAACTTTTATGGTACGTCATGCAAAAATCTCTGTATAAAAATTTTATTGTAAAGACATCAAGGACAAGACAAAAATGAAATAGTGATAAGATGGTAAAGAACATCCAACGCATCGATAACTTTATTAAGACGTTTTGATAAAGCCGCTATCAATACCTTTGCAAACCTATTAACATGTTTATCAGCGATAAGGATTCAAAGAAGGTTGATTCAAAAACAAAACAAACGAGTCACTTATAGGTGATAAACAAAATTTCTCAGATGGTCTATCTGATTTTTGATTGAATATATTTAACCTCAACTAGATTAATGCGTTACATATATATTTCAAAATAATTCTTTGAAGATGGACCTATTTTTACAAATTAGCAAAATTAAGTTATGTCAAAATTGTTTTCTTCTATTCAAAAATAAAGATATTGCTTGCCATTATGGCAATTTATTATCTGAGGGCGTCATAAAGAACTATCCAAATTGAATGTTTTATTTAAACTTTACACCTTTCCTTGTTTTACAATTTGTAGCTCTGATATTTTGACAAATGTCATTTATAATTCTTCTGATTACCAACTATAAATGCTGTACAAAACAATAGCGAGTTATTATTGTTAGAACGCATTGCAAATTCGGCGGAGACGATGAAAACTTCTTGGAATTTTTGGTCGAAATGGCGTATGAATCAGATTGATTACAAATTCTGATGAAACTGAATCCGTAATGAATGCAAGACCTCGTAAGCATCAGCGTAAGGTAAAGTTCCGTGAGAATATTTCCATAGTTAGTCGACGTCTTCAGCGATGAGACCCATTTTTTACTTGATTGGTTCTTAAGCAAACAGCATTTGAGGTTCACAAAATGCTCGCGTAACTTATGAACCCCAACAAATCTTTGTTTGATGGAGATTTTGTGGAGGTGGTATAATATGCTCGTATTTCTTTAAAAATGGTGTTAGAAATGCTGTAACTAAATTAGTTATCATTATCGTTACAAAATAATCCAATTCTTCTTGCACCAAGTGGGCAACATGGACTTGAACTACATATGGTTCTTGCAGGATGACGCCACCTGTCATACAGCTCGAGCAACGGTTGATTTACTGCACCAATCCTGATAGAGTAATTTCACGAAATGTCGATATCAACTAGCCACCAACATCTTGTGATTTAACACCGCTTAATTTCTTTTTGTGGGGACGCCTCAGATGGAAGATCTACACCACCAATCTAAAAACAAAATCCGACGTGCTTTTTTGTATTCGAAGACGAACTGACCATTGTCCGACATAATTTTTGATATTTAATGGAAGATTGTGTACATTACTGTTTAATCATATAATTAATTCTTAAGCTGCTTTATTTAAAATTTAAATTTGGCATTTAAGTTGGGCCACCCTTTATATGCTGCTATATTTAAAAACAGATTAGTACAATCAAGTGAATACAAAAGTTTGAATTATATTTTTTACTCATAAATTTTTAAAAACTTATGAAAATTAAATGACAGTCTTATAATTTCGGGTAACCTCCTTTATCTTTTGACCACCAGTCCGCAATAATTAGGTCTAAATGGGGAAATTTATTTAATAAAGAAATCAGCTATAAAAAATGCATTAAGAACGAGTAGAACAGATTATAGGAAATATCCGATCCATAAGGTCAGACATCCCTTTCGGGATTAAGATTGCTCCTCCATGGAAGCCTTAGCGACTCAGCAGGGGTATGGTAAGCCAGTACACATTTTCACAATTTTCTATCTCTTTTCGTCCTATTTGTAATCTTGCTACATGTTTCTCTATTCTTCATCTCTGCTCTCCAGCTCTGGCTTCCAATAATATGCAGGTCGCTTTCTACTTGGTCTTGCCACATTTTTCTTGGTCAGCTGTTTGGCTTGATTCGGGTTTCTATTTATATATATTTTTTATTCTTGTTTCGGGATCTCTCCTGTAGACGTGCCCAAACTATCTAATTCGTTGTGATTTTATAAAGTTTACCATGTCTTCTTGTAGTATGTTTCTTATTTAGAAATTCATCAGCCGTCTGCATTCTTCTTCTTTTGTTTCCTTGAAGCCTAGTGTTTTTTAATGATTTTAAGTTTTGAAAGATCTTAAGTTCTGCTCTCCTTTCTTTGTTAGGTTCATTGTTTTACTAGCGTAAGTTACCACCGGTCAGACTGTTAATATATAACATATATATTATTGTTATGTAATAATACACCTTCATCTTCAATGTTTTACTCAATGTTTTTCTGCTTGTATGCGTTCTTGGATTTCTTCACTTCTGTCGCTATTTTCGTTAATTCTTATTCCTGGATGTTTGAATTTTTTTAATCTTTCAAGCACCTGGCTTCCCACTGTGATATTTCTTGCATTTATTTTTTGTCTGCTGCTTACCATGTATTTGATTTTATTTCCGTTTATTGTTAAGTCTTTTTTTGCACTTCTTCCAGGTTCACTATTGTGTTAATCAAGCTCTCGTTACTTCTTGCTACGATCAGTATGTCGTCGGCGTATGCAATTAATTGTATCAGTTTGTTCACGATAGTTTCTTCTAATGATATATTAAAGAGTGTTGTAGACAGGCCATTCCCCTCTCTGATTCCTATTTCTATGCTGAACGCGTTTGTTGTACCTTTGTGTATTGCCACATTTGCCTCTGATCCTATCATTATCATTTTTGTCAAGTAATAAGCTTTTGTGGTATATTTAAGTTAAGCATTTCTTCTAAGAGTTTGTCGGTTAAGGCTATCAAATGCTTGTTCAAAGTCTATTAATATCATATGTAGGACTATATTGTGTTTATGACATTTTTTAATTATCTGTGTCAAGATGTGGATGGCGTCAATGGTAGATCTCCCTCTTCTGAACCTTTGTTGGTAATCTGTTTTTAAATATTGGTCAAGTCTGTTACGAATAATTGAGGTTAAAATTTTGTGGGTAGTATTTGGTAGTTTTGACACAATGTGAGGTCTTCTTTCTTTAGTATTAGAGTTAGTATTCCTCTTTTCCAGTCTAATAGTATAGTCTCGTTTTCCCATATTTTTACTATTAAGCCATATATTCTTTCTAGAATGGCTTCCCCTGCTTGTTTAATTAACTCGTAATTTATTTTATTTGGGCTGGCGGTCTTCCTTGCTTTTAGTTTGTTTTCCACCGTTTTAAATTCTTCGCAAGTTGGTACTTTATCTTCTCTTTCATCGTGTGTTTTTTCTACCTTATTGCTTTCTATATTTACTTCTTTGACTCTGTATAGTTTGGTGAAATATTCTTCCCATTTTTCATTGCCAATATTTTTAATTCTAGTTATTTTCTTGTAGGTCAGTTTTTTGAAGTAGTTAAATAGTTTGGCGTTGTTTCTGCTATTTACTTCCAATTCGTCTATAAACTGTTGTAGCCAATCTCACTTTTTATTTTTGCATACTTTTGTAGCTTCTGTTCTTTTTCTTTGCATTCATTTAAGTCTTGTTCATTTTCGGTGTTTATCTATTTTAGTCGGTGCTGTTTTCTCATTTTTAGTTTCAATGTTATTTTTTTGATATAAGTATGTGGTTTATTTGATTTTCTGTTACTCTACCCGATACCATAGAAGTTATATTATGTTCTGGTCTATCCTTTGTACTTGGTGCTGATTATATACATATTCATGGCTACTGCCAGGCCACATAATTTTGCTCCGTTGTTATTAGTCACGTTATAAATTGTGTTTTTGCCTGCTACATTGCATATGTAATTTTCGTTTTCGATCATTGTATTAAAGTCTCCTGTTATTATTAGTATATCATTCTTTGGTAGATGTCTGCATACCTCTTCTAGTTCTTTGTAAAATTCAATTTTATTCTCTTCGTCTGCGTTCTCAGTTGGTGCATATGTATTTACTATAATTATGTTAGCGTGTTTATTTTTCAAGGTTATGTAGGTTATTTTTCCATTTATCACTTCAAATTTTAGTACTTTTTTTCCGAGTCTTTTACTGACCATGAATCCAGTTCTATTACTATCCTGTTTATGTTCTCCTCCATGTAGTATCATGTATTTTCCCTTGTCAATTTTGACTTCCCCTTGCCATCTTATCTCTTGTAGAACTGGTATTTTCAATTTATATTTATTCATCTCCTTTGCAATTTCTTCCATTTTTCCTGTTTTTAGTTCCAACTACCAATCCTTATTATTGCCTTTTCTGTCTTTTTTCTCTTTTTTTGTATTCCTATTCAATTTCCATTTCGTAGCATAATCTTCATCATTGTTCACCGTCCTTTCCCAATTCTTTACTAGTTTTTTGGTCTGTCTTCGTTTGTGTTCGTTATTCTCTAGTGAACGGCTGCTCACGATGCGTTTCCTCTCATTTTGTTGTTTTGTGCCTTCTATTTTAAAATAATCCACTCCGTATTGAACTCTGTCCAAAACAATTTGTTTTATCAAAGGATCACTTTGTGGCTATCCTGTTTGCCTTTTTTCAATTGAGGTATTATTTGTCATTAATCCAGATGTCTGTGCATTTTAAATTCTTTGCTTGTCCATATATCTCCATTTTATTATTTCATGTACATAATTTTACGAGAATTGGTCTATTCTTGCCCGTCTTAAAAGTACCAAGTTTCCTTTCTAAAACATCAGTTTCTACGTTTGTTTTTGTTTGTCTTGTATATTTTTTGTCACCCTCGCTTGTTCTTCTTTTTCGTCTGTTAGTCCTTGAATGACTATATTATTCTTCTTTATTTCCCTTTTTATCAATTTCTTTCTTTCGTCCTGCTCCTTAACTAACTATTTTAGGGTTTGGTTTTCTTGTTTAGCTGTTGCTAGTATTTCACACTACGCGCGGTGGCTTTCTCTGGTCGGCCGTTCAGAGGTCGGCCGTTGGTGTTCATTTTAATATTGTTTTTCACGCCTTAATTATAGGCCTACCTTGTTTTTGTTGGTAGATTGTGTTTACTCACCCCTCTATAACTTGCCTCTTTTACACTTTTATGTGCTACGTACTATGATTTTCGTAAGTTATATGTCGCACCTTGCACTCGCTTAACCTCTTACCTACAAAACATATAATATATAAAAATTTAGTAAAGCTTATAAAGCTAGACCTGAAATCTCCTTTCTTGCTACTCTTATTTCTTAATAGACAACGCCAAGAATTATAAATATAAATACACCAGTTCAATATAAACCAACTTAAAAGCTACTTTATAGTATAATATGTTTAATACTTTCAGCCAATTCTCACTTTAATCACTAGTTTTGTGTCTTTAATCAAACACGATGAACCCGCAGATCCACATCCAACTGTTTTAAAAAATCGAGTCTTTTGGTAACAGTTTAAAGCAACTGCAACACTGTCCCTTAATTCAGTAGTCGTCCTTATTTACGCATGCGCATTACAGTCCACTATCATCGGCTACCAAGTTTATATCAGAACTAAGCAACTTGATTTCAATTTATTAATGATGGCTTAATATCTCAAAAACAGAGCCTTATTTCATGCTCCTATATTTTTAAAAAATTAGCATTGTTTAACATTTTTTAACTTTTTGTTTCTAAAATGATTTTAAATTTTTTAACTTCTACCTTTGATATCCATTCTGTTTTGTTTAATTTTCGGAAAATTTGAATTGAAACAATACTTGTACAGCTTTCATGCAGAATGTTTAAAATTTAGATACAAAATTGGCTTGATGTCAAAACACCTTAATGATTCGAAGTACAAAGAATGAAAAGAAAATTGTGTTGGCGGTGAGCAAGTACGTTTGTAGCTTGAAAATTATTAATTGGGTTTTCCTTACTAGTATCACAAATAACTCAAACTGATATTATCAAATGAATGTGTAAATAGATACGAATCAGTTACATTACTACCCCTTGCGATTAATAAAGCGAAAAGTGTTTGGGAGCTTAAAAGTTTCTCTTTGATATTTGTGGTTAGTAAAGTTTATTTGAAACTAATAATTGTGTGAGATAATTGGAAGGGCTAGAGCTATGTAAATCTTGCTAAAGTTAGATTGGCATAAAATGCTTGCGAAGAAAGCGCCGGGCTTTCCATTCCTGTCAGTTCAAATTTAGATTTTCCGTTTCGTATTTATTTTTTTGTGTCGCCTTGCATTTTAGCAAGCCCACATAAATGTTTATGAATTAATCAAATTAAAATAAAAATGCAAAGTTCGATTAATTCAAGGACCGTCTCTGTTAAGTAAAAGTACGACAAGTATGTATGTACTACATACAATGCGAAACAGCTTTCTCCTTGCAAAAATAGATCAAACATTATTAAAGCGTGTATAATTCCATACCTGCATTATTCTACTCCAATTTCTGGTGCAGCTTTCACAGAGGATTGGAAGTCGGTCCGTCCGAGGTTACGCTTAGCTGTAATTTTGCGCTGCACTACATTTGAATAAGTTTAAGTGGGTAAACGCCTATTGAAGTAGCGGTAAATTTAAAAATTAATGGGGCAAAAAATTAAAAATTATAGTTAATATTAACATTTATCCATAAAAAAGCTGATGTTGCGCACATACGAGGATTGATAATTAAGTTTGTAGAATGTTTTTAGCTTGTTGTAATAATCTGACAACATTAAAAATGAGTGTTTTGTAGAATAGTACCCTTGAATTATATTAGTTCAAATACCATATTAATCCAGATCCATTTCCTTACAGTAGCGGCCAAAAATTTATGACATTTGTGTTTTTAAGCGCTAGTTTTGAACGGATCATCCGTTTGATTTTTTTGTTGGCTTTTGGTAGGCATTAGATTTCCAATAATGTGATATATTGGACACTTTTGCAGAATTGTTCCAAAAATTCAGTTTTCGGCATTTTTAAATTTTTATTTTTTACGGCTATTACCACTGGAGCTTTGCGAACTGTTAAGCCAGTTTTGTGCAAATTTTGGGCTTTTTATCCTCAGCGGTTCGTCCGGTACTTTGGTAAAGTTAACGCATTTCCTTTAGAGTTTGGCACTTCTTGTTTTAGTCAGTACGACACAACCTTCACTTTAACTGATCAGCCACTTAGTTGCGTTTACTCCACAGCGTCAGCATGTTCTTTGACAAGATACTGCACATTTGTAGACTTATGTCGTACTTCTCAATTTTTTATTTTGACAAAATCAAAAACTGAGCGAAATGACGCCAAAAATAAGTTACAATTTTGACCAACGCCATATCCTGTTCTTTTGGTAACTCAAGAAGTTGGTGACTGACTCTGTAAAAAGTTTCAAAATTTAGCGTGAACTATACCTACGTATCTATTCTTTTAGATAACTGAGAAAAACACGAATAGATTTTTGGCCGAGCTCAAACTCTTAAAGTGAGAGCATCGAAGCACATCAAATACAAAGGTCAGATACCAATTTCTTGGGTTAACAACAGGGTAGGATATGTCTTTGGCTAAAGCTCCTATTGATTTTGTTTATTTCCAAAGTCCAAAAATGGAGAAGATTACGAGGATTTTCGCGAAAGATGACTTTGAGAATTGCTTTCTGCAATGGAAGAAAAAAAAATTCTTACCAGATAATGAATGAATGTGTTTGTAATTATAATAATTATTTTCTACATATTTAATTGTCTGCTAAGAAACAAACAAATGAATAAAAGCCAAAAGTTACAGAATTAACCTCAAATGAATTAAAAAATCCAAACAATATGCAAGAATAAAGTAAACTGTGAAGCTTTTACATACAGACAAAAGGATTATAAAAACAAAAAATAAGGAGTGGCCCAAATTGAAAACAAGATTTACATTTAAAATAAAACTTTTTTAAATTGATTTTTTGATTTGACTTTTGTTGAAAATACGGTTTTTGATTAATATTAAAATTATGTCTGCCCTAAGCTTGGGATGCAAATTTTGGTTATTTTCATAAATTTTGCCAATAACAGGTCGAAATTCGTTATTGAGAACGTCAACTGTTTGTGGATTGCAGACTTAGGCCTTCGAATTTAGGTAACCGCACTTATAGAGGTAAACTCGAATATCTTGCTGATCAGTTAATGTCGGAAATTTCGTGAAATTACGCAACTAGGAAAGTATTGATGTCGTAAATCAAATGCCCAGATAGTGATAAAAGACTAGGTCAGAAAAGTATGGGCCTATCACGCAATCTGCCCAAACAGTGACTTGTTAGCGGTGCGTTTGCTCTTCATGTTATAATTGCGCCTCGTCGCTAAAGATAATTTCCCTGCTAAACTAAGAATCCACTTTATGATTCTGCAAAAATAAATCAAGCTTAAGCTCATGCGTCTCTTGAATTTTGAACCTATAAAGGTGCAGGTCTTTGGCGATTATTCGTTATAGGAAGTTTCTCAAAATGTCCATTTGTTATGCGCGATACCAAGTTAATTTTTTTGGGTTTGCAGCGATACTTTTACTGTGGCAGTCACGGGATTATCTATTCAGTTTCATCAAAATACATAACCAATCTTTGAATAGTTGACTCATTTGGTACACTATTTTGACCAACAAGTCCAGGGAGTATTCGAACTGTTTCCTCAAAACTTTCACCTAGTTTTCAATGCCTACTAACAATGGAAACTTGCTGTGCTTTTATATAGCATTCTATATTTACTAATCGGAAGAATCATAGCTGACATCTATGAAAGCATAAAAGCTGCCGACCACAAAACAAGGAAAAAGTTGCAAAGTTTAAATCCGGCGCTCAATTCGCGCTTTTCCTTTTACATTAGGCTTTCAAAAAGATAAATTAACTTATTCATGAAAAAGCACGTTTCTCAGATACAAAACACATTATATAAAGTGTTGTTATCCCTACCGATAAACTTTAGGGGAGAATAAGAAAAGATATATGAAAGTCCCCATTAGATCCAATTACAACTTGAATAACATGAGCCGTAGTGCAAGCACGAATATGTTGTTTCATTAATTTACGTACCCGTTCAAATCTTCTGGATTATATTTAAATAGGACTTCAAGCTGTAATAACACAATATTTAACCTTTAGCTAGTCGCGTTGGGTCCGTTGGACCCAAAACAACTAAGATGAAGTGGAAACTTTCGACGAAAGTGACGACGAGTTGGGTGTGCAAGAATTGTGTGTTGATCAAGAAGATCATAATTCTGATACCCAGCAGAGTGAAGAAGAATCAGAAGATAAATCAGTGGCGCTAGCTTCAGAATACTATTTAGGTTAGGACAAGAAAACAAAATGGTCTAAAAGTACCTCAAGCCAAGAATGAGACAAAGAACTCACAATATTGTTTTACATTTAACTGGGCCAAAAGGAGAAGCTCGAAGTGCTAAAAGTATGACTGTTGTTAATTACTTTCTGATAAGAATATAATAGATTTAATTCTAAAATAATACAAACCAATATATTTAAGATATAGGCGCACGTTTCCAGAGAGAGCGTGACGCAAAAGAATTGAAGAATTACAACCACTTTTTGATTTACTAATTATGTCCGGTATCCTTAGATCTTCATATTTGAAGTTTCTTGATCTCCGCAGACAGACGGAATTGGAATAAAAAAAATTCTAATTTAATTCTCTTTATTCTTCGTTGTCTGCGATTCAATTATGCACCGTCTAAAGAACATAGATTGCAGCTTGATAAATTGGCATCTATTCGGGGATTTTGTGATCTGCTTGGTGATTTTTTCAAAAAACATTACACCGTGTCGGAATGTGTAACTATAGATAAACAGATTCCAGCATTTAGAAGCAGATTACCTGGTTTAGTCTTCATGACAAGCAAACGAATAAATATGGGATTAAACTGCATGCTATGGTTGACGCAAAAACGTCTGATCTACAAACATTTGAAATATACGTAAGTTTTCAACCAGATGGTCTATATAAAAAACCAAATGACACAATAAGCATTGTGAAATGACTTGCCGATCTACTCAAAGGTACGGGGCGCCATATTACGCTTGCCAACTGGTACACAAGTATTCCTCTAGTAGAACACAGCTTATTTTGGTCGCACTCTGCAAAAAATCAAAAAAAATTCCTGCTCACTTTTTACCCCAAAAACAGCTGAAGTGAATTCATCAAAGTTTGGTTTTTGTACAGAACTAATTCTTGTTTCATATGTGCCAAAAAATCGAAAGTTATTATTTTACTGTCTACAATGCACCATAATTATGCTATTTGAGAAGATAATGAAACAAAGCCAGAAATAATAGAGTTTTATAATAGGATCAAGGGCGGCGTTGACACCAACGACAAACGGTGTGAAACTTTTTTTTTTAATAGCACTTTTGTGCCTGTAATTAAAACTAGTCTTTAGAGACTAACCATTAATTTTACTCTAATAAATCTTAAACTATATACTTAATGACTAGAGTCTATCCAATGATGTCTTCTAGGTTTCTTCTAGACCATTTACACTTCACTCGCGCACTGTGCTCTGCTTTTGTACACAACACATTACACAAGATCAGCAGGTTTTTTCCTCTTCAATCTTTGGACTTGGTGTTGGTTGTCCAGCAGCTGAAGAGCTTCTGTGTTGACATGTAGGTGAAGCCTGGCTTCATGCTTTCTAGCAAACCTTTTAATCTCTTCCTTGACGGTTGGAATGCGGAGATCTCTGTGGATATCTGAGTTGCGTACATGTCAGGGAGCGTCTACTATGTTACGCAACACTTTGTTCTGAAATGTTTGTATGCTCTTTACGTTGGAGTCACTAGCGCAGCCCCAAAGCTGAATACCATATAACCACGCTGGTTTTAGAATCTGGTTGTAGATTAGTACTTTGTTGGAGATTGAAAGTTTTGAGTTTCTTCCTATCAACCAATAATGCTGTTTGTATTTTAAGTTTAGTTCAGTTCTTTTCTTCTTTACATGCTTCTTCCATTTAAGTTTGACGTCCAGATTCATGCCGAGGTATTTTGCAGTAGTCGAATATGGTATAATTGTTCCATTAATATTTAGCAGATGTGGGTCGGCTATTTTCTTGTTAGTGTAGTTTACCTGTACAGATTTAAGCGCGTTAAGTTTGATCCTCTATTGTCTGGTCCATTCAACTATCGCATTGCTTGCTGTCTGGAGCTTACTAACTGATCTTTCCTGGTCTTGATCCACTGCGAGAAGAGCAGTGTCGTCAGCAAATGTAGCAATGACTGCTTCTTCTAACACTGACAAGTCTCTGGTATACAGTAGGTATAGAATGGGCCCAAGTACACTGCCTTGTGGCACTCCTGCTTTGATCTCCTTTAGGTCAGAGTATACGTCCTCTTGTTTGATTCTGAATAGTCTCTCTGATATTTACGATGCTAATATGACAGCATGTTGTTTTGGTAACATTTTGGTTAATTTGTGTATTAGTCCTTCGTGCCATACCTTATCGAAGCTTGTGCCACATCTAAGAAGATTGCCGAACAGACTTGCTTTTCTTCTAGCGCACGTTCAATGACGTCAGTTATTTTATGTACTTGGTCTATTGTAGAGTGCTTTTGCCTGGATCCAAATTGGTAATCTGGAATTAGGTTATTATTTTCTATTATTGGCCTCAACCTCTTGAGCAACAGTTTCTCAAAGAGTTTTGAGACTACGGGCAGGAGGGAGATTGGTCTATATGATTTGACATCATTAGGTTGTTTTCCTGGTTTTGGTAAGATAATTACTTCTGCAACTTTCCAGCATGCAGGCACATGTTTTAATCTAGAAGCTGCGTTGAATAGGTAGGTCAACATAACTAAACCCTTTCTGGGCAGGTGCTTTAAAATTTCTCCAGTTATGAGGTCGTATCCTGGAGCTTTCTTTGGGTTCAGGTAATTATTTTATCTCATCTGCTACTTCTTTTGGAGTAACCGGTGTGATATTTTCAGTTCTTTGATTTTCAATATTAGTGATGTCTTGATTTACTTGCCCTGGATTAGGAGTAAATATTTCAAGCAAGTGTTCTGCAAATAACTCTGCTTTTTGCTTATTGTCTCTGGCCCATGGTCCATTATTGTTTCTAATCGGAGGAGTAGAGGTCGCAGGTCTTTTAATCTTTTTGGTTGTGAAACTTATAACGTTGCTCGTCGTTCCAAGAGATGGCCTATGTTTTTTTTTCAATGTGGCGACAATAAATGCTTACGTCATTTATAACATGAATAACGAAACGAAAATTACTCAAAGAGAATTCCTGAAAAAACTCAACGGAACGCGTAGAAAGTTATAAAACCAAGAGAGCTGAATTTCCCACATTGGCACGTTTTCTGAAACGACTCATAGGTAACCCCAAGCCTTCGACTTCTGAAACTGAACCAAGTGCTTCTAAAAGCCGTTGTCACCTATGTCCGAGATCTAAAGACAAGAAAACCAAAAGCAAGTTCGGTAAATGCAACAAATTTATGTGCATTGAGCACCATACCAAAGTCTGCAATTTATGTGCCTGTTAATTGCTAAGTATCTTTGAGAGACTGATTTCGAAGTTTATGTTTAATTATTTGTAAGAAGTTTTATGTTTTTGTTAATTTGAGATGCTGTACTTTAAGTTCATAATAAATATAAACATTTTTCTTTACTATATCAGTTTTATTTTGCCAATCATATATGTAGTCTCTGTGGACCCCACGCGATTAATAGTGTAATTATTTCGACGCAATTAGCTAAAAGATTAGCATAAAGAACTAGCTCAACATATACATATAGGTATTCCCTCAGGTAAAAGTCAACCACGTGAGGAAAACTGTTATTGACATAGTAGTGAACGTTAACATCAAAATGACTTAGAGCTTTATCATGCAACAACTATATAACCTGTTGTATTACCAATGGTATATATTCAAATAACAAAGGTAGAGTATTTTTTAGAAATCGTAGATACACTGATCAATTGAGGCGCTATAAAAGAACTGGCACAACTAAATGATCCTAACTGAAACTGTTACAGCGCTGCTGACCATTCCATGTGAGCATGCATTGAATGATGATATTATCCCTACTAAAGTTGATTTCATCTGCAAAATGCAGGAATCCCATTATAGTAGTGATAAAAACCACTGCAACATTTTCTCTTGGAAGAGAGTCTTTTGTGATAGTCTCTGCATATTTTGCAAGTGATGGTAATAATTGTAGTTCTATCCTACATGAGAACCGCTACTAACAAAGTAGCTTGGAGTACACTACTTTAATAAGTCACTTGCCTGGAACTTATATTGTCTTGTAGAAGACAATGCTCCAATTCAGCTGTACAAAAGTAATAGGTTTGACCTCCATGCTTACTCCCACTACCAAAGCACTCTGGCTCACACAACAACGAAATATTTCCACAAATTTTTTAGATGTGCCTGTGAGGGTAGAAAATCCGTGCAAATTTTTGACCGATTTTCATTTGTTTGTATACATACATGTAAGTTACTTCTGTTTATTTTTTTTAAATAATGAGCCATTTTAATAGTACTCTACCATACAACTAATTTGAAAGCAAAAAAAATTAACGAAGAAGTTTTATCTTTAAATGAATATAATTCGAAATATATGTGTTTCTTATAATAGAAAACTAATAAAAGCATTGCAAATGTTAAAAAAAGAACAGCATACAAAACAGTAAAATAATGGATAGCGGAACGGGACGTGGTTGTGTATACATTGCAGACAAGTTACTACAAAATCATCACTAATAATAAAATTCCATTAGGAAACAGTCTTATCCCAATAGGTCTCTAAAACGTTAAAAATAATTTTAAAAAAGTAACGAAAAACTACCCATACTGTATCGTCAACGTAAAAAATTGCTGCTCACTGAACTTCCCGGAATTTCAAACCCGACAAAAAATAATGTTGTAACTCGTATTAGAACACCAAATAAAAGATAAATTTATTATTTAAATTTAAAATTTGACCATCAAAGTGGTATAAACGTTATTTATATTACGTCGAAGTTCTTTGCCATAAAAGTAACACTAAGAAGTGTTTAGATTACGGCTATTGTCACAATCACATTCAGTTAGACTTGAATTGAAAAAATGAATAAACAGCTGGAGCTACCACAATAATGCTATACCGTTTACTCTCCACATTGTTGATTATTCCATCAAATTCAGTCTTTGTAAATCACAAAATATTTAAAACTCTAATCATTCTAATTTAAATTACAGAATCTTTAATGCAGAAATACGCAAATTTATAATATAAACTGCACAGTAGGCAAAAGACGTATTAATGGAATTTATTCTATGATTAGATTAACGGAAGAGAAAGAGATGGCTGAGCATAGTTCATTACCAAGCGAGCTAATTTTACATTGGCAAGATTACAATGTGCATTTCTTGTTCGTATGTCATTGACTATAAATAAAATAACTAAAAATTAAGGCCAATAGTGCACCAAGACACTTTTGAATGGGGTGGAACAGTTACAAAAATAATCTTTTACAGTTATGCTTTAATTCAAAGGAGTAAATAATGCAAATTCGACCAATTGATAAAACAGGTCTTCTAATTAATGAAAGGAAAGTGAATAATGTAAAATCCATTTTCACACATTATGATGGTCAAAACGGTTAATGCTCTTCAGATATCTTTAGTAGTTAGTCAACCAACTGTATTCCCAACATTAGGGTAAGAGTGTGATTGATTTAATAAACAGTCGCCAAAGTGTCAGTTGGCTCAACGTCTTCGATTGTGTTGAGTTATAGATGCATAGTGACTAAAATACGAGGGTTGGCAGAAAAATCATAATACTGACAACACTGTGCGCGAATCAACATTATTGCTAGCCCTCCCCTTCGTTAGATAGTTGAGAAAATGTTTTAGAATCTCAAAAAATCTTTTTGACGAAATTTTTAGCATCAAGACCATAACAATTCAAAACAGTATTATATAACTGAAAATAAAAATGAACTTTTCTGTACAACAAACGCCAATTTACATGTATACTTGAAGTTTCCAAGGTTACAATAATAAATAGACATGTGGACCGCAATTCTATAACAGTTGTGTAATTAACATAATTCAAATCTAACAGATAAAGACTCTTGTAGTAAAATAATCTTCCATGCTCATTAAAATAATTAAAAACGACGTTAACCTCAATATCAATGAGATCATCTCCTCAAATCAATTAAAAACCCACTACTTTCTCCAGTTGTAATGAAATATCGTTACATTTGATGCACCTTTCACTCAGGAAATTTCGAATGAGCAGACACTAACCGAATAAATTGGATGCCGATTTCGCTGCCGCAACCAGACCTTTTCAATCCAAAAATCGTTGTGAACTAAGATGGCATTCCTCGAATTCAGCCTATCTCCATATGGGACAAGAATCTCAAGGTTATTTGTCGTACAACAGTTACTCGGCTGAAGTTTACAAATACAACACATGCATCGCATTTATATTATACGAAGTGCTTCTTAAAATGTGTGGAAACAAATTACTTTTTGTCTTTCCTGTATTAATGTTTCTACTTAAAAATGCGCGAGTAAGTCAAGTTTTGATATCCTTTTCCACTTACCCCCACACCTCTCTTGATGCATTTGAACTAAAGAATTGTTAACTTTTTATGGTATTTTTATAAAAGGGCGTAATTTGATTCTAAAAGCATACACGCACAAATTTCTATACTTGATTGTCGTTATCAAACCGTTACCCTTTTAAGGCATCCTTGATGAGACAAACAGCTGACAGTCACTA
This sequence comes from Sinelater perroti, assembly GCA_036346155.1. Lineage (NCBI taxonomy): Eukaryota > Metazoa > Arthropoda > Insecta > Coleoptera > Elateridae > Sinelater > Sinelater perroti. The sequence goes on along the minus strand of JARFIY010000248.1, from coordinate 26,439,190 downwards.
GGACTTAAGACTGTAAGGAGGGTTATCTGCTGTTTAATTTGCTAAAATTTGGCTAGACTTACGATGACAATCAAGGGGCGGATGTTATCTCACTGACTTCGATTAAGAAATCAGTGGTAACTGCGCTTTTAATATTGTTTTAGCTTTGGTGGGTGCACGTCCGTTTTCCGTTTAGACATCATAAACAAATATAGTAATATAAATAAGTTTCCAACAAAAATCACTAGAAATTTATTCTGACATTTTGGTAACGTTTACATCAATGTGACATTTTTCAGAACAGAATTACATTATTGAAAGTACAAAACAAATACAAGCATATGAGAACATGCATTATACTATTAATAACTAGTTCACAGAGGAAAAGACAACTTTTCCGTTTGCCAAAATCTTTGATTGACAATGGCGATTAACAGCGATAAAGTAGCACAAAGCTTATTTTTTAATGGCGTTATAAGATTAAAAAAACAAAACAGAAGAATCATCACTCTTCACAATTTTGGCAACATTTATAAAATTCATGTGAGCTGTTAACAAGGCCTCTTTACGAATCAATCATAGAACCACTGTCATTCCTTTTGGGGCGAGGGGTGAACGTCAACCATAAATTGTAGTTTGAATTCTAGATCGAATTGGTCATATCCCTATTTCTATGTTTGCAAAAAAGATGAATCTTGGCCACAAATGGTAATAAAATCTGCAGAAGTTTTCATCCTATTTTTACCTAAATCTTCATAGGTAAAGGTGCACGCTGTGTTCTTGCTAATACCCAATTATTTTGCCACAAACCGTAGTCAGTCGCCGGTCTAGTGCCATCAGTTGTCGCACTCACTTTTGATGTCTAGACTTATGCTTGTCAACGGCCGACCCAAACGTGTCCTTTCCTTCCCATTGTGAAATTGTTTGAACCAGTAGTAAGTACATTTTCTTCGTATATTTACACAAAAATTTTACGCATCTCCGTCGCAATCTTTTCCGATTGATAGTGGAACTTGATGTTCACTGATTGCTGCATTATCCACTGCCCCTACTTCTCACAGTGACTACTTTCGATTGCCCGTAGCGTATTTACCTTGATGATTATATGTACTTTATGCTACATGGTGCCTCTCGGAATATTTCTGGATAACCATGTGCATGCGCACGCATCTAATCCATGAAACTGCTAGATAAATAAGGAATAATATTAAATATTCTCAGTAACTATCAAAATTTGTCTAGGATTTTTTATAATTAACAGCACTATAAGTACAACAGCCTTAATTCCAGAAGTGTACCGTCCAAAGTCCTATTCTCCATCAGAAAAAATTTGCTGATGAGAGTACCTAGCAAAAAACAAGGTTCATCTGGCTTGGATTCACCCTATGAGAGCCCCTGTCTAGGATATAGGTGAAGGTATCTAATCAATGGTCTTGAGAATAACAGACACAGGTTGTTAAAATCAGCTAAAGAAACAAAGAAAACTAAATACCCCAGAAAAAATTGTTCTCTTAAGTCGCAGAAAACCTCGAACAAAAATCACTTGATCCTCCAGGTTGAGGATTCGGCCGATGTGCATGCACCCTATTTCTAGGAAAATTCAGAACACCTCAAGCAAATATCCTTGCAACCGGACGATCTAATCTACAAATATAAGGGCAACAAGAATAGGAACAAGAAACACCTGAGGAATAATTGAAAAACTTAATATGAGCATAGTCACAGGGGCATTCAAAAAAGGAAAGGGTGTCGAGGAAAAACATCACATGTCGTGCAACAAAACAGAAGCGAGCATTTAGAGGAATCACTTTCGCAATACACGAGAAATACAAAAGGTTCATCAAATCCTGGTAGCAAACAACTGTCGTTTCCATAGTCGTACAAACAACAAACGGATGGTTCAAGCATACAGAAATATATAAATAAATGTGATTACAGCATACCCGACAATGGAAATTTATAATAGATTGTATTATTGCTAAGCAACAAACACAGCTTAGAGTTTTAGTTGTAAGTCATCAAAAAATTGCATTTTAATACTAAAAGCTTACTTTTCTTACAGAAACAAACGAAATCAGGCACAAGCGCAATCAAAACAAACGTGTCAAATAATCTACTACAATCTTGAAACTCTCAATAGTGTTTCCTTAAGGTTCCTATACTAACTTATATTGGCAGCTTAACTTGTTTGCACTTAAAATGACAATCCAAACAAAATGTACAGTGACATAAAAGAATGCATTTACGAGGCAGCAAAAGCAGCTTTAAATAAAAAAGTTAATCAAAAAAAGTTCTGCTTGGTAAGTTCTGTATCTTATAAAGGGAAGAGAAGTAACAAGACAAATAAAGATTGTAAAGAACAGTTACTGGGAAAAGACATGTAAAGAAATAAACAGTTGTATTGGCAACACAAGAGCAACCATTATGGAGCATGACCATAAGAAGACAAAATAACAACTTTGCCGGCCTGACCTCCATAAACTCAGAACAATGGAAAAACTGTTATCAGAAACTTTTAAGCAGAGACAACTTACCAGTTTTAAAAAAAGATGTCGAAACAGTATGCACCGATAGATAAAGTGAAAAAATGCGTTTTAGAAATGAAAAGTAGTGAAGCTTTGGGACCAGGCTCTATTAGTGTGGAGCTCATCAAGACAACTCCAGATGGAAATACTAGCCACAATATTTAATACATTTATGTATAAAAAGCCCTTCCCCTAGAAATAAAAGAAAACGATAGTTTAGTTTATACTCAAGGAAAACAATAGGAAAGATTATATGTTGAGACATCAGTGCCATATGCATAGTTAGTAGATTTTATTAACAAAGTTAAAATTTATTACTAAATACAAAGGTCGGGGAAACATAATGACTTCAGAAGGGGGCATTCCTGTGTGGGCGAAATATTCACAATTAAACAATCAATTGAAAAACAAGTTGAACAAGGAAAATCTTTCTTTTAGAGACGCTTACGATAAAATACCACTAGGTAAGCTATATTATAGTAAAAGCTCTATACTGCTGTTGTACCAACTTAGTTGAAAACAAACTCTTTGTTGATTTTAAAGGAAACACATAAAGCTATTAACCTAACCCTTTTCCATTTCCAAAATTTACTTAGAATTAAGATCAGTAGAATCTTAAAAACGAAAATGCAATAAAATGGGTATAAAAAATCGAATTTTTAGTGCTACAGAAGCCCTAGATGAATATGTCCAATGGAAACTAACAATAAATTCAAAAAAGACCAAATATATGGTAATAGAATACGGTGTCGAGTTTGACCTAGGGAGTTAAATGATGAAACACTTTGTCCTCCGATGATAGGACGCAATAGAACATTCTAAATAAAATTGGACAGAATAAACGCGTGATTTAGCAACTCAACTCTCTACTTTAGCTCAACAAGATCTCTAAAAAAATTAAAACAACCATCTACAACACCATTGTAGAAAGTATCTCCACAAATGATTTAGAAACATGAGAAATGAGAAAGTCAGAGTAAGACAAAATGCTACACCTGTAAATGTCGACTAAATATTTGAATTTAGCTCTGTGTTTTATCAAACTATCCAGCTGTCATACATACGATGATAGATCTATATCATAATCAAAAATCACATTCTTAATGTTTGATTATTGGTAACGAGTATATCGAAATAACATGATCATGTAGAAATATACTCCCTAACGCACTAAAATTTTCAAAGAGCCCTAAAAGTCACTTAATCCACTCACAAGTAGCTTTTACAATAACTGATAAATTGACTACAAACGATTTCAAATTTAAATTTATAAAATCATTTCAACGCGATTATCTATAACTTAAAATATTTAATAAATCTTTAGGTTTGTTTACCCTGATATCAGTGCTATCTTTGCATATGAGATAAAATTGCACATCACTACAGCTCTGCATAATGAGTTAAGTAACTGCAAAATTTATTTAGAATTTTTTAAATATTGCCTTGGCATATAGATACCATAACGCTAATTAAAGATAATACGAAACTTTGCTTGTAAAAACAAAAATAAATTACAATTACCATAAGATTGTTAAATGAATATGGGATAAAAGACATTAAAGGGTTGCTTCATAAAAGTGATGATCAAATGTCTCAAGTAATAACTAACATTAAAATTTATTATGGTTATTTTTGCTTCATGAGTCATTATGTCATTGAAAAGTGGAAAAATCACCTCATTCAAATCTAATCTGATTTAACCTTAAACGAACGTTGTGGATAAAGGTGTCGTGGTAGTATTTTTACCTGTAAATGTTTAGTAGTGTACGAGATACCATCTATAAATTTACGGCAAGGGCAATAAGCTAACGAAGAAGTTTGTTTTCTGCTATCGCTGAGGTCACTCGTTTCTATAAAAACGTTAGACATTTTAAAATATATGTTTTCTACAGACTTTCTTTTTCTAGAGTTCATTGCGTAACTTGAAATTTGTTAATTCGCCATTATTTATTAAGAAAGCTTTCAAATAACCTATGTTTATAATTGCACTTCAGTTTTTTGCATCCCTTTTGCCTTTTCGCTGCATTTGTAGTTCGTGTCCAGTGCGTATATCGCTGTCACCTTTTCTTTTGTTCTTACTGTTTTTTTCTTAGTCATTGTTTCAGCCGTCACCTGTCTGCAAAACAATCGCCATTGGAATAAGCTAAATATCATCTTTGGGTTAAGGGAAAAATTTGTTTTTTTTGCTTTCTTGGGTGGATCCACATTTACGGGTCGAGGGCAATCCAACCACTTTTACGGAGAAACTATGTATTTTAACTGATAATTGCTTTTGAAGGGTGAGTACTTTATTTATTTTTATTGTTATTTTAGTAACAATAAAAATTTTAGTGAAAGCACGATTGCCGCGAGGAGGTCCTGGGTTCGACTCCCAGGCCAATAACAATGCCAACCATCAACATTTTCTTCGACCGTCATACAAACGCCTTTGGTTGTCGTGGAGTGCATTCTCCTTTTTTAAATTAACGGGTTAGGTTATCCATCTGACCGGGGTACGTCCAATATGGCTCATAGTACCACACGACTGTGCGGTTAGAAACAGACGCTAGTAGCCTACATAAAAGAAGAAAAGTTATTTTAGTATGTCTTTTATATTTTATAATTTGTTCAAAACATATATTACTCTGCGATTGTAAAATTTAAAGATCTAATAGAATGTTTTCTTCTTCTTTCTTCTTTCATATCAATTTGCCTGTTTTTCTTCGTCTTTTTTGTTTGAATCTTTTCTTAGGTCTTGCAATACTCCTACTCGGTGTCTTGTTTCAATTCCAATACACCTTATTTCGCCATATTGCATTATTTCAATATGTTGCAGCTCTTGTATTTTTATTCCGGGGCACGTATTTACCACTATATAATTTTATCATCAATAACGAGTTTGCTTCTAATCAGAATATTAGAGATGGTTAACAATTTTGTTTTTGATATTATTGTATTAAACTCTTTTGCTGTTTCATGGAAATCATTTAATAACTTCTACAGATCGGTTTTGTTCTCAACGACTGACACTACATCATCATTATAGCATGAGATCTTGACTTCTTCTATTCTATATCCCTTCAATCTGCGAACTTGATTGATTATTTCGTTCATTATAATGTTAAATAAGTGTCGTATGCCGTTACTCGCTGGTATTTCTTGCGATAGTTCGTCATTTATTTTATAACATATCTATCTGTCATAAAGGATATGTATAACGTCTTCCAATTGTATTCGGTCAAATGCCTTCATCGTAACAACAAAATTTATAAAAATTGGCCGATTGAATTCTATTATTTGCCTTGCAATAAATACTTTTGTTATTGTTTTCTCATGATTTGTGTGGTTAGCTTTAGAGTGGCGCTCAGAAGATTTATTCCCTCGTGGTCAAAATGTCCTTTTTTATCACCTTTCTCAAGTAGAAAGATAGTTATGTTGGTTTTATATTCATCCGGAATTTTATGCCGGCAGGGAATCTTGAGAATTAAAATTGTTAATTATTGATTTAATTTCTTTTCGCCATATTTGAAGAACTTTTTAAGAATTTCGTCTTGGCCTGGGCTTTTCTTGTTCTTCGTTGTTCAGTGTTTCTTTCGGGCATAGTCGGTTCCATTCCCGATTTTTCTTTCTGATAAAGTTTTTCCAAGTATTTTATCCATACAACAGCAGATAATTCTTTTTTTTAGCTTTTGATTAATCTATTTTTTTGTTTTTGGGGCCCATAAAAGTCACGGTATTTTTTCTGAAAAAGTTTCCAATATTTTAGTTCTTAGTTTGCTTTACTAGTGAATTTGTCTCGCTGCGAATTTTCTTATACTGATCATCGGTTACTGTTATTTATATTTTAAATATGTCTTTCTTTTTTCTTGATTTTTTGCAAAATCGTAATATTCTCTTTGGTATTCGATTTTGTTGAGTCGCTTTTAGTATCCAGAGAGTCTCCGCGGTTACCATATTATGTTATTTAACTTGTCGAGCTGACGTTAACATAATATTCTTCTGTTTTGGTATGCACTTCTTATAGTTAATTGTTACACTTTACGTGCTAATTCCTGGCTCAAGACTTTGTCTTGAATTTTACCGTTATTTTTTTTTTTGAGTAAGAGTCTATGGTTACTACTCAGATTAGCGGAATTTAGGATTCTTATCTAATATTGTAAAGGGCGTATCCATCCATTGGTCACGATATGATCGATCATCGACTGTTGTCCTCGAGTATTCCCAATTGTGTTAATTCATAGAACAGTGATTGAGGAGAAGTTTAACTTATGTTCTTCATTGTCTTTAAAGTATCTTCGTTGAAACGTTGTTTAACTTCAGGGAATGCTCCATCACTATTTCGAGCATTAAAAATCTTCCAAGAGCATAATTAGTTCATTTCGTGATAGTGGATGAAAATATTTTAAAGTTTATTGTAAAAATTCTGGCATTAATGTTCCCCCTTTTTGTATATATCTATGGGCAATATCCATTTAGCAACACGCCTACATTGTGCTCTTCGTATTTATTGAGATAGTTGACGTAACATTACGGGTTTTATGTTACAGAATTATTCTACCCATTGCCGGTCGCTGGTTGTTCCGTGTCCTCGCTGAAACTTTGTTACTCACCTCGCGACTGTTCGGTATTGAAAAGCATTATTTTCGCCAGCTTCTATCGACCCTCTGTGGCATTCTGTGGCATTTTTGCCACGGAGGACAGTTATTTTGATATACGCTGTTCTACTCGGGTCACATCCATCCTGCACGGTGGTTGACAAACTGATTTGACATTATCTTCTGTGCAATTAAAGAACATTACAGTCATATTGTGTTGTGGACACACGCTATAAATGAACGGCTTTCTTGAGGCATACGACATTTGTGATACCATTCCTTACCCCTGAAAAAATATAGTTGCCATGCCTTATGCCCCAACCCTTGTATATAATCGTCATGAAGTTTTGGTCTTTATTCTTTCTTTTTATATTTCTTATAGCACATATATATCAATATTACTATTTTTCAATTCAAATATAGATTTTTCTACTCTGTTATTTAATTCCAATTATCGAGGCTTATGATATTCTTCTTTTTCCAATTCGAAAACCCTTTTCTTGAGTAGGTTATATGTTTTAAATTAGTCTTAGTCGAAAGCAACGTTTTGGTTCTATGAATATCGTTTCTTTTTACTTAACCTGAGCCAGAAATCTTCCTTTACTTGAGCTTAGAACCGACAGCACGGCCACCCAAGATTATTAAAGGCTAGTCCGAAATGTAAGGAGCAAAGAGCAGAATTTGGTAGTGTCCGTTTACAATAACAAGTATTTAGAAACTTATTTTATATAGATTTCGTAAAGAGTAAGTTCTCATGAATAATTGTCTAAACAGTTCTGATATTAATATATGATTCCAATTGGACATCAGGATGTTTTTCCTGAATAAAACACAATATAATGGGACAATCCAAATTTCATTCGCTGGCATGCGATTGTTTTTTTAGCGAAATTTTCTTTCCCATAAATACGGATCTATTTCAGTAATTACACGTTAAATGTTCTCTTTTATCCCTGGGATAGTGGCAGGTTTGTTGACTCTTCCCTTCAAATAACCTCATAGAAAAAAATCGAATGGAGTTAGATTGTAAGACCACAAGTGATCAATAGTTAAGACTCCTCTGCAAGGCAACAAAAACAAGATTTGGTTTGGTAAAGTCAGTGTTTTGAGTGCTGTGTGACACGTGGCTCCATCTTGTTAAAACCACATGTCATTCAAGTTGAAATTGTTGGTTTAATTGAAAAAAGTTTAAATCATTAATAGTAACATCGATGTCATTTTTGTTCTGAAAAAAAATACGAGCTAATGATTTCCCCAGCCTACAAAGCTCATCAAACTGTGCATTTTAGTGGATGCGGTGGTTTTAAAGAATAGCACTTGGATTTTCATTACCTCAGATGCGGCAATTTTGACGATTTACAAAGTCATTTAAAGAAAAATAAGTTTGATAGATCATTATGAGTTTTTCTGCAAAAATTAGCATCAATTACTATATTCTCTAAAACCCAATTTACAAATGTATGGAGTTTCTGATGGACTTTTCCATGTGTGTAGATACCAACTGTACAAACGCAAACCTCCTGTGTTCACAGAACCCATTTCAGATCCTAAAATTCAATTTGGGTCACTCTATATTAATTCAGCCGCAATTTCCCACGTTATTACTTGCTAATTTTCAGGGATGTGTTGCTCGACAAGTGCGACCAGGACGTGACCGCAGTTAGACAAATGTGTCTGTCACCAGTTCTCATCTTTCGCGAAACTTTTGACACCATTCCTACGCTCGTGTCCTTAATATACGATGTTCCTTTACTACGCTTACAATGTCCTTAATATATCAGTTAATTTAATGCTTTCGTTCAGAGGAAAGTTAGTTCTATTTCACCAAAGACAAACTGCATGCGTCTATAATCGCTACATTTTTCAACTACAGTTCTGCAAGTTCTATTGTGGTAAGGTTAATCATCGATTCTGACCAAAATTCGTGCCGTAATGAACAACTACAATATTCCTATGCTTGTTGAGTTAAATAGCTCAGAATAAAAATTAGAAATTCTGTACCCAATGTTGTTTTTTAAATTTTCTCATGAAGTACAACTGCGTGTTCTAGAGCTTCAGCAACATCGTAAGTCATCTAACCTCCAGCCACTGCGCATGCATCTTATTGAGCGACAACCTGAGGCTGACTTTCTAATCGTTTGAGGGCACGACGCAAAGCGTAACCCAATTCATATATTCACTCGCAGCGTTTAGGGTTTACCTGAATAGCAGCGAGTGCGTAGAGCAATTTCACAGTCGCGTAGATCATAGACAACAATGCACAACTTTCACCCGGACAAAGAAATCGCCGCGACAGTGGAAGACAACGGGACGAATTAGAAACTGATGGAACGGCCAGGCGCCCTACTTACTTAAAAACTGCATCTGCGTTTCTCGCCGATTCGGATTTCTAAACGCGGCGTGCTCCTTAGATCCCGCCGAGAAACTTGGTCAGTTCGGCTCGATCCAGTTGCGCAATATTGGCCGGCAGGTTATTATTATCTGCATAATTTTTCGGGCCCCCGAAGCGCGTTTCAAAATGCACGGGCGCCGGTTTGGGCCGTGCGGACAAACCGGTCCAGAAGTTGCACAACGTATTTCAAATCGATGTTCGGCCGCTCTAGACAATTTGTAAATAAAGGCTGTCGTCTCTGTTCGCTGCAGTTTTTCTCGGGCACTTCCTTGTTTGAAGCGAAGTTAAAAAGCCTCGCATTTTACATGACAAACTTTCCCCGCCGCAATTTATAGAGTAGTGCGAACGCATTATGCAACACTGGCGTACTGATAATTCACAACCGAACGGACATGGCACACAACCACACGAAGTGCCAATATCTTTTTGGCGATAAATTTAAAATTAACATATTTAAATGTATGTAAATTACCCGCATCAGATAAACGCATTTGCACAAAATATTGCCTCGAATATACATGAGGCGCGAGGAAACCTCTCGAATATCTCCAGTGAACTGGGACAGATCGTAGTAAGATCCTTCGTTAGCATATGCCTTACAGCTTTCAGCTGCCATTATCGTTTCAACAAGTGTGTATCGCTTGTTCGTGACTCAAAAGCTTCCCGTATACATTTCGTGCTCAGTCGAAACGCTACTGTTTTCGACCAAACAACTACTGGATGTCCCTAAAGTTTTGATTTGATTGGCTCACTGCGTCAACGCAAAACCAGTGTGCGAGAATTTTATAAAAACAATGATTCGGCAATTATTGCATGGGGAAAGTTCAGTAACCATCATAGTCCTCGTAACATAAATCAAGCATCAGTGTTTCTTTCATCAGAAAATGGGTAAGTTTGAAGTTCAACTTTGGAGAAACTTAAAGATCATCAGGAACTGATGAAGCAAAGGAGAGAGACTTCTAATCTATCTGTTCGTAAACGGGCAAGTGTTTTGAATGTGCCTAGATCATCATTACACAATGTAAGCATGAAGAACCCCTTCATTCACCATGTATGAGCTGCAATGTCAGCGCGAGTAATAATCGGCTCGTACTTTTTTTAAGATACAAGGGGCCGCGCGTTAACAGTAATTTCAGGGGGTTATGTGGAGATGCCGAACAATTTCTTGGTACATGGGCTGCAAAATTTTGCTGACTATAATCAAAGAACATGGTTCCAGCGGGATGAAGCAACATCGCACATGAAATTGTCTCCCAAAAATTGATTTCTAGAAGAGGTGATATAAACTGGCTTCCACGCAGCCCCGCTTTGACTCATACAGATTTCTTCTTAAATCTTAAATCAAGAGTATACAGCAGCAATTCGGGATCTCTGGTTCAATTAGAAGAAAATATTTTGTTTCTCGTTTAAAATAGTGTCGCATGATTACATTTAGATGACATTATTTCTAAAAATAATTTCTTACTCTGTATTCCAATAACAAATAAGTTTTTTTACTGGACGTCTTTTTTGTTTTTTTATAATTACCTTTGGGACACGTATTTGTTAGTTGAAAATTTCAGGATCATAAGGACGACTTTAGAAAGAATACTTAAAAGATCTCGTAGTGTTTGCAAATCAGAAAATGTTAAAGTTGCAAGATAATTATTCTCCTAATCTTCAGCTTGTAAACATCCTTGAGCTTTAGGATTATCTGACGGAACTAGCAGAAAATGTTAGATATCAATTTTCACAAAATCACTTTTGTTTATGAATTTCATAAAAATAAATGAGAGTGTCCCCCATAGAGCTTATGAATGGTGTTCGTTCATCCAACTGTCTTGATTGTCAGGAGTTTTATTATAAAATTATGTGACTTTTGATCAACAGTGAAGCAACTTCTGAGCTTTATAGGTAGAGATGCTTGAAGGAAACTCTCTCCGCAGGGTATCTCACATTATCGTTTGCTTAATCAGCATCACGATGTCAGCGCAATAAGCACCTTCGTTTGTTACATAACGGATTATTGTTATGAAGTGTCTCGCGACCAAGGGTGTAAAAGCTCCCAAAATTTTGAAAAATCTTAGGGCATAATTCGGGAATAATATCCTTAAGAGGACGAAATGATACGCACGGCATAAACAATTGGGGAGGGGTTGAGAAACAAGTAAAAATAATGGTTAGCAACGCATGATTGAGAAGAATGTTTACATTATTAACCGATTCCTCAAAGATAACTGCCGATTAACTTTTAGACAAAACAAGACTTGAGTACTGTCAAAAAAGTTACGAATATTTAATCCGTAACATTATCCTGATTTACAGTAATGTTCGACTCCATACAGTTTCCCAAATGTGACAAAAAAATGATAATTTGTTCTGGATTACACCGGGATGTCCTTCTTACTGTCTGAATTAATCGATTTTTAATTATTATTTGTTTCAGTTACTAAAAGGAATATTTAGAGGACAGAGACGGCTATTGATCCTTTATTTTACGATAGTGGAATCACAAAATTGCCTAACTGTTGGAAAATGCGTTTCTAAATTAGATTTTGTTGAAAATGACTTTGTATGTTTGTATTTTTATGATCAATAAATTAAAGAAAATAATATTTTCCTTTTATACTTAGTTTATTTATCCACTTACGACGAAAAATCAATGAAAATTGTTTTCTTTGTGAAATAATATTTGGTATTTTATATATGTTCAACCCTTGTAATTTTTTGCAATTATTTAAAAATTAAGGTCTGCAGATATCATCCAAAGTGACCTAGCAAGTAATGAAAAACTTCAAAAATCAGTCAACATGGGTGGCTAAATAGTAAACTATAATTTTTCCGAAAATTATTTCTAGGACGGTGGATTAGAAAAAGCGGGAATGAGATAACAATTAGTCAAGGGTTATAGAACAAACCTCAGTCACCTTTAAGTACAACAACTAGTTACAGAGTCATACCCTGGTCAGCAATAATCAAAATTGTTAAGAAGAGTCAGCTCATAGGAGTTTGTGACCGATTTAAAAGTCGGTTTTGATCCGCAAAATTTGAACGTATAGGTCACTTTATGAGAGTATCATACCACTACATTGCTAAGGTTTGTAACACGTACGATCATTGCTATATATTTCGTAATTTCAACATAACATCAACGCTCACTAAAGCAATGCACCAGAATGAGACAGAATTCGTGACGGGTAAACAACCTTATCGCGAACCCAATCGAACTTCGTTGGCGAACAACTGTCAGCCGGCGAATTCCCGCTGGGAGCCAAATTTTTAACTTTTAATTCGCGAAAACTGATTGAATAAATGGCCGTAGAAATGTGATTTTTTTGCATGCGAGTGCTTTTGGACTCCCTTGTCAAGGAGCAAACGAATTCGCTTCTGGTTTCGGAAATGTCTCTTTTCGGTCACCCTGTATAAGATGCACGAAAATTCATTTACAAAAAAAGTGCCTCTTTTTAGACCTTATAATTTGGTAAAGAAGGCTCTTGCTGTTTCGAAAATATAAATAAAATCTAAATTTTTTAAAATTTGGATCGTTTTTTTGCAGTAAGGCGGAGAGCAAAAGCATAAGTTATTAAGCGTTTTTTGAACTGATGTTATAGTTCTACAGTTTGATGTTTACTAAAAGTTGCTATCTGACAATCGCATTGCATTAGAACCCTGATTAAACCGTTATATGGACATCCGTTTCAATTAAACTTTGCAGGAAGAAACTACTAGGGAGTCTATAAAATCACAAAAACCCCCAGAGGGTTTCTCATCTGTGAGCGCCTAGCCAAGCAAACAAATTTTAGGTGTTTTAGTAGAATTGAATCGAACTAAATGGTACTGAAAACCACATCTTATCGCAGGTTTCAGAAAATAGAACCTCTTCATACAATTAAACAACTGATTGAAAATCAATTGAGTAAATAAGGCTTAACAACTTGAGGTTTGCTGACGAAATTATGATATTTGTATAAGAGAGAAAAGTAGAAAGAATACTTAAGAAACTACAAATAAATGCAAGAAAAGTAAGTTGAAGGTAAACTTTACAAAAACCAAATCATTATCATATATAAGTAGACTGTTGAAAAGAGATGGTGTAACAAAGTGCTATAATATATAAAAATCGTTAAAGGGTAGAGGTAGTAACTATTGCAACAGAAATTTTGTACTCTTTTTTCTATAGTAGCCAAGCGTTGCTGGCTGGTTTTTAAAGATTAGAATCTGGTTTGGTCTCTTTCCCGAAAAAGTTTTTTTTAATTAGAGTTTTATGTTTTCTTATAATTTTTTGAAAATTATTTTGTATTTTTTATTTTTTCATGGGATATCAATATAAAAGAAATTGAATATATTCAATTTTTCTAATTAAAATTGTGACATTTTAAGTGTTTAATAATTTGCCATTATTTTAGTTAGAAGCTTTGCATAAAAAAGCCTTACATATAAAACTAATTGCGCTAATAATTAATTCGAGTACACAAAACATGTAAATCATTTTAAATTTTCGTTTTTATGTGACCCTATAAAAAGATTTTACGTAAAGTTTAGGAAACATATTATTCCTAATAATTCCTAACTTCTAATCTGCAGTGAGGTGGAGTTCCATTATGACGAAACCAAATATCATCCGAGTTAGGACGAAGATCTTGTATTTTGCAGAAACAAACTTGATTATTTTTTTATCGTCAAATTTTTTTGTATTAAACATAATTCGATTATATGATTTTAGATAATGCTTTTGGTCTTTGTATATAATTTTGAATTACTTAGTATAAATTATCATGTTTATTCAAACAATTTTGACGTTTTTGACAGAGATATTTCATTGCAGCTTCCAAAATTTCTTATAGCAAATGTATCTGATAAAGATGGAATTTCTAATTTTTGGAGTTTCTGTAAACTGATGTTTAAGTTTCAGGTATCTGATAGAAACCCTGGCAATTTCCGTTACTTTCACCACTATATGTCACTGACCATTAACTTACGTTTATTATACAGGGTTGTATCCAGAAGTAGTAGGACTGTTTTTTTTCCGCGCGCGCGCGGAGCGATGTGGGGAGTCTGCAAGGCTGGATATTATGGAGGGGAGCCTTGGGAATAGGTTTCGACCTGCGGCAGTCGCCTGCGTGCTTTAGTTGAGTGTGGACCACTGCTTTAGTGACCTCCTGTTGCGACGCCTCGTCGTCAGTTGCGATGGAGCGAAATTTGGAGCAGCGGTACGCTATCAAATTTTGCTACAAACTTGGAAAATCAGCGACTGAAACCAAGGACATGCTTACGCAGGCCTACAAGAAGGCTACCATGAGCCGTTCCTCGATATTTGAGCGGCACAAGTTGTTTCGGGAGGGGAGGGAGCTCGTCGAGGACGACCAACGCGCCGGGTGTCCGCCAGCCTCGCGAACGGACGACAATGTGCTGAAAGTTAAGCAACTTTTGAACTGTGACCGACGGTTGGGCATTAAATTAATTAGTGATGAGCTGAATCTTTCGTACGGGATAGTCCAGCGCATCATCACAGAGGATTTGTCGATGAGAAAAGTGCCACGGCGCGTGGATTGTGAGGGATCTCCTGGCCAAATTCGGCGTTTCCACGTTGCCTCATCTCCCCCTACAGCCCTGATGTAGCACCGCCGAACTTCTTCCTGTTCTCCCGGATCAAGAGGCAGCTCAAGGGGCATCGTTTCGACTCGGTGGAAGCAGTCCAAGCGGCAACGACGAGGGCGCTGAACAGCATCCCGGAGGACGACTTCCAGAAGGCCTTCGCGACCTGAAAGGCTCGCTACCAGAAGTGTGTAGATGCCCAACGGGCCTATTTTGAAGAGTATTAAGTCGATTTACCAAAATGTTCAATAAATTTTTTTTAAACAAAACAGTCCTATTACTTTTGGATACCACCCTGTATATAATCCAACCATTATTAAAATATTGACACGTTCTTTCTGAAGTTTTATAATGTAAATATCAGAAGTCAGCAAAATAGCTCATTGGCTAGATGAGTATTTGTTGAGTGTGATTAGGGGCAACTGTAATAAAAAATTAAAGATTATTTAAAGTATTATGTAACAAATTTACATAAGATTTGAAAAAATTAAGATCAATTTCGGATGCGAAAAAAGTATCAAACATTTAAAAAGATATTTGTATTATTCCATAGATATGAGTCACCATAAGGGAGGGTAGGCGACCCAAATTTAATGCATAATCAACATAAAGTTTTAAATAATATTTACGATAGTTTTTTATAAGCTATCTATTACATAGTAACATGATTTTCTATTTATGGGGTAATTAGAATTGTACAAATATGTAAATAATAAAACTATACATACATTTTGAAGTAAAGTTTAGGGTAGAACTTTAACTTTATGTTGTAAAACCAGTACACTCCAATATTATAACCCTATTTATTTAGCAAAACATTATAATTAAAAAATAAAAATAGGATACTCTAGCACGAAAGAAGTAATAACAGTATTGGGAAATAACTCTATGTATTATATACCAACCAAAACTTCAACTAGACGTCGTGACAACTAACACTACTATTGACATAGTCGTTCTTATTACTGACAACAGATTCTATATTAAAATGTGGAATAATATGAAAATTAAGTGGATGGATCACGACTGTGGTATGGCTGTGAATAAGCAATTAATTTATGAATACTCCTCGCATGTAGCACTAGAATCTTTTATTTGCATTCTAAACAAGTCTTCGGAAAGTTAAGGCTAAATGGAATTATTCACGAAAACCCTCGATGGCAAAGACGTTATATTGCACTATCCCATGAAAAGTACCAGCTTTGTATATAACTATAACTCTTCTAAACTAAAAAGAAGAAGAATTGCCTTTTGGTACATCGAAATTTTGGCTCGTTCAAACAAAACGCCATTGCAGACAAGAAAAACTAACAAATGATCAGTTGGGTTCGTTATGCCATATTCTATTATAACATGAAACAATGTTTACCATATCTACTAATACGTAACGAGAATGGAATCTGCGTATTCCAATGTAACAAATAAATATCAAATAGAATGTTGTTACAAATTTTTCGTAAAATTTAAAAGTTCCTCTACAGACAGAACCAATTTAAATTTTTTATATAACCCGGGGTTACCACAAGTTGGGAAAATGTAACAATTAAAAATACTAAACTTATTGATTCTCTGAGCTTCTCACATTATTTCTAACATGATACGAATATTATCTTGATTATTACATAAAGTATGTAGTTATGGACACAATATAAGTGGAGCTAATCATTAGAAAATCATTTTACAACACTAAACTTCTTTGCTATCTATAACTTCATCACCTTCTACTTTTAAAAAAGTAATCCCATTTACGAGGTGTGTAAATAATGTAATGAGACTGAGCCGCATTCAGTGCGAGTGGGAACGCTCGCAGTACGTTGTCTGTAGCAATTTGTTTCGTTTCGTTTCGCTGGAACAAAAAGACAACCGGAGGAACACGTGCTTTAACTTTTTGGATTGAAAAGAACCTCGTTTTCTGGAATGTGTCATTACCGGTGGGGAGACTTGGGTGTTTCAGTAAGACCCCGAAACGAAGCGCCATAGTCCCCTTATTCACCCGACTTGAGTCCGCGTGACGTTTTTCTCTTTCCGACTATGAAAATGCACCTCCAAGGACGTCATATTGGAAGTATCGGACATTAAAAAGACGGGAACCGACCAGCCGAAGGCGAATTGTGTATCGAATAGCCAGAATATCATACACCAACCAGAAAATGGCACCCGTTTTACAATTACAAGCTATTACGTCTTCCTCAGAATATCCAATTGGATCGTACATAAGCCATTTTTGCTTAGATTTTGTTGCAATTACACCTTGAAACGTATTAATTGGTTTTCTGGTTTGAATTTTTCTACAATAGCTTCTATTGTATCTTTTTGGAAAACGCTTTCAGAAGTCGTAATTAAACCTCTTGTGTATCTTTTATGCAAACGGTGCAGTGTATATTCCTGAAACTCAATAGTTTGTTTTTGACAGATTTAGAAAATCATCTGCAAAGAATGTAGCCTTCTTATTAAGTTTCTGTTTGACAACCAAATCATACAATCATCATTGTGCACATATTCGCGTTGCTCTAATTGATCACACATTATTGTCACCTGAAATTCATCACTTCCCATTCTCCCACGGCATATGTGACACAATGTTTGTATATCGGTGATAGTATTCTTGAATGGTTCTTAAAGTTACCAAAAACTTTAAAGACATATCGAAGTTTTGCACAATTCACTTTTCGTTTGCCTATTCTGCTATGAATTGGGCCTGACTAGTTGTCAAAAAAATAGACATGAAGGCTACAAATTGCCAGCTTTCGAGATATAATCTGACGCTTCAAAAACTCCGATCTAAAACAGACACATCAGCTGTTTGGTAAAAAATTTCACAGACAATAAGACAATAGTTGACCATAGTCATCAAATTTATTATTTTAACAAGGTGTGTTCCTTTCTGACCACTGGACATGTGAAGTTCTCTTCATTTGATGTTGACTTTTCTACGTACTCAAATGTTGTATCGGTGCATACAATCAAAAAGCGCAAGCAACAATCTAAGTACAATTTGCGCTTACCTGCACTAATCTTAGAAGGCGTGGTATGCAATGGCTTGAGTTTCAGACAAATTCCTTCAATTATTCGACAAAAGTATATTTTAATGCGTTCTACCGTTCACATTCTTAGAAAGATACAACAGGAGCTTTTCTTTCGCTGCATTATGAGCTCTGTGAAGTTCAGCAGTTTGTTGTCTAGTCAATGTAGTTTCGTATTTTAACTCTTCATCAAACATATTTTTAACACATCTAACAATTTTCTGCATCTGTTCTATATCGACAAGCAACATGTTCGTCAATTTGATCAGTTCACTGCCTATAAGTTATCATAATTAAATCAAATAACAGAAGAATTCGAATACTACATGGGTTGGATATTGTTTACTAGTGACTGCTTTGTTAGCGTTTTCAGACCACTTCTTCTAAGATTTTAGATTCGAAGTGCACAAAGATCTTGTTTTCAGTCATCAACTGAACAAATAAACTGTCAAGAACTGAATTATGGAATGATTCAGGGAACTGTCGATCAGGCATTAGGTCTGTTTTGCCTTGAACCTCTATTACTGACTTATCTTCTGACTTTAGTGTCGTCGATAGTGTCACTTTCGACGAACAAGAATGTTCTTTTGCATATTTAACGCAAACCCAACCAACTGATAAATGAAGTACAGATCGTCATATGGTTTTTGTTGAATATCTGAATTCATATTTTTTAACTTAAATTAATGGATAATTGAACTACTTGGAAATGAAATACCTAATACACATTTTGATGAGACAACAATATCAACAAATACTGGGGAATAATGAATCTGGAAAAAGTCGCATATTATTATAATTAAGGAATTGATATATTTCAAAAGGCTGCCTTACTAAAAACTATTTGCAGATAATTATTTACAGATTTCATCTTGTCACCTTGGTTGCAACATATCAATGAAATGCGATAAGCGAGTTCTCTAGTACGCTTTCGTTGATTGCTTCAAATCCTAATCAAAGCCCTAAAATTATATCTGATCTCATGGAATCAATACATTGTTAACAAATTTTAATTCGATATTTTGATCATAGCTTTTTTCGACACCAGATAACTGCGGATAATTATAATCATTGTTAATTGTTCTTTCGAATCCCTAAAAATGAAACTTGGGTTTTACAATTTGTTAGAAAGTTTTTAGGCGATTAAAGAAACGAATAATATGGACATTAAAAAGTTTTTTATAGTTGAAAAATTCTTTACCTTGATTGAGTACTTAAGGTCAGACAGTTAACGAGGTTCTGAAATACTTCACGAGAAAATAAAAAAAACCAAAAGGATGCAACATTTTCCAGCGCAACATCTATCGAGTACTTTTTTTGTAAAAAATTACTTGCTAAAATAGTTAGAACTGATTCAGATTTTTATTTCCAATAAACAAATCTACTTCAAAACATTCTTCTTTTTTATTCTGTAGGTGTAGTGAAAGTAAAAGTAACAGAGCTTGTGACACTGTTAGTAGAAGAATACATCGGTGGGTTTTTATTGAACATTTGATTCTGACGTTACTTCTTTGTAACATTAAAAATTATAGATATAAAAACCTAGCCTTAATTTTGTGAATGCAATTGATAATTCACATTGGGATGATAAGAAACAGTGCCATGTTCTATTTTCGACAAACTCTCCGTTGGCAAAAGTCAAGGAGTTCTTCAAAATCAGCCGTTAGCCTTGCTTCGCGGCGGAATTTGCGACGACCATTTCATAAACTATGAAGTAATCTAGTTCGAAGGCAGCGTTGCTGTTGCTGTGTTGCTGGCTGTACCGGAAACACTTCAGACCGATTTACATAAGCAACCGGAATGCCAAAGGTTCGGTCATCAACTTCGCGTCATTTAAACCGCAGTCGGTGTCTTTGTTTGTACTAAAAAAGCCTCATCGTCACCGCCTTGTCGGAAGTGACGTGAGCGGGCATGCGGCTTATGGGAGTGGGAGTAATTAATATTTTGTGTCATGCCATATTAGTGGGCTCTAAGAGGTCGTTTACTGCATGGCGTAATGCGTATACAAGGCCTGGTCAGTAACTAGCGCGGTGGGTGTGTGATCAAAACTACGCGTTTTCACGTAGAAGTGATTTTTTTCTTTGACTATTAATGAAAGTTTTAAATTTTTCCTTTACTTTTTCGCTCATTCACAGATGACAATGTATTAAGGTCTTTAACAAGGAGGAATAAACAATGTATCAGTTATTGCCTACAGACCGCTAATGGCATGCAAATTTTAGCCGAGCCCTCCTAATTTTCCTTTGAAAATCATCATGAGCGATGAGACGCATTTCCACCTATGCGGATACATGCATAAGTAAAATTATCGTTTCTGAGGCATCTAAAATCCGCGTGTAATGCACGAAGAGCCATTACATCTTCTCAAAGTCACTGTTTGGTACGGTGTTTATGAACGAAAGGTGATTGGTCCATATTTTTTTGAGGAAGGCATCGGCAACATTGTTGAGCGCCACAGAACCATGATCAACGACTCCTTGCTGTTGCAAATTGATAAAGTAGGTTTGGAGAACACATAGTTCTAGCAGGACGGTGCAACCGTACACACTGCACGAGCGACAGTGAACATTCTAAAGCAAGCGTTTTCCGGCCGCTTAATCTCTTGTTTTGGTGATTTGCACTGGCTCGAAAAATCGCCCGATTTGACCGTTCTAGGCTTCTTTCTCTGAAGTCTTTTGAAGTCACGGACCTATACGAACAAGCCACAAACCTTGGCGGTCCTAAAGGAGAACATCCGATAAGAAGTGGAGATTTTATCGCCAGAATTTTTGAGAAAAGTCATGGAAACTGCTGTGGAACTCGCCGAAATGTGCATCAACTCTGACGACGGCCACTTAATCGATATTATCTTCGCAACTTAATGAAAAAAAATTAAACATAATCAACAAATAGAACAAATACTTCTTATTGAAAAAATTACTGCCTTAGGATATCGAGTGATGACTTTTGCGCGGTCATATTTAGGGTTTAGAAGCAGCTCTTTGCAAACTTTAATCCTGAGTTGAAGTTATGTCTCGCTTAAATCATGGAAATTTATTCTAGCCCGTTTTTAGCTTGTTTGTAAACTAAACTCATTTTCGCCAAATATAGATCGAATTTAAACCAGAAATATACCGTTAGCCTTTATACATATGAAATTATTTCTTGGAGTTTTGCGCCCTGAGCAAAAAAGTCAGCTGTCCCTGATTGTCGCCCTCGCCGATATTTGCAAGAGTAAGTCCAGAACAGCTTTCTCTACTGTTTCTGCAGCTACCCCAACCCACATTAGTTCTCAGTGGGAATCTACCTCCCTATTCTAAAAGCGAATCTGAGCTGAGAAGTCGTCAAGCCAGGCTGCGTCAACGAGCAGGAGGATTTTAAACTATCCGCAACCATCGTAGCATTCGCCGTGATAATTATGCCATCCCCACCTCCGACACCGACTGTCAACCCGTTCGAGTTCTTTGATGTTGGGAAAAAAAGTTTAAAATGCTCACCAGCTCCCGCCCGGACTTACATATGGGGAAAAGATAAGGAAGGAGCCCTAACGATGTCCGTTGCTGATTGTGTTCCTAAAACTTCAGCGAAACAAGGTGAAGAAGCTTTTTGACCTATGCAGTATGCTAGACCAGAAAAGGAATAACATGAGCCAGTGCCACCATTGCCAGCGCCGCTGTCGCACTAGCCCTAAATGCGTTAAGTGCAGAGCTGACCATCACTGAACTGAATCTGCCGATTACGTTAACTGCCAGAGCCCTAATACACCGCAACGACCCGCGGGGATGCTCCAGCTTCTGCCGCAGTCACTCAAGAACACGCATCGCAGTACATTCCCCCCGACTACAAGGGATAGCGCCACCATTGCTGGATTTATTCTTCGTCGTTCTTGGTAGCTTTCCAGGAAATTGTGATGGTCACACATAACGTCACGAACTTCTTCAAGATCATCTCAGCACTTATGTTTCAAGTGGAAGACGTTAGTGCCATTATGGACAGGTTTAGAAATAGCTGAGCGTCTGGGACACATATAAATTTTTAAGACCAGAACTTTCAGAACATGAAAGGATAAGAAATTAAATCCAGGAACTTTGTAAGCCAAGGATTTTAACATCAACGTCGACTTCACATAAAATTATGGCAACCTAATAAATTAGGGGAAAAGCGTGTGTGAAAAATATTGGTTTCAAGTTTAAGGAAGTTTAAAATTTGAAGTATTTCTATATGTCACAGAATTTCAGCCACCCCTTTTTGACATAAATTCAACATTTAGTAATTATCATTTTTTTATAAAATAATATGAAACCATTTGAGACCAAAGTGAAGTCTTTACTTACACTATTTAACGATGAGTTGAATAATCTAGTGCCGCTGTATGACAGATTCCTGAATTTTTGGTAGCCACTGTATGGAAGAGTAATGTAGATAGATATGTGTGTAAGTTTTTCATAAAATTTCTTTTCTACTTTTGGCCTTTTTATAAGTCAACCTGAAGTTATTTTAAAATAATCTACTTATAAATTCACATATCATTACTTAGATCAAAAAATTAAAATATTCACTAATAATATTGCAAAAGGTTTTTTAAGAGATTATAGAAAACATTGTCTAGTTATTTACGTGGATGACTTAGTGTGCCATTAGTCATCGTGTGAGTATGACACAACGTGTAGAGATGTTCAACATTAAAATGGACTCCAGAGTTTTAATTTTTGGGTGAAAAATTATAAATTGAGTGAACTTTATCGCCAAATTATTGAGATGTGTGGCAATAATGAGGTATTATGCTGTGAAAGCGTGCAAATTAATCAAAAAGAGAGATCGAATGTGTTGTCGAATTGCGCATCGGATTACTTTCAGTTGTAAACATTATCAAGAATAGTAGGAAAGTGATAGAAATTATTTTTGCCAACCGCCACAATATAAATGGATTACAAGTGAACTGAACATTTGTTATGGTGGTGTTTGTGTTACGGAAGAGAGAGTTACCTACCTTTTTTATAACCATTTTTATAGAATACAAACCTGCAAAAATTGTAAAAGGTGTTTCATTTTCTTGAGGAATGGGTAAAAATTAGGTCTATATGTTGCTAATAATAAAGATAAAACGGCAAATACCTGGTAAAAAAAAGGAAGCAAGAAAAAGGAATAAGTTAGATATAGATAAAGACACAAAATAAGGATGATTTCTTGTAAAAACTAGATTTAAATTAAAAACAAAACTCACAAAAGCAATATATATTTTAAAGAAACAAATACGTAAAATAATAGTAAAAAAATACCGATAGGTGATTAATATTATGAAATTCACGTTTAGTTGACATGCCATAATAATTCTTTAATATTTAGTTAGCTAAAAATGGCAATCCTAATATTTGACACATCTGCTTTATCACTTACAGAAAGGACGAAATGCTGCTCAGTCATTTCGTAATTTTTTAACGAACTCGTAAATTAACAATTAGTGAAAGTCCATAGTGAGAGTCTTTGCTCGCTTTAAACCGGATAATACAAGCTTTGATGAAGTGTGCAATTGGATTTTCTCAACCAAGCCCTTCTGACTGCTCTGGAAAAAAACTAAAATTTGATGATTTCAAGATGCTGTCCAAAAACTTCTAAGGCCAGTCCACGATTGCCTTCTGCCGAGTAAATAGGCAGAATGGTCGTGGTAATGTATTTTGATTTTCAATAAAAATTGTCTTTAAAAAACCGTGTAATGATGCATCAACTTAAAAATAAGAAAAGAAATGAGGTTAGATGGTTTGAAGAATATAAGAACAAAATAAGTAGAATAAAGGTGTTAAAAGAAAAATTGTATAAAATAAAAATATTTATCATAAGATAATAAAAAAATAAATATGGTAAAATATAAGAGATGATACATTAAAAAAATTACAAAAACATAATCATATATAGGACAATACAATTTTGTTAAACGAAAGAAAGTTATGTAGTAAAAGACAAACACGGTAAACAATACTTTAAGAGGCTATTAAACCAAAAAATAGAGAATGAACTAGATTAGAAGAAAACGTAAATAAAGAATTTTAAATTGATACAATAGCAGAATATTTGTTAGATGAGGAAATAATAAAACTATTCAAAGACTTACAAAACAGTATACAATTGGAAAAATATAATTTACACAAAAATTTTAAGCAAAAAGACCTCTAAAAAAGTATTGTGCTACTAATGAGATTATAGCAAGAAAAAGAAATACCTAGTGTCTCAGGTATATATAAAAAAAGACAAAAAGCATAATGTGATTAAAAAATAATAAAAATAGATTATACCAAATACAAAAAAAGAAATTAGGCAATCAGCAACAGACCAAATTTTCTTAAGAAAGCAAATCTTGCAAAATTTGATCAAACAGAACTTAGAGGACGGTGATTCGGTAATAAATATGAATTATACAAAACGCTGAAGGAACTAAAGTTGGCTGAAATTTTAACTGCATTAAACAAACTGTCACTAGAGAAGACTACTAAGAAGAAAAAGAAACAAGGAGTTATTAAACGAGGGGAGAATTAAGTTAGGGTAGTCTTATGTTGACAATTCCATTTAACATACCGTTAAATGGATGGGCTAATAGCAGTACAAACAACAATGTTTAGAACTCTCGTATAAAAAAACGAGTTTGAAATGTAGAATATGCAAAATAAGTGAAAATGACACCAATACAAAAACTGTTAAGAAAAGATTACACAAAAGAGTAGCAAGTCGATAAGGTATATATGAGAAGTAATGACGCAACTAGATTACATTCTAGTTAACAAAAAGGCGAGAAATAGCGTAAAGGCTGTAAAAACATACCCAGGTGCGGATGCAAATTCGGACCACAATCCTGTAGTCATGAATATGTATATTAGACTGAAGAAAAGACGACAACAAAACCAAAATAGTTACATAAATACACGAAGGTTACAACAACCAGATATACCAAATTCTGCAACTAAGATGATAAACCAAAACTTCCATAAAATGCAAGAAGAAAATATTAGTAATTTAGATAAGGAAACAAAATGGTCTAAAATAAAAGAAACAATAGTAACGACACAACAAGAAACCTTGGGAAAACACAAGAAACAGATGAAGCAGAAGTGGATGACAGAGGAAATCTTAGCGCTAATGGACGAAAGGAGAAATTTAAAAATAAAGATGAAATAAAGTATAGAAATACATAACATTATTAGAAGCAAGATACGTGCAGCAAAGGAATCCTGGATGGATGATAAGTGCAAAGAAAAAGAAAAGTATGAACGTAAGTATGACAGCTTCAATGTTCACAAGAAAATAAAAGAAATCACTGGTATTGCACACAGACAACAATCGAGGATAATGAAGGATGACCAAGGTTCTTTAGTCATAGATACAGAATCAAAGTCAAACTTATGGCAAAAGTATATTAAACAAATCTTTAGAGATCAAAGAGCAGAAGAACGTAGCATTACAGCAGCAGAAAACCCACCAAAAATAACATGTAGTGAGGTCAACCATGCCATAAAAACCGCAAAAGCTGGAAAAGCAGCAGGACCTGATGGTATACACTGCGAACTGTTAAAACTATTAGATGAACAGTCAGTTTCAATAATTGTTGACTTGTTTAACGATATATACCAAACAGGGGTTATCCCACGCGAATGGCTACTTTCCCGAGCATTTAGATGCGATGAGTATCGACTCATAAGCCTCATGAGTCAGGTACTAAAAATATTCTTAAGAATCATCCACACCAGGTTATATAACAAATGTGAAGCGGAAATGTCAAACACACAATTCGGTTTCCGCAACGGAACAGGGACCAGAGAAGCCATATTTGCTCTTAACATCTTAACACAAAGATCTCTAGATGTAAACCAGGATATTTATATGTGCTTCATAGACTACAGCAAAGCATTCGACAACGTGAAGCACGATAAACTAGTTGATATTTTGCAGAAACTCAACATAGACCATCATGACATACAAATAATTATCAATCTCTACTGGGGTCAAACTGCAAAAATAAAAGTGGATAACTCTCTCTCCGAGGAAATTAATATTCAAAAAGGTGTCAGACAAGGGTGTATCCTCTCACCCATGTTATTTAACATTCATTCGGAATATATATTCCGCGAAGCGTTAGAAGATGAAAGTTCAGGACTAATAATAAATGGGAAATGTATCAATAACATTCGGTACGCTGACGACACCGTTTTGATCGCAAGCAACCTAAAGACCTTCAGACACTGGTAGATAGAGTATCTCAAACAAGTAAAGAATTTGGGCTTAGTATTAATATTAGTAAAACAAAAATGTTAGTAGTATCTAAAAGAAACACCGCAGACAGTCAGCTGGTCATAGACAATAGGATTATTGAACAAGTTCAAAACTACAAGTACCTTGGCACGATAGTAAACAAAAACATTACACATAGAGAAGAAATCTTAGCAAGAATAGAACAAGCAAGGGCAGCCTTCATGAAAATGAGAAAACTACTGACTGCTCAGAACCTATCGTTATCATTAAGGACAAGAATGGTCCGTTGTTATATATTCCCAGTGCTCTTGTATGGTCTAGAAGGTTGGACTTTAAATAAAGAAACTTCAAAGAGACTTGAATCCTTCGAGCTATGGATTTATAGACGACTATTGAAAATCTCTTGGACCGACCGAATTACGAATTAGCAGGTTCTGGGTAGGATGCGCAAAGAATTGGAGATCTTACCTACCATTAAGAAAAGAAAATTAGAATTCTTAGGCCACATTTCCCGCAATTCTAAATATGAGATATTGCAGCTCATTATGCAAGGCAAAATTGCTGGGCGAAGGAGAGTCGGACGTCCCAGAATTCTTGGTTACGTAACCTACGAGAATGGTTCAATCTTACATCAGCCGAACTATTCCGAGCAGCTATATCAAAGGTCAAAATAGCCATGCTGATCAGCAACCTCCAAGGGAGAAGCTGAGATTAAGAAGAATGACGCAAAATTCATTTTGTCAGAAATAAGGCTCGTTGTTTCTTTTGGTTTATATATAATATGTGGTATCAGTAATGTAATCGCTTGTGTTATCATTATTGATATACTTGTCAAGATGAAAATGAATAATCAGAACGTTTAACCACAGCGTGTCTACGCTATGCTTGGATCAAACAGTAAAAACATGTTTTATTTCGTTTTCTCGAAGAAAGTGTTAGTCAAAGGACAATATATAATATTTTTACGAGATACGGGAATAGTATTTAATCAGAAAATATAAATAAGTTGTAAATTCCAGAAATTAAAGAAAGTAGCCGAAAATTGAATTGGAGTTAGCATCCCGAACATTTACTTACTTATTTACTTAATCCTTATGCCTTTTTACCGTTAGGTGTAAGGCAGGTGGGAGAAGAGTTTGTTAGGTTGCTGTATATTTTTCTTTCCATGGTTTTCTGTCCTGGGCTACTTGTTTTATACCTTCTCAGTTTATTCCCTTGTTTGCTGCTGCCTCTCTTATTCCTTCTTCCCAGGTTTTCCTTCGTCTTCCTCTTTGATTTTTACCCGGCACTCGCGATTCATACACTCTTTTCACTAATCTGTTTTTTGGCATACGACATACATGACCAAACCACCTTAATTGTCCTTCTTCTATTTTTTCCATTATGGGTTTTATCTTTAAGTCTTGTCTGTACATTTCATTTCCTATTTTATCTCTTTTCGTTTTATTTTGTACCCTTCTTAGGAACCGCATCTCCATTGCATTTAGTCTTATTTTATGTTTTTCTGTCAAAGACCACGATTCACTACTATACATTATTGACGGTCTCACCACTTTTTTCACTACTTCTGTTTTTATTTTTCTTGATACTTCTTTGTTTCCTAAAAAGTTCGTTTTCAGAGTATTGTACATTCTCCCTGTTTTCTCCTGTCTATCACTAATTTCTTTATCTATTTTGCCGTTGTTTTCGATTATTGATCCTAGATATCTAAAACTTTCTACCTGTTCAATTTATTTTTTTTTGTATTTTTATTTTGTGTGTTATATTCTCTCTGGCCACTACCATACTTTTAGTTTTCGCTGTGTTTATTTTCATGTTTATTTTCCGTAGCTCTGTTTCTAACACCTCTAGGTTGTATTGTAGATTCTCTTCTGTGTCGGCTATTATCGTCATGTCGTCCGCGAACATCAGTTCGTTTATTTCTGTTTGTTCCATTTGCCAGTATCCTAATTTTATCTTCTTCATCTTTTTCTTTGCATTTTTTATCGCCTCGTCTAGCACTATTGAGAACAGCAAGGGGCTCAGCACCCATCCTTGCTTTACTCCTATTTCTATTACGAACTCTCGTGACTCTTCATTGTTAGTCCTTACTACGTTTTTATTAATTCTGTACATTGCTTTTACTACTTCTATCGTTCTTTCCTCTATTCCTCTTTTTCTAGTGCTTTCCGTATTTGTTCTCTTTGTATTCTGTCAAAAGCTTTTTCTAAATCTATAAAGCACATATGTATTTCCTTCCTTTTTAATAAATTTTTCGCTGATTTGTCTAATGATGAATATTAAATCTTGTGTGCTTCTCCTTCCTAAATCCACATTGAGTCTCTTCTATTGTATTTTCTATTCTGTCTCTTATTCTTTTCTCAATTATTCTGGCCAGTATTTTGGGGGACACTTATTAACGTAATTCCTCTATAATTACCACATTCTCTTTTGTCACCTTTCTTATGTATGGGAGTATGATTCCTATATTCCAATCCTTTGGTATTATCATTGTCTTCATTATTTCATTTAGCAATTCTGTAATTTAGTTATTCCTTCATTTCCCATAAACTTTATCATTTCCGGTGTTATTTTGTCTCTTCCTTCTGCTTTTCCTAACTTAATTTTCTTATGGCCTCCTAACTTCTTTCTCTTGTATTTCTTCGATTTCTCTCTTTCGTCTAGTTCTTTCTTTTCATCTGTTGTACTGTTTTCTGCTT
Organism: Sinelater perroti; assembly: GCA_036346155.1. NCBI lineage: Eukaryota > Metazoa > Arthropoda > Insecta > Coleoptera > Elateridae > Sinelater > Sinelater perroti. The sequence continues at coordinate 26,410,207 of JARFIY010000248.1, read as the reverse complement.
TTGTTAGTTCCTCGAAATGTTCTTTCCATCTTTCCATTATTTGATCTTCTGTTATTATTTTTCCGTCCTTTCCTTTATGTTCATCATATTATATTCTTTTTCTTCCTAAGTTGTTTTAAGGTTCCGTAAAATAGTTTTTGGTTCTCCGAAAGCTTAGAGGACGGTGATTCGGTAATAAATATGAATTATACAAAACGCTGAAGGAACTAAAGTTGGCTGAAATTTTAACTGCATTAAACAAACTGTCACTAGAGAAGACTACTAAGAAGAAAAAGAAACAAGGAGTTATTAAACGAGGGGAGAATTAAGTTAGGGAAGTCTTCTGTTGACAATTCCATTTAACATACCGTTAAAAATATATGGATGGGCTAATAGCAGTATAAACAACAATGTTTAGAACTCGCGTTTAAAAAAACGAGTTTGAAATGCAGAATATGCAAAATAAGTGAAAATGAATATGACACCAATACAAAAACTGTTAAGAAAAGATTACACAAAAGAGTAGCAAGTCGATAAGGTATATATGAGAAGTAATGACGCAAAATTCATTTTGTCGGAAATAAGGCTCGTTGTTTCTTTTGATTTATATATAATATGTGGTATCAGTAATGTAATCGCTTGTGTTATCATTATTAATGTACTTGTCAAGATGAAAATGAATAATCAGAACGTTTAACCACAGCGTGTCTACGCTATGCTTGGAACAAACAGTAAAAACATGTTTTATTTCGTTTTCTCGAAGAAAGTGTTAGTCAAAGGACAATATATAATATTTTTACGAGATACGGGAATAGTATTTAATCAGAAAATAGAAATAAGTTGTAAATTCTAGAAATTAAAGAAAGTAGCCGAAAATTGAATTGGAGTTAGCATCCCGAACATTTACTTACTTATTTACTTAATCCTTATGCCTTTTTACCGTTAGGTGTAAGGCAGGTGGGAGACGAGTTTGTTAGGTTGCTGTATATTTTTCTTTCCATAGTTTTCTGTCCTGGGCTACTTGTTTTATACCTTCTCAGTTTATTCCCTTGTTTGCTGCTGCCTCTCTTATTCCTTCTTCCCAGGTTTTCCTTGGCCTTCCTCTTTGATTTTTACCCGGCACTCGCGATTCATACACTCTTTTCACTAATCTGTTTTTTGGCATACGACACACATGACCAAACCACCTTAATTGTCCTTCTTCTATTCTTTCCATTATGGGTTTTATCTTTAAGTCTGGTCTGTACATTTCATTTCGTATTTTATCTCTTTTTGTTTTATTTTGTACCCTTCTTAGGAACCGCATCTCCATTGCATTTAGTCTTATTTTATGTTTTTCTGTCAAAGACCACGATTCACTACTATACATTATTGACGGTCTCACCACTTTTTTCACTACTTCTGTTTTTATTTTTCTTGATACTTCTTTGTTTCCTAAAAAGTTCGTTTTCAGAGTATTGTACATTTTCCCTGTTTTCTCCTGTCTATCATTAATTTCTTTATCTATTTTGCCGTTGTTCTCGATTATTGATCCTAGATATCTAAAACTTTCTACCTGTTCAATTTGTTTTTTTTTTGTATTTTTATTTTGTGTGTTATATTCTCTCTTCCCACTACCATACTTTTAGTTTTCGCTGTGTTTATTTTCATGTTTATTTTCCGTAGCTCTGTTTCTAACACCTCTAGGTTGTATTGTAGATTTTCTTCTGTGTCGGCTATTATCGTCATGTCGTCCGCGAACATCAGTTCGTTTATTTCTGTTTGTGTAATTTTATCTTCTTCATCTTTTTCTTTGCATTTTTTATCGCCTCGTCTAGCACTATTGAGAACAGCTATTACGAACTCTCGTGACTCTTCATTGTTAGTCCTTACTACGTTTTTATTACTTCTGTACATTGCTTTTACTACTTCTATCGTTCTTTCCTCTATTCCTCTTTTTCTAGTGCTTTCCGTATTTGTTCTCTTTGTATTCTGTCAAAAGTTTTTTCTAAATCTATAAAGCACATATGTATTTCCCTTCCTTTTTTAACAAATTTTTCGATGATTTGTCTAATGATGAATATTAAATCTTGTGTGGTTCTCCCCTTCCTAAATTCACATTGAGTCTCTTCTATTGTATTTTCTATTCTGTCTCTTATTCTTTTCTCAATTATTCTGGCCAGTATTTTTGCGGGGACACTTATTAACGTAATTCCTCTATAATTACCATATTCTCTTTTGTCACCTTTCTTATGTATGGGAAGTATGATTGCTATATTCCAATCCTTTGGTATTATCACTGTCTTCATTATTTCAATAAGCAATTCTGTATATTTAGTTATTCCTTCATTTCCCATAAACTTTATCATTTCCGGTGTTATTATGTCTCTTCCTGCTGCTTTTCCTAACTTAATTTTCTTTATGGCCTCCCTAACTTCTTTCTCTTGTATTTCTTCGATTTCCTCTCTTTCGTCTAGTTCTTTCTTTTCATCTGTTGTACTGTTTTCTGCTTTTGTTAGTTCCTCGAAATGTTCTTTTCATCTTTCTATTATTTGATCTTCTGTTATTATTTTTCCGTCCTTTCCCTTTATGTTCATCATATTATATTCCTTTTTCTTCCTAAGTTGTTTTAAGGCTCCGTAAAATAGTTTTTGGTTCTCCCGAAAGTTTTCTGTCATCTTTTCTCCAAATTTTATCCATGATTCTTCTTTTGCTTTTCTCACCGTCGCTTTCGATTCTGTTCTTGTTTCTTTATATTTTTCGTAGTTTTTTTTGTACTTAAGTATCTCTTCCATGCCTGCTTTTTCTCTTTGATCTTTGCTTTTATATCTTCGTTCCACCATGCTGTTTTCTTCATATTTTTATTAGCTATTTTCTTTGTCCCGCAACTCTCTCTCGCAGCGTTTAGTATGGCATCTTTAAATCTTTCCCACTTTTCTTCTGCCCCTTTTATATTATCTTTTGCTCTAAATTTTTTGGTTAGAATTTCCCTATATCTTTTTTGGTTCTTTCTTTGGTTTCTTTTAGTTTATATGTTTTTATAGTTTCACACTAATTTCTTTCTCCTCTTATCTTCTTTTTCTTCTTTTTTATCATTTAGGTCCATCTTTACCAAGTAGTGGTCGCTTCCTATCTCTGCTTGTCTTATTATTTTGACGTCTTGTACCTTTTTCCATTTTGGTTTACTTATTAAGAAATAGTCAATAATTGACTTCTCGTTCCTGCTTTCTACAACTCTTGTGAATTTCTGTATATCCTTATGTTTGAATTTTGTGTTTGCAATCACTAAATTATTTTCTATGTTGATTTCTATGATTCTGTTATTATTTCTGGTCGTTTCTCCTTCTTTCCCTAGGTACTTTTCTATACCTGTATTCTGTTTTCCTACTCGTTCATTTAAGTCTCCCATAACAATTACATTTTCTCCTCCATTATCTATTTCTCTTCGTTTTCTCCGTATGCTATTATCACACTCCATATTTCTTCTCCTATTAGCTTCATTTCTACTCTTAAAATTTATGTATTCTTCCTTTATAATGTCTTTTAGCATGTCTGGATTTATTATTAATTCTACCCCACATCTTGCTACTTCCGTTTTCTTCACTCCTGACCAAAATAGTCAGTATCTTTTATGGATTCGTTTCATACCTTTTCCTTTCTTCTTGGTTTCTGTTACTCCTAGGATTTTCTCTTGATGTTCTATCATTTCTTCTACTAAATCTTCTTCTTTACCTTTAATGCTCTTCACATTCCATGTTCCTATTCTCAACTTTTCCTGTTGCATTTTGCTTACTTTCCTCTTATCCTTTTCTTTCTCTTTACTTTTGTCTATTCCTAGGCTCTTCATTTTGTTGTTCATCTTATATTGTTTATCGTCGTCCATGTCCATCTCATATTTCGTTATAAGTTCGGCCTGGTTCTTTTTTGTTATCAGTTTTTTGATTTCTCTATAACCCCTTTTTCCTCATCATCCCAAACGTATTCCACTCCTTCTATGATGATTTTCTTATAACCGATTTTCGTTCTTCTACCTTTACTTCTCTCTTCTTTTGCAATTTTTCTTATTTCGGCCTGTATTCCTCTCTCTTTTGGCGTCATATCATTGTCTATGTATACGGTGGATCCTCTCAGTTTATATTTATTTTTCATAACCTTCTGTTTATTACTCAGTCTTTCATTTCAACCAGACTTGTAGTTGTACCTTTATTTCCTTGCAGTGTTACTACATTCTTTACTTCTACTTCTACTCCCAATTTTTCTGCGAGGAATTGTTTTGTTTCTTCTTCTTTTCGATCTTCTACTAATTTTACACCCTTGGTTATCAACCTACACTTTCGTTTTTCTTTTTCTATTATTTCAAACCTATCATCCAGTTGTTCGATTCTTTTTTGGAGTTGTTTTTTCTCTGATTCCCACTTTATCTCCCGTTTTGCCATTTCCTCTCGTAGTTTCTGATTTTCTTCTGTACTTTTCTTAATTTCATTTCTCATAATTTTAATCTTGTCTTTAATTTCCTTTAGATCTCCCATTTTTCTTTCACTTACTGCTATTTTTTTTTGTTTTTAGTGTTGGTGATCTAATTACTATTTTGCTTTTCTTAAAGATCTCTTCTTTTTCTTCGCTGCTGTTTAGATCTCCATCTCTCTTATATCCTGAACTCATTTATAATCCCTTTTTTGTCAATATTTTATCTGAATTTAGATTTTTGTACATTTGGTAAATAAACTTTCCGTATCGTCCGGGTCGATCAGCATCCCGAACATACAGCAATAAAAAGGTATAGAACATTACGCCATTATGACAATGCTGTCATTATTGTGGATGGTAATGGTTATTTTATTTTACAAAAAATAGTAACGTTACAAGTTACGAATATTATACTGGAAATAAGTCAGCTGAATATGGATGTAGACGTTTCAAAATGTCTGCTGAAGATTTTCGATTTTATAAGTAAACAAAAATGACAACCATTTCCTGGCACTGGCATTGTGTCATTACATCTTAAAAAAGTTGAACGGAATATTTCATAAAAAATAAAAAGGTTCTGAAATAGCTTTGAAAATACCTAGGTAAAAAAATAAAACAGAAAAGTAAGTATTACTTATTTAATTCAAATTTATGCTAGTGGCGGAATAGCATAAGAGCGTTCATTATTGGTTGCAGCTGTTTGCCTATCTTGTTATTAGTACTGCTATCCTTTATCCAGTTACAGGGCATATAGCTCTAGCTTATTATGTCACATTAGGCGGAAAACTGCTTCTCAATTATTTTCTTAAAAATTATAATTCTAAAAAAAATGTCTGTTTTTAATTTTTAAAAACTTATTTAATGCAAAAATTTAATTTCAGAGTGAAATAGTACATTGGCTAAAAGATAAAAATATACCAACTGCGTGAAAGCATGCAAATCTACCTAATATGCTTCGAACTGGCCCAATTGATAATTTTTAGGTAATTTTATAACATCTGACTTACAATAAAAGACTGGCGACGAATTATTTTTTGTTAAACCTTAACTTTACCAAAAATTTTATAGGAGTTCGGAAAAAGTTAAAAAAATTGTAAATACCAAACGTCTATTAGTTTTACCAAATTATTACTATTACCAAATATTATGTAACTAGGAGTTGGCGTCTTAGGCTGACAATTTTTCACCTGCCTTTCTTCAAATTTTTGCAAGGTGAAAACGTGGAGGCGCAGTGGCTCAGATGGTTCGACCTGTCGGCTCTGTCCTCTAGCCGGTGCGCGCAAGTCGAGTCTCACTCAACCCATGGATGTGTGTGTGTGTGTGTGTGTGTCCTAGAATAAGTGCATGTTAGTGGGCACAATAAGTCCTTGAGGCTGCAGTGCCTGTAAGTGCGCAAAAAAAGTGAGAACGTATAAATTTTTAACTGAATGACTTCTTCCCTGAATCGGCTTTTTTTCTTGAATCGGGGACGTGGAACAATTTTTTAACTTACAATCGAAGCTCAGCTCGGCGGAGGCAAACTAAATAGCCGTGGCAGACGCGCTTTTTGCGTTCGCAATGCAGGGACTCGATAGCCGTACACGAACGTACGGACCTTCTCGTGTAAATTAAGGGCTCAGAGCGCGCCACGCCAAATTTCATATTAGCCGTCTTTGTTTACTTTTTGTGCAAATGTATAGCTAGATTTATATTAAAAAAAATAAAAGTTGATTTCGTTTATTTTATTTTTTAAAATTTATGAATAACTTTGTCACTACTTCTAATATGTATCTGAGGAGCTCCTTTTTTGGCGCACTTACAGGCACTGCAGCCTCAAGGGCTTATTGTGGCCACTAATACGCACTTAAATGCTAGGACACACACCCACAGAGCCAACTGGTTGAACTATCTGAACCACCGCGTCCCTCTTAGGAGCTCTTACAGCGATGTTAAAATCTAAACATCTATAAAATTAAATTAAGAATATGTAGAATAGTAGTACAACTGGAAATGCTGTACAGATGTTAAACTTCAATTCATATATAAGCAATAACTAAACTAAAGATCTAAGAGAGAAAATACCATAGAGACGTACAACTACAGTTTTAGGTTTAGAATAAAAAGAACAAATTGAAAAACTATAAAGTTGTACAAAGATAATGATTGGACTGAGGTGAAAATTACTGGAATATGTTCTAAGTATACTCAATAACAAACTCATCGGAAAGATAGTTGTGATATAAAAGAAAAGTAAAAACCCAAAAAACAGCTTCTTTTTAGGACTTCCTAGTTTATATTAATTATTTAAAATAATTTGGAACTAAAATGTAGCAAATTGTAATTTATCAGACATTATTTAATAAGTTGATGCAAAAATAATTGTGATTTTTATCGTTTCAACATTTTTCTATTTGCCGTTATTTTTTGTTAAAGCATATAGAGGCAGTGAAATTAATGCCGGTGATTTCAGCTTCTGTCTATTTTTATTTTTTAATATCGCTTACAATCTCTTAAATTAGTCATGGAATCAAGCAAGTTTACTCAATTTTGTTGCGTGAGTTTGACATAGGACGTAAGACAGCAGACATTGCTTGAAATACCAAATTTGTTTCTGAAGGTACAGCCCAACAATCACCATAGAAAAGGCAGCTTGGAAGCTAAAGACCGCCGTGGACGTCTTTCATCTAGAGAGCATTATTGATGCGGGCTCAGGTAAAATAACTCGAGAGATAGAAGAATTTATGGTTGGCTATTCAGCAGTTGACATTCCGGGCTAATCAGAATAACATAAAGTTAGACAAATGAGTACTGCAACTATTTTGCACCAATTTAATACATCGAGTATGATATTTCTACAGATGATTTCATCCAATTTAGCTCTAATCACGGTGGTGCTGTAAGAGGTTGTGATTGAAACGCAATAGACAGCTTTCAACTTTACCAGTAGATCACAGTAGTATTGAGTATCGATTGCCTATAGTTTGAATGTAAAGTGATTCTTAGACAGCTTTATTTTGGCTTTGGTGAATGTATGCTTGTCTTTCGTTCGCCACTTTATAGTGTTCGTATAGACTCGGAAATACATAATATCTGATACAAAATACATCTCCATTCTCTTCGTAACATGTGAGAGATTTAAAGTAGATTTGTTAAGCTTTAAGAAAGTGGGGACGGGTTTTTTTGACGATTATTAGCCCCTAATTGCCCTTAATAAATACGAATATTGCTTGATTTAACATTTTCCTCGTTAAAAACTTTTATTATAATGCATTATCCAGTAACATTAAATCGTAGTTCTTACAAATGAAAAAAATGTTGTCTCGCCTAGTTTGAAAGTTTTCATTAAACGGACAAAATAAATATAGGTGTATAATCTATGATGGCCCCAGTTTTTCCATGAAAATTTTGAAGTTACATTATATGACGTAACAACTATTGCTTCTAAATATACAAAGGTTTTTTCTTTTGATTGTGTCTCATATTTTCAACTATCGGGGAAATTTCGTTACCGCACCGATTACTGAGAAGAATTACGTATTTTAGAGTTATTAAAATGCACGCAACAAGCCGTAGTGTCTTAAAAATTTACTTAATCGCCAAATTTGCAATTCCACATCCTAATTACAATTCTTATGTAATTAATTTGTCTGGTAGCACTTCCACAAAGTCAAATTTAATCAAACAGTTGATCTTTTCTATCTTATGGTTTGTTCTTAAATTCTAAACAACAAATTAAGTTTCAACAATTGTTTAAAGTAACAGGAATGCATACCATTAAAATTCCCCCAGAAGTTTACGATATCTGATAATCTAATTATTTTGATATCCAGTCTAAAGCTACAAGCTGATTGGTAACATTGTCCATCATTTTGTCATATATTTAAATGATTCCTAATTAATTATTCCACATGCCATTCATTCTAGCAATGTAGCGCGTTCAGTCCTAACTCAATTTACGTATGCAATGCACCATGCACGTCTGTCATTTTGGATCTACTTATAATTTAACTGTTGGTACATGTTTGACATGAATCACTGTTGGTTATTCTGTCTGCTTGCTTTGTTTTGTTAGTACAGGAGGTACTCATGTTAAACTTGAACTTTATTTAGTAACTGGAACTCACTCAAACAGAGCGCCCAAAAAATAATCAAACTATTTCTTATGCTGGCAGCTTCCGACATCTAACTGTTCTTCGCATCTATTTTTTGTGTGTCACTAAAGTCCTTTTTTAAATATATCTTGCAAATTGTTGAATGTTATCACAGTTATGCTTTGCTTAACATAAGTTCATTCATGTATGATATTTCTCACGCGATTCGGTCTTGAAATCCTACAGCGTAGTTTTAAAAAATTCATTTTCACCATTTTCTCGGTTTCTATCTATAAGTAGCCAATATTGAAGGTTTGATATATAGCTACTTTTGTCTTCAACTATCAATTACATATTATTAAGTTGCTGAACTTCCTTACAATCCTGCGTTATTATGTCATGTATTTCTCTACCGCTAGTACCGTTGCTTGTTTTTTTCTGATCTACAAGTTATTGTCAGATTAACAAAAGAAATTGTTATACATGACATTTGTAATATAGACTAACAATTACAAGAAATGGCTTGGCACGACTATTTATAACGTCTTGTTTACAATAATTAAAATAATAAATGTTCCAATTAATAGTTGATTACGTATGAGAAATTGACATAATTGAAGACCTAGGAAAATTATTGCGTTAATCACTATTTTCGTCAGAGGCTACTAGATCATGTGGTAGTCTTCGTTTGAATCTTGTTGTAGGGAAAGACACCAGCACATGTTCTCGCGTTTTGTAAAAACTTTTTAGTGGTTTGACGAATAAACTCGTTCACATGAGATACACCTAGTTCGTGGTGCAACTGGTTGTTACGAATATATCAAGGCGCGTTCACTGCTATTCGTAAAACTTGTAGTTTATTGATGTTCGTTTGGGATGTAGTACACCAAACTGGACAGGCATAGAGAATTAATGAGCATAGTAGCGTTTTGTACATTAAGATAGTGCATTCAGGCTTCAATGTTGACTTACGATCAATCAATGGATAAAGTTGCCTTAACCTACTGTTGCCCTGTAATAGCTTGTGATTGAAATGAAAGCTCCAGGTTACGCGTGTCCAAGTATACTCCGAGATATCTGACTGCCGAGTCCGTTGGATTCTATTGTATGGGATTGCCGTCAATGGTGATATTAGATACGGTAACTATTTTCCTTAAATTAAAGATTTTAGTATGACATTTTGTGGGGTTAATTTGAATATTGCAACTTTTAAACCAGTTAGTGATCTTGTCTGAGGATTTTTGTAATTGATACACCTGGCAGAGAACACAAAATCCTATACTTAAAAATACCTTAAACAATCTAACACACCAAATAAAAAGAGAACTTGATAAATATAAAATTCTAACGTATCAAAAACATATTGAAAATTTAGAACCTGGAGAGCCAGGTATGTGGAAAGCCACGAGAAGAATCTTAAAAGAACCTCAGCAAATACCTCCTATGACAGCCAACAGCACAACTTATTACACAGATAAGGAAAAGTCTGAGTTATTCGCCAATCACCTAGAACAAACGTTTACTCCCGCAATCGGCAATAACCGTAATTTCACCAACGCAATTCAAAACCATATTGAGACACACCTTCCAATTCCTGGTCGCATACAACCTATTTCTCCTAGCGAAATAAAAAAAATCATAGACGCCCCACCAAATAGGAAGTCTCCGGGATACGATCTCATCACCAATGAAATTCTGAGAAGACTCACCAAGAAGATACTTGTATTCCTGGCAACATTGTTTAATGCTTGCCTCAGACAGGGATATTTCCCAATAGCATGGAGACATGCTATAGTCGTTGTCTTTCCTAAACCGGGGAAAAACAGCAATAACCCCAACAACTATCGATCAATAAGTCTTCTAAATACTCTATCAAAAATACTTGAACGAATAATCTACTCCAGACTAAATACTGAACTGCAAGAACTAAATACCCTCCCACCATTCCAATTCGGATTCAAAAGCGGGCACTCAACCTGCCATCAGCTTCAACGAATTGTAGAAATAATCGAGACTGGATATGAGAATAAACAGTATACCACAGCCATCTTTTTGGACATCGCGAAAGCTTTTGATAAAGTCTGGATAGAAGGCCTTAAATATAAAATACTCTACCTACCAATACCAGGCTGTCTTAAAGCGATACTTTACTCTTTCCTAGACAATAGAACCTTTGCCGTACGAATCAATTCAACTGTCTCTGACAGTAAGCCAATCAAAGCCGGAGTCCCCCAGGGGAGCGTGCTGGGACCGCTACTATTTAACGTATTTGTTAGAAATATCCCGCTCACACAAGAAAATCTTGCTATGTACGCTGATGATACAGTGATCATATCGCAAAGCTGGAATCTAAACCAATCAATCTCTCAGCTTCAATCAGCAATTGATGAAGTAAACAACTGGCTAATCAAATAGAACATAACCCTTAACACAGCAAAATGTGAAGCCAAAATATTCACCCTCAGGAAAATTAAGGATCCAGATAGTTTAGTAATAAACGGTACACACATTGAATGGAATCCCAACACTGAAGCGGTAAAGTACTTGGGCGTTTATCTAGACACACGCTTATCGTGGAAATTTCATATTAATAAGAAGCTTAACTTATGCTACGCTAGACTAACAAAACTATACCCATTAGTTAACAGAAAATCATCACTAAAAACCAACTGCTCTCTACTTTTATATAAATCCCTAATTCGACCGCTAGCAACATATGCTTCTGCTATATGAAGCAATGCCTCTAAATCCAACATCAACAGAATATAAGTGCTCCAGAACAAAATCCTAAGAATATCAGTTGATGCCCCTTGGTATGTACGAAACATCCAACTCCATCATGAGCTAAAAATTCCAACCATAGAAGAATATTTGAGGAAAGCCACCAAAAAGTTCCAACTTACTATCACCAACTGCGAAGGCGCTGTGCACTATAAACTAGGACATAAGAATATGCATAGAAGATTAAAGCGTAAACTCCCATAGTATCTGTATGTATAACAACGGATAACACAAAAATTGACTGACTAATTAACCCGCCAACACCCAAGACCCATTGTTAATCATTTAGGACTACCTGATACGATAATTGTGTATCCCGAATGACATGTATAACTTACTTTATCAATGCCATGAATAACAATGTACAATTGTTAAACTGGCAATAAACTTAATAAAAAAAAATTGATACACCATTATATTTGCATTTATTGTAACACTTTATAACATCATTTTCTAGTTAGATCTCTTCTGATTTATCTCGAACTACGTGATATTCGTTTTATTCAGATTTATTTTTGATCCTCATTGATTGTATTCTTCTATTAGCTTTCTTGTCATAAAGAATATGACTTCTTCATTATACCCTTCTATTTACATATTTTCTTCAACCTCTACATCTGTTTAGCAACGTTTTCGCATTTATTCCGTAAGAACATCCTAAATGTAGATCTTAAATAGCACAGATGACGTAGATTATCTTAGTTTAAAATTTTTGAATGTTTTTGAAAGATTTTTTAGATGTATTTTTGTGTTTTCCAGCACTCTTATGTGGTACTCATTTACTCGTTTATTTATTAGGATGGTAGCATATACCTTTTTTAAGTCGACAAACATTATCTGAATCGTCATGTTTCTCTTCCATCATTTGTTGAAGGGTGAAAATATTGTCAACACAAAAATGAGTGAAATGATAACCATTTTATTCTTTTATATTTTAGAAGCCATACAGTTTTCCTATACAGCCAGTCACGCTTATTCGTCTAGAATTGCACAGCTTTTTATATCCATGTCTGTGTACAGAATTAATATAAACTCCAGCCTTTGATGATGTTGTTGTCACTAATTAAACATTTATTAAACATCTTTAGCATTGTTTTTTGTAGCAGTTTTTTGATCTATATTCAATTAACTCCACGGTAATGTCTCTTGGTTTTGTTGGTTTTTAATTTCTTATTTTTTACGCTCTCTTTAGTTTTTGTAAACTTATGAGGTTTGTTTATTAATCAGCTTCAACTACATCTACACCTTTTGATTTATAGGACTCTGACCTTCTTTCTGTAGATAAAGCTCAACCTTTCATTGTTATAGGTGTAATTATGTGTGTATAATTTGTATTTCTCTGCAAGTTTTTCTCTAAGACTTTTTATGCCTTTGATGACTGTATTGGTCTAGATGTCTATTAAGTTTTTTATATATTTTTTCAAATCTCACTTTTGCTTTTACTCTCTTTATATCGCCTTTCAAACGTGCACATAATTTTTATCTTCACTATCCTTTTTACAAAGCTAATTTTAGTAAGCTACCCCTTTAAGTTTGATCAAGGTTTCTATTACGTCTGGTTAGTTCCTGTTCGAGCTCTTTTTGACTTCTAAACTCATTTTTAACTGCCTCATAATTATATTTTTCCAACTCTTTAAGCCTTCTTAGTTTATCATTTACTTTCTACTCGTATAGTAGTTGGATTGATTCCTGTTTTAAGCTATCAAGATTTCTATTCTCTTAGAATAACTATATCTTTTAATAAACTTTTTATTTCTTCTCTTACGGAAAGAACATTTTACTCTCACTACAAAGTGATCTGATCCCCATTCTGATCCTCTACACATAATTACATCATTTTACTTACTCTGTTTTTTTATGTAGAATAACATAATTAATGGTACTTTTAAGGTTTCTTATCGGTTGCTGCAATGCGAATTTATGTATCTATTTATGTTCAAAAAAAAATATTTGGTGTACTTTCCCACACAAATCAATAAATCGTTGAAGGCTGATGCCCTCACCAAACCTATCTACAATTTGACACTTTTTTATTTTTCTTGTACGAGCATTAAAGTCATATGTTAAAATCTCTTTTTTTGTTTGTTTCGACAAAATCAGTCAGTTCATCGTAAAACTCTTTTTTAATTTATCATGGACAGATATGGACACTTGTCTTTTCGTCATTTCATTTTTATTCACAGTTCTGCAGAAACGGATGTAGCCTTTTACATTTTCTCTTTTTCTTCTCTTTTTTATAGTTTCTGCAAGAACTACTATATCTGTTTTGTTTTTTGTTTTTTTTTTGGTTTTTCAGTGACTCATCGTTGCTTAGAAACATTTGTTTGTACTATCCAGATAACCAATGTCCTAGTCCGTTGTAATTTTTGGTGTCATGATACCTCTATTCTCCGAGACCTGCGATTCAATTTTTTTCCTAAAGATAGAGTATTGGCCAATCCTTTCAATTCCCAAACCAAAGGACCAGAATTGTCTTTCCAGGTTTTATTCCCTTAAATAAAATATCGTGATAATGAGACGCCCGTAACTGGCTTTCCATTCTCCGACGCCCGTTGTGACACAACACACTCAGGATCCGATATCGTCAATGCACGACCTTCAAGTGCTTTTTTAGTGGGCAATAAGTCCAGACAATAGGGACAATAGAGACAATTTGGACCAGAAAAAATGTTCAAGTCGAAAGTTGTGAGCAGAATAACGCCACAAAATCCCTGAGCACTATCGTAGCTTATTCTCAGAAAGAATTTCAGAAAGTTAATCAGCAATCATCCTCAAAATAACGAGGAACCATACAAATATTCTCCTCTGTACTGCTGCTCTTCCGAAGACATTGGGAGGTTTTATGGTCTCTGTCGTAGCAAACTCGATAATAATTGAGGGTACTTATTACTTACTCTGACACCGTAATATTGACAAAGAAACCTTACGTAGAAATTTACTTTAGGCATTCACATATACAACTTTTAAAAGCTGAGCCCTAATTTGTTATTTACTATTATTTATAGAAGACCTAGATGTGTGTGTAGTATGGAAATTTTAGAATAAATTAGAAATGCTTCCTTGGAATGTGTTATTACATTTCTTGGCAATTTAAGTTCACGTTTAAACCACCAAGGAACTACATAGATACAACCAATGACTTAAAGGGGGATCAGTTGTATTCATCTGAAACTAAATTGTGCTTTTAATTCCTACAGTGAGATTTTTAAGTTTTTGATATCTTGATGTAGCTTGATCTTCATATAACCTTCTATTCCTGAAAAAGATCCGAATTTATTCTATGGGTTTTCCCTTTTTCTGAGCTGCTTCCTTGATATTGTCCATCCATTCTTTCCTAGGTGTGCCTTTTGTTCTTCTTCCTTCTGTTCCCATCTCCAAAATTTTCTTTGGATATCGGGTGTTATCCATTCTATTTAGATGTCCATACCATTGAAATTGTTTGTGTTCTATTTCCTTTACTATTGGTCTTAATTCTAGCTCATATCTGACACTTCTATTTCTGACCCTGTCTCGTCTTGGTTTGCCTATTACGCGCGTTAGATATTTTATTTCCGCAGCTGTTATACTCGATCTGTATTTATCCAACATTACCCAGGTTTCAGAGCCATATAGTAAGGAGGGCGTGTAGATTAGCTTTTTACTTATTTCCTTTTTGTTGATTAGTGTGTTGTTTATTTGGTAGTATAGTTTATTACTCTTGCTTATTGTGTTTTTGATTTCTTGATATATCCTTCCGTCTTTGCTAACTATCGTCTAGAGGTATTCGTATGAGTCTACGTTTTCTAACGTGTTTTGGTTTATTTGGATTTCTGCCCTATTTACCTCTGTTTTTGTTATGTGCATGACCTTGCTTTTTTGTATGTTTATTTCCATTCCCTTCTCCTCTAGGTGGTTCTTCCATATATTGATATTTTTCTGTAGTTGTTCCGGGTTTCTTGCCAATAACAGTATATCATCTGCATATAACAGGTCTTGCGATTTTACTGGGTTTAGGTTGTGGTATCCGAGTACCGTTTTTCTTGTTTCCCTTTTGCATATTTTATGAATATTATCCATATATATTACGAACAGAAGGGGGCTTAAGCTATCACCTTGTTTGATTCCTCTTTTCATATGGAATTCTTCTGAAACTTTACCGTTTAACCTTATTTTTCCTAGTACTGTCCTGTGTAGTGCTCTGGCATTTCTTTCCAATTTTTTGCTTATTTGTAGTTCCTTTAGGGCTTCCAGATATGTTTTCTTGGGACCAGGTCGAATGCCGCTTTTAGATCGAAGAACGCTATATATAATTCTTTGCTTTTATTTAGTGTCTTTATATATAGATGTAGTCGTGCGTTTGTCGCCTAGAGCGACTTCTATTTTGCCTTCGATTTCTTCTCTAAGTCTTTTCTCTATTATCCTGGTGTATAGTTTTAAAGCTACTGGCGACAGGCATGTTGCCCTATAGTTGTCGCAATTGGTAGTTTCACCTTTTTTATGGATAGATATTATTATATTTTTCGTCCATTTTTGTGATATTTCCTCTTCTTTCCATGCTTGTTGGAATATACATCTTAACCACTGGATTGCTGCTACTCCTCCTTTTTTGAGTAGTTCGAGGTATATGTTGTCTTCCCCCGGTGATTTTCCATTTTTTGTTATCTTTAGTGCTTCCTTCACTTCTTCATTTGTTATTTCTTCATTTGCTTAGTTTACTTCATTGTTTGTTTCTTCTTCTTCATTCCATGTTTCTTCTTCTACCAGGTCCTCTATGTCGTTTTCTCCAAATTTTTGTTCATAATATTCTTTCCAGGTTTGTGTTAGTTTGTATTTTTCCTTCGGGATTTCTAATATTTCGTATTTTTGGTAAGCGGTTTCACTTTAATTTTTTGACTGTATTCCAGAATTGCTTTTGGTTTTCAATATAGTTTTCTTCAATTTTCTTTCCGAAGTCTTCTTTCCCATGTCGCTTTCTTGGATTCTTTCACTGCTTCTTTTGCTTAATTCCTTTCTATTATGTATGCTCTTTTACTTTGATCTGTTTTTCCTTAGATGTTTTTCCATGCCTCTTTCTTTTCTTTAACCTTTATCTTTACATTTTCGTTCCACCATTTTGTTCTTTTCCTTTTTGGGTTTTCCTGTATCTTCTTTATGCCGCATGTTTCTGTTACTACTTGTAGTATTGTTTCTTGGAATATATTTCATCTTTTGTTTAGCGTCCATGGATTTTCTTCTCGTTGTTCCTGTTGTTCTAGTATATTTAGTTTTTCTGCTAGTTTTTCCTCGTATTGTTGCTGTGTGTGTGGGTTTGTAGTGCGTAGAGGTTTATTTTATCGTAGTTTTTATTTCGTTCTCCTTTGGGTTTACGGATGTTAGTATCCGTTACCACTAGATTGTGGTTTGTACTTAGTTCTGCCCCTCTTATGACTTTCACGTTATTTATGGCGTATCTCATGCTTCGTGTGTAGGTAATATAGTCAATCACACTTTTCTGTCCTAATTGTTCCGCTTCATAAGTTATCTTGTGGGTGTTTTTATGGTTGAACCATGTGTTCCCTATTAATAAATGGTTTGTGATGCAGTATTCTAGCATTCTTTCCCCTTAATCATTTATTTCACTCTCCAATCCATAGGCACCCATTGATCCGTATCCTTGTTCTTTATCGGCTTCTATATGGGCATTTCAGTCTCCCATTATCAATAAATGCTTATTTGTATCTTGCATTTTTTTTATGGTACGTTGCAGTTCTTCGTAAAACGTGTCTTTTTCCTAACTGATGGCTGTGTTTGTTGGTGCATATATTTGTATAATCCCTACTTTTTCTTCTAATTCAAGGTTCATGGTTATGATCCTGGAGTTTATTGCTTCCCAGTTGGTTACTTTTCTGTCTAACTCTGTACTTACTATTATCCCCACGCCATCTGTTGCTCGTTCTCCTATTGGGGAGCCGGAGTATCTGAGTGTATATCCGTGGTCTAACGGTTTTATTCCACATCCTTTTTTCTTAACTTCTGATATTCCGAGGATATGTACTTTGTATCTTTGCATTTCCTCCACGATTTCACTTTCTTTTCCTGTGAGGGTGGTAATGTTCCATATGCCAAATTGTATCCTACACCATAAAGGTACAATGGGAGAAGAGAAAGAAGAAGAAGAGAAGATGTAGCTTGAAGAAATGCAATTGATAATTGGCCTCCAAGAAGTTGTGATTCAATTCCTTTGAGTTTATTTTTGTGATTGTGCGCCGGTAATATACGTATGTAATGAAATCACAAACACTTTGTGCATTAAAATTGAACATTAAATGTATTTATGATTATGAATTATCGAAATCATCGAATCATCGAAAATGGGTGCATTGACAAAACAAAGCCCAGATGGTATTTAGAACATAATGTAATCAGTTGTACTTCAAAATAAAAAAACAGTATTGTTTTAAATTTTAAAATCACTTTGTTGATATCAAAAACTTTGTATACTATCAGCAATTTCTGATTATATTCACCTTACTTTGAATATTCTTCTAGATTATTTAAAGTTGTCTGTATGTTTTCGTACATTTAACGGTGCTTACGTTCTTTTTAAATGATAAATTAACACAAAAGTTCTGACAAACAAGTTGGAAAATTTATAGGCCAAGAGGAAACAATCTTAATTTTATTGAAGACGTGCTAACATAATATTTGCTTACAAGATACGTCTGGAGAGAATAATAGAAAAAAATCGTTTATTGAAGGCATATCTATAAATGTATTTAATATTCTTTGAAATAGTATTCTTGAGCATCAATACATCGTTGCCAATGATTCTATCACTCATAGCTCGCCTGGAAGTCTTGAACATCACAACAGCCTGCATGTTTTTGAATTTAAAAATAGTAACTTTTGACAATAGATTTAAAATGGAGAAATGCAAATAAGTCGGGCAGGGTCAGGATAGGGCCTGGTCCTACGCCCTTTACTTCGCCAGAAACCCTCTCATTAGCATCAAGTCACAGCTGGACTCATTGTTGTGATGAAGAACCTTTTGTTTTGGCGATCTCTACAAAAATGCAGAGTTGAACGTCTGGGTGATGCAAGCTACTTATAAATAACACCTTTAAAATCAAAGAAGACAATGAGCATCGCTTTCATCTTTAATTTGCTCATTCGAGCCCTCTTTGATCAAAGAGACTCGGTAATGTGTTCTGTATTCTGTCCCCGAAACAATCATCGGCTTCAAAATATCAGGTCCAGACAGGCGTTTTTTTTTATATTCGTCGGTTAAAACCTTGAGAACCAACTCAGTACGAACTGTGACATCCAAAATTTTGTCGTGGCGGTTTCATACACAACTGGAAGTCATGTCACTTAGACATCGATCAGAGTGCAAAATCACTTTCACATTAGCCACATTATACAAAGTGTAAGACGTTGATGGGTGGCTTGCACGTTGTTCATCCTCGATGTCCTCCCTAATTTCTCTGTTTGTACCACCAAAACAGCTGTATTACTGTCAATGCATTCTTCCCATACGCTTTCTGTACCATATCAACCATTTCGGTTCCAAGATTGTGGTATTGCAATCAACTTCTTTTCCTGTGTGCCCAAGATGCTCCGCACAGTTCAACGCCAAGTATAGAAGAAGGGGAAGAAGACAATGAAAAATATTTATTATTTTTTATTTTACTTTACTTGTCACGTATTATTCATACAATATGCAATAATTAAATTAAGAATAACGACGACACTTTACCTTCGTCGTTGAAGTATTCCATGAACATTCTGACATTTTTCCGACCAGTTTATGGTTTGTGTTATTTTTTCTTTTCAGTGTTTTAATGCTTAATGAGTGGCCTCTTAAACCTGCTGTAAGTATAGGCAAAACATTCTGATAGTGTATACGTATTGGCCGATCTTTTGAGGTGCTCAGCTAGCTATTACTACATATTTAATGTTGTCCAGTTGAATATTAATATGAGTTTTTTAAATACACAAAATATTGCTATTAAAATTCCGAAGACATTTTGCAATATTCTTCGAGAACAATAAAGGTGGTAATTAAAGATTTTTCTTTTTCTTATCAATTGGTTTACATTGTAAGGCTGCAGTCTTTTCTTAAACTAAACGTCTCGTCACCAACAAAGACATATGGAAACTTCCTTCTCTTCACATCAGATGATTTAAGCATTTTCACATATATTTTGCAACTAACATATAAATATAAGTGTTCAAATTGCTTATCCTAGAGAGAATTGAAGAATGTAATGCATTCCTTTATAATAATCTATCAAACGTGATTTAATTTCAAAATAAAATAAATTGTATAAGGATAATTACACATGCATGCCTCGATTATCGTTATAAAAGTGTCCCTTTCGCAACCGCTCATTAAAATGCGCCTGCAGCAAAGTGCATTAAAATGCTCGTTATTGTCGGACGTCGGCTCGGCCAGTTACCATGTATCTACTCATCTAGTTAATAAAATTGTAGTAAACGCAACGAATGATCATAATTAACCGGTTTAGAGGCTTGCGAACATAATAGAAGTCCTACGCATATAAACGCGCGTGCAGAGGTATCTCAAGATCACTTCCGGGTATTTACGTTATCTACACTGCAATCTGCAATCCATAGTTGCAAACGAAATGTGCTGTATAAAACTGCAAATTCCCTGCTTTTGGTAATACTGGCAAAGCTACGAAACCGTGTGGCCTTGTAGAATTTAATGACCTTATATAACAGTACAATCAATAATCTAGCGCAGATTAACGGAACGGATGTGTTCTGAATTAGATTCCGCCAAAAAGAACTCAGTTTTGGTTTTCGACCTTACCGGTTTGAAAATGGCCGCGGTAAATTGTGGTCCTGGCATATTTTAAGAGTAAGAAAAAAGAAAACGATGGTTTGTAATTTTTTATAATAATATAAAGTTATTGTTACATAATTTTTATTTACTCATCTGTATTTTTCTAAATTAATCATTTATTGCATACAGGATGAGTCAGAAGGAGAAGAAGCTGTGTATTATCGAAGGCATACTTCTATTTATTTTCAAGCATTAATTATGAAATTTTCAAGTTGAAATTCAGCTTTTCGCTCATATTTTATGTGGTTTATTATTTCGTGTTATTTTCATGAGTCATTGGCTCTCTTTACGTGTTCATTTTATTTCTTTCTTTTTCTTGGAAAGATAATACATTCATCCTTTACAACATTCTTTTCAATTCTATCTTGTCTCTTTTTCTACCTATTGCTCATAACGTATTCATTTCAGTAGTATGCAGCATTTGCTTGGTTTTGTTAGTATATATATATATATATATATATATATATATATATATATATATATATATATATATATATATATATATATCTTACAGATTTTATCAACATTTAAATACTTGTTTTCCAGGTTGCATCTTTTAAACAACCAGAGATAAGTACACCTTTCATAATTTATTGTTTGACTTTGTTGTATGTGTTGCTGTCGGTGAATACATTTATTCCTACATATTGGAAGTTATGACCTCATCTATTATTTTTCTCTCTATTTCAAGCTTGCGTCTAGTTGATTATTTGTTGATTATCATTGGTATGTTTTTTAAATGTTTTCGCTGTCATCACGGATTTATGTAGAAGATGCTGTAAGTCATCTTCAGATATTTTCGTTAGGAGAGCATCATCCGCGTCGCATACTGCAAAGATATTTCTTTGCTCCATTTTGTACCCGGATAATTTTATTTGTTTTCTGATCATTTTATCCATAACCAGATCAAAAAGATTCTATACCTTATTAAAGACTCTTCTTGTGAAATTCTCGTACCACATCAGTTTATTTCTTACTTTAAATTTTTGTCATTGTATTTCCATTAAGATCTTTTATAACTTTTATGAAAGGCGTGGAATGTTTTTTCCAAAATTAATACTAAGTCTTGTAATTTGACACAAAGTAAAAAAAATAAAACAATTAAGTAAAATCAGATATTAAAAGCATACTAGGAGTATCAACAGAGTTTCTCTCAAAAAACATTCAGAATGGAAAAAAGATACGAAAAGGAAATCACCAGAAACGAAGTGGAAGACGAGATATTAGATAAGGAAGAAGAAACCTGAAAGATATAGACACAGAAGGACTAAGCAAAGCAATGAAAGGTATCCAAATAGGAATGAGAAGTGGACAACACGGAATATAACCGGAGATGACAAAAGTCCTAGGAGAGAAAGGTAGAGAATTCTTATTGAATATATCCAGAAAAAAATAGCAAACAGAAAAAATCCCAGAAGAGTGACAAAACAATATAATAATTCCAATCTATAACAAAGGGGATTACGTAAACTGTGAGAACTATAGATCTATATGCTCATCCTCAGCGACCTTTAAATTATATACTAAAATAATAGAAAGAAGATTAAAAAAATATGTCGACAACAAATTAGAAGAAGAACAGGCAGCTTTTAGGACAGGAAGACAAACACACAATAATATACATATTTTAAGAAACATAATAAAAAAGAAAAAAACGGAGTAGAAATTTACATTAAGCTGCTTTTGACTCAATACAGAAGAATATAATATGGGATTGTCTAAAAGTACTAATAAAACTGTTAAAAATGATAAAAAGTATATATAAAAGAGTAAATAGAATAGTCAAGCTAAACGGAAAAGAATAAAAAAAATTAAGATGGAGGTAGGAATAAAAAAGGAGATAGCCTAAGCTCGCTACTGTTTTTAGTAACTATGGGCAAACTGTTAAAAATACTAGGATAAGAACCAAACAAAGTCAGACAGTAGTAGGATATAATAAAATAAAACCAATAAAAATTGACCGCTCATTATATGCAGACGAATATAGTTCTAATAGCGGGTAGTCATAAAAAGATAAAATATGGAATAAAAAATAGAAAAGCTAAGAATCGAAATGAATATAAGTAAATGTAAAGCAGCGATTATCAATAAAAAGGTGAAACAGGAAAACAAAGAAAGAAAAACTAGAAATGATAACAACATTCGAATATTTAGGACGTGTAATAAGAGAAGCTGGAAAGATAAATGACGATATAAATAATAAAATAAATAAAAGTTTTAAATAAAACAATTTTTGGAAAAAGAGAAATAGACAAGAAAACTAAAATAAAAAGTATCACTTTTTATTAAATAAAGTGATACTATCAGCACTCAAACGTGGACATTACAAGATAATCAACAAGTGAAAACTAATACAGCGGAAATAAAGTTTCTTAGAAAGATAGGGAAAAACAAAGGTGGAGAGAAAACAAAATAAAGAAATAAGACAAATGATACAACAAGAAGAAGTTATAACGCAAATAGAAAGAAAACACCTAAATTGGTATGGCCACATAATATGAATCAACCAGAATAGGTTAGTAAAGAAGATAGTGGAAATGGGCAAAATAAAAAAAGAAGAATAGGAAGACCTCAAAAGAGCTAGATGCACAGAATAGAAGAAATAGGAAACAGGAGAGGAAAGACGAAAACAGAAATGAGAATACTTGCACTAGACCGAATGACATGGAAAGAATGGGTCAACAAACTAAAATAAAAATAATCCGATATCCTCTAGGGTAAAAGGAACATGGAAGAAGAAATAATATGACACGAGATAATGTTTTTCTAATATTATAAAGGCTGGTGTGTTGAACTCTATTGCTTTTCAACCACTTATAAATACAACGTCTGTGGTGGATCGATTATGGCGGAAACTCTCTTATTTTTCACTTATATACTGATGTAACTGCATTTTGTCCAATATTAGTTTAATTAGTAGTTTCTACGTTGTATTTAAAAGTGTTATCCCTCTCTAGTTATTCGTGTTACCCTTTTCCCCCTTTTTAAATACTAGGATAGTTGTCCTTACTTTTCATTCTGTTGGCACCTTTCCTTCTCTAATTATCAGTTGTTTTGTATTTTATTAGAAGTTTATTTTTTTTTGTTATCTCTTTCACTTTATTAGTGAACCATGGTGTTTTATTTCTATGTAGTACTTGTGTTCTAATACTTCTTACCAATTGATCCTTCTGATGTTAGTTTTCACTTTCATCCATGCTTATTATGCGTTATCTTATTAACTATTGGATTGTCGTTTATATTTATTTTTCAACGGTTTGCATACAGTTATCTGGTCCTCTTATTCTCCGCACATTAAGATCTTCAATTATCATGGCTTGGTAGTTGTGGGATATCTTGTCCATGATCTTCTATAATTTTTCGTAGAAGTCTCTTTTTTTCCCTCTTAATTTGGTCATATCAGATGCATATAGCCTGATTACATAAAAATATTTATTATTTATGTTCAATTTTATTTCCAATAAGCTTTGGTCAATATAAATTGTATCTTTGATAAATCTTTGGAACTTTCCATGCAGAAGCATTCCCACTCCCACACTCGCAAATTTGTTTTTTAATTTTCCGATATAAACCCAATTGCAACTTTCTATAAGTTAGGTGCATTTATCTTTTTCCCTTCTTTAGAGGTGCCACATGTATCTGTTTTCTTTTTGCACTTTTCATCTATACTTCTTAGTCTGTTTTGTACTATGACTTAACGTTTATCTTTCCATACTTATGATACCCTTGCTTTTCATATGTTTATTCCTTATTCGTTGCCTATTCGTCATCATAGTTTTTCGTCCATTTTTAGTTATTTCTGTGGTTTATAGCTAATATTGCTAGTCGTTAATAACTTTCTAATTTCGTTCGTGGTTGTCATATGCGTGGTTCTATGTGCTTGGTTCTTTTGTAAAAGGATGTGAATTAGTTTTAAAGTAATTTGTTTTTTTTTGTACGAGGGGCATTCAAGTTTTAAGATCTTCAAATTTTTTTCTCAGCAGTGAGAGTAAGTAAAAAGATGCGGTTAATTTTAAAAGACGCCGAAAATATTTCTGAATTTGTAATATAAATGGCAGCACCATACAAAGGTTGAATTACAGCCATCGCAGTGACTGTTGTTTGTATACTTCAAATGGCGACGTTTAGTCTTAAAGAACAACGTGTAATCATCCGTTTCCTCCCCTTGCGTGGTAAAACGTCCGTCGAAATTCATTACCACTTGAGTGAGGCATGCGGTAAAAGCGTTATGGATATTAAAAATGTGCATTTGTGGGTGCGAAAGTTTAAAGAAGGTCGAGAGTTGTGTGACTATGTGAAGCAGCCTCGGCTACAAACCAGCCGGACCAAAACCATGATTACGCAGCTGAGCAATGTGTTATGGAAGACCGTCGATTAGGTGTGCGTGATATCGCCTCTAAACTTGAAATTTCATAATATCTGTAGAATCCATTTTGCATGATGACCTGAAAATTTAAAACGTTTCTTCAAGGTGGGTCGCCCGAATGCCGGCCGACGAATACAAGGCTGCGCTAGTGGATCCGAGTTCGTCTTTCGACCATCATTCTATATGTGCTCGTTTGGACTCCGGAGTGTATTATGAACCTTAAGTCGGTATTTAATAAAAAAATCCATATTCTTTCCTTTGAAACCAAGTAGCCTCTTAAAAATTTTAGATCGTGCAGCCCTTTGCACAACATTAAAAAAGTGGAGAACCCATCTTTTATAATTTTTTTTGCCATGACAACTCAGTTTTCAATCGCTCTTAATGAATTTGGTATTGTTGGTTAACCTTGTTTCGCAAAGTAGTGGTGCTATTTGAACACGTGGCTTCTTGATATTGCACTCTAATAAACTCTTGACGTAGACTGGATAAAATATCAGTTGCTTTAAAATTTTATCCTTCTCTTTCCATTAAAAATTTGACTATAATGAGTTGCATAATGGCACTAAATATTAAGTGACAAGACGATATTAAAGACTTATTATCCATGCAAAGTTAATCTACACATATGTACACGATTATAACTTCCATCCAATCTCAGCATTCCAGTGTTGCCACATCGTTTAGTTTATATTTTACTAACATATAATGCAGCAGTTCTCGTTTTATTTTCGCCGTGTAAAGACGTGAATTGAACGCGGAGATAATAAGAGTGCAACAAGTGCGGCCGCAAGGCCGGGCTCATTTTATCGGTCTTCGATAACCTCGGTTTCGCCGTACGGATTAATAATCTTTAAAGTTACGATTTGTTGTGAAACTTACATTTTATTTATAAACTATCTCAACATAACAAGTTTACAATGCAAAACAGCGCTGGATCCCAACAGGTAAATGCAAATAGCTACTTCCTTCAACCAACCTCAAATTATTCTGCACCCATC
Source organism: Sinelater perroti (assembly GCA_036346155.1). Lineage (NCBI taxonomy): Eukaryota > Metazoa > Arthropoda > Insecta > Coleoptera > Elateridae > Sinelater > Sinelater perroti. Next base: position 26,384,740 of record JARFIY010000248.1, on the reverse strand, counting down.
AATGTGCCTCCAAACAATAACACACAGATGTTTCTACAATCGCAACCCCAAGTACAATGGCATAATCAATCACATCTGCAACCAAATCCACAATCCGTATTTAGCACTCAGTGGCAGCAACCACAACAAGCTTACCCGATCTATCTTACTAATTACCAACAGACAAGTACGCAAATCCAACCTACAGCTTTGCCTTACTCTGCTCAGATGGACTGGAATAGAGCGGAATCAATACAAGACGAAGCTCCACTGATATCAAACACTTAAAAATACGATAACGACAACATTTCAATAACAAGTGAAGAAACAACGACCCCTTTAAAGCCAAATGATTTTCAAGAAATAACTCGAAAACACAAAAGAAAGAGAACTAATACTCAACCAGCAGTGCCAATTGACAAAATCCAGTTGCCACTAGCAATAGATTTCAAATACTAGCAAGTAAGGAAAACCCCCCGACATCAAGCACCTCAACAGAAACCAATGCCAAACTCCCGAAACCTCCTCCAATCCACATACATTATGTAACAAACATAATTCCTTTACTACGACTTATTGAAACACATATAAAGAAGGATGAGTACCAATATCAAGTAACAGGAGGAGGCACTGTAAAGCTCCTGATTAAGACAGTCGAAAACTATAAGAAACTAATCAAGATTCTTGACGAAAATAACGTAGTCAGACACACATTCATCTTACCCGAGGATAAACCATCAGAGTAGTGATAAGAAACCTGCATCACACCACAGATAAAATTGACATAAAGGAAGCGCTAGAGGCATTAGGCCATCAAGTAATGAATATCACAGGAGTCCAGCATCGCACTAAGAAGACCCCACTAAATTTATTCTTTATCGATCTCAAACAACATGATAAAAATAAAAAAGTTTACGAAATTACCTCTCTATTAAACGCTATCATTAAAGTCGAACCTCCCAATCAAAAAAAGAACTGGCACAATGTAAAAGATGTCAATGTTATGGACACACTCAAAATTACTGCACTAGACCATTCCGATGTGTAAAATGTGCCGGATACCACGACTACAGAACATGCTCCAAGAAGAAAGGTGATGGAAGCAAAGCAAAATGCGCACTTTGCCTAGGAGAACATCCTGGGAACTATTGGGGATGTCCAGTCTACAAAGAAATTAGAAATATACGTTTTCCTCCACTCAGGAATCGCGGATTTACACCAGTACAGACTCAAACTACAGCCACTAAACCAGTAGTAGCTTCTCATATAAATAACAACCCAGGTCTCAATAATAAGGCAACAAGAACTTATGATCCGCACTCATACGCCAACAAAGCTCAAGTCAACCACCACGATCTACAAAATATTCCGCAATACTCAAACACTATAGTATCTTTTATGCAACAGACAATAGACTCCCAAAGAACCATGATAAACCAGCTCATGGAAGAAATACGAGATTTAAAAAATCTAGTGACTCAATTAGTGAACTCTAAGAATCCCTAATGGCACAAACACTCAAAATAGCCCAGTGGAACGCCAACGGTCTGGTCAACCACCGCTACGAAACTGAAGCTTTCCTACTACAGCATAACATTGACATACTATTGATCTCCGAAACGCATTTTACAGAACACTCCTACTTTAAAATTAGAGGTTACAACACCTTCTAACACCAACTACCCCAACAATACAGCTAGAGGGGCTCAGCAATATTAATAAAACACCATATAAGACATCACGAGACACCAAAATACTGTTCCGAATATATCCAGGCAACCACAGTATCAATAGAGGACTGGATAGGTCCCTAAACATTTCTGCTTACTGCCCTTCCGGGCATAGACCTGATAAGGAAAGCCTTGAAAGGTATATACGATCACTAGGTAACCGATTCATGGCCGGAGGTGACTTCAACGCGAAGCACCCCTCCTGGGGGTCGCGTATTGCCAACCCAAGAGGAAGAATTCTACTAACTATCATGCAAAACGAGCAACTAAGCCATCTCTCCACATATCAACCCACTTACTGGCCGACTGATCTAACGAAGATCCCCCACCTGCTCGACTTTTATGTGGTCAAGGGCATACCCCAAGGTTACCTAGAAATCTCGTCGTGCCTAGACCTATCCTCGGACCATAGCCCGATAATAGCGCAAATAAGTACAACACTATTAAGTAAAACTAGAACCCCATCCTTAACAAATAAGAAAACAGATTGGCACTATTTCAGAGAAGTACTACAGGAAAATTTAACAACTAATATCCCACTGAAAACAGAAGAAGATATAGAAGAAGCGGTAGAAACACTTACCCAAGCAATCCATCTGGCCGCCTCAAGAGCCACTCCACAACTACTACCTCAAGTCACACACCAAAATTGCTCGATCAAAATAATATCAAAAAAAATATTGCTGAAAAAAGGCGACTACGACGGATCTGGCAACATAGCAAATTCCCAGAGGACAAACGTAGACTTAATACAGCAGCTCGAAACCTTAAAGAACTTATTAAGCAAGCAAAAACGAATTCCTCAATGAGTACTTAGAAGGACTAACCGCAACAGAAAACACCGACTACTCCTTTGGAAGGCCACAGGCAGACTTAATAGACCTAAAATCATATTCCCCAATTCGTAACCCGGACGGAACATGGGCCAGCACTGACAAAAATAAAGCAGACACTTTTGCAGCCCACCTTCAAGAAGTGTTTCAACCTCTACTTTCTAACGACCCCCACACAGACGCAGAAGTGGACAACTTACTACAGGCCCCAAATCAACTTACGTTTCCCATCAAACCTTTCACTAGGGCTGCAGTTCAAACAATGATTGATAGAAAGACTAATTGCAAAAAGTCTCCTGGCACGACTTAATCACTGGTCACATAATGAAGGAACTGCCTCCTAAAGCTATCTGTATACTCACGCTTATCTTCAACAGTATTCTGCGTACAGGATACTTTCCGTTACAATGGAAAATTGCTCAAATAATACTTATCCCCAAACCTGGAAAGCCCATCAACGAGCCCAATTCATACAGACCTATTAGTCTGTTACCGCTATTCTCAAAGCTTTTTGAAAAATTATTTCTGAACAAGCTCACCCCCATCCTGGACGACGAAAACCTAATACCTGATCACCAGTTTGGTTTTAGGAGTCACCACTCCACAATACAACAGGTACACAGGGTAGTTGAACACATTAACCAAGCATTCGAAAACAAGAACTATTGTGCGGCCTTCTTTCTTGACATCAGCCAGGCCTTCGATAAGGTCTGGCATGAAGGCTACTCTTTAAGCTAAAGCTGATGTTACCCTACACTTACTACCAAATCATAAAATCATACCTCAAAGATAGAAATTTCCAAGTGAAATTCGGAAAAGCAGTATCAATTCTCCATCCCATCACATCAGGCGTTCCGCAAGGTAGTGTCCTAGGTCCGGTCTTATACGTTCTATACACTGCAGACCTCCCTACGAATGCTAACAATTTGATCGCAACCTACGCTGATGATACAGCGCTTCTCTTCTCTCACACCGACCCTATTACAGCCGCTAGTAATCTACAGCAAAACTTAGACGCAGTAACCGACTGGTTCCAAAAATGGCGATTCAAAATCAACTCTCAAAAGTCACTACAAATCACGTTCACTAAACGTAGAGGAATCGTCCCTGATGTGATAATGGACGGCCGAGTTCTACCCCGTACCGACAGTGTGAAATATCTTGGGATGCATTTAGACAAAGGCCTGACCTGGAAAACTCATATGGACTAAGAGAAAACACCTGAATCTTAAACTCAAGAGTTACTACTGGATCTTAGGTCGCAACTCCAAACTCTCTCTGAGTAATAAATTATTAATCTACAAAATATACTGAAACCAATTTGGAGCTACGGTATCCAGTTGTGGGGTACCGCCTCACATTCCAATATCGAAATTCTGGAACGCTTTCAGTCGAAGACCTTACGCACCATCACTAACGCCCCCTACTACATACCCAACACGGAAATACGGAAAGACCTAAAAATGAAGTCAGTGAAAGAAGAAATTACCAAGTTTAGTGAAAAATACCTCTTGCGACTAGAATCTCATCCTAACCCACTAATGACAGAACTAATTGATGAAAGTGAACAAATGCGCAGACTCAAACGTTTCAAGCCGTCAGATCTTCCTAATCGTTTTTAGACAGATATAATATCCCTACTACTTACTTATTATTAGTTATTAATTGTTGAAAGTAATTTCATTTGAGGAACGTCAAAGGGCGTTACCTCCCATGTAATTTACACTGCTATGTATTTCCATTATAGTAATATGATTTGCTTATTGCTAATGTAGCAGATTGCAAATAAATACCAACTGTTAAAAAAAAAGGATAATGCAGCAAGAGTATGCTGTACCTGCCCAATATTTATAAAACCTTCTTTTGTAATGACCTAAAATATTTTTTTCTCTTTTCAACATAGCTTAAATGTTGCCAATAATACTTTTACCAGGTAGCAACAACTCATATGGCATAGATCATTTTTTAAAACATTAGATGGACTACCTTCTAATCTGACAGAGAATGTTCGAATATAAATATATTGAACCCAGATATCTTCTTATCTAATTTACGTAACACATTTTTGGTAATTAATGATTAATGACTTTAAAAATTTCAATTTCTGACATAAGAAGAAATATAAATACAGGACTTGTCCGGAAAGTATCGGGAATAATTCAATAAAACAAAAGTATTGCAGGTAATCGTTTATTTATTTAAAATTCTTCAAAATAGTTTCCTCCTGCATCTGCACAACGTTTCCAGCGTGCCTGCTACGCTTTGAAGGTTTTCTGGAATGCGGAAACTAAAATGTCTGTTTATGGCCTTGGTCACGGCGGTTTGGACCCTCTCCACCGACCCAAAACTGGTTCCTTGCAAGTCTGATTTGAGTTTTGGGAACAGAAAGAAGTCGAGAGAGGACGAGTTCGGGCTGTACGGCGAATCAACACATGAAAATCCTTTTATTCTTGGGTCAAAACCTTGAAAACCAACTTTGCACAAATTTTTCTCATTTGCAAATCTTCAGATATAATTTTATGCAGTAAATTTTAGTAAATTCAACACCTGTGCTATGGAATACTTAAACGCCGATCAGAGTGCAAAAATTGTTTTCTTTCATCAAATTTTCATCACTACGACTCGTTGATGGACGTCCTTTATGTTCTTCGTCTTCAACGGTTTCTCTTCCCTCGCGAAACATCTTGTTCCATTCAAAAATTCTCATTTTTGACATAGCTTTCTCCCTGTGGGCTCGGAGATAACTGAGCTGGTTCGCGTTCTTTACCTAAGACCCCCCCCATCCCGCCAAAACCCCGTCCTTCTAGTTGGCTAGAAAAATTATTCCCGTAGAAGAGGAACCATCAAAACAAATGTACAAATCCTACTTACACACACAAAAGATTTTTCTCTCTATGATAAACTGCCAAAACTGTGGTGTATAGGAGCTTTTTGCGGGGTAATAAACAATCGTAATTGAAATGTACTTAACCAAACGATTGCCACCAAAAATTATGACATTGGCAACCTTCTCTTGTTAATCATTTGAGTCCTATACTCGACCTTGTACACTCATATACATATTTATATATATATATATATATATATATATATATATATATATATATATATATATATATTATTTATTTATTTATTAGAAGCATGTAAAAAAGTCAACACCTTTAAATTGGTTCTTTCTTAACTTTGTATTTGCCCTTAGACTTACGCATAATTTTCAATTTAGACCACTTAAAAGAAAAACGATGCTGTGATTCATGCCGTTAGCAATTTCCTAAACCATTGTATTATCAGCTTTTCCTATTACCTCGTTTTGCACTAAAAGCATATTCTTATCGAAGACGGATATTTTTAATAAAATGCATTTGTTCATCTGCTACTGCTGTTCCTTCAGTTGTGTAATAATCAAACAATACTTATAAAGTAACTTGATATTAGCAAAGTCTGCAGGTAGTACAGTTGTCTAAAAATATGGTTATGGGTCTAAACGACTAAAATTAACGCTTAAAAGATCATTACGTATATAAACAGTTAAACAAAAGGTTTGAAAACCAAAAAAATAAAAATACAATTAAAGAGAAAACGTGCTCAAGTAATAAAAACAGAAATAAAATTAAAAGAGATACTTAAAAGATTAAGGCGATTAAGCGCAAAACATGCACGATCGAAAAACATTTTTTATAAACGAATGATCACCGTTCAACCAAAGTTTATTCAAGGAACACTCATACAGAGAGTAGCGGTCCGTCTACGTTTTAGTCAAAAAATTTTTTTTCGGCAATCTTTATTATAACAAGATGAGATTAAAGGTAAAAAGTGAGCATACTTGGGTTAAAAAAAACATTTTACAATATTTGGCTGAAGCAAAGATGATGCGTTCGGCCAAATGTGATAATTAGTGTTGGGCTTCCGATTTTTGGAATTTATAAGTAGTTATATATAGATACAATTAACTTAAAGTAAATCCTACTTAAAAAGCGGGGAGAATTGTACTAGAGATAGATGTGGGCGACAAAACTAGTGTTTGACTAACTTCTGCAGTCACACATAAATTAACAATCTCTATATTAGCTCTATTTCAAAATTGATAATCTCATTTAATGATTTATATTAGAAGAAAGCACTGTTAAGATTTTGAGACTAGTTTTACTATTGCTCGTAAGACTTATTTAAGTAGTTGAAGCTTCTCGTGTAAAAACTGCAAAACACTGTATTTTCCACGGCTGTAGTCAAACAAAAAATTTCTTCTCTATAAATGAAAAATATTTTAACCTTTTCTTCCTGTTTCTTTATAAATAATTTTCAAATTTTTATTTTGTATAATTGTAAATGTAAAAAGCAACAAGTTGACTGAAAATATTTTATAGGATTACAATTATACCTACAATTTATATTGTCCATATACAACTATGACTTATAAATAAATAAAGCATCACAGCTTTATCAACGCACTATTACGCACCACTTGGTTATAGTAAGCGTGGACATCGCCCTCTGTACTAAAATACTGGATTATTTCATATTTGTTTATAAACGGCGTAGTAATGCGGTAATGAAATAATTTGAGGTGAAGCTACTCTTTTATGAGGATGATGTAAGCAGGATATCTAGTATTTTTACTCTGCAACTAAGCGTAGTGTGGTTAAATGCTCGTTGTTGCTGACTAAAATACCGGATTGAAATCCAAGTACAACAGACTTTTTAAAACATGTAAATGGTGTAAAAGGTATATTTCAATTAAAATTGAAATCGTATATCATATTTGCTTATATTGTTAGATATAAAAATAAAAGGGTAGAAGTGACGTATTTTAAAATCTCCAAGACATTTTTATCCATCTAAAATTTACCCCGCCAAAATTTTATCTTAATTCTGCAACTTGGATCACAAGATGAGACATTTAAAATTAATGAGAATATTGAGCGAACATTTTTGAACGATGCGTAAAACAAAGAAGTTTGGAACTTTCTGTTGGTTTAGATTATCTCTTTAAAACGAATACTGAACTGAACGTTCTAAATCTGCTATTATTAAAAAATAGTGAACATCCTCTTGGTATTAGAGCTACGCTAAATGAAGAAAACTTTATAATATAATCGGCAGCGGTTACAAATCTACGAGTCGCTTGCTGTCAGAAATATTGCCAGACGTTGGGTGTGCACAGAGCAGCAAAGACGGTAACATTTTTTGAAAACTCGAGAGCAGCTTTCTCATCATGGACTATATAACCCAGATCTCATTCTTTGGGATCGCTTTATATTTCCAAAAACCAATTAAGAATTGCCGAGATATCAATACAAAGCATCATAAATACATATGCTCATACTTTGATAAAACAGACGATTAAAGATAAAAAATATATGGTTTATTAAAGGTGGTTTGGACACAGCGTTTACAAGGTGCGACAAAACTTCCTTCTAATTTTTCATGTTCAATAAGGAAAAAGATATACAAAATTTATTCTTATAAAATAAAACTGCAGTACTAGAAGTTTTATTTAAAGAAGATGTTAACCTAGTGGTAGAAGCATCTGCTGCAGCACTTGAAGCGAAGCTTTTGCTTTGCAGGCTGTGACTCGACCCGGTAGAACCAAACGTTCTTCAGTTGTAGCGTAACAAGATTTGGGGCGAAAAATCGTTGAATAATTTCTACATTTCTATAGTAACTGTCTTCTCAAAAAAAAAATTAGACCAATGACCTCAAATTTACTCAACTGTGTGAGAAGTTCGTTGTGGAAAGGCTTTTTATAAATATCTCATAGGTTTTTATTGCTCCAATAACGGGAGTTTTGTTTACTAACTCAACCCTATAAGTGAAAATGCACTCCATCAATAATTAAAATATTTTTTATATAGACATTTCAGATAATTTGATCAATCACGCTCAGAAAGTTCCTGTACCATAACCATCTTTTATGGATAAAAACGAAGGTCTTGTTGCAAAATTAGCCGTGCAATACGACTAGACAAATTAAGAGCAACGACGTGTTTGCGCTTAGATCACCCCAATTAATTCCAAATGTACACTTAGACAGCGATCTTTGTTCGTTCGTATACAACATGTTGGCTACTAGGGACTATCTACGTATAATAAAATCACGTTCCCATCCCTGGGACCACCCTTCGTTTCATAACTTTCTTTTGTTAAGTAGGGCAAAAATTTGGTTATCCATATACTGTTCAAACTTCAAAAAATCGCAGCAGTACTTGAACCCGCTTCAAAACAAAAAAATTGTATCAAGAAAAATAAAAAATACCACTCCAATCTGTTTCTTGTTTCATCAAAGGTAACTTAGGATTGGGAACATACCGTAGAACAACGATATATTTGCTGACAAAGTCTCTGAAGAAAGACAGGTTGAAGAAACTACTTCAGCGATATCCCTGCGAGGAACATCATCACATCATTTTGCAAATAAAAGGTTTTTATCGTAGAAAAACATTTTAATAAGCAATATATGCCAAGAGTTCCCGCATTGATTATAGTTCTGTGAAGAATCTATTATAACGGGAGGTAACTCTAAATGATCTAAATTATCTCTAAATGATAATACGCATCCACAGAGACGTCGTACAGTGCGTACAGTAGAAGTCATTGCTGCTGTAGAGCGTAGCGTAAAGGAAGACCCGAATCAGTCTACCCGCCATCGTGCACAGGAATTGGATATGTGTCCATCCACTTTATGGAAGATTTTGCGGAAAGATCTTGGTTTGCGTGCTTACAAAATCCAACTCGTGCAAGAATTGAAGCCACACGATCACCTAGCAAGGCGTAGATTCGGTGAATGGGCCCAAAACAAGATTGCCGTTGATCCCGATTTTCATAAGCGAATTTTGTTTAGCGATGAAGCTCACTTTTGTTTGAATGGATACGTCCATAAACAAAACTGCCGTATTTGGAGTGATGGTAATCCTCAAGTGTATGTTGAGACACCGTTACATCCAGAAAAACTGACTGTTTGGTGTGCTTTATGGGCTGGTGGAATCATTGGTCCGTACTTCTTTAAAAACGATGCTGGTCGGAACGTTACGGTCAATGGTGACCGCTATAGAGCCATGATTACTGACTTTTTCGTTCATCAATTGAACAACCATGATGTGCAGGAGCTGTGGTTTCAACAAGACGGCGCAACATGTCACACAGCTCGTGCCACAATTGATTTATTGAAGGAAACGTTTGGTAACCGCATAGTTTCACGTTTCGGACCCGTGAATTGGCCTCCAAGATCGTGCGATTTAACGCCGCTAGACTATTTTCTGTTGGGATATGTGAAGTCGCTAATCTACGCCGATAAGCCCGAAACGATTGGCCACTTGGAGGACAACATTCGCCGCATTATTGCCGATATACGCCCACAACTGTTTGGAAAAATTCATCGAAAATTGGACTTCCAGATTGGACTACGTCCGAGCCAGCCGTGGCGCTCATATGCCAGAAGTCATATTTAAATTATAATGCCAGAAGATTATCTTTCGAATAAAGTAAATTTCATGTCAATTTAAAAAATTCATCTTTGTTTTATTCCATTTCAAAGTTCTATACTTCTATAAAAAACACACTTTAGAATACGGCAAAGGAAAAGTATACTTCTGATTTAGATAAAACATTTTATGTGCATTTAGCAGTATTTTAAGTATTAATGAAAACATTAACAAAGAAGACAAGAATACGAAACCAAAAATACAATTTGAAGCACAAAGACTCTTATTGAAATCATCGAACGTAGTCTAATTTTCTCAATGCAAATGCAATTACTAACTGCACTGAAGAAGGGTCCTTTTCAGCTCTTAAGAGAGTGAAAAGTTTTTAAGATCAACGTTAAAGCAGGAAAAAAATTACGGACCTTGCACTTTTATTTATATAAAGCGAGTTTCTACAGAATCTTTTTTTATGACAGTCCAGAAGTTTGCTAATTCTAAAGCTAAAGAAAAATTTGAAAGCAGGCTGGTAAAAAATTGTTGGTTCAGGGCGTCAAAAACCTTTATCGGGCACGTAGTCTTTACATTAGAAAATAAGTGACTTTTTAGTTCTGATATTATAATCAACTCTTTAGACTTCTGTTGAAGCTGGTATTAATGACATATCCAAAAATTTTAATACCTGAAAGGCAATATAAGCAGTACTCTTAAGAGGTTTGTATAAACTAAGATCACAGTAAGACATTGTTAGGACGCATACGCTCGAAATTGGCAGATTCCGTGTGCCAATTCAGCAGCTAAACTAACATTCCCCAGTTAATAGCGCAACTTTCTCTGTGCGTCACAAATGAAGTTTCACATTTGATTGCAACACTTCACAAATTCGCGATTATAAAATCCAAATAGCAGACCGCCAAGAAACGGCACTCGAATCGAGAGCACCGTAAGGCTGGTGTTTAACAGTATCCGCAACAATATAATGCTGCAGGAGTAACGGTTCGGCTAATGGCTCTAATGGGTGAGTTATGGTGACTGATTGTGAAGTCAAACGGCGATGCACGTACACAATCCGACAGTTTCGGAGCACGGGCGAGGCGTAAAATTTTTACCGAAACTTGCCGGAGGAAAAGCGAGCCGCCAGTGGGTAAATGACCCAAAAACGGCAGATCGCGCTAGCGCAGGAAATGCCTCGGTTTACTAGTGGAAAGGAAGGACTGCGAGGCCAGCGCGGATCGCCGACGGGTGTGTATAAAAATTGCAAAGCTGCGTGCATCTTTGCTGTTAGAAAGTCGAAGTGAAGGCTCGGATTCCAGCGGTTTAGGCGGCCGCAGATGGCGGAAGAGCGACGCTTCCGACCGAGGAAACACCCAATTGCTATTTTTTATCTGCATGACCAGCGATGGCGTCGCCGCCAAAGCGAGCGAATTCGAAGGACAGTCGTTGTCGAAACACCTCGCAACGTAGATGACCTAGTGACATAATTAGCATGTGACCTCTGCTATCGTTCAGCGGTCAGCACAGCATTCAGAGCATGCGAGATATACTGCTACACCTCATTGTGATACATTTAGATAAATTAATTTCGCATTACGGCTAGCGGTTCGCAGGTTATCGTGTGTCAAATGCGCAGCGGCTTACTACTTGCAGGTTTATTATTGCTTGTTGTATTATTTAAATACTGAAAGATATCATGCACATGGTTTATTCAACTCTTTAAATTAAATACTAATATATTTTTCTTCTCTCTTACTTTTTGTTAAAACTTTCTACTAAGTAACTTTCTTGGTTGTGTAGAACTGATCCTTTTATGGCCAAACATGTAGAAAAATTTGGAAAAAAAAATGTGTTCCCCCATAGTTAAGTATAACTGACAATGAATTTATTATACAGTTAGCGGACTACATCAAGGCAGAAATTATTCAAGAGATTATAAATGTCAAGTATTATCGGATAATTATGAATTCAACGCCAGATATGTCGCATTCAGACTAATTAACTTTTGGGGTATGCTACGTACTACTTGCGAGAACCCCTGTAGAACAATTTTTCACGTTTACTCCGTAGCCATAAAGCTGTAATGTTGACAGTAGATTTTGTGGGTCTTGATCTAAATAACTGCAAAGAAGAGTTACGACAATGTCAGCAACATGTCCGAGTGCTAGAAAAGTCTTCAGACTAGACTAGAAGAAGTAAAGCTTTTGGCCACATACATCGCTTGCACGGGTCACTCTTTACACCAAGCTGGCTCTACAGCATATGTTATACTGGAAAAACTTAGAGACCAAAATGGTATTCATGTTATGTTTCTGGAACAACGGAACAACAAGAGTCATTACTGTATACAGTACTTTACAGCTTTTATAAGCGCTCTTCGAAACGAAAATGGGTATGTAAAGCTAGAAAACAAAGCAGCATTAATGTATGAAATTGACGTTTATAGAACACACGTTACAAGAAAGAGGAAGACAAAAGTTTTTTTGGTGAAGACAAAGATTATTAATTTTCTGGGCTACATTCTTTCATTTTATTGAGCAGTAATTAATTTTCTGAATTTCAACTTAGTATAAAGAACAATACAGAACTACATAAGAATTTCGGATTTATACAAATAACAGAATTAATAACGGGTGTTTTTTATAGAGGTATAAAACATTAAGTTGGCAACACTTTTTTAACTGGCGGCCATTTCGTCAGCTGTCAAGTGATTTATGTTTAGTTTGGTTTGGCATTTCAACATGAATAGACTGACGCATGAACAACGCTTCCAAATTGTGCAAATTTATTTTGAAAATCATGGTTCTGTTCGAAATACGTATCGCGCACTACGTCCATTTTACGGTCAACATAATCGTCCATCAGAACAATTAATTCGATTAACTATGCAACGTTTTCGCACCACGTTTACTCCAAATGATAATACGCATCCACAGAGACGTCGTACAGTGGGTACAGAAGAAGTCATTGCTGCTGTAGAGCGTAGCGTAGAGGAAGACCCGAATCAGTCTATCCGGCATCGTGCACAGGAATCGGATATGTGTCCATCCACTTTATGGAAGATTTTGCGGAAAGATCTTGGTTTGCGTGCTTACAAAATCCAACTCGTGCAAGAATTGAAGCCACACGATCACCTAGCAAGGCGTAGATTCGGTGAATGGGCCCAAAACAAGATTGCCATTGATCCCGATTTTCATAAGCGAATTTTGTTTAGCGATGAAGCTCACTTTTGTTTGAATGGATACGTCCATAAACAAAACTGCCGTATTTGGAGTGATGGTAATCCTCAAGTGTATGTTGAGACACAGTTACATCCAGAAAAACTGACTGTTTGGTGTGCTTTATGGGCTGGTGGAATCATTGGTCCGTACATCTTTAAAAACGATGCTGGTCAGAACGTTACGGTCAATGGTGACCGCTATAGAGCCATGATTACTGACTTTTTTCGTTCATCAATTGAACAACCATGATGTGCAGGAGCTGTGGTTTCAACAAGACGGCGCAACATGTCACACAGCTCGTGCCACAATTGATTTATTGAAGGAAACGTTTGGTAACAGCATAGTTTCACGTTTCGGACCCGTAAATTGGCCTCCAAGATCGTGCGATTTAACGCCGCTAGACTATTTTCTGTGGGGATATGTGAAGTCGCTAATCTACGCCGATAAGCCCGAAACGATTGACCACTTGGAGGACAACATTCGCCGCGTTATTGCCGATATAAGGCCACAAATGTTGGGAAAAGTCATCGAAAATTGGACCTCTACATTGGACTACGTCCGAGCCAGCCGTGGCGCTCATATGCCAGAAGTCATATTTAAATTATAATGCCAGAAGATTATCTTTCGAATAAAGTAAATTTTATGTCAATTTAAAAAATTCATCTTTGTTTTATTCCATTTCAAAGTTCTATACCTCTATAAAAAACACACTTTAGAATACGGCAAAGGAAAAGTATACTTCTGATTTAGATAAAACATTTTATGTGCATTTAGCAGTATTTTAAGTATTAATAAAAACATTAACAAAGAAGACAAGAGTACCAAACCAAAAATACAATTAGAAGCACAAAGACTCTTATTGAAATCATCGAACGTAGTCTAATTTTCTCAATGTAAATGCAATTACTAACTGCACTGAAGAACGATCCTTTTCAGCTCTTAAGAGAATGAAAAGTTTTTGAGATTAACGTTAAAGCAGGAAAAAAATTACGGACCTTGCACTTTTATTTATATAGCGCGAGTTGCTACAGAATCTTTTTTTATGACATAGTCCAGAAGTTTGCTAATTCTAAAGCTAAAGAAAAATTTAAAAGCAGGCGGGTTTCAAATTGTTGGTTTAGGGCGTCAAAAACCTTTACATTAGAAAATAAGTGACTTTTTAGTTCTGATATTATAATTAACTCTTTAGACTTCTGTTGAAGCTGGTATTAATGACATACCCAAAAATTTTAATACCTGAAAGGCAATATAAGCAGTACTCTTAAGAGGTCTGTATAAACTAAAATCACAGTAGGACATTGTTAGGGCGCATACGCTCGAAATTGGCAGATTCCGTGTGCCAATTCAGCAGCTAAACTAACATTCCCCAGTTAATAGCGCAACTTTCTCTGTGCGTCACAAATGAAGTTTCACATTTGATTGCAACACTTCACAAATTCGCGATTATAAAATCCAAATAGCAGACCGCCAAGAAACGGCACTCGAATCGAGAGCACCGTAAGGCTGGCGTTTAACAGTATCCGCAACAATATAATGCTGCAGGAGTAACGGTTCGGCTAATGGCTCTAATAGGTGAGTTATGGTGACTGATTGTGAAGTCAAACGGCGATGCACGTACACAATCCGACAGTTTCGGAGCACGGGCGAGGCGTAAAATTTTTACCGAAACTTGCCGGAGGAAAAGTGAGCCGCCAGTGGGTAAATGACCCAAAAACGGCAGATCGCGCTAGCGCAGGAAATGCCTCGGTTTACTAGTGGAAAGGAAGGACTGCGAGGCCAGCGCGGATCGCCGACGGGTGTGTATAAAAATTGCAAAGCTGCGTGCATCTTTGCTGTTAGAAAGTCGAAGTGAAGGCTCGGATTCCAGCGGTTTAGGCGGCCGCAGATGGCGGAAGAGCGACGCTTCCGACCGAGGAAACACCCAATTGCTATTTTTTATCTGCATGACCAGCGATGGCGTCGCCGCCAAAGCGAGCGAATTCGAAGGACAGTCGTCGTCGAAACACCTCGCAACGTAGATGACCTAGTGACATAATTAGCATGTGACCTCTGCTATCGTTCAGCGGTCAGCACAGCATTCAGAGCATGCGAGATATACTGCTACACCTCATTGTGATACATTTAGTTAAATTAATTTCGCATTACGGCTAACGGTTCGCAGGTTATCGTGTGTCAAGTGAGCAGCGGCTTACTACTTGCCGGTTCATTATTGCTTGTTGTATTATTTAAATACTGAAAGATATCATGCACATGGTTTATTCAACTCTTTAAATTAAATACTACAATATATTTTTCTTCTCTCTTACTTTTTTGTTAAATACTTATTTAAGGCAGCTCGAGCTCGATTGAAATCGATAACACTAACATGCAAGGCTTTGTTTGGAAATGAAAAGGTGTCGGAATGGGGGTTTTCCACAGATTTCGAAAAGGACCTCAAAATTCCGATACACGTTAGGTTTTTCTATAAATCACGAAAATGTAAAAGTTAAAAAAAGGTAATTTTTTAATGACATTGCTATATGGCAACATTTATAACGTGTGAAAATGTTCTCTGGAGAGACGAAGTGAATGTGTAAGGAATAGATAAACATAAATACATAGCTGATAAAAATTGCGTATTTTAATTTACACATTTTCCTGGTTTGTGGAAAAACCTGACGTGATGCGGAATTTTGAGATCATTTTCAGAATCTGCGAAAAAATCCATTCCGATACGCCTTTTTATTTGAAAATAACAGAAAAAAGTTGCAAATTTGCTGATTAGTTTAAATCTTTAAAAAATTTTATTAAAAATTTTGGAATATTGTAACGTGTAGTAAAATCAACTACGCACGGGCTTGCATTTTTTAAAGTGAAGGTTTGTAACTCTCAATAAAAGGCATGCTTTTGATCAAACAAATTTATAAGTTTTTCAAATAATCAGGTGCACTAGAGTTACCAAAATATAGGGTGTGTAGCTATTTTTAAAATTACTAAAGTTTAAAAAAGTCCAGATTAGCTCTACAGATAGAACACGACCACTTCTACTTCTGGACTTATACTGGTTCGGCCAGGTAACTTGCAAGTGACATTTTGGGATTTATGAAACGAAGTTTCTATTGTATCTTTTACAGATTTCGTATGCGTCCTAACAAAGTCCAACTGCGACTTTAGTTTATACAGACCTATTAAGAGTACTGTTTATATTGCCTTTCAGGTACTAAACATTTTGGCTATATCACTAATTTTTCAACATAAGTCTAAAGAGTTAATTATAATATCAGAACTAAAAAGTCACTTATATTATAATGTAAAAACCACGTGCCTCATAAAGGTTTTTGACGCTCTAAATCAACAATTTTTCACCCGCCTGCCTTCAAATTTTTCGAGCTTTAGAATTAGCAAACTTCTGGACTACGTTCATAAAAAAAAGGTTTCTGTAGAAACTCACTCTCAGTAAATAAAAGTGCAAGGTCCGTTATTTTTTTCTTGCTTTAAGGTTGATCTTAAAAAGTTTTTACTTTCTTAAGAGCTCAAAAAGACCCCAATTGAGTGCAGTTAGTAATTTTTATATTTTCTTAGATTTATGGCAGCACTGAGAAAAGTAGACTCTATTCTGTTAATTCTGTTATTTGTATAAATCCGAAATTCTTATGTAGTTCTGTATTGTTCTTCATACTAAGTTGAGATTTAGGGAATTAATCGCAGCTTAATAAATTAGAAATCAGAAAATTAATAATTTTTGTCTTCACCAAAAGAAACTTTTGTCTTCTTCTTTCTTATAATGTCTGTTTTGTAACCGTCAATTTCATACATTAATTTTCTTTATTTTATAGCCCTGAAAAATCATCTTCGTTTTGAAGAGTATTTGTAAAAGCTTTTAAAGTACTGTATAGAGTAATGACTTTTGTTGTGTCTATAGCTCCTTGAAACTTTACAAAAACATTGTTCCAGAAATATATCATTAATACCATTTCAGACCTCTGAGTTTTTCCAATATCACGCTTGCTGCAGAGCCAACTTGTTGTAAAGAGTGACTCGTGCAAGCGATGTATGTGGCCAAAAACTTTACTTCTTTTATTCTAGTCTTTTCTAGCACTTGGACATGCTGCTAACATTGTAACTCTTGTCTACAGTTATTTAGATCAATACCTACAAAATATACTGTTAATATTACAGCATCTCCTCACCTTTATGGCTACAATTAGGAGTAAACGTAAAAAAGTTTTCAACAGGAGTTACCGCAAAGAGTACGTAGCATACCAAAAAGTTAATTGGTCTGGCGTTGAATTTATTATTATGCAATAATACTTGACATTTACAATCTCTGCCTTGGTATAGTTCGTTAACTGTATAATAAATTCATTAACAGTTGTACTTAATAGGTATGAGGGAACACATTTTCCTTTATTTCTAAATGTTGCTGCATGTTCGGCCATAAAATAATCGAATTTTAAAATCAATTCCACACAGTCAAGAAAGTTACTATTTTTTACACAATCAACGAAAGCTAAAAACTTCAACAATTCTTAAGAAAACGTTTCACCAATACAAAGCTCCTTGTTGTCGTGATTGTTCATTATACTGTTGTTTTTCAATCATCAAACTCGTCGTTCACCCAAAGCGACTGTACGGTGCACAAAATATTCGTTCGATTGATTTCGAATAAAGCATCCAATTTTGCTTGATATTTTCTACATTCATTAACTTTTTCTAAACAAATAATTGGTACAAAATTTTTTTTGAGTGGTATATTTTTAATGTTAGAGTCATAGTCATCATTTTGTGGCCACCAACTCACTAAGTTCATCATTTATACACCACAGTGCCAGAACATCGACTGATATAATTATGTTTATCCATGAGAATATCTTTAGAGCTCGAAGCCTTTTGCAACTCGACATTTGACGCACTACAATTTGGGTTTTAAATCACTGAAGTCGATTGTGATTGGTGTGTACTACGTAAGAAAAAGTGTTTAATTTTGATATTTTCTTGATCACTGCGGTTTGCTATTTAAAACTCTCTTTCGAACGTTTTCTAAATTTTGCTTGATTTAATTTTTTTTAATCTCGAGCAAACTTTTTGCACTTCTACACAACATCTATAACTTATTACACTATTAAAGCAATGATCAACGTTTATTATAACAACACTAATTTATTTGCGTCATTGTTGTTTGCTATATGACTTCTCCTATTTAAGTGTCGCAAATACCTATCTGCTCCGTCTTATATTCGAAGTGATGTCCTAGAACGAATAAGGAAGTTCTAGAATTTGAACTCGAGGGCGCCGCCAGAAATGGCACGGACAGTGGTCGACCAATCTGGAAAATTTCTTTGTGATGTGTTATTTCTTTTACAATATAAATGTTTTTAAAAAAATATTATACCTTGATAAGAGATCGTGTGCTATTTTAAAACTTAACAGTTTAACAGTTTCTCTCATTGCGCTAATTTGCTCGTTTACTCATCTCGTTACTTTACGCCCCCAAATCCTAGCGTCCTAGGTTGTAGCTCACTTGTCTTGTGGGTTAATCAAGCCCTGGTGGACACTACTGAATAGTTTGAACTTTTAAATAAAAATGT
Organism: Sinelater perroti; assembly: GCA_036346155.1. Classification (NCBI taxonomy): domain Eukaryota; kingdom Metazoa; phylum Arthropoda; class Insecta; order Coleoptera; family Elateridae; genus Sinelater; species Sinelater perroti. The sequence continues at coordinate 26,366,001 of JARFIY010000248.1, read as the reverse complement.
AAAATGTTACTGAAACCAACTCGCTTACAAAATCAGTTTAAAAGTTACGCAGTAACTTTCAGAATAGTCTTGGTTCCTGTGGTATCATAAATTTTTTATTTATTCAGTTTAGAAGGTTTAGAAACTTTTTCTTGAGAAATCTGCTTAAGATAGCGGCAAGTCTCTCAATTTTTTAAATTTAAAATTACCATCTATATCTGTTGTTATTTAACTTACTTACTTACTTAGTCCTAGGCCTTTCTATCTTTAGGTGCAAGGCTGTTATGTAACTACTACTGCAAAAAATAAAAATAATTATGTTATAAAATAAGAGCTATTAGCAAATTGTAACTTTTCTAAAAAAAATATTTAAAATAAGTTGGGTTTTATATAGCTTTTTTTTTAACGAAGGTTCAGAAACTTACTAAGCATACCTTATACAAAAAAGTAGCAGACTTCTTAGCTAGAAAGTTAAACATTGAATAAATGTTTCATTTCGAAAGTATTTTATACTTCAATATACTTTGCATGTAAATGATTAAAAATGAAGGAAATAAATCGAAAGTATTGCACGTATTAAAATTTGTTTTGTCGATCAAAATTGAATATGGAAATTAGTTTTTATTGTTCAACAACTTGAAAGAAAGTGTACTAATTGGATGAGAGGGGTGGGATTTGTTAACCATACAATAATAATTGTCTATATTTGACAGAAACTACTCTCTTCACTTGTATGCCTATTGCGTTTAGTTTATTTTACTTTATTTTTAAGTGAAATTCCATTTTTGACAATACCCGTAGTTTTATTTACCTTCTATTACGATCTAATTGTTTTCAGTGGGCTCTTTATTAATATTGTCATTTTTTCCACTCAAGTAGAGTTAATAGAAAAAAAGCGTCAAAGAAAAGTAAAATGAATATTGATAAATATAGTCGGAGAAAACTTTTTCACTTAGCTTCTCCTAACGTAACCTTTTGCTGACGATGCTGCTATGTTCGTTAAGTGTATTCGTCCAGATTTCAGACATACAGAGAAGTAAAACATGTAAGCACTTTAAGCACTTACAAGTACACAACTCCGTTCAAAGAAATAATCTTAATATAGAAATGTGCTGCTAAGGCTATAACCGACATACCAGGATTTGTAATTAAGCCATATGATAGTATAACGGTCAACATCCTAAAGCTGAGCCTTTTTAAAGCGGCGGATCAGCGCGTATACATCCAGAGTTCTAGGCGCGTCGCAAGAGAAAATTCCAGATGCTTCTAGAATTAAATTGGCAAATATTTAAGCGTGCAATGAACGGGTAAGATGAGGCTTCAAGCAGTTGTACTTAAAGTTTTCCAGCGCACTTTGGAAATAAATACTTAGTGACAATGTTAGCAAGTTATTTAATTAGCTTTTAACTCACACAGGAAAGAAATAATTCCCTTTTGTTCTCAAATAACTGTTAAATAAAAATAAATAACTAAACCCATAAATAGAGTTTGTTATAACTAGTGCCAAAAATAAAATTGAAGATAACTTGAAGAAACATTTAAATAATGACCATGTTGAAGGTAGTAAAGTTACCAAACTAAAGTAGCGGAGCTAAAAATGAATTAGATAAGTGAGGTAGTAGAGAAGAGAATTGTATTATAGAGAATATTGCGATGAGTCCTGATCGATGGCTACAGGAAGGCTTTTCTATACTTCTTTCTCTTTGTCTATTTATACACTCACTGTTGGCTATCCATCTCTTGAAGGTGTTCCTTTCTTATTCTCACATTTCAGGAGTTATTCCCTTTTGCTCAATCTTTATTGATTCTTCACTGGATCCTTGGTCTTGTTTCTTCTCAAAATTTAACATTTGAAGATCTTCTAAGAACCAGGTGTCCATACCAGCTTAGTGTATTCTTCTACTAGAGGTTACTAGTTGTTAGCTAGTGAGTATAGGTTTTGTATTATAGAGACTATTCATGAGCTGATCTGATGGTTTGTCCAGGAAGGCACCTGTTCAAAACCGTAGATCTAAATGCATTACTATAAAACATTAAAGAAGAATTGGACTACAATGGGAAGAAATAAACGAGATGAACCCTGTAATAAAATATCCTACATGATAAGACATTAGAAAAATATTTTGAAATTAAGAAAGCATTGCAGAGGTTTCGGGAGCGAAAGACCATACCATGGAAATTGTAGAGGTTGTCTATGTCTTCCGAAGCGTCTTGATCAGCACCTAAATCAGTTTTTATCTTCCTCTCACCCATTTGTTACTTCCTACGTGCAGATAGCCAAAGAAGCAAAATGAGCCAACCAAGAAAAGCATTTAACTACAACGGCAGTAACAGCAGTTTTTCTTTACTATCGGCAACTCCAACAATCCAGAAATGCCAGTCTCAGTTGATGATGAGAGTTGTCTTTTAGCTACTCGATAAATTCAACCTAGAGGAACTAATGAAGTTCCTTTCTAGAGTGCTTAAAACGCCAAGCAGCGCCTCAAAACCCGCAAAGTCTCCTCAGAAACATGGATGACTTTACAGTATTGTTCTGTAAAGAGAGATAGAGAACCCATTAGACCTAGTCGGTATAGTAGACCTATCGGTATAGTTTGGATGCCATTTCTATCTGTAAATAAATTTTTAAGGCCGGACTACGCCTGTTATAGGACAGACAGAAGACAAACAGTCAAAAGTCACTGAATATCTAAAGGTAACAACAATTTCTTCATAGACCAGATATCACAGGGCACTTGGCAACTATTGCAGCTTACAACTCATCGATGAAAACTCACAAAAACACCGCCACAATCCTAGCCAGCCAGCTCAACGCAAATCATTCATCAGGTAGCGTGATCGACAACAACGGCTTGACACTGTATAGGTACATCAAACCTTGTGACCTGATATTGGATGCGCTTCAAGAGCCCACCTATTACGGCTCCACAGATCATCCGAATGTCTTATATCGTCATATTCAAGGATGTAGCTACATAGCACACGCTAAATAAGTTGAGCGAACTAGACTCGAATTAGATCTCATCTTTAAAGATATTTGTTACGTAGTCAGTCTTTACCGACCAACGCACCATCTTGAAACTACTACGTAGAAATCTATTCGGTTTACACCGACAATGGAAGAAATCTTCTATTAAAGAAAATAAAAGGGCGCATTTACAAGAATGGTATGTGCAATGAACCATGGACCTAGTAATCAACAGAATTATCCAGGTGCTCCACAAAAAGACTTCTTCGATGTCACCTACCTGTGGGGAAAATGGAGTGGTGTATACGGTTTCAGAAAACAGGGGTCTTTGGTAACAGCTTAGAGCGTCTCAAAGCGATCTTGATTAAATCGACCCCACCGATAAGGTGGCAAATAACACTGTCCAGAAGCATCCGCACCTGACATCCTCAAAAAAACTATTAAAGTTGTCCTCAGAAAAGCAGCTGTCTGCGTAACCACCATTGCCAACATTGTGTTGAAACTACTTACCTCGTTAGCGAGGCCTCCTCAAGCCAGAGAAGACGAGTACCTTCCCCCAACCCTAAAAAGAGTAGTAAAAAAGATCATCCACCACTACCTGAAAATAGCGGTTAAAGGCCTAGAATTGATCCTGGAGATCAGTTAGACTTTTCTAAAACCACTTCACCACCTCTTAACTCCTGTAGATAGTGGAACAAATTAGCGAAAGTTTCAACAGAAAGAAAGTTGAGGAAGGGATTTTCTTAGACGTGACAAAATGTGGCATAAGTCCAATAAGATTGCTTCAGTATTACTGTCGATTACTCAACTGATTCCCTGCGTAGTGGCTGGCAGAAATTTTCAAATCAAAACAGACAGTATAAAATCATCACAGAAGCGACTATACAAAGGCGATTGTTAAAGATCGACGATGTTCGTAATTGTTTTCAACATCTACGTCGGGAACATGTCCACTAAGCCATCCACGATGCTAGCTCATTATGTAGACGATACGGTGTTAAGTTAGCTTACTCATGTTCCATCTAGTGATGAAACTTCGAAAAAAACTTGACATTGTTGATGATTGTTCTGATCATTGGAGGTTCTGAATATCGCGAAGAACACAAAAGTGATTTTGACAAAGAAAACTAGGAGAGAAGACCTGAGTTCAGCTACCATATTTGGACGCGCCATTTATGAGAAAACTAAAGAATACGCTTGAACGAAACAGCAAAAAAATCAAAGCAGCGTGATTGTCTCTAATCTTGAGACCAATGGTGACTTATACAGCTCCACTATAGGGATATACTGTTAAAATTCACATCGGCAAGTTGCAAGTAATGTAGGACTAGATACTGTATTCCGTAATTTATTAGAAATACAATTTTCAACGAACTTAAAAAGTTCGTTACTGAATTCTATATGTCTGTCGGTCTGTCGGTCTGTCGGTCTGTCTGTCGCTGTCACAAAATTATGGATTTTTTAAAATTTCAAAATGGATTCTTATAGGAAATTTTACGATGATTTCAAAATCGAAATCAGAAAGTTTCTATCTCGAATAGTTTTCGAGATAGTCGACTTCGAATTTCGGGAAAATTTCGACATTGCGATTTTATGAGTAATTCTTAAAGAAAATTTTACGCTGATTTCAATAATGAAATCGAAAAAATTCTATGTCGAATAGTTTTCAAGATATTCGACTTCGAATTTCGGGAAAATTTTTGACATTACGATTTTAAATGTGATTCTTATAGGAAATTTTAGGCTGAATTCGAAAATGAAGAAAAAATTCTATGTCGAATAATTTTCCAGATATTCGATTTCGAATTTTCCCGAAATTCGAAATCGAAATCGAAAGGTTTTTTTAAGTTCGTTCTGGGATTGCTTACAGAGCAATCTCTTCGCCGGCCCCATGTTTTAACTATACACAGAAATTCCCACAATGAGGACGTTTCTGTACAGCAACATCTAAGGTTATCACAACCCAGACGCCTTGAAAAATACGACAAAACAGAGCACAACCACTATAAACGGCTAAAAATGATGTTTCTTACTTAAGTATCTGAGCGATCTTACCTATGAAAAAAACACTAATAATTCATTACTGGAAGCTACAAAAAAAAATTAAAATGTCCCACTACTAAGAAAACCTGGAGGGATGTGGGTTAAAGGTAACAAAAAAAGCAATTTTTTGGAGACTTTCGAGCAAATTTAAAAAAACCGAAACCCCAAAAAATTTCCAAAATATGATTTTATAAAAGAATAAGCTCTAAAGTAATTTTTTAGAAAAGGAATTGTCAAACTGACTAAATTAACGCTTTATACTGTTTTAATGATCCCTAAATCCGAAAACCAATAAAAAATATAACGTCGTGCAGGCCCATCACTCCGCTACCAGTTATCTCTCAACAATATGAAAAGTTGCTTCTGAAGAGGTTGAAGCCTATTATTAATAAAAAAAGATTATTCAGGACCATCAATTCGGGTTTAGGAATAAACATACAACTTTAGACTAGGTGTATCAAATCACCAACGTCATCGAAAAAACGTTTGAAAGAAAAAAGATTTGGTCTGTTATATTCTTGGACATGTTCTGAACATTTGATATAGTGTAGCACCCTGGATTACAATTAAAGATGTTACTAGTCTTACATTAGCAACAGACATTTTCGCATTTATTCACTCTGAGGTAAGACACATCAAATCTAGTATAAATGTAGTATAACAGGCAAGTTCAGGTAGATGTAGTGACTGATGGCTGTACACACACAAGCATATGTTAAAATTTATTTGGATATATAACTGCTAATTATCCAGATCAAAGTGCTAACCGGCATAGTAGACGATTCTTAGTATGTCAAAAATAAACATCTACATTGAGACCTAGGGATTAAAATGATGACGGATGAGATTAGACGATTTGCCAAGAAGCACGAAAACTGGCGTCATAACCACACTAACACTATAACAATCTAGCTGCTGAATCAGGTCGGAATAACAGGACTCAAGAGGTGTAAAGCGTCATGAGGTACAAAAATACATAGACTATACATAAATTAAGAGAATAAGTAAGAAAGACAGAGCTATGCCAATTGTAAAATACTTTTTGCTTACACAGAGAAACAGTTATTATACATAAGGATAAAGTAAAAACAACAATGTTTTAGCTCACACAAAGAAAGCAAATGACAAAATATAACTAAGAGAAAAAATATAAATCCAATGCAACTTATGTTGTAAAGTAAGAAAGCACGCGCAGAAAAAAGCTAGAATGCCTGGGTATTTAAGAGAAATAACATGAAAAAAAAATATTTGCGTAGAGTGCGAGGTTTAGATTTACAAGGCAATGGTCAAACCAATTTTTACCTTACTTATTCCACAGTACAACAAGCAAGGGCTTTGGACTTCCGTTTTTTTGGGTTTTAGTTTCCCGTTTTGTGGTTCGAGATAGTCACCCGTGTCCCAACTTGTCCTGAGAACTCATTTTCTCTATCTCTATGGTTAGTACTAAGCAATTGGACTCGTACCCTTTCTGTGTGCTTTCGGCTTCTCCTCTGCAGACTTGGCTTTTCTCATCACTTTTTTTCCATTTCCTGTAGTTTATGCCTTTTTCTTCCATCTTGTGACGCCTAGCCTTTTTAACTCCTCCTGCACTTCCTCAATTTATATATTTATATCCTAATATTATACTTATCTGTTGTAAAGCGGATCTTCAGGATTTATAGCCAATCTTCTTATCACTCTTTCTAAGGCAAAATTAAATAGTGTAGTTAACATGGCATCTTCTTACCTTCATCTGCAGTAGATCCCAAACTCTTTCGAGAGCTAGCTTTGAAGTCTTCCTTTTGCTCTGGTTTTTTGTCAGGCAGATTTTTATTAATTTTATTAGTTTTCTCGGTACTTTTAGTTCATCTAGCTCATTTTGCAGTTCCTTCCAAAGTTCAAAATCGTAGATTTTAAGAAAATAAGTAGGTGGTAAAGTTCAATGTTATAGTTTGTAAATTTTTAAGTACTTATATGATTGAGAGTATCTGGTCCGCAGTTGCTCCTGAAACCACACTGATAGTCTCTAACAGTTTTTTACATCTGCATGTTCAGCTTTTTTTCTGCTAGTTTTCTTAATATTTTGTAGCCTACATTAAGTAGTGTTATTCCCCTGTAATTGTACCATATCACCATTTTCTTTTCCCATTTGGTAAGTTTGTATATATCTTCCGATATTTTTTCATGTTTCACCAAGTATATTAATATTTGGTTTTCTTTTGTGAGTCTATAATTTTTTTGTACTTTTAGTTCAGTTTATCTATTGAGAAAAATTGAGAGCAAATATGTCAAGAACTAAGAAACTGCTACGAACATCAGAAACAAATATTATTAGAACGGTTATTGGAAAAATCAGATAAGAAATTGAGATGTAAAAGAAGAATGCTAAAACACAGACACAAAAATTTGCTATTGCTTAATTTCCTTTGTCGAGGTCGCTTGTCTTGTTACTCGATTGAACAATTTATCTGCAACATTTGTTTTCTTGTAACCGTTTATCAACTTTTGCATCAATGAAGAGACTGCTGCAAGTAAATCATTGTTGCTTCAAAGATAATGTTATAAAGGAAATGTGAGCCTTTGTGGTGGTAACACAGGACACTTCTTCAAAACTCTCTGCCCTAATTACAAAACAAGACCACTGCAGCACAGCAACCGAATTTTGTAAAGTATATTCGAACGGAATTCAAATAATTTATTTGTTTACGATATACGATATATCCCATCCTTTTGACATACCGACTGGACACTCTTGTACAACTACGAGGGTAACGTGAAAAGTTTTCGGCCTGACACAGAGATGGTGCTGCAATCGGCAAACAATTATGTTTCCTACTTGGGTGCATGCGTATGACTAGTTTCAACTTGTTCGCTCAAGTAGTTTGTTTACACTAATTTTTTCAGTAGACATCTTGCATGTTTTTTTTTAATGGATAAACTTGAATATCGTGCTGTTATAAAATTCCTCGTTTTGGATGGATTAAGGAAATTCATCCGAAGTTGACAAAAGTTTACGGGGACTCTGCTCATTTCACGTCAACTATTAAAAAGTGGGCAGTTGAATTTAAACGTGGTCGCACATCCCTCGAAGATGACCCACGTGAAGGACGGCCAAAAACCGCAACCACACCGGAAAACATCGAAAAAGTGCGTGATATCGTGTTGGACGATAGGCGAGTGAAGGTGAGTGAGATAGCTGAAGCTGTGGGGATATCGAAAGAAATGGTGCGAAACATCTTGCACAAAGAATTAGGGATGCGAAAGCTCTGCGCAAGATGGGTGCCGCATTTGCTGAATGCCGATCTAAAGCAAATACGCAAACGATTTTCGCAGCAATCTTTGGACCGATTCAACAGGGATCCGACCGATTTTGTGCGGTGATTTGTCACCATGGATGAGACATGGGTCCACCACTACACGACAGAAACGAAACAGCAGTCCAAGCAGTGGGTGGAAGCCGGTGGTTCAGCGCCAAAGAAAGCGAAGTCGATCACATCTGCCGGAAAGGTCATGGCCAACGTGTTTTGGGATGCGAAAGAGATCCTGTTAATTGATTATCTTACAAAAGGCAGAACAATTACAGGCGAATATTACTTCTTGACCAGCTGGATGCCAAAATTCGCTAGAAGAGGCATGGCTTGAAGAAGAAAAAAAATCATCTTTCACTAGGACAACGCACCTGCCTTGGCGATGGGAAAACTGCAGGATTTGGGGTATGATTTGCCCCCCCCTATTCTCCTGATTTGGCACCCTCAGACTTCCATCTGTTCCCAAACTTAAAAAATTTGTTTCTGGGAATGAAGAAGTTGAGAGGGCCGTTGAAGAATATTTTCACAATCTTCCAGATTCTCACGTCCTATAAGGAATACTGATGTTGGAGAGGCGTTGGATCAAGTGTGTTGAAGTCAAGGGAGATTATGTAGAAAAATAAAATCATTTTTTAACTGAAAGTCGCAGTCTTTCATTGTCAGGCCGAGAACTTTTCACCTTACCCTCGTAACTGTACAAAAGAAAAAAGTGTTTTATTATTTTTATTAAATTATAGTAATATTTACAAATACCTTATAGTTATAAATTAAATTTATTATTGATAAATGTTATAAACTAAATTTCGATTTTGCTGCACGCTATAAAAAATAATTATGCAATGGTACTTATCCAACTTTAGGCAAAGTACAGTTACGTTCAAGATCTCTTAACTTACGGCAGTAACCGCCCATTAAAAAAAACTCGCCGCCAAATTAATCGGAGAGCGCAGAATAGGTGCGAAGGTGTGAATGTATTGTTTGTAACCGCTTATTACGTAGTAGTTTGTAGCAAGACAATAACGTGCAAATAGACAAAGTACACTCCATTAATTCTCAAGGCTTCAGCTGTGTATTGAATGGGTAGATAACGGTAACGCAGTCAGCACTTGTCAGGAAATTAAATAACAGTTTGTGGGCAAGTCGGTGATTAGGAAAGGTTAGTTAGCGTTGCGCGTTTAACTTAATGCACCCTTGTTAAGGCCCGTCTTTATTTCGGTGGATACAAGCTTGATGATGTTATAATGAAAATGTATGCGAGGTGCAATTCGAAAGTTATGCAACACCACACGTATCAGAAGAAGAAACAACAAATTCATGACAAGAATAAATTTAACTTAGGCTATGGTAGTAATATTGTATTTTAATATTATACAGTAACGATGCTCAAAACACATTTTCATTAGCGCAAATTATCTATTATGGAATATGCAACGATGGTCCTTCAATTTTCTCGTTACACTCCATAATGAATGATTAAAGTTTTTCTTATGTAGGTCACTCAGGTACTTGAAGATCTTGTTTTTTGTCTTTTTTATTTGGCACGCTCTTTGATGGTAATGTTTTCTTAGTCGTCGTTTTTTAGAGTTTGCTAATTTTTGTTCGCCTCCTTCCTTCTTCTTTGACCATCCCAGTATTGGCCTATGCTGCTTTCTGTCGTCAATCTTTTTAGTCTCCAAATTGAAACCTTTAGAATTGTAAGCCTCTTGTTTAATTGGATTTTATCATCCAAATCCAAACTCTATGATTAGTACCACTTAATCTGTAATTAAACTAAACAGAAAACGCTTATGAGTCTTCTTGTCGAACAGCAATTGTTATCTTCCATTATCATTCTTGTGGTTTTTATTTATAAATTAATCTAATTACTTTCTCTTGTAGCCTTACTCAATTGAATGCATTCTTCAGGTTAATAAAGTTTTGTTGATTTCCACCGATTTTAATAGGTGATTTTAATTCTTTAGTCGGTATTTTTGTTAGTCTTTAGGATGTAATCGAAAGAAATACGTTATGAGAGTTGTTCAAGTTTTGTGACCTTAATTTATTTTTTCATTAATCTGAGTTTTCTGTTGCTTTTATAATGATATGTAGTTTCAGTAACTTAACGTAACATACATTATACATTTATTTAATATGTTATGTTGGCTTGGTATTTTTCTTAAAAGTCTATCGTCATTTAAAACTTCTTTTTAGCAATTTTTATCTCTTAATTTTCCCCAATTTAATTGTTTTACGTTTTGTTACGTAGATATTCTCAGTGTAAGTCGCAAAAGTATTAGCCTCATTTTTTATCTAGTTCTCAATATGATTTTGTTATAAATTTGTCATACTTTTTTCATAATTTTCTTAAAATTTGTTTTTTAAATTCTAAAAAAATATTTATTTTATTTGTTATTTTTTTTCATCAAGGATCTACCACTGTCTTTTATATATGTTTTTCATTTCCATTAATTTACAATCTACTATATTGTATTTAATGGAATATTAAGTGTATGTGTTGACTGTAGTTATATGTAGGAGTCTTCATCCGGCGATGATATGCCTGAATTGATTTCTCATCAATTCAGGCCAGTAGACCATTGTTTTATTCAACGGAAATGGGTCCGAGATTTGTTGAATAAAATTGTTTTTGTGATCTAGTAGTTTTGCAAAATAGGATGTCGCTAATTTCTCTATCCAGACATCCATCACAAAAGTCTAAATGTCTAAATTATCATGTGGATTTCAGTTTTTTTTTGCGCTTAGGGTATGTCTTTCTTGATAAATCTATGTTTACTGCAGCCTATGGTTTATTGTGATTACCCTAATAAAGTGAATGCACAACCAATCTGTAATTGATGTCCCCTAAATCAGCAGATGCAGGTCCTTTACAGGGTGTTTCTGGAAATCTTCCGGTTCCAGGATTGGTCTCCCGAATGTATGTTGCCTTTTCCTGCACAGGTTCTGTAAGGCTGTTTCTGGTTCCTTGCTACAAAGTCTGCATGTAAAGTCACCATTGAATTGACCAGTTTTCCAGAGATGTTTTTTATCAGTCGCATGTCCTGTAAGAAACCCTATGGATATCTTTAGCTGTGGCCTACTTAGGTTAAGGTGTTCTGCAGCTTTCTTTTGGCAAGGTCTCTTATTGAAGGTTTTGCTGATAAACCAATTTTGAACTGTGGTCATTGTATGATATTTTTTTGGTACATCCGCAGATCTGGATTCCATAGATCCAGATAGATATATTTATACAACAGTACCTTATTTCAAATTAAAAATGTGATACTGTAAAGCTTACATCATTGTGTATGGAAACCATTACGAAATTGTCAGCGAAAGTAGCAAATGTAATGTTTTTGGTTTCATGGATATCAGAGATATATAAGAGATGCAGAAAAAAACCAGAACTCTGTCTTTCGAAACACTTGCTTTCACTGAATAGTATTTACCAAATTTATTATAATATAAATATTCCATAGAAGTTGTATTAATTTACATGATAATTTGACGTGACAGTTAAAAAATTGGTTTATTATACTGTGAAATTGTGCTTCCTAAATCTAAACTAATGGTTCGATATTAAGATAGAGATGTCCAGATCTTTAAACTTTCATAGAAGAAGCTTTTCACAGTTTTACTAATAGAAGTAACAAGCTAATGGGTTGATAAAAATTAAATAATGTAGTATCATAAAGTCTTGGTTGTTTGTTCATTCCATTAAAAAATCTGACAAATTAAGGATCTGATAAAAGACAGTTGTTAATAAGATGTAAGCTTTTCTCGGACGATCCTTCATTATCTGTGCTATGATTTTTAGATCCTTGATCAAATAAATAGGGACTATATTCTAGTAAAAGCGAAATAGAATGATTGTAAAATGTCAGAACCTAATTATTACCCTGATATTTCGATCTAATAGATATTGAAAAAAATTATCAGCTTTTTTTTATGCGATGGTGACAAAATACTCATGTGCTTTTTATATTAGTAAACTTTCTAGATAGAGTAATCTTCTCTATTTAATTTCGTAATGTAGTCCTTGGAACATAAATTCTAATATTCTTTTAGTGCTTTGCTAAGCATTTTGGCAGACTATGTGTTTATCTTTAAGATTTGTGGATGATCATCTAATCTGCTGATCTTTCCATATTTAATTTCCAAATTATTTGTTAGGTCATTTATTTTTCATGTATCATGTTAGATTTTGGAACAGAGAATCAAACAGATTTTTGTATTAGTTCTGTGAGGTGCTGATCTACGTTGCTTAGATCTTAAGCTTCTTTAAAATGGACTTTTGAATTTCTCTGTCTGTTAATATGAGTATTACTTCTGTGGCTAGGGTAACAAGGGATAGTCAGAAAATAAGTCTTAGTTATCTTTAACAAAAAGTAATTAGCAAAGATATCCGCAACTATGAAAAAGTCAAGTAGGTCAGGGATCCTATGAGAATCGGTGACCGAGTAGATGGATTTACCAGTTGAAAGGTGTAATTATTTATTGCTCGGAACAGGTTATGATCTTTGGTAGAAGATAATCAAGACATTCGGCGTGCATGCTTTGCATCTAGGATTTGGAGGAAAGATTCATATTAATTTGTTGATATTCTATGTCCAGGGAGACATAAATAAATGGTTGTTACCTTATATTACCGTAATTTAATAACTTAAAAATGTAAAGTCTTGTTGCGAATAATAATTGAGCCGCCATGGGCATGTACCGTACACAGTGTAATTAGAAATGCAAATTTTGTTCTCTCGGTAAAATCTGCTTCCAAAATGAACACGATATCGATTCTTTGCGGCTGAAAAAATTTATTAAATCAAATTTATAGTTACCACGACCATTTGTACTCCAGGTTGCAATTTTTGTTCACTTGACCATTATTAATTAATGATGTTTTTGGAAGTTTGTTATTATATTGCTCTCTTGCATCATCTGGATAAACATAGCCATCGAAAATTGATCATTTTTAGTATTGTTTCCTGTTGCTCCAGTTACTTCTTCTTGTTAGGTCACATTTTGATTGTTTATAGATCTGCTAATTATAGTCTCAGGAGTGGTAATGGAGAGAATAACAAGAATCGCAGAAAGTGTGTTGGAGTCCGATTATGTATTATTAGCATTACGTAGAGACGTGTTACTTGATTTCGAAAGTAGAATAAGTCTTGATAAACCTTACGTCCTCTATAGTTCGCCATGAAAAAGAACGCATTTTGTTGATGTTTAACATGTAAATGTATTATGTACTTCTTCGCATTTCACGCAACTAAAATATCTAGTGCAGTATGACTTAAAATGTCTATAGTTCTGAGATCTCGTGCATTGTACTAATTCAGTCTTTCTTCTAGAAGGTCTAACAGTTGTTTTTATTTAATTTTTAGTACAAATGTTTTGTGATTGATTTTAAGGAGTGCTAAGCCTACATAGAACATCGATAGGGGTTCCTTGTTTATTCTGCGTCTTATATTTAGTACGTTGTTCTTATGTGTCATCGGTTGGAATCGAATGGTAGAGACAATTCTGTGGGCTTTTTCTCACTTTAGCTGGTAAAGCGTGGTAGATTATCTTTTCGTACCTTAAGTGGGTAACTAGATTTCTGTATGCACACTAGGCATTAATTTTACCATATTATCTGCTAGAGATATAGTGCAATACGTCATCGGTAACATTCGCAAGATTGTCAACCATGCATTTAAGTCAGTTGCGCTATAAATGAATATTGGTAATGGTTTTGGTTCCATTCTTTGCTCATTGGTTATTAAGGTTGGTCTACTTCCATTTATATTATCGTCGTTATAAATGAATCTTATAAAACTGTGCTCGAATACAACTGATTTAAGTTTATATTAATAGTTAGGATAGATCGAATTTTTCTTTTTTTAATAATTTGCCATTCGTGGGTATTACTTTGTATTTCATTATCGTTATCGCTTGGTACCTGTTTGTGGCGTAGCCACAGTTGTAGCATTTTGATTAAGTGTAAATAGGAAAGTATTTGTTGCGTGTCAATTATTTGGGTCCAAGATGGATGGAATTTGTTGATATGGCTAAGAAGGTTGATTAATAGTTTACTAGGGCAAATTTAATATCTGTTTAACGAGGCCTCTGAATACTGCACTTGTTGGGGACTTTGAGAAAGTAATTTTGCTTTACGTGTGGAATAATTGACCATTTACCGATAAAAGTGCCCGCCTGTTCACGCTTACTTTATGGAAAGCGACAAGCCGACCTCTTGTTATGCCGCACGATATACTGCACACTTGAATTTTTATCGCAGAGCTGTGACGGCATGTATTTGCGCTTTAAAGGTCAAATGCGAACTCGCCCCATCTTTTTACATCAAACTTTTTAATATCTCGTCTGCATTATGTTATCTTTTGCCCGTGAAGTATCCACATTGTCTTTTTCCTGTTATTGTCCAATGTTTATTCTGATTTTTTCCGTACAGAGTTGATTGACTGATTTTTATTGCAGTTCCAATCAGTATTTCGAATTTTTTCTTCTTTATTCCTGCAAGATATACAAATTTTTTCCATTACGAGTTTTAAATGGAATTTAAAATTTCTGCATCAGGATTTAGTTTGACAATTAAATCACCATTTTTAAGCTTCGTAAAATTTTAATCTCGGTATTATTTTACCATCTCTTTGTTCATTTAAATCACTTAATATTATGTTATTTTTGTTTTATACAATCAATTTTTAAGTGTTCTAGATGTAGATGTATACAAATAAGTCACCATTGCACCGCTTTGTATAATCTTTATTGTACTCCTGCACTTTCATTGTTTGTTTAGGCGTTTAGATCGTCTAGTATTATATGTCATTTTGGTTATATATTCATAAAGTACTTTGGATATCTTCGTAAGTTAGTGATTTTTTTATGTGTACATATTAAAATATTAAATAACAAATTAATTTTACTTTAAAGCAAGGTACTTCTGAATTACATTTATAAAAAAAAAGTTTAATACCAACATATCTTTGTATAGAGCATAAGGAAAGAATAAACCTTGACAAAAAGACTATTTTATTAATTGACTATCAAATAGACATAAAATATAGGTGCTTTACTCTTTTACATAGCATGCTGATAACATTTTCACATTTTATAACAGAATCAAAATTATCATTTAAAAAATAGGTTGAGGGAATCTCACAAATCAGAAACTTAGCCCTTCCTGGAAACACAATGAATATGGAAAAGGTACAAAACCGAATATTTAAAGAACAGAATATTATTCTTCGCCAAATAGAAAAATTATTTTATGAAACTAGAGATCGTAAAAGGTGTGGTGTAATATTACATCCTAAAGTAAAAAAGCATTATTAATTAAGAGTTCATAGTACCTCATACATAAGAAAGGCAAGTAATCCAAACTAACACAACTGAAATATTTGTGGAAAATACTGATTAAAGAAAATCATGAAGAAGCAAAGCCGCTCGTCCGTTACTCTAGGTCGTATGTATAACTTATAAAACATTATAATGTCAAAACTAAACAAAAATTATAAAAGGCCAAGAATTTTACAGTTTTACTTGAAGTGTAGGCCTAATTTTATTAATTTCGAAAAGAGTAAAATGTAACAGTCTAAATGTAAACAATCGCGGAATAAATTGATGCAATAGATAAAGTTGACAAAGTAGTCAAAACCAGAATAGTCTAGAAAAACAAATTAAGGAATTTACAGCTTTTTGCTGTCAACTTTTTAAGCTTCGCGTAGAGAGCAAATTTTCAAGTTTTTATTTAAAGTGGGAGAATTGGAAAAACTGAAACTGTATATATTAATATCTTTCAGACAGAAAACAAACGGTTAACAACGTCTAAAACAAAATAAGACTGATAAAAGTTTTGATATTCTTTGAAAGTTCAATCCTCTTTTCATCTTAGAAAAGGACGTATAAGAACATATGTTGACAGAGATATAAGAGGTGTTTTTTAGGAATTCTAGTACAATTTACTTTTATGAATGCCAGGTGGTATTAAGTATTCATTGGCCAGTTATTAATTTTCCAGTCAAGAACGTGGTCTTTAATTACAATTTTTAATAAATAAAACATTTTTATTTAATTTTTTTATATTGTTCTTCATAAAAGTAGTCGTAAAAAATATCAAAAACCAATGGATCACAGATTGGTGCATATGATACACTGGTACAAACCAGAGAGCATCTACGTTAGTTTCGAGGACTTTTGATGGACTTATTGGCGCAGTTCCAAAGCTCAGCACAAATAGGCTTTATTTTTGCCTTATAAATGAGCTACTTATTTTTTAACAAAAGTATTAATGTTCTTAATGTTCAATTTAGTTGTCGTACTTTCAGATTTTTTGTTTATCTTTTTATTGATATATTTTAGTATGTATTTAACTTTGTCAACTTTTGGAATGTGCTCATTATTAATTTGTAGAACTTAATAACATAGTTTTCAAAGTGTAAACGTTACGTCTGTGAATTTTTATTTATTTATGCCCCATTGAACAAGACATCGTTGAATACCATTTAGGTGTTTTTGTATATAGCTAGCAACTACCACTGAATTTTCATAATTACATACCTATTTTTGTAATTTTGTCTGTTGGTAAATCTTCCATGTGTAGAATGTATGATAGAGGACCTAAAACGCTCTCTTATGGAACTGCTTAATTTATACATAAGAAAACAGCTACATATCATTGTGTCTTCTAGAGCCGTATTTGTTATTCTTATCATGTGGCGATACTATTGAGTTGCTAAGTGTATATTAAGTTGAAATCCCAATTAGTGGCCATAATCCAATTATCTGTTAGCAAATCTTCCTTCATTTGCCAAAAATATTAGCTTTTCCAGTACCTTAGAGACGATCACAAGAGTTTGTGCTGTTTTCAGTTATATTAGTCAATAAATAAACGTTAGACTGAATGTGTCATTAAAGCTACTTTTAATCTTAGTATTTCTTTTTGCATTCTTAATATTATGTCTATTTCCAGTGATTTTTTGGTGTTCAGTGACGATCTTCAGTTAGTTATTTTAGAAAATCATAAAATTATATCCTTATATGCTATATGAGAAGAATACTGTAACAGGATGCTTTATAAACAAATCTGCTTTTTGCTTATAATTTTATTTTGCTTAAGCTCCAACAGTTTTTCAAATTAAAAGAGTTGTTATTAGTCTGGTTTATATTTTTAAATGTTTTCGATATTGTTCAATCTGTTTCTTCTGGTTTATTTTGTTTTTTGCCTGGTATTCGTGTACGATACCCTTGTTCAGCTTCTCTGCTACTAGTTTTTATTTTAATTTCAAACGTATGCCGTTTAAGCGAGTTTAATTTCCATATTGCGATGTAGATTATAGGGCCACTTGGCGCAAGATAGTAATCATTGAACATGTTGCTTGTTCTAGATATTCCTGGCACATTAATCTATATAGCTACTGTGTGCATGTGTGTTAATGTTGTGTAACTTTGAATTTTTTTTTAAAAAATCAAAGTACTCATTGTTTTTGTACTATAATAGATAAGCAATTGAACATTAAAAGTATAGTTTCTTGCTATATAAGTAATTTCATGGGACACGAAAAAGTTCAGTTGGTCTGGGGTTTTAGCAGGGTCAGTTAGCCAGTATGTTGCGGAGGCAACTAAGCCAAAGGAGTACTTCTGCTTTTAGATAATTTGTGCTAACATTCTTTATCTAGCTTTGGTTAGTTGTGAGTCCCGTGGCGTATACCTGTTATAATCGCTTCTTCCTATAAGTTTATAATCTAAGCTTTAAAGTGCTCACATTTGATTCGACGGAGAAGTAGGCAATGCACCGCTGAAACTATTGTGTTGCATATGCAATAAAGTGGCTTGAAGATGATGGTCTTTACATTTCAACAGCTCTTAGTTTTGAATACCCTTTAGAATATTAAAAAATATCCACTTTTTGTAAAATAGGTTTTGTATATTAGTAGAATGTGTATTAAGTTATAAGCCCAGAATAATTTTATTTCTTTCGTATGTTACCTCATTAGTTTGGCATTCCAGAGCACTATTCGTAATTTTGTTTAGCAATATGGTTAATATATTCAAGATTATGGTTTGCTGTTGAATAAACTAATTGGATATAATTATGTCCTTGAACTCCTCTATCATGTGTTTGTGATGAATTACTTACATTGTTTCAAATTGTATTTGCGTAACTGTGACTTTGTTGTGTTAAAATTGGAAATCTCTAAGTTTATGTTTATTGGTGCATACTGAAGGTTAGTAAAGTTATTTGTTTGGATTGACTAAGAATGATAATATTCACAGCCTTTATAGTACACTGGATAAGATCTTTCATATAAAGCATAGGTGAATAAAGTGCCTTTGCTTTTTTGCAGCTTGTGCTGCACATGTCTCCACATTTTATACACACAAATGGTATGTTGCAATAAGTTTTCGTATACCCGACACTTCGTGCATTGTAATATAATTGTATCTTACAGATTTACACTAAATAATTTTGCATACTTTGTACTTTATGAATATCTTTATCACTGTCCACATTAATAAGGAACAAGTTCAATGGCTGTTTAGTCTTCTTTACTTTGCTTTAAAATATTTATGACATGCCGCAGCCACGTGAGTTGAGTTTCAATATCTTTAAATACTGAAGTGTTTTATTACTATTCTGTAAACGCTTCCTTCTTTAGGTTGGTGAATTTGATAAATTATTTTATCTATTACATTTTTATATATTATATATTATTCTTCTGCACGAATCTAGGTTAATCCAACACATTTTTATAGTGTAGTTAATCATGGTTTGGTACTGTATTGTCCTTCTTCTAACATACTAGTTAGACGTTTAGTCATTTCTGAAAAAATAGCTAGTGGAGATTCATTCATCTCCTATTTTATAGCATATACTACAATTTCAGAATAAAATAGATTTAAACAAAATTTAAACTACAACCTATAATTAACACTTGGTCAAACCTTATTTGCTATTATACAATGCTGAATTAGGACATGGTATCAGTCAAATGTTATATCATTTGCTAGAGCACTTTTTGCCATTCTTCTATCACCGTTGCCCTTAGCTCAGCTGTGATTTAGAGCTTCCGTGATATTTTACCCATGTTTTGTTGGATAATATGACTCTGACTTTCAAATGTCTAGAAACTTTCCCAAGCATGGCAAAAGTGTCAATTTTCTACGCGATAGGTATAGGCACTTAGTAACAAGCAACCCTATATTTTACGAGAATAACATTTTCTTTGATATGAATTTAGCAATATTTGCGGTGTCATCCCTTCACGTGATCTGTCAACATACCAAACGACATTCCACTCCATTATGTTAAGTCCCCTAATATTTTATAGTGTTATCCTAGACAAGGTTATGGTGATTTTATTAATTTTATCAAAAAATTTAAAAGTTTTTACGTATAAATTTTAATAAATGTAATAGTAATAAGATTAGTTAGAACCAAAAAAGAAACGGAAGATCAAGGAAGATATAAATAAAAAGAATAACAGAAATAAAAATAGAAAAATTAATAACATAAGTGAGGAAATTAGCTACGAACAGAGTAGTAGAACAAAGTAGTAAAGTAGTAATAAAAAAGACGTAGAAGAAGAAAAACAACTTTTCATGCTTCTTCTATATTTCATTACAAATACATAAAACGCTTCTAGATACAATCATAATACTAAAAAATCATTATGTCCGAATTTCCCGAGTTAGTGATAGCCAAGAAGTGCAGAGATATTAGCAAAGCTTCGATTTGTTGTTATAGTGGCTGGAATTGAAATTGGATGTATTAAATGTCAGTTGAAGCGTCGTGTTGGTGAGCCATGATGCACAATGCGTTCTGCTCATGCTCCACTCTCACTTCATATTGTACAACGCTTTTTAAATGCAAGTGTCTAGACTGCCTCTCACGCTTTGCTTGCTTGATTTTGCTCCAACTGCGACCGTCGCTAACTCCAGGTACATTTATTGAATGAACTTTGGTTGGACGACGGTTATTCATTCACAAAACTGTTTTACAATCCATCCCAGAGGACTGATGTAGAATACTTTCAAGTTCGCGCACTATTCGTTTAATGTTAATCGAGACGGGACTGGAGCTCGGCGAAGTGAAAGTGCAGCATTAGCGGAGTGTAATGTGAATTGCGACTAAAGCGCCTAATTTAAACTCTTAGCTTATGATCTATCATTATAACCTACACGTTGAAGACTTCAACAAGACCAGATAGGAATTTTCTATTCCTTCTTCATTTTATCTGTTTCATCCTAAAAAATGCGAATTAATTACAATCTTCTGGTTACTAACCTTTATACTTTTGACACCAAATTCTATTCACATTCTTCTTGCATTTTTGATTTATAGGTTGATTAGTAAAAGGTTTTCTCTATAAATTTTGTGGCATTTTTATTATCTCCCTATATGTATGGTTAGCAGCCCAACTCCTTCACCAAGTATCTTATATTATAACTAGATAATTCGCCAGTTAAGTTATATAAATTATAAGATGCTGCGATTTGACCTGTTTCTTCTTAGAACAACAAAAACTATCACTGATTCAAATAATGATACTCTTCTGGCTAATTTCAAGTTTAACCTTATTTACGACCCTAAATAATTGTACTTATAATGTGTCTAATAGTTATATTTTTAAGTTCGTAACATTTATCTTTTTTGAACAGTTAGACCTTCTGTTCCATCTTCTCGAGTTTGGAGGTCTCGTTTCCGTGCGAAGCACGCTCCATATTTAGCTTTCTAGCAACTATTTCCCCGACTTGAAATTGATGTTATCAAATGTGGAGACTCTCCTTTTCTGGATAAAAGCTAAATTAAATTGGTTGCATCTACCCATCTCATATCTATTACTGCTTCGACGAGATGCTGTCTTCTCAAATATAAGTCGTCAATGCTGGTTAATTACCATCTTTGCATATACTTACGCTTGAATAGGGCTGCGTAGCCCGAACATCCATTAAGTCCTCGTTAATTTTCATTCTGCATTTAAAGGAGATTATTAAAATAAATCGTAGCAATGAGCAATATTTAATTTATTTATAAAAAGAAACCACAACCTTGATGCTAGTTATAAGGCCATGGTTAGCAATCCCATTAACGTTCTGATGAAATTAAAATTCTGCTGCTACAGCCTACCTCGAGAATTTATTTTTCATTTACATTTTGGTGATTTATACACAAACCAATTTGCGTTGTATATTTAATTTATTTATATAAGAGCCACGCGTGAATAGATAATTTCTTAGATAAACCTCTTTCAAGCAAGAGCTTGAACCTACTGTGTACGCTAAAGTTAATTTTAAAACGACTCATACTCATTAGAACTCCAACACACCAGCACATGGCCCGTTGTTTAGCAATCGATGGCTCTCCGTAATAAACTGCGCTCCTGATCAAAGGTATACATAAATCTAACACGTAGAAACGCCTGTGCTTGTGGTAAATTAACACGGTACTAAAAACAAACAATGAAATAATTAAATATTTAAAAAAAAGTAAACACTGTTACTTTATTTGGTTACACATGAATGCCAAAATTAGGTAGAGTAGCTTAAAGCAAAACCAACTTCAAATGGATTATTGTTTTCTGAAAAACGGGGTTAAGACGTTTACCGATAGATTTTAAATTCCTTACTAATGACATGCACAAACTGGTTCTATAAAGATGAAGTACATAGTAAAATACGGTTAGTTTAGGTAATCAGAAAATAATGATACTTCAATAAACACTTCACCCTTCTAAATTGAAGCGGATTTTTTCACTTGCTAAAATATTTGAATCTTAGAAGCACCAAACTATAAAATTTTCAAAAATTGTTAGAGCACGATCTACACTTGAAAGCAAAATAATCGATTCACTAGCTACACGCGCATTTTCGTCTTCTGTTTCAGTCTAAGGAAAATGAAAATAAAAACATTAACATGCGACGTTTATTAGTGAGCTTTAAAAAACCTTTGTTATTGCATTAATCGGATGGTGCATTCAAAAAAATATACATCACTAGCGAAGTTTTACAAAGCTCGCTAACTGGAACGCACTGTGATTGGCATACAGTATACTTGCAGTTCGATAATTCATTCGACTTATCCGAAGTTGACGTAAGTAAGTGACCTAAGTGCTCAGATGATTCGCAAGAAAATTGGTACTACAGTCGCCGAAGCAGCCCAAACAGTTGCATTGTTGAGAGAGGGCCTCGGTCAAAAGGCCGTGGCAAATCGACTAAATCTGAGTCAATCAGCTGTGTCAAGATTGTGGCGTAGGTACCGGTGGCTACGTCCGCCGGCAAGGAGGCGGCCGTAGATGCATGACAATGGAGAAAGACGACCGATTTCCCGTCTCAATATTCCCCAGAAATCGACATATAGCTGGCGTTGACCTAACCAGAGATGTGGTCGCCAGCACTTGACAGTAAGAAGAAGACTGAAGGCAGCCAACCTAACCCTAAAAAGGCAGCTACGGCTCCCAAGCTGACTGCAGTCCAAAAACAAAGGCTACTGGAATTTGCTCGCAAACATCTCGATTAGGACCATAAGGTGCCATAATTCGAGCGAAGACGGATGTTTAAAGAAAATTTCCTCTGCACGATATCTTCCCTTGTCGCTTTTTTAGTCAGTATCGCGAATGCAGAGCAAGAGATATCTCTCTCCGTTGCGAATTGGATTATTATCAAATTTCTCACGACAAAGAACATAAAATTTTGGAAATTTCGAAAATATTTCAAGCAAAGTTTGAGCACAACACTTTTAGGAGGCTAAAATGGACGTCTAGCATAAGTAATTTTTAAGAAGACGAAAAGCAGCGACATTCCCAAGAATCAGCGCAACTGGGGAAAATATTGGCATTGTTCGATGCCTTCTCGATGATAGTCGTCGATTAACTTAGGTACAGTCGCCCAAACCCAACAAAAAGTTGGGAATTTGTTCTGGACTACCCTATAAAACCCTTCTTATATTCCAAAATTATCGGCCTGTAATTATCATTTGTTTGGACCACTAGAAAGATCACTTAGAGGGCAGACATTTGACTGTGTTGGTATTGATGCGTTCGTGCGTGATTGGTGTCACAACCACCTTTATTTATCTGTTGCAAAGAGGAGTTTCAGTCGAAGATTACGTAAAAAATAACCTTTTATATTTGTATTTTATGTTGTTTTATTAGATTAAAAAAATAATTCCAGTTTACATTTTATTTATCACAATAGTGGTGTTCTATTTTTTGACATATTACTAAATTATTTTTAAACGTACTAGGAACCAACTACAATCTTGTTAAAAGGACATTAAAGATAAAAGGAACATTAACAAAGTTAAACTATTTGACCAAGATAATATTTATCTTAAGTTTAAAATTCCCTTTCACATTTTCTTTACATATAGTGCCCATAGTAATAGTTGCAAACCTTTATTAAGAATAATATAAGAACTAAGAGGTAAATAAAATAATTTTAGCTTTCTTGTTTTAAATATACAATCCAAGAGAGCTTCGCTAAAAAGTTTTTTAAGTTATCCTTAAAATCACGGGACAAGAGTTTAAAAATTGTAATTTTATGCTTTTTTGACTAAATATTTTTACAGGCGAATGCATTTATTTAAATAGTCTAGGTAAAAAGGAGAGTTCTGTAATATGAAGATGCAAGAACCGATTAAAATATACAAAATAAATGTTTTAAGAAAAACCTTTAATTTAAATGATAATATTTTAAATGAATTATGAATTAGTGTAGAAAAAATTTCATACAAAAGACATGTACGTCAAAGAAAAGCAAAATCTTAAACCACCCAACGTGCCGGCAAATTTAATTAGTGAATTACAATGTTTTACTAATCTTCACACAATATTAACCTGTTATTGAGGTTTATTTATGCATAAACTTCCAGAGCCGATGCTTGGGATTAATTAGGCAAATACTGGTTCTACTGCCCACTGCAACTCTCCTACTATTCTTCACTGACTTTATTTTGAGTAGATGCGTTGTCGTCTAGGCACACGAAACCTTGCTAAGTAACTAAAGTTAAAAATATTCATACATAAAATAGTCTTTAATAAAGAAAATCATCAAGCAGCAGCAAGCCTCACTCACGTTTAAGAAACCAAATAACACATAAAACCAAACAGTTTTTAGCGACAGTGTGGAGGATAAGTTTAGAAAATAAACTCTTGTGCAAGTTTCATCTTTTATTAAAATACAGAACCAAAGTCGTGCTCAAAGAATTATTATTTAGACCAAATAGAGCGAAGGACTGATCTTTGACTTGGATTGAATAATGTAAAAAAACGAACTTTAAAGGACAGTATGTTGGCAATAATTAGAGGATATGCCACATTAGGTAAACTGTAAGTAATAAGCTGCTAATAGTGCTCATAAAGTGGTATTATTGTTTCATGACTTAGTCACAAAGCTAGCTAACGACTGGAAATTTATATGATTAGTAATAGTAGGATTTATTAAACTGAGGACAAAGTTACAAGGATACGTAAAGAAAATAAAAATTAATATATTTACAACTGCCAATCAATATGATACTTTCATACCGTATATATACAAAACTAATGAGGCTTCTCTAATATAAAAAATAAAATCGGTAACATATTGTACCGTCTCTTCTAAAGTAGTACAACTCAGAATTGCACATTTTCTTTATATTTATAAAAGAACATCAGCTACTTGCATTAATAAATTTTACTGAGAATGTGATAGTTGTTAGTAATATTTATTAGTTGTTAAGACAACTCTATCTAAACTAGATTTAATCAATTTGAGTATATTTCATTTCAGAATAAAACAAATTTCCTTTCGAAAACATAAAACTCAAATTCAAACAATAGAACTTAGTTTTAATTAGTCATATTAGAAAATTTTTAATATTATGTTTTGTACAATAACGATGGACGAACACAATACACAGGGTGGTATCCAAAAGTAGTAGGACTGATTTAAAAAAAAAATTATTGAACATTTTGGTACATCGACTTTATGCTCTTCAAAATAGGCCCGTTGGGCATCCACACACTTCTGATAGCGAGCCTTCCAGGTCGCGAAGACCTTCTGGAAGTCGTCCTCCGGGATGCTGTTCAGCGCCCTCGTCGTTGCGCTTGGACTACTTCCACCGAGTGGAAACGATGCCCCTTAAGCTGCCTCTTGATCCGGGGGAACAGGAAGAAGTCCGGCGGTGCCACATCAGGGCTGTAGAGGGGGGGGGGGGGTGAGGCAACGTGGAAACGTCAATTTGGCCAGGAGATCCCTCACATCCACGCGCCGTGGCACGGCGCGTTGTCATGGTAGAGCTTCCGCTTCCCCACCAGGTCAAAAAATGCAATAAACACCGATTTCACTTTCGATTTCGACATTCTGGCCTTCTTTTTACGGAGTGATTGTGCGGTGTGCCACTCTTCGCTCTGACGTTTTGTTTCCGGGTCGTATTGGAAGACCCAGGTTTCATCTCCGGTGATGACATTATCGAGAAAATGTTCGTCTTCTTCCAAACAGTTTAGTATTTCTTGGAAAATCTCAACACGCAGTTCTTTTTGCTCGTAACTCAACACTTTTGGCACCATTTTCGCGCACACTTTTCTCATCGACAAATGATCTATGATGATTGCTTAACTTTCAGCACATTGTCGTCCGTTCGCGAAGTTGACGGACGCCCGGCGCGTTGGTCGACCTCGACGAGCTCCCTCCCCTCCCGAAACAACTTGTGCCACTCAAATATTGAGGAACGGCTCATGGTATCCTTCTTGTAGGCCTGCGTAAGCATGTCCTTGGTTTCGGTCGCTGATTTTCCAAGTTCATAGCAAAACTTGATGGCGTACCGCTGCTCCAAATTTCGCTCCATCGCAACTGACGACGAGACGTCACAACAGGAGATCACTAAAACAGTGGTCCATACTCAACTAACGCACGCAGGCGACTGCCGCAGGTCAAAACCTGTTCCCAAGGCTCCCCTCCATAACATTCGGCCTTGCAGACCCCTCCATCGCTCCGCGCGCGCGGAAAAAAAAACACTCCTACTACTTCTGGATACAACCCTGTGCCTAATATTTCTCTATATACTGTTACAAAATCAAAAGCTACCCTTGCCTTTCACAGCATTGAAATATCTATGACATTGATATAGGGTTACAGTTCTTAAGTCTTAAAATTATAAGTTACATTGTTTTTTCTAGTCAAGTTTGGCTATTTACCAATGGAGTGGGGTGACAAAGAAAAGAAATGTCTCATAACGATAAAGGTGGTGTTCATTATTGTTATGTTAATTGCGCGCAACTGTCCTATACCATAAAAGGTACTTGCGCGCAATTGACCCATAGGATTAAGACTACCTGAAAACTTTTCTGACCGCTGCGCGCAATCAACCCACGTCCATAATCGTGGTCGTAATTTGCTGGGGTGAAGGCCATCCAAAATGGGCTATGGTGCCAGCATCACTATTTTACCTGCTATTGGTTCTTCCGCCTTCTCTATCGTTGGATTCCATTTTGGTATTAACATTCGCCGTTAGAGCCGTTGACTGGTTTTCACCTGTAAACATAGACAGGGGCTCTTATAAGATGATGTCATCTGGGCCAGTTAAACTCTGTTTTCTTATGTTATCCTAGTTTAAAACAGGTAATGGCAGATATTCAAAAATTTATGTCGAGCTAAGAATGCTCGCTAAAAGCTCAATAACAATCTACCAATGCTAGCACCTAGGCGACAAAGTGGTAGCCTTAAAGTTCAACGATTTGAGGCAGCATTACCCTAATATTTTTTGAGTGATGGTAGTAAACAGAACCTTTCAAAATATTAATGTACGAGAGCAAATTTAACTTTGTTGATGCATTATAAAAATACAAACACACAAAATTATCTTTTGTTGTCGCTATCGCAAAATGGAGGTTGTTTTAACACTAGATAATCACGCAGGAAAACTTCAACAGCAACATCATTGTCAAATCTCTGACCTCCGTGAGTCTTTTTTAGTGGCCTAAACAAATAAGTCGCAGGGCGATAAGTCTGGAGTACAGGAAGGTGTTCTAATGTAGTCAAAAACAAATTTTAAATTTTTCGTTGAGTTTGAGCGGCTGTATGAGATCTCAAAAGCAATGTCAGTATCGGTTTAATCAATCATCCTCAAGAAGCTGGTGAACAAATGAAACATTCTTCTCAGTTAAGCTGATTTTCGGGACGCTAGTGATTTCCATTCTCAATTGTTTCTCGTCCTTTCATAAATTAGATATGTTATGGAAATATTTGAATTTTCTCAAAAATATTGTCACCGGACTATGCCTTAAGTCCTTTTAAAATCCCGGATTGATTTGTCGTGAGAAGTTTGTTAATATTCCGTTGCCAACGGACAAGGTTATCTTTTGATTTGATATCGCAATACTGACTAAAGGAGACCTATAATTTTCTAAAAAAAAAATCCGATTTATGTTCGATTGAGCTTTGTATACATAAAATAAGAGAACAAGCTCTCTTCTTTTGTGTTCTTAATCACTTTTTTATTTTATAATTATGATTGAAGATAAGTGAGATAAAAAATAGATTTCTAAATAAAGTACATGGGTTGCACCATATTTATTGCGAATCGACATCTCTACGTATGCTAGGGGTGACGAAGTTTACTTCATAAGGGCGCTATTTGTTTTATTTTCATTAAGTTGAAAATTTCTTTTCGGATAAAAATGGAATTAACTTTATCACATTCCACGTGGATTACATTAACAACAGTTCGTCGATCAACTCACTTCGTCTTTTAGTGATGACGACCCACGCAGAGCCACTGTAGATCGTTGATTCAATGAATTTAATGGTAGTCGTAGTCTGCTGACGGATAAATTTAAAAAAGGCCGTCCAAAATCGGCTGTGGTGTCAGGAAATATCGGTACCGTGTACAAACTGTTAAAGCAAGATCGTTCCGTAACTTGAATTTCGCATAAGTTAACGATTGCTTAAAAATATACTCGTGTTGATTGATCAAAAAAAATGCACAAGAAATATAATCGCAGTGCTTCAAATATCGTTTACAATCTAGGTGACGAATCTTGGATTTATGCGTATAAGACCAAAAGTAAACAGCCGTCGACTGTATGGGTCTTCTAAGACGAGCTAAACCCAACAAAAGTCGTTCGCGCTCAAAACATTTCGAGCAAATGGTCGCAACCGTAGTTTTAGAGGATCGTAAAACGGTTAATCCTAATGGTACACAACCATTTGTTCGTCAGAAGTCTTCGCGACGCCGGATCATTCTCTACCATGCCAATGCGAACACATATTGACGCAAATAACTCTATTTAAAACGTCGAATTGATGGGTCATTCACCCATGTTTCCAAGATACTTAATTTGCTATGAAAAAATTGGTTATAAAAAAATTGGCTATGAAAATTGGTTCTAGCGTATACAACAACGTGATGACAGTTAAGGAAAAACAATAATAATGATACCAACATTAAACATTTGTTTTTTTTAAGTTTTACGCAATAGATATCATGCAGCCCACGTAATACCATCGTAAGTGTGGAATTGAAAAAATGATTGCAAAAATCGTCCAAACAGCGAAGCTGTAAGTGCCCGAATTAAACCCTCTTTGCAAGCCCAATATATTATTAAGCAAGACTTAGCACTAGCTGCTTACAAGAGACATATGTGATATTTGCTGACAGATGCTTTAAAGAAAGGTAAAAAAGGCAAAGAGGAGTATGAGCATAATGGCCAAAGAAACATTTTATTCTTCTTCTTCTTCATTCTTCTACCATAGGTTAATGCCTATTTCTTCTTCGGTTGGGCCTTTCTGTTATTCTACGTTGAGATTGTCTCATCATCTCTTTCTAGGTCTTCCCACCGGCAACTTATCTCTGACAATCTTAACGATTTGTTGTCCGATCATTCGGTTAATGTGGTTATTCCATTCTTTCTTTCTTCCATGGATCCATTTGTTAATATTCTCTATGTTAAAGGCTATTCTTTTATTTTCACTTCTTTCTCTATCCATCAGTGTTTTACCAGCGATCTTTCTCGGGGTTTTTATTTCTATTGTTTTCAGTAAACGGCATGTGATAACTGTGATGATATATCCTTGCTTTCGTCTGTTGTTGTAGATGTTTGTTAAGCCAAATCGTATCATTTAAACTTCCTGCTACTTTGTTGGCTTTAGTTATTTGTCATTTTACTTCTTTTTCAATGCTTCCATTGGACAATAATTCTATTCCGATAGTTTTGTTTCTTGTTAGATAACTTTTCCAGCTACTTCTAACTGACATCTAATAGGTTCTGTCGAAGTGGTCGTACATTTTGTTTTTTCTGGAGGTATCATGTAAACTGTTTACCAGTAATATTAAACATGTTTAGTAGCCTTTGTAAGTCATCTTTACTTTCTGTTACCAAGGCAGCATCATCAGCATAGCATAATATGGTAATCTCAGAATCTCTAAGTTTATATCTCTTTCCTTTGTTAACTTCTTTTATTAGTTCGTCCATTATGATGTTATAAAGTAACGACTTAAAGAGTCACCTTGCCTTATTTCATTGTTCACCGCTAGTTGAGTTGTTAAATTGCCTTTGTAAATATTCTTGATGGTTTTTATGATGTTAAGGGAAATTCCTCGATTGTAAAGTAAGTCTTTGAATTGTATACGATCAAATGCTTTTTGCAGATCTATAAAACACATGTATGCTGATCTATTATATTCTACGGATTTGTCAACGACTTGTCAGATTATGAATATGTTGTTCTTCTGAGAGAGTAATAAGTAAATTATGTATATTTTAGTAGTTTGTTATTACTTTACTAGTTACTTTGAGCATTGTGTTAAGTAGATTAATGCCTCTATAGTTCGCTGGTTCCATCTTGTCGCCTTTTTTGGATAATAAAATCATAGTGCTCGTTCTCCAGCTGTCGGGTATTCTGTGTGTTAAAATTATCTTTCTGATCGGTGATGTTATTTCTTTTGTTAATCTGTCTCTCCATACTTTAGTAGTTCATTTGGTATTTGGTCCGGACCGGGTTTTAAGTTGTCTGAGTGTCTATTCTACCTCTATGCAACTGATGTTTATTTCATCTTCAACCATTATATTTGGAGTATTTTTATCGTCAGTGTTTATTTGTGGATTAAATAGTTCAGTTAGATATTCTACCCATGTTTGTTATCTATCTTATTGTATTCTACTAGTTCTGTTATTTCTTTACGCTGACTTAAAATTAGTCTTCGTGTCTATTTTTGTTCATTCTTTCGTTTATTTACGAGTAATTTTGTTTTGTTTTTAACTATTTTGTATTCTTCATATGCCTCTAGTGTGTTTATAAATTTGTATTTAAGATAAGCTCTTTTCTTTTCTGACAATTTCTGTTTCACTTCCTTACAAAACCACGGGGTCTTTGCGATAGCTTCCTTAGCGGTTTTTTTTCCTATTGGTTTATTGGCAGCCCTTTCGATATTTGTACTGAACTTTTCCAGCTGATATTTCTTTATTGAGTTTCATTTTCATCCTTACTTTTGTTAGTAGCAGACTGTAGTCGAACCAACTTTGGTTTAATTTAAAGTTCTTACATCTAGCATCTGTATAGGGTGTGTTCGTCTATTTGTTAATGTGTGATCTATCATAGATTTTTGTCCTCTCGTACATTATGGAATGTACGTTTGTAACGGTCTGCGTGGTTAAAGAACGTGTTGTTAGTTCTTAAATAGTTGAGTGAACAGAAGTTTATCATTAGATCGAGCTTTTCATTTGTTTGCTCCCCGTTAAACCTCTGTTTAACGTTGCCTATGGTCTTGTTCCCAATTCTCGCGTTGAAGTCTTCCAGGATACATATATAGTCTTGAGTACGTATGGACACCAAAGTAGTTTGTAAACTTTCGTAAAACGTTTCTTTGTCTATTCTAGCTTTGCAATCCTCTAGTGCATAAACCGATATTATGTTAAGATCGGATCCGTCCGTTTTTAATGTAATTAAGAGGATTTTTTCGGATGCGTATGTGCATTCTTGTGTGAGATTTTTGAGTTTTTTATTTAACAAGATGCCCACACCATGTTTGGCTCTTACTTCTTTTTCTACGCTACTATAGATTAATATGTACTTTCCATAGTCTTTCTGGCCTTTTCCTTTCTTTTTAGTTTTCTGAATGGCGCATATATCGATCTTCTTTTGTTTAAGTTTTTCTATTATTTCTTGGTCTTTGTTATTCCATGATTTTATGTTCCATGTTGCTATTTGTATTATGTTTATTTTCTCCCAACTCGTATTCCTTTTCATTGTATGTATTGTCGTCTGTGGATCAGTCCGGTTACAAGGCCCATTTCCGGTTGCATAAGCGAATGTTAGATTTTACGTGGGGGGGGGGGGAGGTGAGGTTGCTGGCCCAGTTTCCCCAATCCACCTCCTTTATCCGGACTTGAGACCGACAGCAGTGATTCCAGGGCTACTCAATCCACCCTTTTGTCACCCTAAGCGGAGTTAATATTTTGTTGACGTATAAAAAAATTTTTACAGTAAGGAATCGTTCAACAATGACAGGTATACCTTAGGTGGAGTAATTGACATTCATTTTTATGAAAAAAAGAATCAAAACTTCGTCCGCTGTGTATTATCTACCAATAACCATTGAATAAATTCTGAATATATTATGCCAAAACAGTTAATCGTTTTATTTTGTCGTTTTAATCAGTGTGTGACAGTATTTATGGGTATACCGCGTATTAGAGAAGCCTACTCTAGATTTTCTTAACGTTTTAGTCTCTTATATAACAAAACATTTTAGTTTAACCCAGGTATTAAAAATATACGCAACCAGTGGGTAATGCTCTACAACTGTTAGTATCGAGAACTAGCGTGGTATCTATTACTCTTTCAACGGTGCCGTTTGCGGTCAGATGGCATTGATATAACGATATTGCACCACACTCGCCGACGTACCTGTGCGCCAGGCAGCCGGTTCATTGTTTCTGCCGGGCAATTTCTTCTCGGTTAACGGATTACTTCTAATGGAATTGTTGTACTGCTTTGCATTCGAGAGTGTCGGATTAGCATCACCAGTTTGCCTTGAGTGAACTCACTTCTCAGCTATGCAGACGGACAGCCGACGCTTTCAGGGTTCGCTGGGCAATAACCATCGGCGAAGTTTGGACTTTACGACAGGTATAAACCGAAACGGTAGCTCGTTAAATTCGGCGGATTGATCGGGGCCCCCTGAAGAGGAAGGCCCGTCGGAAGGCCGGGCGCGCGTCGTGCCGCCGGTGGGCGTAATTGCAGCGCCGCTGCAACACCAGCTAACTAAGTAGACCACGCCAGAGACTGCATTTGAATTAATTTAAATAGCTGCTTTTTGAGCGCAAGGTGGTTTTCGCCATTAACTGGCAATTCAATTAAGCGTTGAAAGCCGCAATTTATGCGCGTTTTTAAGTTTCACAATGAGGTGCACGGTATGTTTCTTGAAATTAATGCTAGGAAAGAACATGAAAGTAGCGCTCAAATTTATAAGAATAATTTAGTAAACGTGAATGTAAATCATTTACAGTGGATAATCAGTTAACAAATAGTTCGGACTGCGAATAAATCAGAAAATTAACACTTTCGCGAAAGATTTGCACGTTTGGTCAACAAACACATATTCGGACAACAAACATTTTAGAGAACATTTGTAAAATTATATATTAGTGCAATCTGGAACAAAACTTTGAAAGTTGTGCATATAACCTTTTTGTGTGCTAGTTGATATGTATGCTTTTCTGAACTTCTATATATATATAAAAAAAAATTAACAATATTATGGGCCCTAAACAGAGTGGAGTGTCAGGAACTGTGCTCGCCATAGAAACTAAACAAAAGATACTAGTCAATGTAGAAAATCTTAGGCAGTAAGGTTTGAACAGGTCTACAGTAGACCTGATCTTAGCTAAGAAGTATATACGCGGGGAATCTGAAAAGTATTGAGTGTAACATAGAAACAATATTTTTTTCTATCAAATTTAATTATATTTTTCAACATAGTCTCTTTTAAGTGGATACACTTTTTTCAGAGATGTTCCAAACTTTTTAACTCACCCAAATAGTAGTTAGCGTCTTGCCCTGCACCATAAACGTTTATGGTTGCGATGACCTCCTCATTTGATAACAATTTCTCCTCCGAACCAAACTTTAAGCTTACAAAACAGGAAATACTCGCTGGAGGCCAGATCTAGTGAAAATACTAAGTAATCAATCAATTCAAAATGTAATTTCTGAATTTTGGTCATGGCGACCGCCAAGTGCGTTATCTTGATGGAAGAGCACTTTCTTCCGTTCCAAATGGCGCCGTTTCTCAAAAATTGCTGTCTTTGACAAGCCCAATAACGATGCTTTATCGTTTTTCCTTATTCTAACTAGTCGATGAGCAGAATTACCTGACTATCCCAAAAAACAGTCGCCATCACCTTCTCGGCCGATGAAACCGTCTTCGCCCTTTTTGAAGCAGATTCACCCTTCGCAGTCTATTGTTTGGCTGTTCCTTCATGTCAGGAGTGTAATGGTGGACTCAAGTTTCATCAACATTGATAAATCGATTCAAAAAATCCGACTCGTTTCGCAGAAACCGCTTAAGCAGATACTTGAAATAAATTTTTGATTCAAAGTAAGGACGCGCAGGTCCTAATGAGCGGACGGCTTTCTACTGCCAAATTCTTCAACATATGACAAACACGTTCTTTCGATATGCCCACAACCTCTGCTACGTTTCCAACCGGTACCAAACTTTTTTGATGCTATCGGTGAAGGGCGGTTGTTGGTCGTCCCGAATGCTCATCATTAGTCATGCTGGTACGACCACGTTTAAATTCAGCTACACATCTTTTCATGGGGGGCAAATGATGGGGCAGAGTAAACAGCGTCTATCTTGGCTTTAATTTGTGTAGACGTATTGCTTTCAAATGCAAGTACTTAGTTACGGCACGGTAGTTGATTTTTATATTTTTCAAAAGTAT
The DNA here is from genome assembly GCA_036346155.1 of Sinelater perroti. Taxonomy (NCBI): domain Eukaryota; kingdom Metazoa; phylum Arthropoda; class Insecta; order Coleoptera; family Elateridae; genus Sinelater; species Sinelater perroti. Next base: position 26,331,823 of record JARFIY010000248.1, on the reverse strand, counting down.
TGAAATCGGCTGATACAAACCACTGTCAAACAACAACTAAGCGTCCAAAATGGCTGAAATCTTTACAGGTATCTTTCAAAGCATGTATGATCGTAGTAATGCACAATAAAGAAAGACGACCAGTACTCACATTTGCTTATTAAAGACTTTTGAAGAAGTGGGAGGGTGTCAGAACAACGGTCTTAGGATGATATCCGAACCAGGTTAAGGTTAATAGTCTTGGAGATCTCTATGACTCTGATTTTAATCACTTCCGAAAAATATTGAAGTAAAGAGAAAAGCAATCGACGTTGGACAGATTCTTTAAAGCACCACAAACTAAAAAAAAACAAGACTGATGAAAATGGAAGACTGTGTTTGTAAGTATTAATGTTATCAGGTACAAATAAATTTAGTAAAATTTATGATTGTATTATTTATTTTTTAGATCTCCAAAACAATTTGATCAAATTTCCATAAAACAATTTGGGTAGCGAACATCGTTTTTGAAGGTTTGTTAAGCAATCATCCAATGTAAAAATTTATTGTAATTCCCAACCAACAAAGATATCAGGAAGTAGGAAGCATCGCGTTTTTGCATGGTCAGCTTCAATGATTACTATTTAACAGCTGTCGATCTTAATGTACCATTTAAATAAGTTAACAAACTTAACTAAGCTACCATAATATTCGAAAAAAATACAATTTAAGTAAAAAAATTACACGATAGAATGCAAACATACAAACTGAGACACAAATAGTCAGAATAGCGTTTGCGCGAATTTAATTTAATGCAAGTAAAAACTTCTTACAATCCTACGACTCGGTTCTCATTCGCTCTTTTTTGGTGATAACCAAGTAATTTTGAAAGATAATATATCAGGATCATGGGCGGAGCATGACTGATCTGATAAAAGAAATTGGCAAGGCGAAATCGACGTTCAGTCTAGGAGTACACCAAGAGTTACACAACAAATTTTTCGTTCAGGGGAACTGCCTGACTAAAAAAATAAAATGGACAGAAAGTCAAAAGCCTAATCACTGCTAAACGACATCCAAGATTCTTTTCAGAAAAAAACTTCCTCTAGGCCAGGAAGGTAAATTACCAAGATGACTATCAGATCTGTCAAGATAGCTACCGTTATATACACAAAGTTACCCGCTCCTGTACTGGAATTTGTAAGCAGCAAAGGGAATGTCATGGGCCCCACTTTTTTGAGGTAGGTTTAAAGGTTACCACAAATAGTTATATTATCGTTGTCAAGCCCTGTATAGAGGAGGAAGCCGCTTGATGGGGCATGTCTATACAACCTAAGCATAGCTATTTGTATTACCACTGGTTTCCTGACCTGCTTAAGCTCCTACGTCATGGAGGTAATGACACATATGAACGAGAAGGGAGTTGTGTTGACCTGCAACAGACCTCGAATCGAAAACCTTACCGCTACTAAAGGAGCTACATTGAACAAGATGATTCTGAATATTATTTACTTTAATTATCGTTAAATTTTACGTAAATAAATTTGATTTTTCTTGTTATTTTTATTGTTTATTTATTTTCTATATTTACCTCAACGACGCTGTACTCTAATTTATTAATTATCGAGCGCCAATTTTATTGAAAACTTATGCCCTGGCAGCTGCTGCAAGTCTGTGGCACTTAATTTCAAATAGCGCTCTCGCGCGGTCGTTATTTTTACTAGACATCTGCCTATGTTCATCAAGTAACATTTCCGGTCTCTTGAAACTTCCGCCATAATATTGTTGTGGTAGTTTGTAAAACTTAAAGCTCTTGAGCGACTGCTCGTTGGAGACATCAAGTCCAAGTTGGCCGATAATCCCATCTCATAGAGCGCCATCTATATGTACACACATCGTTTACAGCAATAACGCACAGAAGACACGCGTTTTTCGGATTTTCGAATAGATATAATTCTTTTCATTGTTCATTTTCAGTGTCAGCATTGCCACGTGTTCCCACTATATATAATGACTATCTATACAGTTGTTTTCAGACAGGACACATAACTTCGCAGAAATGTTTATCCCCCTCCAATTTTTTAGTACCAAGAAGACTACGTAATATTTAAAACGGCATGCTCTTACACTCAACTGAGATAATACTGTTGGTAAATGTTCTTTAAACCGGAGATACTAGATGATTTTATATATTAAATGAAAACAAAAATTTAAAACTTTTTATTTATCAGTATAAGTATCAGATGACATCTATTATGCAACAGAAATTTCGGCCTCTACTTATTTTTCTGTCGCATCGCGTGTGATGCATTTCATTCTAACATTATGTGCCTAATAGATTCATAATAAGCTTTTTATGACTTGGTCTACCCTACTACACTATATCCCAGGCGTTATTTTAAGAACAAGTGGATGTTTCTGATACAGTTTTATTATTGATTATTTGGACTATATAAAGTTATTATATGCTGCAGAGAATACCGAACATAACTGAAACATTACACAATTCCTTATAGCTGATCTAAACTTATTTATGAATCATTCCAGTATTTTAGGATGACGCATTTTCCAATTTACATTACTAAATATGTGACCTTGAACTTTGAAGAAGCTTAGCCATGACTATCAATGAGATGGGTTAACAACACGCAACGCTCGGCTGGTACAAGATTGATTAAAATAGCACCGCAATGAAATATGCGGCATAATTTGAAGAACACTCAAGTCTTGCAAACCACAAATATAAACCCTTAAATGACGTTATACAGTCAACAATAATGGGCAGGTTTGAGTTATCTGTAAAAGTAGGTTAATATTCAAATAATGCTAAAAAATATATGCTTCTTGCTAATTGGAGTAAACTTTCCTTCGCTAATGGCATATTAATATGCATCGTTTTGTAAGTCGTTTTATCTTCGATTCTTTGTACGCTTAATTATTGCAAATGAAAGTATGGTGCTTTCGAAAGATGACAGTAGAGTTGTAATTACAAGAAAAAGGCTGCTATTATTTAATTGATTTTTCTTTGCTGCTCTATTTATGACAATATCTTGTTTGTATGTTTTATTAATAATCAAAATACATATGATTCTATAAGCTAACCATATGTGATACGGAAGCCTCCAATAGAGATAACGTAGATACTTCTATTGAAATTAGAAGCTGCTGTCCTCACTAATATTAAAAAAAGCTTGAGATGTTTGTTTTTGTGAATTATTTGTAATTGATTTGGTTAATTCATTTTAATTAGTGCTATTTTTGCTTAATGTCTACTATAACTTTATGAACGAAGGGAATTTTGAGGTCGTTATTTAAGGTTCCATTGGATACATACCAGGAAGCATCGGTAAGTGCCCTTAAGACTTTTGATGGAAACCTTTGGATAATGTCAAGGTTTAATTTGCATGATCATCTTTATAATTATATTCCATACGTCCAGATTGGCCTAATTATTGCTTTGTAAAATAAAACCTTTTTTAAAGACAGTGAAGATCCTCTTCTTACGAGCCATGACACTTTCTTAAAATTAAGATCCATTTCTTTGTGCTTCTTCTGGATTTCTTCCAAGTTTGTTTCGAGTCTAAGTGCTAGATAAACAAGAACTGTGTAATACCGTAAAGGAAACTTTCTACAGCGATGCGAAATCGTAACGGTCACTTCCGGTTGCCCTTAACTGATTTGACTGAAAACCAATCCCATGAAAGGGACTGACCTAAGATGTGTATATGCCAAGTTTGAAGTGAATCCGTTGGATAGAACGGAAGTTATAGTGTTTCCAGACACTCAGACAGACAGACAGGATGATAATCTCATTAACTTTCTACTATAAGCTCCGCTGTAGAAAGTTAATAAGGATATGTTAGATAAAACTGAAGAAGTTGATAGGTTTACTTTGATCTTATATAGTATGTATGTCTCTATGACCTTATCAAAAGCCTGGCTAGCAGCACAAAATGCTGCTGTACAGTATTTGTTCCGTTTCAGAGCCGTTTCATGTGTTGTCAACTATCCGGTGGCACTGTTGTACGGTGGAATGTTGTTCTCTGAACCCAAACTGATGTGAATCCGATCAACTATTCTGTAGTTTATTTTGCTTTTTTGCTTGTATACATGCTTTTCCAGGAGTTTGGAGATTGTAGGTAGGGAGATTACCTGGTTTGGAAATTAAGACTATTTATGCAAGTTATAGTTGTTATTTGCAGAAATATTACAGTAATAAGAGTTATTCTCTTTCTGGATAATTCCTTCAGCACTTCAACCGTTACTCAATCGTATATCCTTGCTGTTCTATTACGTATCTCTTGGAGGGAGGGGGGTGTCTCAATGGAAAGTGACAGTTGCAAAGAAGTCTGAAGAAAGCCTTCAACAATGTTATTTTGTTGATCTGAGTGTTGTTGAAGTACTCGAGTAAAATGTCCTGCAAACAGTTCTGCTTTCGCACGGTCGGTGTTGACCAAGTAGACCTGCCTCATTAGGTAATGCTGAAATAGATGTTTGTGCTTTCAGACCAAATAATCGTTTTTTATTTTCTTGATTTTAGCTTTTAGTTTATTAATTGACTTATTCAAATTTGAAGGGGCAACTGAACTGTGAGAATTTGCCACTGTTTTCTTGCTCTTTGTTTCTCTGGAACCATTTCCTTTATTTCTAAAATATCGATTTTCTGCTAACAAGAAGTTTGTGTATGTAAGATGGTTGGTTACCGTTTGAAGCCTTTCTATGATTTTTATACAATTGTTAAGCAAAAAATTTATTTATGTTTGTTCTTTTGTTGGATAATCTGAGTTTGGGCATTCTCGTAATTGTTGTTGTGCTGCTTATTATTACTGGCGTGTGGTCAAAAGAAAGATTTTAATTTGTTATAACTTCTATTTAGTTTGGAAATATGAAAGTCCAAAACTTGTTTGGATCTGATAGCTATTGGGTTAGTTCTCCAACTGACAGATGTGTATACTTATTCTCCTGAATTAGTTTGTATAATTTCCTGTCTTTAGTAATAATTAGACTTGACGCACACGATATTTTTAGGGTTAAAGTTTCTTACACTAAAGGAAGTATCTCGGAATGTTTTCAAATACGATGTCAGCATGATTTTCGTGATCTGCTATATTGGGAAACTATAAACTACAGAAGTATTAATCGGTTTTCTTGAATTGAATCATTGTAGCTAGAAAATCATGTCTATATTCTGCTATCTCATAGTCTGTTATAGTATTCCTTATTATTATAGTTATTCCTTCAAAATGCTCGGTATGTATGATAGATAGTGTAGTGAGGCACTTTTAGGAAGATTCTTGGGGCCAATCACGTTTCTGCGACTAATAAAGTATTAATGTAGTTTATTTTGAGAAATGTTATAAACTTATCTTTTTTTATTGTAGTCCATTTGCATTCTACAAAGCCACATGTAAAGATGTAGCAGTTGTAAAAGCAATTTTCACATAACGGTTGATAACATGTTCATTACTTTAAATGTATTAAGACAGTGTGTCAATATTATATCTCCTGTTGTTCGTGCATTTTTGCTATTGTGTGTTTGGTTGATATTTTTTGAACTATTTATAACAATAGAAGAATAATCATATACAAGGATTTATTGAAAACTTTTGTCTCATATCCCGGTTGGGGATTGTACCTCCATTGACATTCATCGAAGAATAGGTGCTGTATATGGCGGTGAATAAGAAGTATAAAAGGGTGAAATTCAATGACAACAAATCTGTATGATAGTCCGTTTTTTACAACTAGAGATAAATAAGCACTCTCATATACATGTAGACGAAGTAATCCTCGCCGATTCACATAAAAGAAAAATATTGCTAGAACTATCGGGATTATCTGAACGAACAAATTCCTGATTTCTTCTCCAACAGGATGAAGAAACTTTTTTAGAGTTGAGGTAATATATGAACAATGACATCCCTTGATCGAAAACATATCAAGTTTATTAGAAATCCCCAGCTCATTTGCATATTTCAGCTAATAATAAAGTTATTAGAAATGAGGATAAACTTTTTAAGAGTCTCGTATAATAACAATAATATAAAAAAATGGTAATAAAAATATAAGTATAACAACATTTATAAGCAATCAAGTTATAATTGTTTTGCATATAATCAAAAAACGCGTACAATTCTTCCACGCAATAAGCGTTTGTATTTCAGTATATACAAGAATTGTACGCATAGTTGACGTTTTATAATGGCAAAGTAATAAATATTTTCAACAAAAAGTTTTTGAGTATCTCGCAAGCGGCCTAAGCAGTGAGGTCGATTTATCTTGGCGAAACACATTAACTCTAACCGGGTTATCAGCCGCGTCCCAGCTGCATATGTAAATAAATTTGTGCCTGTGTATATCCGATATTTGTGAGGAATATTTAATTAAATCAAAACCAACTAACCCTTTAAGGGTTAGGTAAACTGAACGGCCCGAAACACAAATTTAATGATCTTGCACCATCAATCAACGAAGTTGTTACACGCTATACTTGGAACCCGAGGAACTACTTAAAAATAATCCAAACTATCCTACATTTAGATCGAATGAAGATAGCAAATATGCATCTTCAAGCTCACAAAATAATTTCAACAACAAACCGAAACAAAATAAAGTAGTTTTCTGTATTCATGCATAATGTTAACAATCACATAAAAATATTTACCGGTATAAAGCAGCTTATGCAAGACAAATAGTTCACAAGCAGTAAGTGTCTTAAGATTGGCGTTACATCTCATGACGATTACCGTAGTCTCAAAAAATACGAGGACAATTCAGGCAAACGATTTTAACGAATCTTTATTGTACACATTAGAAACCTATAAAAGTACATTCCTTTTTGACATAGTCGCTATACAAATTAACGTCTCAAAAGGATTGAAATTACTTCCACAAAAAACTCTTATGATACCTTTACTCGTCACGTTTGGTCCGTAAATATTACACAGTTCGCAATGAATCGCAGCTGCCGAAAGTTTTTCACACGCACAAACCGTATTACTGTACGCACGTCACATTTGGCTTCAAATTAATCTAGCGGGCGAGTAAACTGCAACACAACTTTTTTCTTTCACTCCGCACTGCCTGCTAAACAACGAGCATCGCCATCTCCGCTTATTTCTCCCACATGCGCAAACGGAAGTTGTATTCCGAATTGTTCTCATACTACATGAATAATTTTGTCGTACTTTTCAAAACCCCAATGATAAACTACTTTCACTGGTGATCAAATACGTACCAATTTCGTTAATTCAAAAAGAAATTAAAGAAAAACTTATCCTAAAACAACCATTTTGGGCGTTATCCTTAGAATTAAGAAAAATAAACTTGGAATTCCTGTATGTGCTGGAATACTCAATTCTGGTGCAATTGCCAAAGGAATTTCTGTACAAATAAATTTTTCATCAACTGTTATGCTTGAAATACAAAAATGTAGCAAATATCCTACGGTACCACATGTTTTAGTGATTAGAGGTTGCACCAAAGAGTACAATGTTCCAACGCGTATGTTTCAAAGACAGTTCGAAATTTGAGCATGATTTTGCTTTTGATTAGTACGCTTGGTGACACCATATTTAAATATGTCATCCGCTTCAGTGATTTGAACCGAACATAGGTTTTTTTGTTAGTTTTGTTTTGTTTTCCCTAACCATACTTAACTTACTTGATAGTACGTAATACTTCTTAATTCCAGAAAATGACAAAAATACGAAAATAAAAAAAACAAGCAAAGCGCAATTTTACACTTAATATCATAAGGACAACCCTTAATGCCTTAAAAATAGACAAAACAGTTACGGAAAGCAGCTGCCAAAATTGGTTTGTGTCACACTATGCTTTTAAGGTACATAAAGAGAACTAAGACGAGGGGTAGGCAAGAGATTCTCTAACCAAACTACATTTCAATAATGTCTTCAGCTATGACTGGGGGAAGCAACTTAAAGATTATCTGATAAAAATGCTCTTTTGTATATCTATAATATAAGTCCAAGGTATTAGCTTATGTATTGGCAAAGCAAAATTGTTTAAAGTATCTTGATTCATGAGATAAGAAAAGAACAGCAGGAGAAAATTAGCTGAAAAATTTCAGGAAGGGTTGGCCCTATTTGTCACTCTATAAACCAAAAGCCAACAGTCTGAACAGAGCATCTGCCTTCAATAGAACGACAGTAAATGAGTTCTTTAATAATTTAGACAATTTCTACAAAAAGGCAAAATTTTAAGCCTCCAAATATTCAATCTGAATAAAACGGGTCTAACTACCATGCACTAGCCTCCAAATATTATTGCTAAGACAGGGAATAAACAAATTAGTCAAGTGACTTTGAGGCAACGGGACGTTCTGATTAGAACCTGTTGCTTTATTGGTGTTGCAGGAATTACAGTACCACCTTAATTGGTTTTTTCGAGTCGATTTTAAGGTACAAGTGGTGCTCACCCGGAAACAGCAGACAAGGCGTGCAAATCCGTTTAGATAAACAAAAAAATTATTATTAAAGTTATAAATCATATTCTCTTCACATGTCTTCAAAATTACATTTACTACACATAGTGGTATACAAATCACTGAAAAAAGGTGAAAGATGATAAGCAGCCCTAATCCAACTATTACTATTTATACGTAGCACAATTGTTTGAGAAAACTTATTCTAAATCATTCGGCATAAAAAACATTATCAGCAGCTTCGGGACCACTGGAATATGGCCTTTTGACTGTAATGTCTTCTACAATTAAGAATTCTTGTGCAGCTATATGTCATATCGCACATTTCCTAATCTTTCCAGGTGTTACTGATAGGCCTGATATGCCTGATATTACTTTACTTGGTCGAGGAGACACGGCTCCAAAATTGCAAAAAAGTTAAGGTGGATTTTCCCTAATTTCTGCACCTATAGCAGTTGCAGTAGTTAATCCGGCATTTTCCAAAGGCACCAGAGACGAAATCCAAAGGTGGCGAGAGAAAACGAGGAAAAACATTTGTTTTAAGTGTAACTCATGTGAAAGATAATTAAAAGGGATTGAATAAATAAATCCGAGACAGCCCCCGTAAAACGGAAGCTTTTTGATGACAAATTGAAAAAGGAGACTGAAACTGACAGCGAAATTGACGATATGTATGAGTCGGAATATAAAGGCGATCGAGGGGATTAGATAGAAAAAACAATTCGACGAGGACCACAGCGAGGATAAAGCTAATCCAGAAAATCTCACTGAAAGACTGTGTGTTGTCATTAAAGAGAACACTGGCAAAGGAGGATCTGAAGCGTTCTCGGTTGGAAAAATCCTGGGAATTGAGGAGAAATCAGTAAGTGTGCTCTACTTAAAACAAAAAAGGAATTCGTTTGTTAAGACTGGTGAAACTTATGTTTTTGATAAATAAGTGGCAAAATTTTGTCATCGCCTAAAACCAGTCCTACAAAAAGAAGTTCTTGTTTGTTTTGTTCTCTATTGCTTTTTCTATATATGGTTTACCTATGTCTTAACTAAGTTTAATAATTAAACATTATGCGGATTTACTGTTTTATTGACTAAATCAGAGGGAACGAGGTATACACAGGTTTCAAGTTAAACAAAAATCAACAGTATTTATATTAAATTAGGTCAGCTAATAGAAATAGTAGGTACTTCAGGTAGCACAAATCCACGATTTTATGAGCCATAATCAAGAAAGTTGGTGTACTGTCCCCATAAAGACAATTGACTAAACGCTCAATAACTCAAGGGGTTACCAAGAACCAGACATATATGTAGTGCTCAGCTGAAGCTTAATAATGTACCTAACTGAAAGCCCAAAAAGAAGTTTTATGACTGACTGATAAAAGTGAGGCAACGTCCCCACATCTCCTCTAACCAAAAATTATTTTAAAGCAAAACCACGCCTTAGATCATCCGCCCAAAAGCATACAAGAAAACAACAACGATCCAACAACAATCTTGACAGTTACAGATGATATTCTTAATCGTCAGCAATTGCATAAACAACAAATATTTAGACAACTGCCCGTTTGGAATATAATTTCTAGAAGCCACAGGTCTTTCAAAATAAAGCGCAATGAATACTAATCAACAAACAAATTCATACTAAAATAGAAATAAACAACACTAAACAGTTTATTATAAAACTTACCCTTCCTTCATACACTGAAGGACTACAGAAGAACCTACATGACCACAAAAAAGGAAACTGCCTTACAGTCACCACTAAGTGCTAGTGACGGTACTAACAGTGAATAAATAAGCCAACATTAGTAAACAGTTGATAAAATAATAGTGAATAACATTATTAACTTTTGAGAAAACAAGCGTCTCCAACCACAATCAAGAAGAAATCAAACAAAACATTGTAAGGTCAAAACCCTGTACAACAACACCGTATGGTGATATGGTTGACTTCTTATAAAAAAAACTTGACTATACAAGTACAAACATTAACTATTCTTCCACTTGGTCACGTTGGACTAGTAGTTTCCAATATGTAACTTGCAAACCCCTGGGGGTGCGTTAAAAAACTGGAGGGGTTACAAAATTTTCAAAACACAAAAAACACCTTATTAAGATGTATGTTTTCATTTTTCGCAACATTAATATACCAATAAAGAATAATAATTTAACTGCTGAACTCGTATGTCATAAATTCAAGCATATAAACATAGGTATACAAATAAATATTAATCCGACGCATGTGCATGTTTTTAGAAATTTCTCTTTAGAAGCTTTTCAAATCTGGGCTCTATATTTGACGTATCATATTTAAATTCCAGGCGATTTCTCACTTTTGTTTTGGCGGTAGTCACGGCCAAAAAACAAATGGAACCAAATACTTGACAGTTTTATTTTCTAGAACAGAATGGTTTTGCGTCATTTTGGTCTAAAACTCATTTGGATTCTGAGAAAAAAGTTTAATTTGATTATTCCATCACTGCACTTTCGTATTTGTTGATATTTCATAAAAGAAATTGTCTAAAGACAGATTTAGTAATTGTCATAACTATTTTAAACTTTTTTGGAAAAACAGTCATAAAACTATTATTTTCAATTATGCAAACTGACTTGCATATCTACAAAAACGTGCTCAAAATTTATCGTATTAATAATAATAGTTCCTCGTAATAGGCCTTGAAGGCCCTTTGGGGTCGTAACAGGATAGGTCTACTACAATCTAGAGCCTACGGTACCACAAGGGTAGTAACGACGCCTATTATTACCCCAGAGTTTCACCTCTAGCTACTCATTCATTGCAATCTGAGCCGAGCTGGGCCAATAAAAATGCCACCGATTGAATTGGCGAGAGCGGGATTCGAACCCGCAAACCCTTGGTTTCGTAGTCTAGCGATCTATCCACTAACCCACCACGGCTCATATTTATCATATTATATTAAGTTAAATCATCTAAGAGTTCTTAAATTTACTGCAAGGAATAACATTTTTTTCCAACCATTATGTCTATAGAACCATTAATTTTATTAGTAGCTGTTATAATGTTAACATCGTAACCTTGTAATCAACTATTTTAAATATTAGCATGGTAAGTCAGCCTAAAAAGCCACCTTATAAGTGCATCATGAGTCTTTGGATTTAGCTGGAAAATACTTTTCAAGAAAACCGCTTTCTATACCATAAATAACGTAAATATATAGAGTACCCATATCACCACAACTTTTTATAAAAATTCGAATCTGCGAGACTTTTCCTTTGATGAAATTTACAACTTTAACGGTACTCTTAAATTAAAGGTTTCGTCACAAGAGATTTCTATTTAAAAAAAACCTTGTAACCATATAGAATTTGGCATTACTTTTTGTAATCGGAGGATAAGACTAGATTGACGTTCTCTCACAGCCTTGATGCCTTCGATGCAAAAGGTAACGATTTCGTCAAGTCAATATTGAACATGTTAGTACTTTTCATCAGTGTCAGATAACTATTTTCGGGGGGTAGATGATGAAAGATCTTCTGTAATATTATTTTTTGTGTTATATCTTACGTGGATTCGTTCATCTGTAGTGAGAAATAAAAAGTGCTTTATTTAATATTTATAGCAATTTTATTATTTTATTATCAAATATTCTTCTTTGGATAACATTCTTGGGAAGAGGTATTGTTTCTAATTTTGTAGCCCCTTTTTGTTCAACGGCTGTTGATTGATGTAACAAAACTTCTCTGCAAACGGCATACAGAGATTTATTGAAAACAATGATAAAACCATATTTATTAGTATATTCTATGTAGAAATGATAGGAATTTAAATTTATTTCAAAAATGGTTCACAGAATAGATCTTTTCAGTAAACCTATTCCCTATTTAAATAACGATTAGCATTAATGAGTCCATACTTCGTTACTTAACAACTCTGCAATATTCAACATTGCACTCACTAATCAACAATGATAATACCATAGTTTAAGATATTTATGGTTCATACTTACTGATCATAAATGGTTCTAATGATCTTTTCAGAAACCTATCCCTATTCACACTGTAATAATGAGTTCAACATTCTGATACGATTAAATTATTCAACATTGCAATACTAATTTTACATATACAGTGCTTAAACTTATATGCGGTTTTCATGTAATTCATATATCAATCTGAGACTCTTTAAAAACAGGGTTTAGTGAAGCTTTACAGTATTCTCTGAATGTGATGAGAAGTCCATAGATCACATAATCTGATCTTTCTCAAGGAAATAAAAAGCATATAGAATTATTTGGGTAACTATTTTAGTTATGTATTTTATTATAAATGAAATTCAGCAAGACGAGGGAGTCGTTAACAAAGTTCTTGTTAAAAGAGTTATTTGGTGACTAATACCTTAGCTTTCTATACTTTCTGTAATAAAAACCACATCTGGATTGTAAAGCAAATGATCCTAAAACTAGATATTTGTTTCAAACCTTTATTTGTGCAACACGGAATAAGATATCAATTATTTTGAAAGAAAATTTCTTGTCGCTGTTTTTATTAGTAGAACCCTCTCCGAGATTGGACTTGATTTGACTACCTCTATAAATATTTCTTATTTTGCTTTATTTCTCTTCTTTTTATTTGCCAATGTCCATTTTGTTAATTTTATTATTCATCTGTTTCTACGTTCTTAACAAGAACCTAAGCAGTCTAACATCTTTAATATCTTTAGAGATTAACCAGATGGTGATATATTGTGTTATTTATTACATATTTTTGAGACTGCATTGTTTAAATAAATACACAAACAGCACCAACAATTTTTACACTGTAATAAACAACATTCTGGTACGAAAAATTATTTTTGCAATATAATTTTAACATATTCGTGCTTAAACTTAATGCGGTTTTTATGTAATTAATTTCACACTTCTTGAGACTCTTTAAAAACAGGGTTTTTGAAGCTTTCACAGTTTCTCTGAAAGTGGTAAACCATAGATCACAAATCTGATCTTTCTCAAGGAAATAAAAAAAGCATATAGAATTATATAGAGCCGTATGCTTGTTTTCAAGCTCAACAGTTGTCATAAGGCCTGATACTGGAAAGAAAGAGAAAGCTAGAATTTTCTCTCCCATACTTCAGGTTACTTCACTTTGAGTGGATTATAAACTGGTTGTTTCAATTGCCGCTTCGATTTAGATTTAAATGCATATACCCAAAACCCATGAAGTTGTAAACCGCTTTAACACCGCATTCCTCACTTCACAAGTTTTTTACACTGTTTCACATGCTGTTCTTCTTGTGTCTCTGTTAAATTACACTCATATGTTCAATATTACTTATTGAAGCCATAGCAACATCCAAGATGCTCCTAATAATTCTATACGTTACTCGATTATTCGTTTGAATTAATTTTTTACATAAATATCTGAATAGGTGTGAAGTGGCTGAAATTGATTTTCATTCGCAAATATTATCACTAAGTAAAATCTTCAAATTTCAATTTGGCGTAAACAGTCTTCCAAGAAAGAATTTTATTATCAAAGGACAAAATCAATTTTTTGAGGATAAAAGAACTCTAATGTTATAAAAAAATAATGGAATTAACTAAATTATTAAACCAGACAACAATAAACTTTTGTTTCATACTGCTTTCGATTCTTTTGCTGCATTTGTCTATTAATTTGCATAAATCTTTGGTACTGCCTTTGTACTTAGTGTCACTATAATTTTTTTAATAAACTCAACTTCTATTACTAGATATTAAAAATTTGTAGTTTATAAATAATTTGTTATATAAATCACTAGCGACAAAAACATCCAAAAGAAGAGCAAAACAGCATTGGGTGGAATGAAACTTTAGTTGAGGTTACAAGCCAAACAAAGCATTTAGAGGCCACTTACACCCATTACAATTCTTGCTTTAATTGGTAATTGGTTGAGTAATTGGCTGTTGACGTAAATTGTTTAATCGATACGTTTAGGCAATTCGTACGCTCTTTTACACATCAAATGACTTGAGGATTTTATTATTAAGCAATCCATATATTTCTTTCAGCTTTTTGATTGTAATTGTTTTTTATTTGTCATTATATTTTTGTGCATCGTTTTTAATAAATAAAATAGACGGTTATTTTATAAATGCATACGGTAAAAGTGATTGCAATATTTTAATTCTACGCTTTGATCTTTAATTACGTAGCGCACGAGAAAAGTTCTGCAATGCAGTGGATGTTGTGACAAGCTTAAACATGTTGAAACAGATTAAAATCTGCACTTAAATTGGCACACGACACCTGAATGCTAGTTGCTCCTGGAATATGTTAGTGAAAAAAGCTCTCTATATTATCATAGTTAAACATGAAATACGAGGCAATTTTGAGCTGGAACTTTGCGCACAGCATGAACGTTAACCAGTTTTTGGACAAATATCTCCTTTGAGTGGTATTGAAATTTCCAGAGAGAGAATTTTAGTCTAGAAAACGCCCTAAAGTTAAGACGCTTGGAGGAGAACATCGCTACTGTTAGGATACATGTAATATATTCCCAGATAAAAGATCGTTTAGACATTCTTGCATCAGTAAGTCATATAATTTTGCTCGACCATCTTTAAGTGAGAAATATTTGTTGCCTTTTGGTATATCATACGTTAACCGAGAAGCAGATAGCACCACATGTTTCGTGGTAGTGCGAGAAGCTCAAGAAGTTTGAAAATAGAGCATTTCGCTATGTCAACAGTATCATAACAGGCGACAAAATCTAAAATTATATTTATGTGACCAAAAGCCAAAAACAAAGTCTTCCAGCGACAAGTAGCTTCTAATGACTTAAAATGACCTGTGTGATTTGAGAAAATGTAGAAAAGTTAATTCTACGACTAGTTTATAAGGAAGTTAGCTGTGCAAATAATATGCTAAAAAAGATTACAAAAACTTAACATGTTTTACAAAACCTTCCTTGTAAACTATATATTTTTGGGTAATATTTAGAATATAAATAAAAAACTTGCACTTACTTATGTTTACAATTTGTACTGAAATTTTAAATATATACTTGTAAGTTGTGCAAAACAGAAAATTAAAAAAAATTAAAAGTGTTTTAGATAATTTTTTTATCTAGAATCGAAAAATTATCATATATATTTAAAAACAAGAAACCACTTTTCACCTACAAACATAAAAACCATCACAAAACAAAGAAGAAGCTGAGAAGTTACGAAAAAGCTGATAAAAAGATTTTTTTCTGGTATACTGAATTATAGGTAAGGTGCATAAATAGATGAATAAATTAAAAACTATTAATTTACTGTTATGTCGCATGTACTTAAACTTATTATTCTTTTAAAGAAGTTGCAAGATTTAGCAGTAAGTCAAACGAAAATTCGGAAAGCTTGAAAGGAAAATTAAAAAGCAGATGCCTATATATTGCAAAGAACTGGGGTATTTAATATTTGTTTGTTACTACAAGAGTTACAGCGAGAGTAAGAATTTGATTGGAAAATAGAAGTCGTACTTAAATGAAAACGAAAAGAGACAAAGTCGCAGTGAAGAAAAATCGGCGCACTAAACAGTATAATAGGATTCCTTAAAGTTAAAAGATGGTTGGCGAAGATTCAGATTGCTAGACCTGAGAACCAAAATGTTAGAAGTCTTGCGTCCTGCATTCTACGGCGTTAGAAGAACACTTTGGGATTAAAAAAAGTTAGAAATCCTAAGAAGTCCAAACAAAGCGCCCGTCCTTAGAAAACGACAGTGGTATCAAAAATATTTCTGTTGCTATGAACTCTTACTGATGAATCTGTTGTTCATCGTTGCTTCTACCATAAGACTGCATACACCTTCATATTCCTTAGTGATTCTTCCAAAACCCATTCCATAAGTGGCACGGGTTATCGCGGTTGTCGAACAGAATAGACTTAAGCAGGGAACCGTCTAACTATTGATTCTTGGGAGTCAGACGTTCTTATAAGGTTTACAAGCACTTAGAGAGAAAAGAGAGATGTCTAAGTTTCTCAAAAATTTTAGGAGTTCAAAGAAAAAATCGAAAACTGGTTACAAAAGTTGTAAGCAGTAGCTGAAATTAACAGAACACTGAAAAAGTCAGAAACAAGAAACATAACATCTAAGTGTTTCTTTTCTTGTTTCTGACTTTCAACTATGCAGGCCCGCAAGTGAAAATTTGAAAAAAGCAAATATCATTTAAATCAAACTTCAGTCGTCATCGCATCATATGCAGTATGAAACAGATAAGGATGAACTGGAAAATAAAACATTTGTCGATATTTCAACTTATACTACATAGATAGTGCAGAAAAAGAGAAAAAGGGAATAGGAAAATAAAATGGACACATCAACAACAGCTTTGCAACAAAGAATAGTCTTAAAAGTAGAGAAAAAAGGCCCGAACCTCTGTCAATTATAGAATAGATAATTACTAGCCATTATATGTAACTCATGTAAGTATGTAACACAATTTTAGATTACCCAACACGGAAATGAAACAACTTTTAACTAAACACAGAAACGGAAGAAACATATAAAGAAGCTGCAAGATTTCTGAAGCAAACAAAAGCGGAATGATTGACCTAAGAAAATAAACAACCACAACCTCTAACAGTTATTGTAATTTGCCTGAAAGCTGTAACATAACACAAATTAAAGAAAAATTACAAATAAGAGGACCGTCAACTGTGAAAAGGTACAACAATTTACAACAAAAAAAAACCAAGAACTTTTACCTATGTTCAAGGTTGGTTTCGCTAGAGAAATACCCGTAGAAAAAATTTAAGGCCGTTCAGGCCATATAAAGTTAATATTAAACTTCTGAAAAAACTGAATCCAGTGTAAAAACTGCTAGGCGTAGTGTTATACTACAATATTCTCCCGGAAAGGTCTAAAATGTGTCAAATACCTAAGAAAGCTTCCAGTAGCTAACTACAAAATACCAGAGGACAATAAGCCAAAATGTGCTACAACTGTGGCAAGTCGTACCCTAGGAACTATAGAAAACGTGACATAATCAAAGAACTGCAACAATTACACAATAAAGCTACCAATTAGCCATCAAAATCGAGAATGAAAACAGAAAGAATTAAACAACGTACCATCTGTACTACCCATACTGATCAAATCTGTTGCTAAGTGTGATAAAATTCCAGGTAAGAATAAAAAACAAACGAAAATTTGCTTTACTGGTAAAGCAGACCAAACCCTATGCATGAAACTAAACTATAAGGTTTAAAAATTATATTCAAATGACCGTTTGCTTTATTTTCTTTAATTTTTTAACTGAATTTAGAACTTCCCCTCTAGTGATTGGCGGTCCTTCTAACCCTGGTAGTTGTTCAAAATTTTCTCGATTTTCGAGGTTTTCAAGGTTTTCTTGGTGTACGTCATTGAATAGTGTTTGCATATATGCTTTCCACCTTTTGACCTTGTCATCAATATTTAATAATATGTTACCATTATCGCTTGTTGTATTCCCAAAGCTTCTTTGTTTACTTTTCCCAGCAGCTTCCTTGATCTTTTATGTAACGTAAAATGATCATGTTGATTTTCTAAATGTTCGATTTCATTACATTTTTCCGCTAACCAGTTTTCTTTATCTTCTTTAATTTTCGTTTTAATTGTGTTATGAAGCTGTCTATACTGTAGTTCATTTTTATTTCTGTTTTCTGCGTTGTTCATTAATAACAGGATCTCATCTGTCATCCATTTGTTCTTCTTCTTTTTTATATTAGTAGTGAGCTTTGATTTTGCAATTTCCACTATGACGTTTTTAGTAGCTTCCCATTGTTGCTCTATGCAATTGGTTGGTATCTCATTTGATCTTAACGATTTCCTTGTTTAATTCTTTTTTTATACTTTCTCGAAGTTCTTCATCTTTGGGTTTATATGTATCTATATTTGGTGGTCTTTTTGATCGTGTAATTTTCTTTAATCGTAGGTTTACTGCCGATAGCAATAAATTATGGATCGAAGGAACATCTGCTCTGGGATATGTTTTGACTGACGTCATTGTGTTTCGAAATCACTTATTTACCAAAATATAGTCAATTTGGTTTCAGATCATATTTTGTTGGTTATCCGTAGGCGATTTCCATGTATATAGTCATCGAGAAGGAAGCCGGTAGTAGGTGTTCATAATTGTATAATTCATTACTTTGCAAAATTTGATTAGCCTCTCTCCTCTTTCATTACGGGTTCCCAAACCGTAATCGCCTACTATGCCTACTACGTTATCGACTCTAATCTCGCCAACTTTGGCATTAAAGTCCCCAATAAGCAATGTCAACTCTTTTTTCCGTGTATGTTTTAAACCTTCCTCCAGATCTGTGTAAAATTTTTCAATATCTTCTTCAGAGCTCTGAAAAGTTGGTGCATAGATCTGTAATATATTTAAGCACCAATGGTAAGCATTAACCTTCGTTAGGGCTACTCTATCAGATATCGGAATAAATCCCAATACTGCCTTCTCAATTTCCTTGGTTACTATTATAGCCACTCCGTTGCGATGTTGCGGGCTATCATTTCCGACATAGTAAATTTTGTGGTCTTCGATTTCACATTTTCCATTATTTGGCTACCACGTTTCACTAATTCCTAGTATGTCTATTTTTAAACGTTTCATTTCTTGTGTAATGTTCATTGCTTTTCCAGGTTGAAACATACTCTGGACATTCCACGTACCGACTCTCTTTTGCAAATTTATTTTTAAAGAATTGGTTGACCGGAGGATTCTTCGCACCCTCTCCCCATTCAAGGGGTGCCCGGGACTGGGGGCCGTTTGTATTTGTTCTTCTGCCATAATAATATCCTGGGGAAAACATGTTTACACCTGGGTAGCTTCCCGTTGCTTTCCTAGGTGGGAATAGGGATTTAGGAATACATTTTGACTGTGTTTAGGAGTACAGGAGTAGGACATGATTTTTCCTAGGTATTAGGGAGTGAGGAAAAATCAAGGCTCGCGTGGGCAGGGTCGCTTCCCGGAAGTATCCCCCACCTGGATCGTGGAGGAGTGTCTACCTGGAGCTATAAATAAAAATAAAAAATATACAAAATGAAAACATCAATAGCAACGTGAAAATGAAAAACGAAATACCAAATAGAGAGTTTGAAGGATAGAAATACATATTACTTATTTAGACAGAGGTTAAATACAAGGCTATACACAAAATGGTAAAATAAGCAGCAAAAATATAAAAATAAATCAAGGACAATGCCAAAATAGTAAATCTATCTGAAATAGCTTAATACAAACAAAGACAAGGACCAACAAAGAATCATCAGAAATATGATTATAGGAAAAAAATAAAATATAGGGAAAAAATGCATAGAACTGGAAAGCCATATAGGACGAAAAGCATTGGAAGTGAGAAAACAAATCGATATCACCTATCATTAATATCTATAAAACAACAGAAAAGTACTAGCAAAAACTTCTTGTAGAAAATAGGTCACACTTTCTAGATATAAACGGAGAAGAAATAAAAAAGACAGTAAAGACCTGAAATATGGTAAAGCTCATGAACCAGAAAATATTTCGAAAAAATTAATAAAACAAGACAAACTATATATATATATCTGTCTGTGTGTGTGTGTACGGGGTTGAAGCCGCTACGTGGTGGAGGGGCGTCACTCCACAACACAATAACTAAAATAATAAATCAAAATCTACCAACCGAATGGAAAGAAGCATATATGACATCGATAAACAGAAACGCAAAGCAAAAATTATAGAAAAATATTAGTAAAAATATATTAATAAAATCTATGGACATATATTAAGGAAAAATTGACACGGAAAGAGAACTACACTTAACATTTGTCAATCTCACAATATGCGGTACTACAACAAATACTTTGGAAGGCGTTAGAAGTTGCAAATAATAAAACACTATTGATTCGAGCAGTACAAAAGTTACAAAAAAAATATTAAGGATGAAGATAGGTAACAAGCTATTGGAAGGCGCACAATATTACTTTAAAGTATATGTGGGCAAAGCACTAGAAGTGTGAAGATGGGATGAGATTAAAAATGGATGGCATTATTCTAAATTCGTTACACTTTGTGGATGACCAAGTTCATGTAGTACAGCATCAAGACAATATGCAATTAGTGGAAGAGTACACAAAGTGGTGATGGGAGGTAATTATTAATAAAAAGAAAATCTAGAAACGAGAATTGGATCAAAAATAAAATGATTCAATACCTAAGATTCCAATAAGAAGAAAATGGCTAATACTATATAATAAAGCATTAAAATAAAAATAAACCACGATAATACTCAGCTCAAATATATAACAGTATAATAAAAATATAACAACATATGAAATGGAGCCATGGGAATTAACTAAAAGAAAGCGATGGAAAGGATTCCCTAGGAAAATAAAAATAGAAAAGCCCAGAAAAACTAGAGGAAAGACTAAAAGAAGAAGGGGCATAGAAGAAGAGTAAGAAAACAGAGAAAGATAAGAGAATCTATTGGAAATTGGAAGACAGTAAATACCAAAGAAACCTGAAAAAAGAAGTGAAGTTTTATTGAAAATAGAATTACTTCTCTACCCTATAAAGCTTAATTCTGATCAATTATTTTGCTCAAAAAGGCCCTTATTTAATATAGAAAATAAACTGATACATCAATCAAAACATTTTTTATCATTAGTTATGAGCTTTTCTCATCTGTTGGGCAGCATGTCAATACTGTGCCAAAAAACCAATCTATTTGTCGTTTTTGTACTTCTTTCAAATTTCGGACGTGTGTCTCTACTAAAGTGTGTTGTATTGATAAGAAAAGATGATAATACAACGGGATTAGCTTTGGAGAGTACGCTAGGTGCGAGATAATTTTTCATGTGAGTTCTAGCAGTGTTTTTTTACAGAGAAGGCAACATCAGACCAAATTCCATCTTTTGGCACCTAAAAACAATAAATAACTAAATAAAATTTAAGAAGCCCCATTATCGACATTAGTATTAACAATAAACTTCTAATTATTTACAATAGATGTCACTAATCAGAACTACTCAGAATACCTATTACAACAAAATAGGAATTGGAAACAAACATATCGCAGCATAAAACCTGTTTTAAAGCCTGTATTACATCCAATAAAATTGTTACTGTTAGTTTGAAAGGATTGTACACTTAGCGAAACAACCACTTGAGAGTTCACAAAAACGTTCCGTTTTGACCAATCAAAAAGACATTGTCTCCCATTGCGACAACTCCAGACCGTATGTCGTTAACTAATAGAAAAATTTAAAAGAAATTAGCTGTATTCTCCAGATCTTATCCTTTAGATTTTCATTTATTCAGAACGATGCAGAGTAATTTGGATAACAATAAGTTTGGTTTGTGAAAGCTGCCATAGCTTCTGTGAAAAAACCTCAAGCTTGTTAAACGTTAAAAGCAACTGTAGAAAATGATGGTGATTATATAACTAATTGTTTAAACTTTTTTAAATGTACTCATTTCTGTGGATTTTTATACCTGAAATCGGGTATAAATTTTTGCAATTATGCAATAGTGCTGTAAACGGTTTTTATAATTTTTCTACCAACATTACATGAGTTACTAAAGGGTATGCAATACAATGTTAATTTTCCCAATCTTACTATTTTTTTTTTAATTTATTTATCTACAATCTGTCTCTCAGAGATATACATTAGGCGATTTGACAATAATATATACATACCACAATAACATGGACATATAAGAAACAAACCACTGAAAGTTCCCATTTAGTAACTTGGTAGTTTTGTATTGTTAAGTTTCCGCTATACTCTTTATTTACACAATACTCATATTGTCACGCAAAGCGGTTCATTCTAGGCTGGCCATCATCTTCCTCCAGGGGGTCTCGATCAGCACGTTTATATGTGTATTAAGACGAGTAGCATAACGGATACTATATTTCTGTATTTCGTCTGTGTTTGAGGGGATGTCTAAATCACGTTGAATAACATCGTTTGGGACAAATTAGGGAGCGTTTACCATAGACCGTAGAACTTTGGATTGAAAGAACCTAAAATATCAATACTGGAATTACTTGCTGTTTTCCAGAGTTGAATGCCGTAACTCTATATTGGTTTTTAATGGCTTTATAGACTAAAATTTTATTATTAGTGGACAGTTGTGATTTTCGGCCTAAAAGTCAATACATCTTTTGAGTTTTAAGACCCAGCTGTTTCCTTTTCGTGCTAATATGTCTCTTTCAAGTCAGGCGTCTGTCTAGGTGAAGTCCTAAGTATTTCACATGTTCGTCTTACGGTACTGGTGTGACGTTAAGTAATACAGGAGACCCTCTTGGGGCAAAAGTCACTTTCCTTCATTTACTTTTATCTGCTATTTATTGAACTAAAGTTCTAATTCTTGTAAATGTTCCTGTAGATGTTGACTCGCCATATGGGATTCAATGAGAAGAAAGTAACACAATGTCGTCTGCAAATTTTGCTACCATAATGGAAACAGTGGTGAGAAGATCAGCCGTAAAAATTAGGTATAATAATGGATCCAGCACACTGCCCTGAGGCACACCTGTGTAAATTGGAAATAGCAGTGTGCGACTATCTCCATATTTGACGAGAAAATGCCTGTATGTTAGGTACGATTTTAGGATTTTGTAATACTCCGATGGTAGGTTTTTTTTGATTTTGAATAAAACCTTCTGATACCACACTTTATTAAAGGCCTGTGCGACATCTCTGAAAATGGCCAATGAGTAACGTTTGTCGTTAAAATCTTTTATAATTTTGTCGGCCACTCAGTTTACTTGTTAAATGATTTCTCTAGAGGGTGTATTCTGTAGCTTCCATGTTATAGGTAGTTTTGTACCGATTTATTTTTGATGTCCAATAGAAGTTGTTTTAGTTCCGATGTTTTACAAGTGAGGCTCCTTTTATCATCAAGGTGCCTGGTAGTCTTTTTCTTCAGTACAATAGGTCACTCTATGGATGCAATATTCTGGGTACTTGAAGGCGTTGCCCTCCTTGCAGCTTGCTGGATAGTTTGATCACATGTGTTCCTATGGTTAGTAGAATTGGCGAGACAAGATACTGCTTTGAAGTAGTTTGTATTTACTTTCTTTATCTGTTAGAGGTCGAATAGATCGGGCATTTTTGCTGGGTCTGATGGCCAGAGGGTAGCTTGGCTTGTGGAGATATAGTGCAATCGATTATTGGTGAGTGTTTTTAATAATCCTCTTTCTTTGGCTGTGGTTAGTAGAGATTCCCACTGCGTATACTTCACATTGTAATCATCACCAGAGATAAACCTGTTACCCAAGGTTTGGAAATAATGTTCATATTGCTCTAGTTTATTATTGTGACATGGAGAGCAGCATATTGCTGAGAGTATCAGCGATTTTTTCCAAACCGCCATTGCCACTGTGGTAGGCTATAGGTGCGCTGGATATTATTTAGGTAATTCATTATAATTAACAGAATTTCTAATTTCTAATTCCATCTGGGTGTTGTGTGGAATATTTCAAAATGCTGAGCACCACACTGTGCACTCTGCCTGTATCGTATGAACCAAATCTTAAACCAAGGATATTATCACTATCGTCAGTCCGCATCATTGAAGTTCTCGTGGGTTAAAAATTGTTTTCTTTTTATCCTGTTCTTCACGTCAGAATTCGTCACTTGTTAACATAGTGTGATGTTCCATTTTCAAATTTATTGAACATCTTGCGGCACTACGAAGAGCGTCGTACCATCTGCTCGTTGGTTAAGATATGAGGTGCTAAAGAATTTTTTCGACTTAAAGATAGCCATTTAGAATGATATGAATTGCCGGTGTAGGGATCTCCACTCTTCTATCTAACAATAAGTAGCATGCCTTTCGGACATTTTAATTTTTAGCGTGTTCGATGTTAAAATTTTTTATATGAAACTTTCAGTATCACTTGAAACAATGAAACTTACTATTTAGTTCAAACACTAAGCACAAACACTCACACGGTATTCTGTTTTTGACCAAGTTGACATCACGAGATCTTTTCAGTGACACAGTTTAGAAACAAATAAAGCTAGACATTGTTTTGATAGTTCAGGAGTATGTCTGAATATATTTTTATCCACTTGGACTTACCACGACCCTCTATATTCCATATTGCAAAACATTCCTAGTACACAATAACGACCGGAAAAACTATTTTAATTTGCATATCAACGTTACTATAAAGCAATAGTTATACCACTTGAATTTGTTTAATTAAAATTACAACTTAATGCCTTCCTTGTACGATCTACGATTTTAGCTCTTCTACACTTTTATTCGAACAAACTTTTATTAAAAAAAAGCTCACGGAAATTATTAATAGCTGAAAAAGAGTTGCATTTTCTACGCAGAAATAATTAAAGGGCAAATGCGGCCTTCCACGCATGCAAATTGTCGGGTTCAAGCGATGCAATAGCCACACGTACAAATTATAGCAAGGTAAGGCTGGAGTCGCTCGGCTCGAACCTTGTCCCCCTTATTATTTGGAAAAGCGTACCGAGATTAGCTCGGTTATTGTTGCTCAATGTTTATAGACACATCAGGGTCAAGTAGCAGATTCTGAAGCGGTTTCGTGTTGTAGAATCTAGAATGAGCCACATTTACAGTTCGCCGGCGTGCCGCCGCCCGATAGCATCTGCGAATCCTTCAGTTGCGCGATGATACGGTGTTTAGCTGCATTTGTATGCACAGTTCGCTGCACTGTTTAATTATAATCATTATTTGATGGAACTGTCAGGCTTTGCTTTTTAAAATCGCCCTCTAAGGAAGCAAAGCTTAAAAACTAATAAACTAAAAGTCATCCACTTTTTATAGTAATATATCTTAAATTGATTAAATTTTTTAGTTAACTACTCAAAAAATACCGTTCTAGTTATTGTGTGTACTCTAAACTAACAATGGAATTAAACCAAATTAGATTATATCCTACCTTGCAATCATTTTTGTACTAAAAGGTCAGTGATAACATTATCTACGATAAAGTGAACTATAAACATCCTGCTTAAATTGTAATGGATAAAATTACATTGCCACTGGTTTTAAAATATAATATAAGAAAAGGATGGACTGTATCCTATCAAAAATTACTAAGAAAAAACAAAAATCTCATGATCATCTTTTCAAATGAATATTTTTGGGAGATTATAAAATTATTAGCACTATTGGAGAGGCAGGCGTGTAAATAGCCGTGCCCTCGTAAAGCAGCGTGGGGAACAAATTACGGCCCGTCTCGTGGAAAGACGCTGAGGACCAAATCGTCCTTAAACAGCCGGCGCGAAAGCGAATGGGGGCGGCTACCGATATCAAACCAATGAGTAAATTGCCAAATCGCTCACCTGTAATTGGCTTCTGACTGCTTTACTGCGTTGACTTCCTGGTGGTCACCGTATGTGCTGTTACCTTCGCGCCTGGTTTTACGAGAAATTATCTGCGGAAAATTATAATGCAACCGCACTTGCGGATTGCTCGAAAGATCGCAGGCTCGCAAGCCGAGCGAAAAAAGCCCATCTGCCGTTTTTAGTGTGCGATAGCAAAACGCCTTCCGGCAGACATCAAACTCACTCACACCGCCGACAAAACGAGGGCGAAAGGCCGCCACACCAACTATAATTGTTTTCCCTTCTTTAATCTTATATTAGAAAAAAATGAGTACATATTTCATTAAAGGTGTTCTCTTTCGATGCCTATGCACTTTTGTCATCGATCTGGTAGTTTAATTAAAGCTGTAGAAAACCATTACTTGGGTGCAAGACGGTACTACTTGTAGGCAATCGTTCAATAAGAGCTTCTTACCGTTCATTGCCTCTTTTATTGCTTGAAAACAGAGCCTAGCCACTTGGTTCAAAATTCTGCCAAGACAGAGCGTAAAGCAGCACAGTGCACAAGAGAGCCTGCACAATGGCTACTGAATGCGGTAGTCTTTGAACTACGCCGTCTGTCACTGCCTATGTTTACCTGCTTCCATAATGTTCCATTTTATTCATAACTACACTCGTAATAATGTACGATTCACTTCATTTTCTTTCGTTTATTCCAGCAACGCTATCAGGTGGCATTACGTGCCACTCTAGGCTATCTTCGCACACTCATTCAATCTGCGACACAACCTGAGTTTTGAGCGACTCTCCCTAATCATTTCTGAACTCCTTAAATACATTCATGTACACAACAAAAAAAAAATTGGAAGTATCCGATAATCATGTTTTACCTAAATATGACTACAAAGTATACCTACCTTTTGGTAATAAGTAGTGGTACTACTAGCACGATTAAGTTTATGTTAACAACAAACTAAAAATTATACTTATGTCAGAACCCAAAGATCGCATGTATTGTGTAGATTGTTTCCATGAATGTGTGCCAAAGTGTATTATGGTTTCTTGCACTCATATTAATAACGTTTATTAGATCAAAACCCCTGGTCCACTTACGCTTGGTATCAACCAACCAGCAGCAGTTTAGATTCTGCAAAGTGATATTGTAAAACTGTAACAAAAGTTCCGAGAGACTAGAAATTTTAATCAAACATAAAGTACGAGGGCAAAAAAGAAACCTCCGTTTGCATATGCGCTAGATATAAGCAGAGATAGCGACGTCTGTTCTGTAGCTCAGTGGGCAGTGTGGAAGAAAGAAGAATGTTATGTTGAACACAGAAGATTCCACCAAATGTGAAGTATGTGCAGTAATACGTTTCTGTTTGAGAAAAAACTTTTGCAGATGCGATTTATCACAAACTGTGTATGTATGGCAGCGATGAACTCGTGCAAGAAATTTACAAAAAAGTTGATTTACAATATCTCAAAATTTCTGTACGCTTGTACCGCATGGGTTTTACTTTGAAATTTCTCTCTGTTTATGAAACAGTGGCTTGCGTCGCACCACTTTGACGATGACACCGCGTTTCAAATGCTGCCTAAGGAGAGCAATTTACATGGCGATTAAGTTAAACACTAATGTACTGTTTACGGGTTTATAATGTGTATAATAAAGGTTCTGTATCTATCCATGCCTGTCATTGATAACCAAACGAGAGTTTCTTTCCTAATTATCCTCGTATGACTAACTACAAGGAAGTAACCACATAATATAGTAAGCGACCGTAGCGAAAATCTTGTAGCAGATACCAGGATACAAACTTGCAACCAAACTGTCACCACCGAAGAAACATGCTTTATATATCCACATGAGTGCAAATTTACAGAAAAATTAACTTGGTATAATGACGAAAATATTGGTGCATGCCCTACTCACGGACGAATCAAAATTAGCTTTACATGGCGACTCACGGCATGGGTACGTCTAGTGAACACATAAAAGTCAATACAAAGAATAGTTATGAACGACATCGTTTTGGGAGTGCTGGTATTCTGGTTAAAAGACCATCGTGTTGAGCTCCTGTACATCTCTGCTTGTCTTTCCTAACACTGATCAAACATACTAAAATGTGATTATTCAACAATACGGAATTTTCTAATTAATAAAAGATAATACAAGTTCCCATGAACCGGATCTTGTAAATGATTTACTAAAAATAGAAAATATTTGACGCAGAAACTGGCCGCTGAGGTTCTCTTACTAACCAAAAAGCTATCTAACATATCCTAAGATTTTACTCATTTCTCTCAGAGTTGTTTACATTTAAAACATTTTACAAAATCCTATGTTGGAATCGCAAATGAGTGGCTCACCTTGTTAGCTTAAATCTTGTCGATGGTCTAAAATATGTTTTTCTTTAAAGTTGGTTTAAACTTTGGGACTAGTTCACGCTTTATCAGTCGCCAATCGGTATTAATTGTAGCCCGTTCACGTTCGACATTTTTCGGTGTTATGTTCGTTGTTGATCTTCCAGAACATTGAGCTATTTTGACATATTCCTGGTCATCCCTGAATCGTTTGTACCATACCTTTATTTATGCTGCATTCATTTCATTGAAAACTTTCTAAGATATCCGAACAACTTCTAAAGGTAAATGCTCCAAGATCTTACAAAATTTAATACTAACTTCCAAATGAAATGATCAAATACAATATGTGCATATTCAGTGGCATCTACCTTCCAAGTGAGTCAACTAGTGAAGTCATTCTCATTTACGCATGCGTACTACAGTCCGCTTTCATTGGCTGCCAAATTATATCACTGCGCTATAAACTGTTTTCATTATATTGAACATTAGCTCAATATTTCTCAAGTACGTATCGATATTTTTATTTGTTATATGCGACTTTGTTGTCAGAAAACAGCATATTCCATATTAATAATTATATAGAATATAGAACTTTCATTTGGGCCAAGTCACCTAAAGAACTGCATAATTCTGTGCTCTTTCTTATGTTTACACTTTCCACAATTATTTGTTTTATTGTGATTTTGATTGTTTTTAGTTGCATCCCACTTCTGCGCACTAGTTTCGTTCGTGTTAACTAGCTGTATGGGTCTCGATTGACCTATTTTTTAATTATAGATCATGTTGCCACTTCTATCAATACTAAAATTATGTTTCGTTATTCTGAACGATATACATTTTGGTTTAGAAAAATGTCATTAGTACATTTGCAAAAATGTGTACCAATAAGTTGAACCTTTCAAATCCAGAAAAGGGTGTTTAGTACTTAAGAGAAATAAAATAGTTCGAGAGTCACGTAGTCCCATTAAAAGTACCCTTACAGTCATCTTAATATTGTAGTTCGCTAAAACAGTAATCAACTACAAATGTGCGCCAGTACCTTATTTGTCAACTATTTCAATTTTGCACCACCAATTGACAAAGACATTGAACAGCAATCCTGTGACCAGGAATGTAATGCACCCTTGCTAGATATTCCAGTCATATTAATATGCCTCAAAATAGTGCTTTAGTTGAGTATGAACCCGGATCATCCAATTATTATTCTCATAGACAGTTTCATACATTTTGTAAAAGACCTTCAATCAAAAAAATTATACCTCTATTAGAATCAACGTTTTAAACCTATTATAGATGTAGATTTATCAGTTTTTGTATGTCTTTTATTATTACCCTACTCTATATACATACAAAATATTATATGCAAACCGAAAGTCAATACAGAGTTAATGAAGAAAAGTTTTATACTAGTAATATTTTTTTAGATTGTTTGGAGCTTTAAGATCTGGTTTATAGTTCTCTCTAATTCACATTCAAAAGTATCCTTATAAAGCTTCAGTTGTAAGTTAATCAATTCAGATCAAACTTTGTAACCTACAATCAGTGAAGGTGGTTGTTCAGGTTTAAGCGGACTGTATCGTATTTTTAATTTCAAAAAAGAATTCCAATCAAAAGGCCAAAAAGCTGAAAGACACTCACCGTGGAAACGGACGCTCTACTGCAAGAATTGGCTCACCCGAGGTTGTAATTAGAGGAGATCAAGAAAGAGGAAAAAGGGCGCGGAAAAAAAACAAGATACCCCAATCTTCGTTGCGGGGCCGATCGGAAGCGTCTTTTCTGGTGTGGGTCCTTCAACTGGTCGTGTCTGAGGTTTACAACAGGGGTTTTCTTTCTTCTTCGCCGGGTCAAAATAGAAAATAAAACAGATCAAGTTTCTCCGTTGGCAAATATCGACTCCCGTACACGCAATCGGCCTACAACAAACGACCCCCGGGATGTAAAAACTCTTGCCACCAATCAAACACGCCGAAGCAAAAACGGTTTCGTACACACAGAAAAATTAAAGCCAAAACCATCATGCCTACACCAAAAAACGGCCGTAGCAGCTAAGTCTTTTCTAGCGACGTCGCCGCGCAGGTGATCAAACCGCCGCGGCTATTTCTAAACAAACAAAACGCGTACAGAGGGTGCCACAAGACGGCCGAATCTGTGAACTGATTATTTTAAAACCCAAATAAAAGGAGTTGGTGATTGCCCCAACAATTATTAATTTTATGCAATGGTACTATGATGATACGTTCTGCCCTGTTAACGCAGTCACTTGCTTGATAAATTCTGTAATTAATTCTGGCCCTTTTTACTCTTATTGTTACCTAATTTTTAAAAATTTTGTTGTCTCTTGTAGATTCTTCTATTTTTTCGTCACTCCAAAAATTTTGTTCTGCTTGTTTGTCGACACAGGATTTTTTAAATGCAAGGAAAAATATATATTGGATGAAGTGACAAATAATATATTGAACATGCAATAAATATAATAATCTGTTTTATTATACTCAGCAAAACTTATTTTTAGCAACGTAAGGTATAGTCGGCTAATACTCAATAAAAAATATTCAAAAAAAACTGAAGTTTTGACGTTTGAAGTTAATGACGTAATTTATTTCCTAATTAGTGTTTAAATTAATTAACTATTTCTATTGCTACTATGAAAATTCCCTTTTGACAATTGTAGAAAGATTGCATTTGATAAAAAATATGAGCTGAAATCAATTAGACAACTATTTCCTTTATTATTACTAAATAATAAATAATTTTTACCATATTTGGGGAAACAACAATTTTTTTGTTTTCAGGTAAACATAAGTTTTATGATTCTAGGGCAACAAGAGATCTTAACATAATAATTTTAATAAAATTATATAAAAATATCAAAAATAAACAATAAAACAAACATTTTATAAGGTACTCCAAAGCATATTCTGTATTAGTTGACCTTACGATTTTCATATTAGAGTGTAATAGTTATTTTGGTCTATACTTTTTCGTCGGATCATTGACATTTAGATGGTAAGTTGAATGAATCCAAACGACTATTCATTCATCATTGTAAAAATAAAAATAATTTGTTCATATCACGCGCGCAGATTAACATGAATATATTGTCACACTTAAATCCGAAATACTTAAATTCATCAGACAAAAGAACTGAATTAACTAAACATTCATCTGCTATCGTCTACAAAGGGAGAATTATTAATAAAAATATTTTTAATATAAATAGTTTATTAATTTTTTTACAAAAGATGGATCAGTGGTAACGTCTATAAAACCTTCCAATAAACTTCTAATGAAAGAGGTTATTTTAGCATAAAGCACCATTTATCATCCGGTGTCTACCGAATATTGCGTAGCTTAAGCTTTGTCTTCAGTGCTGTGACTATGTTTCTTTTAATTTATAACAAAATGATTGTTACTTCAAAAGTGGTGTTTTAAAACATTAGAGTAACATTTGATTTTTGGTATATATGACAAGAACAATAAATTTGGCAAGAAAAGCATGATTAAGCAAGTCTAAAATTTTCATTGTTGGCATTTTATGACAAATATCAGGCTTGCTTTGTTTGAAATGTTCCATTAGCTGATATTAATAACGAATAATTTCACTCGCTGCTTTAGTAACAACCGAGACTCTTTAGGGAGACTTTTAATTAGATGTCTATAGATCTGCAGAAAAATATCACTCAATTTTTTTTGTAGGGCAGCAGCCAAAACATTTCGCGATATAGCTAGTTGTAGTCTAAAGAAAATCCAGCGTTGTAATTTATCCCAAATGTGTTCAATGGGTTCAAATTGAATTTCTGAACTGACAAATTCATTTTCCAAACGATTTTCTCCTGTTCTATAGTAAGGAGCTTTATCATGCTGATTCGAGCAATCGTCATCAAATTGTTCTTTGGTCATATAGAAGGCAAAACTGGTTAAAATTTCTTTGCATCTTTGCAAATTTCTCTATTGGCGGTACATATTCTAGTAAATATAATTCTCCAAGCAATTTCTCCCACTAAAACTCTTTCGGCATACTATCATAAAGTAAAGCGAGATTCATTACTCAAAACTATATTTTCAGTCGCCTATATTCAATGACGTTGTTGTTTATATGACTGCAGGTAATGTTTACATTTATAGCAAAAAGTTTTAGCCTGCATCAACTCTTGACGGTACTGGCTAAACAACGCGGAACTCCATACTGATTTTCCCATGCCATAACTAGCAATTTTTGCAAACTGCGTTCTTCAACTCGCGGCCATCCCTTGCCATCAATGTACATAGTCCAGCCGATAGTGGTGTTATTGTAGTGGGGCCTCACGTATCCACTTAACAATCGGGGCACTAACAGATAACTTGAGCAAATTAAAATGGGCTGTAATATCTGCAACCACATTTAAATTCACTTGATTCTCTCTTCCCTCTTTTGCTGGTTCTGCTTAGAAAAAAACTCACAACTCTATGCTCCTTTTATAGCCGTTAGTTTTAATCAACCAGTGCATATAGAAGTAACAGAAGAAGTACTTAAATTAAAAATATAATCAACTTTTTCTCCAGCTAAATAAAAGAAGACAGTGTACCCAAAGCATTTTAATTTGTTTATCTGTTAATAACACTTTCAGAAGTGGAACAAATATGCTGAAACCTGAACAATTAATTTTAGTTTGCTTTGCATGAAAATCCAAAATTCTATGTTAACCCTAATATGCGATATGTAAATGATACTGATAACCATAAGACCATGCTACAGAGATAAAAATTTCATCTGTTAATTTTTTTTTACTATTTCTAACAAAAATAATCAAAATGTTATATGACAACTAGAACAATATTAAATATTAATGGACACTAATCTCTTTCTAATAAAAGGAGTAAAAATAAGTGTCCGCCGTTTGACAAAAGATGGCCCCATCAGTAAGTTATGGTTGAAATTGTTAGATGTAAAACGTCATATCGTAAGATTCGACATCTGGCAACACCATAACCTTAACATATTGGCGATTTTGTATCAGCACCACATAGTTTTTCGTGTGAAAATGTCGAGTTTTGAATCGAATAAGCGTCATTTGTGAGAACTTTTGATTTACTTCTTTAATTTAAAGAATTCCGCAGCTGACGCGCATCGATTGCTTGTAGAAGCATATATTGAGGCTGCTTTAAGTGATAGAAGTGAGTGGTTTTATAAGTTTAAGAACGGTGAGTTTGGCGTCGAAGACAAAGAACCTAGCGGAAGACGTGGAATTGGAAGCATTATTGGGGAAAATTTCTGCCAAACGCAAGAATAACTTGCACTTACATATTAGTAGACTCAACGAGCAATTTCCATCGTTTAAAATCATTGGGAACGATTCAAAAGCAAGAAATTGGGTTTTATATGAACTAAAGCCGAGAAACGTTGAACGTCGATTTTGCACATGTAAAATGCTGCTTGCCAAACATAAATGAAAGGGTTTTTTACTTCGTATAGTCACTGGCGATTAAACATGGATCCACTACGATAACCCAAAGAAGAGAAAATTATGGGGACCACGTGGCCACGCTTCAACATCGACAGCCAAGCCAAATATTCATAGAAAGAACTCATGTTGTGTATTTGGTGGGATCAGCTTGCTGTCGTGTAATGCTCAAACCGAACGAAACCATTACTGGGGCTCTCTACCGAACACAATTGATTAGAGTGAGCCGAGCACTTAAGAATAAACGCGCCCACTACTACTCCAGACACGACAAAATTATTCTCCTGCATGATAATCCTCATCCACATGTTGCAGCGCCGTTCAAAACCTACTTGGAAACACTCAATTGGAAAGTCCTACCTCACCCATCGTATTTACCAGGCATTGCCCCTTCCGATTATCAGTTGCTCCGATCGATGGCACATGGCCTGCCTGAGCATCCCTTCATATCATATGGAGATATGAAAAAATTGAGTCGATTCGTGGATAGCCTCAAAAGATTAAACGTTCTTCCGACGCGGTATCCGTATGCTACCAGAAAGATGGGAAAAAGTAGTGATTAGCGATAGACAATACTTTGAATAAAACATAAGGTTCTGTTCTTTTACAATAAATGCCCAATTTTTGACAAAAAAAACGGCAGAGACTTATTTGTACTCCCTTTTTAATTTTTAGGCAAGAGCATGCCACAGTTTTTATTATTATTTTTACTAAAGTCTTGTTTACGTCACTAAATTTAATGTACTATCGCAATTCAGTAGATGAAACAAAAACAATCTTCTTTATTATCATATACCCTTGTGCCTTAAAGCGTCGGGCCGGTTGCCTCAATCCACTTCTTTCAGTATTTTCGATCTCGAGCCAGCCTATTCATTTCTCCTTCCCCTATTTCCGTTTTTCTTAGTATTCTGTTTATTCCTCCTATCCATTTTATTCTGGGCCTGCCTCGTCTTCTTGTTCTTCCTGGTCTTGCTTCGAATACTTGTTGGGGAATTCTTTCTGCATCCATTCTAAGCACATGTCCGTACTAACCGAACTGCCTGTTGTCTATTCTTCCATTCAGGGGTATTTGCTCCACTTGCTTTCTGATTTTGATGTTTCTTATTCTATCTCTTCTTGTTTTGTTGATCGTTGTTCTTAAAAACTTCATTTCTGCTGCTTGCATGCGGTTTTTGTATTTCTCCACATAGTCCAGATTTCCGCTCCATATATCAGGATAAGTACATGTACTGCATTATGTATCTGGAGTTTCATTTTGAATTTCTCTTTTTCCTACTAAAATTTATTATTCAAGCTTAAAATAATCCTCTATTAATTTTTGGGAAGAGTAAGGTAAAAACGTTAGAATTTGCATGTTTCTGGATGATACACATCCTAGTTGTGGTCATGACATTTGCTGTATCTAAATTTTATTTTAATTAAAACAATAGAAATGTTCAGAATAAAATGAAATGAAGATTTGTGAAGAAGAGAAGAACCAACTGTTGATATTTCTGAAAATTTTCCTTATTTTTGTGACTTATTTTTTAACTATTATATTCACATAAATGTACTTATGGTCAAATTATTTGGCTAAATAACATATAAAAATATTTTAGCAAACAAAGCTTTACCATAAATTTGTAGAAACAGCATATACATTAAAGACAAAAATAATTAAGTTTAAAAATATAATTATGGGTAAAATTAAGACATGTAAAATAGCACGCATTGATAAACACAAGTACGGACGTGGAATTCCTTTTCCACCAATCTCGGACATTGGTGGTTCTATACATAAACAAAAAATTACGGCCAAACCGGTCTCAAGATTTTCCGATCAGGCTGATTTTTGGCGTCTGAACTTGACTTCATCATCATCATCATCTGCCCAATTCAGTCCTTTGTTGGACGTAGGCCTCTCCAAGCATCTTCCATTGGTCCCTGTTTTTCGCCTTCTGCATCCAATTGTAATCTGCTACTCTTTTGATGTCGTCAGTCCACCTGAGGGGGGGCCTGCCTCTATGCCTTTTGCCTACTCTTGGTCTCCATTGCAGCATGCTCTTCGTCCATCTTTCATCTTCTAGTCTGGCAATATGTCCGGCCCACTGCCATTTTCCTTTAAATATATGTTCTATTACATCTTTTACTTTTGTTTTATTTCTAATCCATATATTTGTCATCCTATCTCTTAGATTGATTCCCAGCATTGCCCGCTCCATTCCTCTCTGCGCTACCCTCAGTTTTTGCATATTTTTTATCGTTAACGTCCATGTCTCTGCTGCGTAGGTTAAAACAGGGAGTATATTCTGGTTGTATAACTTAGTCTTTAGTGTTTGGTCTTTGTTACTTTTAAATATTTCTTTCCATCTTCCGAATGCGGCCCAACCAAGTTTTATTCGCCTTTCTATTTCTTTTTATTGATTATCCGATTGTAGTGAGATGTATTGTCCAAGGTATATATAACTTCCTACTTGTTCTAAAGTTTCCCCGTCAATCTGTATATCAACTATCTCATCTACTAGAGCGTTT
This sequence comes from Sinelater perroti, assembly GCA_036346155.1. Taxonomy (NCBI): domain Eukaryota; kingdom Metazoa; phylum Arthropoda; class Insecta; order Coleoptera; family Elateridae; genus Sinelater; species Sinelater perroti. Next base: position 26,295,820 of record JARFIY010000248.1, on the reverse strand, counting down.
ATCATTATTTTAGTTTTCCCTCTGTTCATTTTTAATCCTATGTCTTTGGCCTTTTCGTTTAGGTCTTCTTCTAATTCTTCTATATTGTCCGATATGAGCACGACGTCATCAGCAAATCGTAGATGGTTCAATCTTTTCCCATCTACTCTTATTCCTTTATTTCCCCAAGCGCATTTTTTAAACACATCTTCTAAACAAAGGGTAAATAATTTTGGAGAGATAGTGTCTCCCTGTCTTACTCCTCGTTCTACATTTATCGGATTGGTAGTACTTTGCAATTTGATTGTACAGGTAGCGTTTGTATATATATATTTTATTAATTCCGTGTATCTGTAATCTACGCGGCTGTTCTGTAGAGATTGTATTATGGCCCAGTGTTCAACCGAATCGAATGCCTTTTCAAAATCTATGAAGGCAAGACATAATGGTAAGTTATATTCTTTTGATTTTTCTATTAAATTTCGCATAACTTGTAGATGGTCTTGGGTACTATAGCCGCTACGAAATCCTGCTTGTTCTGGTGGTTGGTAGTTGTCTAATTTGTTAACCAGTCTATTCGTAATGATTTTTGTCAGCAATTTATGCATTTGTGGTAATAGACTGATTGGTCTATAATTTTCCAATCTATGTTTGTCGCCTTTTTTGAATAGTAATATTACAACTGCGTTATCCCATTCTTTAGGTATTTTTCCTTCTTGCAGGCATTGGTTTAATAGTACTTTTAGTTCTTGTAATATCGGCTGTCCCCCTTCTTTTAGCATTTCTGGGAGTATCTCATCTTCGCCTGGTGCCTTATTTCTTTTTGTCTGTCTTAAAGCTTTTTCTATTTCGTATATTTCAATATCAGGAATGTCTTCTGAATTTACGTCTAGTATTTTCCTTTCTATATCGTTTATATTTGTGTCAGTTTTTGTGCTATATAGACATTTGTAGAACTGTTCCGTTTTTTGCGTTATTTTATTTTGGTCTATAATTAAGGCTCCATTTGCGTCTCTTAGCGATGTCATGATTGTATCCCCCAGTCTTCTTTCTTTCTGCCATTGTTTTGTTTTTCCTCCATTAATCAGTGCTTCTTCAATTTTTAGTTCATGCCATACTTTTAAATCTTTTTTCATCTCTCTTCTTATTTCTTTGCTTATTTCTTTTAGAAGCTCTATATTTTCTTCCCGGTTGATTGCCAATTTCTTCTTTCTTCCATTAGCTTCTTTGTATTATCGCTTATTTTGCTGTCTCTTGGTTTTGATGTTTTTATTCTAGACGAGGCTTCTTTAAGTGCCGTTGTTATTTTCTTATTTCTTTCTTCTAAGTTATCTTCCGCTACTATATTTACTTCTTTTAATTTTTTGTTTAATTCGTTTTCGTATATTTCCTTGTTTGCTACTATATGTTTTCCTCTGTCCAGTTTTTAGATTTCTGTATAGCTTTATATCTATCGTTGTTGTTATTGATAACAATCTTACTTCTTATTAACCTATGATCACTTCCGGTATTTATTTTTTTCACTACCGATACGTCTTGCACTATGTTTTTGTGTGAGGATAAGATGAAATCTATTTCGTTCTTGGTTTGTCCATCCGGACTAACCCACGTCCATTTATTTTGCAGTTTCTTCTTAAAGAAGGTATTCATTGCATAAATTTGCTGTTGTCCCATATAGTTTATTAACATATCCCCTTTCATTTCGTACTCCTATCCCCTAGTCTCCTATATATTCTTCTCCTTCTTCTTGTTTTGGTCCTAACTTGGCGTTGAAATCCCCTATTATTAGTAAGTGTTTTGTATGGTTTTCAGCAATACAGGTATTTATTTCCTCATAAAGTTGTTCTACCTCTTCGTCCTCATGGCCGCTAGTGGGTGCGTACACTTGTATTATTTTTAAGTTGCACTTCTCTGATATCTTTAGTATTATGTATATTATTCGAGGACTAATCGCCTTAAAGTGTGTTACTATTCCTATTATTTTCTTGTTTATAAGGAACCCTACGCCTCCTTGACTTATGTCCTCGTGTCCTTTATAGAATAGTATGTGTCCCGATTTAAGTTTCAAACATTGTTCTCCTTTCCTTCTTATTTCACTTATTCCGATTATGTCCCATTTTATTTTTTAACTGTTCTTCTAACTCTGTTAGTCTAACTTCTCCTAATAGTGATCTTGTATTATATGTGCATACAAATAAGGCTTTTTTCTTTTTCGTCTTGTGGCAGCCTATCCGAACCCAGGGATTCTTAGCACCCTCTATCTCCTCCCTGCTCTGCTCGCTGCCTTGGGCAGGAGTTTGGAGACGGCTGGGGACTGAGGGCCTTCTTCTACGTCTTATTGTCATGATGTTGGAGGAATCTAGCCTAATACACCTTGCTGGCCAGGCATCTTGGTGTATGCATTTTATACCTTCTGCCAGGATTATGTTCAGCCGCTCCTTTGGAGTACAGACGCTGTTTTGTAACCGCCTACTATAGGTCAGACGTTACTCCTCGTTTGGTCTGCGGGTGCATTCTGCACCTACTCTACATATCTGTAGAGCCTTCCCCTATCCGCCACCCGGGGACGCGCCATGTTGGAGTCGAGGTCCTCCATCCGGCTTCACACACACAGTATGTGTCAACTCCTACTCGATTCAGAGCCGACCTGCATGTGATTTACACCGGAACTTGACTTATGGTCCTTAATTGAATATTGAAAACGTTATGTCTTTATCTATCATAGGTCAAAAATTATTAAGCCGTGACAGATGTCAGAAATAACATAAATAAAAAATAATCTCCACCTTGGAAGCTGTCTTAATCAAAAGTTATAAGAAATAACATATTGGAAGCTAGATCCGCTAAAAACCCTTATTGTATTGTTATAGGATATCCTACCTATGCCAGCTTGCGAATGTGAACCCGCTGGGCCATGAGCTTTCGAATGACACCCCCATATACTTTTAGGCTTAGTAGTTCTCGAGTTGAAAGTCGCGACGGACAGACAAACGTCCGCGATTTTATTAGCTTCCCTTTTAGGTATAGAAGCCTAAAAGAAGAAAAGCAGTTAAACTATTTCACAGAACAATTTATAAAGAAAATAAAAACAAAAATTAAACTACAATCGTAAAAAAATTAACAATTCGAATTCAATTTAATATGTGACAAATTAAGCTAACTAAGAGACAAAACAAGAACAGTGAGGCTGCGAATATACATCCATATATGTAACAAATAACAAAAAAAAATTGAAAATAAAAATAAAAACACTGACGATATGCAGTCCCAAAATATACACCTGCCCTTAAAAAATGAAATATGACAAAACTTGTCTGAAATGGCCACTTAAAAAAATAAAAAATAAACCGAGAGTAAAATGCAAAACGTGTACACACAATGCATATAGTAACAGAAAAAAAACTTGAAATAGAATAATCAAGGAAAGCATTTAAGGAAAATGAGGACATCAAACTTAAAACAAGAGAGAAAAAACTTTTGATGGTTATTTAAATTGAGAAGAACCACATCTTACAACGATTTTTTAGAGTTTCACTTACTCTAAAGAACAAACCGATACTTCTGCTTAGCCTACTTTTAATGAAATAAATTCGAAGATAAAATTTACCCAATGACGTTTTCTAAACTCTATCAAAATGCCACAGCTACGTTAACACTATTTTCATTAATTCAAAATATTTTAGCATTAGTTAAAAACCATGAAGAAATTTTATATAACCGTGAAATATTTCTTAAAATTTTTAGGAAAATTCCTCGAACAGCTACAGTCATCAGTCTCATTCAACATTTACAAAATAGTCGCTCTTGGAAACATTGAATCGAAAAACGCTCGTCTTCTGCGCTTGGTAACCGAAATTGAAATAAACATTGCAACATTAAAAGTTATTTTATATTTTTTATTTTTGGATGTACTTGTGGAAAAGTAAATTTTAAAAATAATGCTTGAGGATTTTCTTGTGTTGCAGTAAAAGTATTTTCATTCCAGCAAATTAACTGATAGAATACTGTGTATTTTGATTGATAATAAACTTTAATAAAAAAGAATCCTTTGGGATAAGTGATTTTTTTATGTACAAAACAGTAATGCTACTCTGACAATTTACCATTGTAATAACTAGATCAGATTAACTGCATATATGCCTTTCTCTTAAGAAGACATGCACTAAGATATCAGAGCAAAATATACACTAAGTGAAAGCAATTCAAAGTGGTAAAGTAAATTATGTAAAAAGGATACGCTACTTGCAGCTAAATAACATTCCTAAATATATGTGAAGCTTTAGTTTTTTTATATCTAAATGCAAAGATGTAGATGATTTCAGCCGCGGACTTGTCATAGGTCAGATTGGTCGTGTTTTCTAGAATAACGGAGTATTACCAAAACCTGCTTTTTTAGGACCTTCAAACGAACAAAGTGAGCAATGGTAAGAGAAGTTGTTAAGATAAAGCTACCAGAAAAATTCAAGAGTACTATTCTACATTACTTACATAGTGCAGAGCTGTATCAATGCATTTCACAAAAGAAAATCTTGTTAGCATACTTCTAGAAAAAGCGTCAACAAAACTGGGTACCAAAACATTATCGACCAGATGACTCTTGATCACCTATCATTTTTTCCAAAATCCAATATTGTCAATTTTGTAAAATTAATCGGACATGGGTATAAAAATTCTGTCCAAATTCCTTTACCAGACTATAAAATATGGGGGAGTTGGCATAATGTTGTAGGATACCATTTGGTGTGGTGTTATTTTCGATGAGAAAAGTTGTTTTTTTGAAAGATTGCGCCATGTAAAAAGAGGAACAGTCTCCAGACATAAACCCAATTAAAAATTCATGACACATTACCCAATAATACACGACCAAACGGCCACGAAAGCCTAACGACAAAACTGAGTTGATAGTATTAATGATCGAAGAAAGGCAGAAAATGTGTCAAAAGACAAAAGATAATTTAATCGATATCATATCACAAAGATTTAACCAAGTATTAATTGTAGTATCTGTCTGTTTGTGTCCGGCACCGTAATGTATAAAGGGGATTTGGTGAGCCTCTTAGAGAATAATTTAAGTATTGTATTTGTCCGCTTAGTTTTTTCAAAGTACAGCAAATGTACTTGCATTTTTCACGCTCACAAGTCCTTCGCAAAAGTAGGCTTCCAGATTTTTAAAATCTTGTTTACGTTCTGTATCACCTCTTTGTTTTGCCCAAATTTATGTGCATCCAGTAATGGTTTTCCCATTCTCTCTACACCCAGCAGAAATCTTTTTGCGCTTAAAGAAAATTGACACCTTCGATTCTCCAACAAATGATATGCTTTTTGCTTTTTCCGGAGCAGACTTGCCTCATACTGTCCACTGTTTGGTTTGCTGTTCCGTTTCCGATCTATAGTGGTAAATTAAACTTTTAATCACGAAACGCCGTAAAACCTGCTAAACACTTTTTATATTCTTGCACACTAGCGGCTGATGATTGCATACCAATTCATTTTTGCTCTGGAATGAACAAACGTGGCATAAATTTTGATAAAAGTATCCATTCTTCTACGGATTTCAATGTTAACATGCTCTGATTTTGATACTTTGCATCTTCGCTTCAAAAAGGCCATTCCCACCACCTCCAGTCTTTGCTTATCTCGTTTTGTGATGAACCACGTCTTCGCTCCATATAAAAGTATACTCGGTACCACCCTGTCCAGTATCTGAATTTTGGTTTTATTTATTTTCTTTGACCACAACAATGAGTTCAACTTTTATATCACCTATTAAAGCTTAAATAATTTTGTTCACTTTTCCGTTAATATTTAGGTCATTTTCTAGTTTTCTTGTCACTAGATCTTTAGGCCATTTTACTTGTATTCTTCGGCTAGTTTTCACATCATGTAATCAATATTATGCTCATCTCCAGCTATCAGAACTTCATCATCTGCAAATTATAGAGTATGGATTAATTTTTGGTTTATTTTTATAGCGATTTTTTTGGTATGTTCTTTGCTATCCGTTTAGAATATATTCTAAGAATATTTTAAACAAAGTTGGTAATAAGTTGCGTCTCCATCGCAATCCTTTATTAGTTTTAAAAGGTTGTGCTATGTTTTTCCCGAGTTGTACTTTGTTGGTCTCTGTACATTGCCTTTATTGTATTTATTGATAACAACTCTTTATATGATTGCGAACAATTATTGCAGGGAGACAGTAACGTATGCTTTTTCGTCTATGAATATTAAATAAGTTTCTAAATTTTTTGCGTTTCTCTTTTTCGCTGATTGTCTTATTGTGAATATATTATCTATACCCGAGCTTTCTGCTCTAAACCCATTTTCTTTAATTTCTTTCTAATTACACGTCCGTACAACCTGCCGGGTGACGCCAGTACATTTATTCCTCGGTAGTTTCAAAACTTTATTTCGACCCTTTTTTGTAGATTGGCGTTAAAAATCTTAACTTCTAGACATTTGGAAAGTCGTCTATATCAATAAGACATTTATTAAAGGTATATATCAGTTTTCCATATATGACTTCTGGTGCATGTTTTAACAATTTAATTGGTATGCCTCCTGGATCTGCAGCTTTACTACTTTTCATTTCTTTTACTGTTACCTGTTTCACATTTCCTCCATTTGTTGGTATATTTGCTCTCTACGTTTCTTTGTATTGTAGTATGTCTGAGTAATAATTTTATCATTCCTCTATTAGTATCATACTGAGATTCTTAAATTTACCTTCTTATCGTCTCCCATACTTCTATTGTTCTTATCCCTTCTATGTATTGTTCCACCCTAACTTTTCCCAAGCTTCATTCTTTGTCCTCATAATTATTCTCTTCACTTCTCTGTTTATTTCTTTATATGTTGCACTCACTTTGGTGGTATCAGACAAACATTTTTTGGTTTCTTTGTTTTTGATTCTACGGTGCTCGGAGCTTTATACTCTGCTTCATATACAACTTTTTTATTATTTTTTTATATTCTTATTGTGCTGTAACTTGCGTTTCTTCTTGTAATTTTGCAGCTCTCTTTACTTTGAGCAAGAGGTCTGTAAATTCGTCATTATTGTTATCCTCTACTTCTTCATCTTCTTTAATGCTTCTTCTTGTGGTCAGTACATTGTCGTTTTTAATAATAAATCTTTACGTTTATCGTTTTTATCTAGAAATTTTATTTTTGGATAATATAATCTATAATGAATCGGAGTTGTCTTGTTGATTGATGCCAGATAAATATGTGTATATTTTTATATTTGAAGTACATTTTTTCGTGTGTAATTTATTATGTAATATCACGCAAACTCGTTTATTTGAGATTTCGGTGGCCTCTGATAACTCACATATTCTTAGTTTTTTTACATTAGCGCTATTTCTGGACATCTGGTACGTGGTGTACCTTAAATTTGTTTACACAAAGCCAACATTATTTTTAATAACAGAAGTCACTCAACGTAAGCAAAATCCCATCTTCGATTTTCTGTGCTGTTTTTTCTTCTAGAAAAATATTAATTACAGAGTCGTCGAGGTAAAACCGTAAATTTTTAGTTGTTTGCGAGAAAGCCGAAAGCCGAAAGGCGCATGCGATATCTTCCATTAGGTAACACAACAAGTTAGCTTCATATAATCAACCTTTGATTGTCGACAAAAAAGTCTAGAATACGAGCTGCTTGAGACGAAAAATCGCTGACAGAAATATTGCGTGGTTTGTCTATAAAGAGATGCAGCCAAGAAGTACGAGAAATCTGACCACCAGAAGGAGGTAACTGTTAACAGGGCAACTCACAGCAAGAGATCCGAATTTTCAGCGAATTGAAAGAGATGATTGATCAAGGTCCTGGGCGGGGTATAACTGAACAATACACCAGAACCTGCATTAAAAGTTATTCGTCCTAAAGAACTCCCAACTATTGACTGAAAAAATAAGATAAAAAAGATGTGAAATGCCCAAGCACTAGTGAGCGACATTAAGCACAATAGGGCTGTCTTTCTGAGATTCTTTTCGGACGAAAAAAACTTCATTCAGGAAGGTGAATTTTGAAAATGGTAGTTGAATATACTAAGATGCTTCCGAAATGTCTACTGCTATGTATACAAAAATTCCGCCTCTGAAAGTGCTGAGGTGTGTGAGCAGCGAAGAAGATGTCATGGCACCACTCTTTTTTAAGAAAGGCTTAAAGGAGATAGCCGATAGCTGTAACAACGTGCTGGAGACAATTGTCAAGCCCTCGCTAGAAGAGATGACCTCTGGGCGGGAGTACGTATTCCAGCAAGACTTTTCTCTAGCCCACAAGGCAAGAAAAATCCAGGCATAACTAACTATATAACAATTTGTATTATCACTGCCCCCTCCCCCCACTGCAATCCCCTTAACCACTACATGTAGAACGTGAACGAGGCGAAGATTAATGAGAGGCATCATAACATCAAAAACAACATAAGGGCCTCTATCATCGAGATAATACATATCGACAAATAAGAAGTTTTGTTGGTTTACAGAAGGTTATTTCCATACTCGAGAAGATCGGGGCCGCTGATGGGGGCTTTATTGAATAATATAATACTCAATGCCATTTACTTTGATTGTGCTAAGTTTCATGTAAATAAATTCAATTTTACTTGTATTCTAATATTAGTTTCATCGTTTAATTATTTTGCGGATTTACCATCTTGAATTTTGAGTTTATCAAGTTTGCTGTACTGTAACTCAAAATGTTTATGATTAAGCAACTATCAAACAATAAATTAGTGAAGAAGGGAACCTTATGGTCTGATGTTCAGTTGCTATTGCCTTCTATGAATATTTGAACCAAGTTACTCTTCGAACCTCCAACGTAAGACAAACTTTTGTATACATTTGCAAAGAAATTTTTGAATGACTATGGGTGCCTTATTTGTATACTATACATATATGAGATAGATCTTCAAAAAGAAAAAAATGTTTTTTCCTTGGTATACTTGAGTTCAGCTAAATGATTAGATGACAACTGGGAATACAAACAAATTTCTACTAAGTAATAAAAATGGGTTAAATGTTATGTTTCTTACAACATAAACATAACATTTTATAAAAATCTCAGATTTGCATAGTAATAAAACAAATAAATATTTTGATAATAAATCTTTCACTTCCACACAACTCGAATGAATAATATTCACATCAATTAGCTGGAAATCTGGCGTTTTGGCCTAGGCAATAACGGTTACATGCTCTGGTTCGCGCCGCCCCGATCGCCTCTCCCGCCGGGATTACGCACTATGTTTTAATGTTGCGCACCGGATGAATAAATGTTTCGTTAATCACTGCTGTGAAGCGCCGTGACTAATTTCACATGCCAATGATGCGTCATGCCGTCATACCGGCGCGTGCATGCTTGTATTAATCCGCCGTTGTCTGGGGTTCATGATCGAAATTGGTTTTAATGAAGACTGCATCCGATGTAGGCCACTTCAAAAGTGTGCCTGCGCCGTGCACTTTCTCTGTGATAGTAGGCGGGTTGTTTGATTTGAGGACTACTCGTTACCGTTGCTCTATTTGGGGCGATAGCCTCGAATTCAAAATTAATGGAGCCATTAAAATTCTTTTTGGTGCGCTTTTAAAAATAAAAAGACTGCGTTAAGTGTGACGATATTAATAACAATAATTATAATCAAAGCAAATATTACACATAGTACTGACCTACACAATAGGTAAAAGTTTCCACTGGCGCGACCTTAATATTATGATGTCAATCACAACTTAATTTATCTAATGTTATGCTATACGTTGTTGTGTAAAACTTATCAACATTTAAAAAAGTAGAATGCATGAATAATAATTTTAAAAAACAAAATATAACAGTAACTGGATGAGTCGGTCGATTGCCTTTAATTATGACACACTAATTATTTAATACGTCAAACACATAAGTGGTTCGAACGTCATCACAATTAGTAAGCGATAATTTCATATCAAACAAATTACCGCGGACTACGTGCAACACAAAACGTAATTCCCCTTCAGCCCTTCAGCATTTATTATAGATTTCAAAATTTGATAAGGTTATATTAATCATCTTAAATTCATTGTATGAAAAGTACTTGTGTTATTGATTATAATTATGCAAAGGTTTCCCCATATTGCTAATAATAAAAGAACTAAAAACATCAACTTTGAACAACCATATTTACCAAATGAAAGAGCAACTAAGTACTTTCGAAGACAAAAATTTATGAGCGCAAGGTAAAGGGAAATCACCGCATAGGAAAAATTGGCAATAAAAGCCAGCAACGACAGAGTCCTCCTATGTTAAAAATTCCAGAGGTACAACTACAAAAGATCAAGAGTAAAAAGTAGAAATGGAAAAAACTGTGAATATCGGAACGTGGAATGCCCCTAAAAATAGGACAATAAGGCGACTACTGCAATGATAATTAAGATAAAATATATACTAAGTTGATTCAAAAGTCCATCCCGTTTTTATTTCTTATACGTGACTTCTTAACAATTGTCATATCATTTGAAAGCCCGAGATCTTAAATTTTTATATATAATATAATAATAGTTTCCCGTAATAGACCATGAAGGCCCTTTAGGATCGTAACAGGATAGGCCTGCTACAATGTAGAGCCTACGGTACACAAGGGTAGTAACGTGGCTAGCGCTACGTACCGACCGCCTATTATTACCTCAGAGTTTGACCTCCAGGTACTCATTTATTGCAGCGCGAGTCAAGGTAGGCCGTAAAAATGCCAATGATCAAATTGGCGAGATATATAATAATATATAAAACTTAAACATTTATTCTTCAAAATAGAGTCCATCCGCCTCAACACATTTCAACCAACTATTAGCTAACTGTTCGATGCCCTTCCATAGAAGTCTCGATCTCTTGAAACAACAAACTTTCGAATGTTTTCCTTGAGCTTGTGCCTCCGCCTTCGGCCAGCGGCAGCTTTCAATCCCTTTTTGTAATAATACAGAAAAGAACGCACTTGTAACTTTATTCGGATACCATCTTAAGATGAGCAGTTATAGTATCAAGTTATATATCAAAGTTCTATCGAAGTTGTTAAGAAATCACGTGTAAGAAATAAAAATATTTTTGAATCAATCTAGTATATGTAGCAGCCATAGAAGGAAAACCAAAGGTCGGGCTAACAATAAATAAAACATTTGTAGGTAAGTTAAAAAAATAGCTTCAACACAAAGAAAGAATTGTTATGGTTCAATTAGAAATAGAAACAACAGACACCAAGTTTTTTATAGTAAATATGCTAATATCCGGACAAAATAGAAAAATATAATAAATAAAATTTTAAAGAACCCAATCGTATTCTAAGATTGGAACACAATATTTAGTTAATTCAATAAAATGGTAAGATACTAGGAAAATATAAACTAGAAAGAAAATTAAAGAAATGATCGGTTATTAGCAATCTGTGCAAGACTAACCAGTATAAAGGAAGGCGAAGTAGTAGAGACAAATATAGAAAACACATGAAACAGAATAAAATAAAATATAACAGAGAAAGCCAGCAAAGAACTTGGAAGAAAGCAATAATATGAAATAAAATATGTAGCACAAAAGAAATAATAGAGCCGAAAAAAACAAAAAATACACACCAATAAATAGAGAAACAGGAATGCAAAGAGCAAAGAAACTCTCAATTTCAAAATTATGTCAAGAAATAAACAGAAACCCGGAAAATGAGAAGATTATAAAAGAAGGTAAAAACACTATATGTCAAGAAGTCAGATAATAGAGAATGATCACATAGAAACACCAATAAAAATAACAGTCGCAACAACTAAATGAAAAAGAAAAGAGAAAAAAATAACAATAAAGATTCTGCCCTTGAAACTAAAAAATACGAAAAAGAAAGCGCATACGTAACTTAAAATAAAATAAAATACCAGCGAAAATAGTCAAAGGCCTAGGTGAACACATCACGCAGGCATTATATTAATTAACAAATAAGATTTACAAGACAAGAAAACTCCTAGAGTACTTTACGGAGATAATGAGACCAATTCCAGAAAAGAGTAACTCATATGAATATAAAAATTACGCCATAATCTCACGCCTCAAATATTTTCACAAAAATAGAGAGAAAAATATAATAAAATACCAAATAAATCAAATACCAAATTTGGAAGAGATGAGCAATGTTAATCTTGAGATTAATAACAGAAGTTAGTCTAAGGAAAGGTAAAAATACATTTGTTACTTTTATAGATATTCAGAAAACTTTTGACTTTGTAAATTAGAACATATTGTTTAGAATACTAAAAACTATTCTAATAAAACATAGAAAAACACAAGTAATGCTAAAGTTATATAAACAAATATTAAATAAAGACGAAATAAAGAAAAGGTCAACATAAGTAATAAAATAAGAAAGGTATGTATATACATACAGAAACACGTTTTGGTTAATAATGCACTAAGGAAAAGGTTTGTTTGTTTAGGCGTGTTATGTGACTGAATAAATGATATAACTAACGGTTTCCAAGTAATGAATAAACGTTGACCATCATTTCCAGTTTTGAGACATTGTGGATATCATTGTATTCAATTGCTTTACGAATAATTCTGCTGATGCAGTGGGAGATGGAACAAGTATTTTTGATTTAAAAACATTAATTTTATCTTTATTTTCATTTATTCTTAATGACATGGGCCATTTCTTTGGAATATGGTAACGGTTTTAATTTCGATTAGTCAGTTTGAGGTTTGAGGGATTTGGCAAAAGTAAACATTGAAAGCACTAAGAATGTGGTAATAGAGAAAACAATAAAAATGAATTAAACAAAGAGAGTAAGAACTTGAGAATGGTAAAACAAAAGAGAAGCCTACAAATGCAAGTGAAAAAAAAATTAAAAACTATTACCATAGAAAAAGTACCAACACGCAATATTAGAAAAATATAGAGAATGTAATATGTACAAGAAATAATTGAAAACATGGGCTGCAGTATCTATGAAGAATTAAAACGTCTAGCATCCCTAGAAAAAATATCGAAGGTCTGTAACAAATCAATCCATAGACTAATAGCTAAGTTATTAGAATTGATAAAATTACCAGATATAATTTGGACATCACATAAAAATAAATTCCAAGGCTTATCTAGAAAGTGAATTCTAATTGAAGAAAATAAAGATTATTTGTATCAAATTATATGACTTTCCAAATGTTTAAACGACTGTAACTACGCAAAATTGATTTTATTTCAGGTAAATTGTCATATACAGTAAGTTGAGCCATATACAAATCTAGCAATGGCTCCGCTTTTGCAAGCACAATGTCTTAAAATCATAAAAACTCATTATGAAAATGCTCAGGCTGTAAAATACACTCATCGCAGAATTCGTGACTTTCTCGCAGCTTTCCATCGTCCTTCTGAAGAAGCAAATCAAAGTTTAGTGCAAAAATTTGAAGAAACTGGCCCTGTTCACGACAAACCACACTCAAGTAGACCAAAAACTGCACGTTCTGCTGAAAGCATTTACCTTGTATGGGAAAGAAATATCACAAAAAATAAATTCGGCAAAACTTATTTTTTGCTTATTCTTCTTTCGCGGTTTTTTCTGGCCTTATAGGCGTCGGATTAAAGCCTATTCAAAACCACAAAAAGTAAAATTGATTTCATTGTCACCAAGGAATCTAAAATATTCTTCGAGGCTACTGCATTAAATTACATGCAACTTAGTGACTATTCCTTAATACAATCTAAAGTAAGTATAGATATCAAACTATAGAAACAAAAATTAACAAAGATCTGAAAAAAATATACTGGCATTTTAACTATGAGTAAAAGGAACACAAAAGAGACTAAAGTCCGAACTTAATAACGATAGTGGCACTCCAAACATCAAACAATTGAATAAACATATTACAGATCATCTATTGAGTGCAATAAACACATAATACAATTAAAAAGCTCATTGATCAGACATTTTAATAATATCAGGAGGAGAACTGAAGTAGATCAGTAAAGAAATAAGATAAGAAATAAGAAGAAGGGAGACAGTTAAAGCAAACATTAGTTCGAAAACAAACAAATAAAGAAAATTGTGAATTTTTTAAAGAAATTCTAAAGAGAATGGGAAATTACTATCAAGAACCATATTTATCAAATGCACTAGAATCAGCTCGCATAATACATTAAACAAATACCTTACAGAAAGACACCATCCATATTTAAATGCAAAATTAACAAACATGAAAAGCAACTTTCAAGTGAAAGGTAATACAGTTTTACACCACCTACAAGAAAATGCGCCTAAATGATCATGATCGTCAAGGTGATTCAGTATAAATATCAACGGAATAACAAGAAACTGGATTTATTTTAAACCCCTGAACAAATGAGATTTACTCAGGGCTATATCACTATTAATCAAATCGTGAAAAAACTGCAGCAATACAATCAACACCTATCTATGGAAGAAATCAACTCAATATGTATTAACCAAAAACTTAAACAAAATGACTCACTGCCGTTAATACTCTATATAGCCTTACTGGAAGATTTTGATAAGACACTCAATTAGGACGAATATCAACGATATCGATTAATTACCTCAACACTTAAAAATAAGTGTCAAACACTACATCTACGTATACGTCAGATATCTGGTCACTTATCGAAAAAATCATTGAAAACCGAAGAGTTGCATGAAAAAGAATTGAAAAGGTGAGTGCCAAAAATAAAGTGATAAGACAGAATGAAGAACGCAGTATAGCATGTGATATCTGTGAAGGAGCAGTAGGTTGAGTATTTGCTGAGAAAACGGTAGGTAAAGACTAAAGGTGGCCGAGTGGAAACGTCGTACCAGAACCCCATAATAGAACTTAACAAAAAAGGCTGCGACCAGATGAATGAAATGAACTACTACAGGACATTCTTCAAACCATCTAATGAAACTTTAAACGTTGATGACGGTGAAAATAGAGATTATACTTATGCAATCTAGTAATAATAATGCGTGAATTAATGAACACATAGACACATTAAGGTGAGTGTTTGCTTGAGTAATTTATTCAGAATGAAGCAAACAAATAAAAACCGATAGCCCAATAATTTTTATTATGCGTTGACACATTGTGTTTACCAAAGAGACATCGATAACATGGTGAGTGCAATTAACACATTTATAGCAGGGTCCTCAGAATTGGAGAGTGAAACTTTTTACTAAGTTTTGACTTTTTTATTTATTATAGTTATTACTATAGAAACGCAAAAACAATAACATTAAACCAAAAAAAAAGATTATGAAGGCATATCATAAATGCAGTTATTTCGATTAATTAAAGGTTAACCAAGATGTACAAAGAAATGTAGTTTAAAGATTTATCTTAAAAATAAAATTGCGGAAGAAAACCTATAATTACACCATTTTGAAAATCAACATAATAAAATCCCCAAAAAACCAAATGGTGCGCCATATTATTCTAAATGTTCCCAAAACCATCTATGAAAGAAAAGCAGCTAAACTTATTTAAATCATTCATTGATATTAAGACATCAGTTCAAGATATTTTGGAATTTTTTTATTAAAACGCGCATTCATTAAAATAAATAAAATGACAAAAACCAAAATACTATCGAAGAAAGATAGTACGATTTTTAAATAAGGAAATTGTCTGAAATAGTCACGGCGTAACTAGTTAAAAGAATGAACAAACTAATAAAAAAGAAAAGAGAGTATACAAAGTGATCAACAATACATTAATTTTATTAATGTGATTTACCTAATTTGCACAGTAATATTCTACAACGCAAATATAAAATTAAAAAAGTATATTAAAGGTAGATTTACACATATTCTTGTTATAATGGCGTGGTGTAATATTACTCATTGGCCAAACACAAATTAAAGTTGTGTATTACTGGCAAACACCTGTACTTCACAAGTAGGTGTGAATTAACCCTCAGATCATAAAATTTTTAATCAATTTGTTTACACGAGATGATGAGTACGGCTACAACATTTAACCCTGCAATTTAAATCTTGTAATGGGGCCCAGTTAGTTAAAGTCTGAGTCGAAAGTGATTGTTAGGATGTAGATTAAACAGAGTTAAAAATCTTCAATAAGCTTTTCACTAACTATACAGCTATTTTTGATTTGCTCAAAATGTACCACTTCCAATAGGAGAAAAGTTTTGAACTTCATTTTTATGTAGGACTACACATTTTCAACAGGATTAACATCTGGAGATATTATCGGTCATTTCATCGTAGTGACTTTTTTGATTGTTACCACACACTGGATTGTCTTCTTGCAGCACCCAACTTGTTTTGTTGGAACCAAGAAACTTATATACAAACTTCAGCAAGAATTTCTAGTAGATGGTACACATTTTCCCGGCATTTAAATTGTTCGTAAACAGAAAGAGGCAACCAAAACAGCATTTATAAAAGCTTTCCCAACAATTTTGTAGGATGTTTTACCGAGTGCTGAAGAATGTTATTGCTCTTCGTTTTCGATATTTCCAGAAATAAGACTCGTTTGTGAAGATAACATTGTTTCAGTCTCAAACCAAATTTTCTTTTAGTCAAGCCAGTCGTCTTCCACGTGCTTTTGTGCTTTCACTCAGGCCACAAATAATATTTTTTTCCAGTGGAGTTTCGTTTCCTTTCATTTTATTATTACTTTCCTTATCCTATAATAAGGAAAGCAATGTAATCGGCGGAAATTTGACCTAGCCAGTTTTTCACATTTCTGGACGAAATATAGCCTCAGGACACCAAAAAAGTTGGTTTTAGCCATTGGTTCGTGTGTGTGTATGTGTATGTGTGTGTGTGTGTGTGTGTGTGTGTGTGTGTGTGTGTGTGTGTGTGTGTGTGTGTGTGTGTGTGTGTGTGTGTGTGTGTGTGTGTGTGTGTGTGTGTGTGTGTGTGTGTGTGTGTGTGTGTGTGTGTGTGTGTGTGTGTGTGTGTGTGTGTGTGTGTGTGTGTGTCGGTCTGTCAGTAAACAGGATATCTCGAGAACCGTAAGAGCAAGAGACTTGAAATTTGGTATGCAAGTTACTTGTAGGTAGGGAACGCAGATCGAAGCTTTTGGTAAAAATCGGCAGAGCCGTTTGGTCGCAAGGTCGCAAAATCGGTCGCAAAGCAGTCGCGAATCTAAACGGTTGAAGATACAAAAAATTTATGAGAATAAAAATGATTTGTTATCATGAGATAAACATGAATTTAAAATAAAAGTTGGTAAAATAGGAACTCGAAAAAAAATTGAAGCTCAGGATTTTTAATATACCGAGTGTTCATAAAATGTTTTCGGGAAATTTATATTACCGGATAGATCAAACCGAAGCAAAAAATTATAATGAAATTTTTTGAGGTCAAATAAATAAGTTATAGCCGATTAAAAATTAATTAAACGGGCCAATCACAGCGCGCTCGGAAACTACCGGGCCGACTGCGGCTGGACGGAGGGGAGCGCTTGGCCGCTAGGAGGGAGCACACAGGCGATAATGGCGAAGGCCGTGCGGCCGAGCTCGCACGGTTACTTTCAGTGACGTTGCAAAATTTTAAGTACGAGACAATTATTGTCTTGTACTGTTTATTTTAATCAGCTTTCGAGTGTTGGACTCGCGCCTCGTCCTTTTTTAAATTAACAAGTTTCGGGACGAGAGCAGCGCAGGGCCAAGACGATGGACGCGGTATAATATATAATAATAGGATAAAGAAAGTTGTGTGATGTTCACACCAGATTTTTTTTTTTTTTGTTGTAACGTGAGAAAATTGCCCACATTTCCAACCTTCAAAGATCACTTTATCCACCCCTTAACTAATGCCTCCGACTTCCGTATTCATCTTGCGGGCGCTTTATACGCCGGTTTCGGTCCTTTCGCAAGATTCACTAAAACACTAGTTCGTATCGGTAGGCTAAGTACCCAACAATCATCTGAAAACTGTTAAACCGATTTCAGTGAAAATTACGTATCATCCAGTGAAAAGTATTTAATTTCAAATAATCGAAATGTAGTACAGAAATGCTAAAATTCCTTTACTTTTTCCATGTTTAAAAAAATGTAAAATCTATTTAAAATTGGAAAATATGTTCGATGATAATAAAATATAATTAAAAAAAAACAGAATCTCAAAATTCTCAAACAAAAAATCCCAGCAAATTTGATTTCAGAAGAAAAAAGGCAGAAAATCTTTGACCATTTTTTAGAACAAAAGAACGCATTTTGTAAATATTTTAATCTAGTCTAATGTTCATTTAAATAAATGCACCAGACCTGGTTTGAGTAGCTTTGTTTATAATATTTTTCTCGCACTAATATAAACTTAATTGACATGTGATGCAATACAAAAAATAAGCAAATAGAAATAATAGTGAACAAATGTACATTTTTAAATTTTCTAATGCAAATTCTGGTTATTTAAAAATTACTTTTTTAATTTCAATATGCTACAAATTATGCGTTACTATGTGGGTTATATGAAAGCGATTCGACTAAAATACCTTTAGCACCTGGAGTAAGACATAAAACGACTGTTGTTGCAATGCTATGGTTGCAATTTTATTCAAGATAGTTTTAGAATATTAAGAACTCTTCTTATTCTTAGGTTCTTCTTCTTTTGAAGGTTGGTGATCATCATGAGATTTGCATTTTGTTAACTACTGCTTTAAAAAAATTTTTGTTGAGCAATTAAACCATTCTCTTAAGTTGTGAAGCCATGGCATTCGTCTTTGTCCAATAATGAGTTGTAATAGCAAGTAAATCATTGTTGGTAACTATGTCAACATAAGATATTCTGAGTATCCTTCTATAGAGCCACATTTCAAAAGATTCTACTTTTTTGGCAATGCTTTGGTCAGTGTAGCGGCTTCTATACCATTTAGAAGAATAGTGAATATATCGCATTTTAACATACCTATTTTAAGTTCATTGCTGAAGTTTTTGTTGTAAACGAATTGCTTCATTTTTATAAAGGCCCTACGTGCGATTTCAATCCTTGATCTTATTTTGTTTGAATAGTCATTATTGCAGTTGATTATAATTCCTAAATAGTTAGTCTCATATACTCTTTCTATGATTTGATTGTCCACAATAAATTGAATGCTGGGAATTTTGTTTTATTTAAATTTAGATTTAAACCGCATTGTTTACTCAATGTATACATTGTATATAGCTGTACCAGCATGTCCTCGATGTTTTTTGTTAGTAGCATTGACAACTACTTCAGCTGTTTCTTTGTATAGAACTTCTCTCATAATGTCTTCCAAATATAGATTAAAGAGTAGCGGGGAAAGAACCCAGGGGGGTTGCTAGGTTCCCTACTGGGCGCCTCCCCAGGTGGCGGATAGGGGGATGCTCGCTAGATATAGCGGGTACCGGGGAAATAAAATACCCGGGGTGGACCAAAACTAGATCATAGCGTCTGATCCATAGTGGGCGGCTGATTGGATAATCCTGGTAAAGGGCAGCAGCTTTACCAAAACTAATCTAAGGCCGAAGACAAATGATGTTGGCTGGGCTTAGAATTAGATATTCACAAGCAGAGCTGGAACAGCGGTATGGTTGGGAAACTGCGATGTGGAAGGCCTTGGAATGACCACCACATTATTCTTCCTAGTTAATCTATATGGCTATGGACGGTGGAAGAGTAAAGATTACTGATCATGGTTTTCGGATGCCAAGATCCGACAGGGGAAGAAATAGTGGGGCTTCCCAGGTCGTCATCCAACGAAACCCCCACGCGACGACGACGACGACTACGACTACACCTATCAATATATACAAGACAGAAATAAAGATCGCTACTTGGAACGTTAACAGCATGTATGAACCTGGTAAAACACAAAATGTCGAACAAGAAATGAGTAGGATGAAGATAAACATTTTGGGAATTTCGGAATCTAGATAGCCCAACACAGGAGAACATGCAATCAGAAAAGGGAAGATCTACTACTCAGGAAGCAACGATAGGCAGCATAGACACGGAGTTGCAATAATGGTGGATAAAGAAACAACTAAATCAGTTATCGGTTTTACACCTGTTTCAGAAAGAATTATTTTGCTACAGCTACTAACTTGTCATGGAAAACTTAATATAATACAAATTTATGCACCCACGGCAAATAAACAAGACGATGAAATTGAAAACTTTTATGCTGAAATACAAAAGGTACTTAAAAGTACAACAACACGAGATATAACAATGATCATGGGTGATATAAATGCCAAAATTGGGGAAGGGAAAGTTGAAACAATTGTTGGACCCTATGGACTTGGTACTCGCAATGAAAGAGGAGATCGTCTAGTCGAGTTTTGCCAAGAAAACAAATTCATAGTACTAAACACATTTTACAAACTGCCTAAACGACGGCTATACACATGGAAATCTCCTGCAGACAACGAAGACAATATTGTTCGAAATCAGATCGACTACATATTAATAAATGAACGATACAGAAACGCAGTTAGATCTGTGAAAACATACCCGGGAGCGGACGTATCTTCCGATCATAACCCCCTAGTTGCCAAATTTCATCTCACCTTAAAAAAGGTGAATATAAGGAATAACGAAAATAAACTTAATATAGAACTCCTCAAGGCAACAGACCTACAACAAGTGCTAAAACAAAAGATCAACAATAATCTATCAAAAATTAAAACTGAACTTGAAGCAGGAAACAAAGTAGAACAACGATGGGTATCCTTCAAAGAATCAATCCTAAAACCTAGCAAAGAACTACTGAAAGAAACAAGGTATAAAAGGGAAGAGTGGATAACAGACGAGATTTTGAACTTAATGGAACAAAGAAGAAGATACAAAAATTGAAATAAAAACATGTACCAAAATCTACAGAGGGAAATACGAAGCAAAATAAGAGCAGCAAAAGAACAGTATTACGCTGAAAAATGTAAAGAAATAGAAAACCTTCAAATTAAGGATGACATGTTTAACCTACATAAAAAAGTAAAGAAAATAGCTGGTACAACACGTAAAAAGAATTCCAACATACTATTAAACAAGGAGGGAAATATAATAACAGAAAATGCTATGAAATTGTGTAGGTGGAAAGAATATATAGAAGAATTATTCAGAGATCAGAGAGAAGAAAACCCGAACATACACACACCCAACCAAGATATAGGACCAGACATAACAAAAAGCGAAATAATATATACAATGAAAACAATGAAAAATCGTAAAGCCCCAGGCCCAGATGAAATACCAAGTGAACTCCTACAACTAACTGACGAAGAGAATCTAGATATACTGGTAAATCTATTCAACATAATATATAAAACCGGAATTATACCTCAAGAAATGTTAATCTCAACGTTTGTATGTATACCAAAGAAAGCTAATGCCAAAGAATGCTGTGATTACCGCACTATAAGTCTTATGTCTCACACACTAAAAATTCTCTTAAAAATCATTCACTCTAGGATACACCGGAAACTAGAAGCAGATATCAGTGAAACACAGTTTGGTTTTCAAAATGGAGTGGGGACAAGAGAAGCATTATTTGCATTCAACGTGCTTATTCAGAGATGCTTGGATGTTAACCAATGTGTATATCTAGCCTTTGATAGAATTAGACACGACGCACTCATAGAAACTCTCAAAAATAAGAAATTAAATTATCAAGATATAAGACTAATATCAAACTTATATTACAGCCAGAAGGCTACAGTACGAATAGGAAACGAAACATCAGAAGCAACTGAAATTCAAAGAGGTGTCAGGCAGGGTTGTGTTCTGTCGCCCAGTCTATTTAACGCCTACTCAGAGGAAATAATGAAAAAAGCCCTGGAATCTGAAACTGCGGGAATAAAGGTAAATGGAAAACCAATAAACAACCTAAGATATGCAGATGATACCGTAATTATTACTAAAAACTTAGAAGATCTAGAAAGGGTAATGAATAAAGTAATTGACTATAGTGAGGAATACGGCTTATCACTCAATATCAAAAGACGAAGTTTATGAAGATCAGTAAAACAATAACAACAACGACAGCTTAAGAATTAGAGGAGAACAGATAGAAAGAGTCAAGAAATACACTTACTTAGGAAGTCTAATTACAGAAAACAACGACTACACGGCAGAAATAAGATCAAGAGTAGAAAAGGCAAGAGCTAATTTTCTAAAATGAGAACGTCTTCTGTAGTAAAGATCTGTCGTTACCATTAAAAATACGACTGCTCAGATGCTATGTGTTTAGTGTACTTTTGTATGGTATGGAAGCGTGGACGTTAAATCAAGCCGCACTAAACAAACTTGACTCCTTCGAGATGTGGACTTACCGGAGGATTTTAAGAGTATCGTGGACGGATAGAATGACAAATCTGGAGGTACTGAGAAGAATGGGAAAGGAGAAGGAAATTACAAATACAGTCAAAGAAAGAAAACTCCAATATCTGGGACATATCATGCGTGGAGAACGCTACAACATACTACGACTTATACTACAGGGCAAGATCATGGGAAAAAGAAGCGTTGGTAGAAGACGAATGTCATGGCTGCGCAATCTACGAGAATGGTTTGACTGCAGCTCTGGTCAACTGTTTCGAGTAGCAATATCAAAAATTAGAATAGCCAATATGATTGCCAACCTCCGAAGTGGAGATGGCACTTGAAGAAGAAGAAGGGGAAAGAATACACGCTTGTCGTACTCCTCTTTTAATTTCGATATTTTCTGTTAGTATTCTGTCAATTCTAATGTTTGCCTTTTGATGGTAATAAATATTTTCAATGATTCTGATGTCTCATGTGTCTGTTCTTGTTTTAGTATTTGCATAAGATTGTCATGTCGAACTCTATCTTTTTTTTATTATTTCCCTTCACTTTACAATCTGTTGCTTAACAAAATTCAGTAAATTTTTTACAAGTAAATATAAATAACATGTTAAAAATAAACCATTGAATATTTCCTTAATAACTTAACAATTTGTCTAATAGCGTAACCTAACTATAAACTAAAAACTAGAGTGATTATATAAGTACAAATTCAAGAACGTCTTGTTAGGTCGGAGAATTTAAACCTTTTCAGCCGTGGTTCTTCAATATCTGGTTCCATTAAATGATCCACAAGAGGGTTCGGGTGAGCGCTAAGCCTGGTCCTGTAGCGAACGCTGTATTTTTGGATTTCATCATTGATGGAAGGAATGTTAAGATCTCGCCGAATGACTTCATTTAGAACGTGCCATAGTGCGTCAACCATAGATCTGAGAATTTTGGACTGAAATCATTTTAGGATCTTAATATTGGAGTTGCTGGCGGCACCCCACAGTTGTATGTATCCTATACGCCCAGATTGGTTTAATTATTGCCTTATATAGGAGTACTTTATTTTCGATTGACAATTGAGACTTGCGGCCTAGGAGCCAGTACATTTTTTGGATTGTGATGCCTAGTTGCTTTCTTTTTGACCAAATGTGTTTCCTCCATGTGAGTCTTCTGTCTAGATGCCTAAATATTTAACGGTTTCGGCTTGAGGTATCTGTTGACTATTTAACTGTAATGGTGGACAAGTGCCACTTTTGGTGGTAAAAGTTACGTGGGTTGACTTTGTTTCATTTACTTCTAATCGCCATTTTTTGCACCACCTTTCCAGTTCGAACAGGTGGTTTTGAAGATACTGAGATGCTGTATTCGGGTCGAGGTATGATGCCAATAAAACAGTATCGTCTGTGAAAGTAGCGACGGTCGTTGTTTGTAAGGATGGAAGATCTGACGTAAAAATTAGATATAATATTGGGCCCAGAACACTACCCTGGGGAACTCCTGCTTTGATACGGTACAAGAATGTTTGAGATTCACCTCGTTTGACCAAAAATGTTCTGTTAGAGAGATATGATTGCAGTAATTGATAGTAGTCTAGTGGAAATATATTTTTGAGTTTGTAAAGTAGTCCATTATGCCAGACTTTGTCAAAAGCTTGCTTGACATCGACGAATACTGCCGATCAACAACGTTTGTACTCAAAATCTTTTAAAATTATGTCTGCTAATCTGTGCACTTGCTCGATTGTAGAGTGGTGCCTTCTAAATCCGAATTGGTGATCTGGTATTACGTTGTTGTCTATAAGTATTGATGTAAGTTTCACTAGTAGCAACTTTTCAAATAGTTTTGACAAAATTGACAACAGTCTAATTGGTCTATAAGATGACACTTGTTCAATGGGTTTTTCAATTATTAAGATAATTGTGGCTACCTGCCATTGTTCGGGGAAATACCGTAGTCTTATAATTGCATTGAATAAGTAGATAATGAATCTAAAACCCTTATCCGGCAGTTCTTTGAGTATCTTGCCCTTAATGAGGTCGTACCCTGGTGTTTTATGGGAGTTTACGTCTTTAAGAATTGCTGTTTCAATTTCACTAATTTTAAACGGTTTGACAGGTGGTGTCATTTGGAATGGCGCCTGGAGATATTCCAAAACTTCACGTTCTTCCTCTTTGATACCTTTATCGGCAAAAGGTTTAAACACCTCTGCTAGATGTGTAACAAACGCTAAGCATTTTTCTTCGCTGCTTCTAGCCCAAGTGTCATTCTTTAATCGAATGGGAGTAACATGCTGCTGTGGGCGTTTTAACATCTTAGTGGCTTTCCAAAGTGAATAGTCCGTAGCCTTAGTTGCTTGATTTTTAATGGAACTAAGAAGATTTTTGAGATCACTTGTTGTTTGGTTAAGCGTCCGTTTGTCGGCTGGATGTCGCGTGGTTTGCCATTTCCTGCGCAATTTGCGCTTTTCTGCGATTTGTTGTTTTACTATAAGAGGACAGTCTAGATTATCGTTATTTTTATGTTTATTCTTTGGTGTAGCCTGCCATGCAGCTTGTAGGACTATTTCATTGAAGGTTTCAACTGCTTCCACAAGTTCCTGTTCTGTTTTCAGTGACACATCCAGGGTGAGATTTTCGTTGACTAATTCTCGAAATAGTTCCCAGTTTGTGTGCTTGTTGTAAAGAGTAGATGGGTTTGATTTGAGTAACATTTGTGAGCATACTGTTACTATAATTGGAGAGTGCTCGCCTGTAAGATCTAAACAAGATTCTGCTTTAATGTAGGTTGGGTTAATTGCTTTTACGATGCAAAAATCAAGTAGGTCAGGCATTTTTGTCAGGTCTGTAGGCCAATTTGTTGGTTCACCCGTGGATAGACACTGTGACCTAGTGTTGTTTATTGCTTTTACAAGTTCTCTTCCTTTGGTCGTACTTAGTCTTGAGTCCCAGTGCACATGCTTAGCGTTGTAGTCACCGCCGGAGATAAATATGTTTTCTAGTGTATGTAAATAATGCTCATAGTGCTCTTGCTTGTTATTGTGCCTGGGTGAGCAACATGCCGCTGAAATAGCTAATGGACCATTCCAGTATTCAATGGCAATCGATGTAGCTTGAAGATGTTGTACTTTGTATTTAGCAAGTTCGTAGTGCCTTATTGAGCTTTTGATCATAACAGCCGTACCTGCTGTACGGTCTGGATGTTGAGTGGCATATATTGTATATTCAGGTATTTTTAAATGACTTCTGTCTGTATAATGTGATTCAGAAATCAGCATAATATCAATGCAATTTGTTGTTGTTGTAATATATTTTGTTGGTTAACACCTCTAACTATTTGGGCATGACTAAAATGATTTTGCTGAGTCTGATGAGTCGGGTGTGACTGTATGTGGTCAGGCTGTCTGTTTCTTAGTGGTGGAAACATTTTTTGTTGTAATTCCTTGTAAACTAGACAACCTTTATAATTTGCAGGATGGTTGCCTTTACAGTTGACGCATGCGACATCTTTACTTTTTTCTTTACGTTGACATTGTAATGTTGCGTGATCGCCTAAGCATTTTACGCATCTCGGACTTCTGTTGCAATGATTTTTAGTGTGGCCAAACCTTTGACATTTAGCACATTGTGGTATTTGGCGTTTTACAATTGGTGTTTCAAATTTAACTATGGAATGTGCTAGCTACTCAATTTTGTAGATATATTTGATGTTATTTGCTGGTTTTTAATTCAATAAAAAATAGTGGTAGTCCTATCATAGTTCCTCTTTTCTTAATATTAGCTATATTAGTAACAGTATGCCCAAGCATTTAAAGTTCTTCTTCTTCTTTCTAATAGTTTTATAAGTGATTCAATACACTTTACACCATATAAGAATATTGGCGGTGGTTTGGAGGCTATCCAATGGCTTGAAGCGATTTGTTGGATTCAACCAGTAGTTTGTCGTTTTAAGTCGTTTAGATTGGGATTTATCGTTAATGTCTTTGCGTCCTCGTTTTTTACTTTCTACTAGTTGCCATTCCGTTTCTTGAAAGTGCTGGTTTAAGTGTGATGGTTGAACGATCATGTTATTTTGCGGGTGCATGCTTGAAGATACAGTTGCATTTGGGGCTTGCATTATATCCTGTACATTAAATTTTGCATGTACATTGTTTACAACTGCGTGTTGTGTGTATTGATAATTTTGGGGATTATATTGTAACTGTTATTGTTGAGTATTTGATGCAGGTGCGGTTTGATTATAGTAGTAGGTCATTGTTTAACTACTTACTATTTGATTCACACACTCTTTATCACTTGACTCTGCTCGCGTTTACGATCTTCATGATGAGGTGAGGGCCCCGCAGCGCGGTTTCTCCGGCAGCCCCGGAGCGGCAACGGCGGTAAGGCACACGCGAAGCACAACACTGGCAGCAGCGGCGCGTAACTTCTTAAGCAAGACGGCGGTCGCTGTCGCGTTGATAACGCAGGCACGGGCTGGCTCGTAGATAAGTCCGTTTGCTTAATAGAAGGTAGAGCGTTTCGGGCACTTATATACCGGAGTGGGGCACATGTCCGTCTGCTCCGAAACACTAGCGCGGAATGAACTCTATCAAATGGCTTTTGGTAGTCCAGTAAGCATGCATATACATTTTTATTAACATCTAAAAACCAAACTGTGTATCACTTATGTCACTATCTTGTTTTTTATATATCCAATTATGTATGATTCTTAGAAATACTTTAATCGTGTGACTTATCAGACTTCGATGGTCGTTTTTTTTCTTCAGAATTGCAATAAAGGTCGACATTAGCCAGTTTTCAAGTATATCTCCTGTTTTGTAAATTGAGTTAAAAAGTTCTGTAAGTATATTTATATTTTCATCGTTAAGGAGGTTCTATAATTCTACAAGTAATTCGTCTAGACCAGGAGTTTTGGCTTTTTTCATATTTTTGAGTGCATATGTTATCTCTTCATTTATTATCTTTGAAACGCTTTCTGCACTTTCTACTACAACCGCCCTGTGTCGGTCACTTCAAATTAATCTTCCTATCTATTTAATTTTTGTTCTGTATTCCACAGATTTAATTGTTTTCTATATCCACCGACGAGCGGTTCAGTTTTTTTGTGTATATTGAATGAAACGTGTAGTTCTTGGGGGCCTTTCAATTTCGCAGCATTTCTCATTCAACCAGTTCTCTTTTGCTTCTTTAACTTTCCTTTGTATTTGTTGATGTCTTATTTTGTGTCTTTGTTTTTAGCTGCTATTCTTTCTTGTATTAACTTTAACATTTCTTGGGTTATCCACTCTTTTTTCTTATTTTCCTCGGTGTATTTTAGTTGTTTTTTGCTTATCTCCAGTACTTTGTTCTTGATGTTATTCCATTTATCGCTTACTTTTTTTTCAGCTACGTTGGTGTTTTGTATTCCTTGTAGTTTATTATTTTTTTCATCTTGTGTTTAATTTCATTGTTTCTAAGCTTTGACAAATCGGTTTTGTTTATCCACCTATGCTTTCTACTTTGCTTTAGGCTTAATTTAAATTTTACCACTACCGGGTTATGGTCATGGATACGTTTTGACAGCTTTTATGCTATTTATATATCTCTTCCAATCATAATATAATTGATTTGATTTCTGATTACTTTTTCTTCTCTATCTTGGGGTGACAGCTTCCTCGAGGGTACCTTATATAATGTACTGGTTACAACAATTTCTTTCTCTTAAACAAATTGAAATAATCATTCTTCTCTTTCATTACGTTAAACGAGTCCGTATTCTCTGATTAGATCTTCGCATTTTCTTTAGAAATTTTGTCGTGTAGATCTCCCACGATGATGATCTCGTGTTTTTTTGCAGCCTTTAATATTTTATCTATTTGCTCGTAGAATTTTTCTACTTTGTTATCTTCGTTTGCTGGAGTTGGTGCGTATACTTGTAATATATTTATTTTTACGTTTATTTTTTATGTTTGTAATTATAATAGCATTACTCGTTCTGAGGATGGAGTAAAGCCAACTACTAATCTATTAGTGTCTTTATCTACTAGAACGCCAACTCCATGTGAATGCTTTTGTTGATGGCTACTGACCAAAAAGTAAAAGGTCCCATTAGTGGTGAAACTTTTATCATAGTTTGGTCATCTGTCTTCACTAACACCTAATATATTTATGTTTGGTCTACTCATTTCTAATTCTAGCTTGTGTAGTTTACCAGCTTGAAAAAGGCTTTTAACATTCCATGTTCCAATTTTTAAGTGCCTCCCAAGGAGTCTTAGCACCCTCTGACCATCTAAGGTCTGCCGGGGACTGAGATCCTTTGCTTTGGTTCTATCTAACATAATGATTATACTAGGAATGTTCAAAATGACCTCTAATGCAGTGGTTTTCCATTACCTTCTGCATTCCCATACCGTTGACGACTTTGTGATTCATCCGACTTTAAGGACAGTTTCCCATCCTCAGGGCAAGAGAGCGCCCTACCTTCTGTCTGCACATCCACTCTTTGGTAAAAGGCTGTTGGCAATACTAAAATGTGTCGCTTATACAGGCGCTGATTCAGTAAGAGATCCATATGTTGTCCAGTTGCTAGTTTTGGTCCGCCCCGGGTATTTAATATTAATAATCTGGAAAACACTTCCCTATCTGCCACCTGGGAGGAGACGATAAGAGGCTAGCAACCCCGCACAGGCTTTAAGAACTCACTTATTCAAAATTCTTATTTTATTCTCCAAAGAATACTATATTATACTGTGCGCCGTTACTTATAACCCTATCCAACATTTACAATCAACACAAATTCAATTTTAAACTCCGTGATGGTTAATTAAATTTTAGCATAAATAAAATACTAATGTTACCTTGAATATATATAATAAATCTTAACAAAAAATTCACAACTCAAGAAGTAAGTAATACAACACACACGGTAGATCAATAGAAGATAGACCTATTTCAGAGCTGGCGACTCTGTTTACACGAATCTCTAGTTTGCAATCTCAAAACCTTTTTCCTCCCATCTCCTATCCGATTGAGAAAGGCAAGAGAAAAATACCTCAATAGCTGTACTTGATATAACATAGACTGAAAGTAGAAATAATATTAATATCAGAATTCTAATAGAAACTTGGAACATAAGAGGCCTACTTTAAGTAGGTAAACCAAATTATAGAGTAGTAAACTCCAACTCTGCAAAGCTTCACTCGTGAAAATTTCAAAAATTTACTGAAAAGAACAACTTTAAACAAAAATATGATACACTTTTCAGAAGAGTAATCTTTTTAGTATCCAAACAAATTAACACATATATATCTGGCTGCTGTATGAAAATATAATACAATGAGACATGGACAACAAACCAGTGTGCATATATATCTTGCAGCTCTATATGTTAACAAGCACCACAGATGATAATAGAATAACATTTTTACAAACAATTAGATGCTAATATATAAAAAATATTACAATTATTAACTTTCTACAGCGAAGCTTATAGTAGAAAGTTAATGAGATTATCATCCTGTCTGTCTGTCTGTGTGTCTGGAGACAAGATAACTTCCGATCTACCCAACGGATTCACTTCAAACTTGGCATACACACATATTAGGTGAGTACCTTTCATGGGATTGATTTTCAGCCAAATCGGGTGACGGCAACCGGAAGTGACCGTCACGATTTCGAAAATTGAAGTCTGTCTGTGTGCCTGGAGACAAGATAGCTTCCGTTCTATCCAACGGATTCACTTAAAATCTGACATACACACATCTTAGGTTAGTACCTTTCATGGGATTGATTTTCAGCCAAATTGGTTAACGGAAACCAGAAGTGACCCTTATGATTTCGCACCGCTGTAGAAGGTTTCCTTTACGGTATTACACCGTTCTTGTTATTGTAGACCTTAATACAAAAATTAAAAACAGATATACACAACAGTACACAAAGAATGAACAACTAGTGCAGATGGCACTGATAAAAAACTGTTTACTATGATCAAAACTGTAATTCATAACCACGTAAAACGCAGAACATAATAAAATAAACTACATTCTTACCCTTAAACAAGATTGATATCTTTAATATGAAATACGTACATTTACTCGACGACCATCATTTATTAATCGCCTAATATTAAATTAAATTAAAAATATCCAAGTGAATAATCAAATTGCAGTAAGTAAGCATAAGATTAGAATAAATTTTTGCTGATAATAAAAAAGAGAATGTATTTTCAAATTATGTATGACAACAAACAAAATAAGTTATAAAGCGAACAACAAATGAAATGCCAAATTTCAAAAAACGGAAAACCGCAACCCATGAATAACCAATGATACCCTACAATTAATATAAAACAGAAGATCATTAACATTACATGGACTAGACAGAGAAGAAGAAAGAACACCGTGCATACACATAAACAAATAAAACCAATAAAAATAAATATCTAGATAGTTCAAACAAATGGAGAAACGGAAATGGAAGCTACTTTAGAGTACTACAGGGAATACTGCAAAGAATTCCAGAAAGATTAAAGCAACCGTATACACTGTTAATAAAGAAATTAAAAATTAACCAAACAACTGTTTTTATTTAAAGGTAAATAAACAACACAGGCGAGCTGCCTAAAAGTATGACATACAATGTTAGACCAGGTTAACTGGAAACAAGTAATATTCATATCCAAGCGACAACTACCGGCTCATAGTCTTATCTAATACTCCAGCAAAGTCCTACTCGCCATAATCGCATCTGACTTAGCAAATCTCTGTAGAGTAAGTCGGATTTGTTAGTGGAAAATGAACACGAGAGCATAGTCTACTTTTTATACCCCACATAAGCTTTATAAAACATCGCAACGCTTTTGACTGTGTCAGTGAGGAAAGTTTTTGGACATACCTCTGGTATGCATAATTAGAATCTATACAATGATAAACAAACAAGGAATCAGGAAGAAAAACAGTTGGAGAAGAATGCTGAAGTAGCACTAAGAGAAGAAAGAAACAATTTTTCAAACAAAGTCAAAGAGCCACAACGACTGTTAAGCCTAATATCAATTTACTTCACTTCCTTTTTACACATTGTACCTTACGTTGTTAGAGATTTGACCCATTGTTTGAATTTCTTCCTGTGCCTACCCTCTCTAGCTGCTTTTTGGATGTTATCTTCCCACTTAGCTTTTGCTAGCCCTTTTCCTTCACATCTCGCTTCAATATTTTTTTCTGGTATGGTTCATTATTCATTCGGGTCAGATATCCAAACCGTTGCTGTTATTTTACTTTTATATGGTGTATTGAAGGTGTAAGTCCTAATTCTGACTTTACATACTTCTTTTTGGTCTTTGTCTTTTCTTATCTTACCTATCACTTGCTTTAAATATTTTATTTCTGTTTATATGTAAACGCCTATGTCTTGTCTGTATATAATAGCATTTTTTTACTTTTTACCCTATCAGCGTGCTGTTTATTTGAAAGTATAGTCGGTTTGCTCTATTTATCCTATTTTTAAATTTTTTATCCTTTCTTCCGTCTTTGCTGATCAATACTTCCAAATATTTATATGTATGCATTTTTTGTGACACATGTTACCCTTGTTTTCTGTATATTAATCATCGTTCCGTTTTTATCTAAACGTTTTTCTTTACATTTATGTTTAGGCTGTCTCCTTAATTGATACCCTTTGCTATTTTAGATTTTTCTAATATTTAGCCATTTACCCTTACCTTTTCAATTGCGTTATTATTCATGTTCTTAATAGGCCTTTTAAATTTAATTGTACTTCATCCAATACATCATACCAAACGTATTTACATGGTACTCGAACAAACATATTTTTTAAATTTAAAAAGAGTGGATATATGTTCCTTTCCTTTTTTAATATATTTTTGATTATGGCCTTTACTGTGCGTATACCGTCTTTGGTTTGTCTTCTTCTATTTCCTTTGTATCCCGTTCTTTAATTACTTGTTTATTATTTAGTGCCACTGACGATAAGCATGCTATGTAATTATCTTTATTTATAGTTTTTTCTTTTTTAATTATGGATACTTCCAATGTTTGCGCTATATTCCATGTCTGTTGTGGTATTTTTTTTATTCATTTAGAACTATATTTTCTTTTCATTACTAGATTTCTGTTTTCTTCCTAAGACTGCTGTTGTTCTTTTCTCCAGTTTTTTTTTCCGTTGTCTTCTAATTACATTGTGCACCATATTTCCAATATTTCTGTTATTGTTGGTTGTAATTCTCGTATGTGGTCCTTAATACTTCTTACTTTTAGTGCTTGGTTTCGTTTTATTTCTTTAGCTATGTTCCGATTCCGATTTTGGTTTTCGATGTTGTTATCTTATATTTTTCTACTGAATGTCTTCCACAGATCTTTCCTTGCTTATTTTATCTCTTTATTTTATTAAAATAAATATTTCATTCTATTTTGTTCAATTATATTTTTTTGAAACTTCTTTCTTTTTTTATAATTTTATTCTTCACCACCACTTAGATCGTTTTTGTCTTGGCTCTTGTTATATATATTTTTGCGCCGCATATTTCTCCTGCCGTTTTTATTGAAATATCTTTGAAAAGTTTCTACTTTTTGTTTAGAGTCCACTGCCTATACGCTCTCATTACTTCATGTCCTTGATCTATGTTGTTTCCAGTCTTCCACAATAACTACATGTTAATTAACATTTTCAGTGGATGCGTAAATTTGTATTATTCCTACTTTTTTTGTAACTGCTGGTTCTGGAGTTGATGGCTTCCCAGTTTGTTTATTTTTGTTTCTATCTATTTGTTGAAGCGCTAATGTGATCACGTGGTTGCGGTGCGAACGGTTGCTAATTCATTCCTGAGACTTAGAAGCCTGGCGGGTAGCCTAATCGGTGATTAAAAATAATAAATACCTGTGCTTATTTCAAACAAGGAGTAGTAATGTGGTCGTTGAGGACGAGGTGCTTGCCATATCGCCCCGTATCAGAGATGTTGCATGACGATCGGGCAGTGAGGGCAGATATAGGAGAGCCTCAATCTCTTAATTTGCGAGCCATGCTCCCAATCGGGATATTAAAACCTCACTATTATTATTATATCTTCGCTGACTATTATGACTACTTATTCAGTCGTCCTATTTCTTGCTAGTCTACCTGCACATCTGAGAGCGTACCCTTTATGTTTTTAAAAGAATTTTCTTTCCCGTAATTCCTTCCTGTAATAAATGTTCCAAACGTTATTCTGTTCTTCTGCAGTCTTCGATCTGATTTTCCCGTTTAAAAGCTCATTTATTTCCCTGAATTTGAATACAATGCACAGGTGAATAGCCCAGTTGCAAGGGCGCCGCCAACTCGCGATAACTGGTATCGAATTATACTCCCTGATGCTGGATCATCAGAGCCCCATTCGTTATGTAGCAAGATGTACAGGGCAATTTTTTCTTGCCACTCGTACAGGTGATATTGACATTTGAGTTTCTAGGTGCTGACGAAACTAATATACAAAAGCTTATTAACTGACTTTGGACATACAAGCTGACGAGATGAAAGCTTTCTAGAACTGATAATCTAAGGAACAATAGAGGGCACACCAAGTCATAGACGATATTTAAAGTGATGGAGAGATCAAATAAAACAACTAAGTGATAACAATCCATTGAAACAAATAGAAAAACAACGGAAGTAGAAAGCACTAGTTAAATCAGTAAATACGGAGAATATGCAGGATGCCACATCACAATATCCCTTTTGGAAAAAGGGGTCCAACCAAAGAAGAATGCAACACTTGTACTAGTGCATTATTTAACTTTGAATCGGTACATTTTTTATTCAAATTACCTACAGTTTAAATGTTTTTAACAGAACTTACAGCAGAATTTGAAACAGGTAATATAAATAAAATTAAAATAAATGTTTGGGCTTATATATATTTTTACAGCACAACACTATTTCAGCTGGTAGGTTTTCTGTATTATTAGAAAAACAGAATATACCGGACCTACAAAGAATGTCGCGATGTAAACTTATGTAAAAGATCGTGGGCGTCCCGACTGCGTTACTGACCGGAGGAATTTCGGGCGCTATGCTGGCAATGTTTACGCTGGTTATGCAGTTGGCAACAATAAAGCATGGTCCACTTTCTCCCGGTGACGTCACCGAGAACTTCCGGAAGTCGCCAGGCTGCCAGCCAGATAGCCAGGCTTCTGCACTTGATTGCCGCGCAGACCTTGCAAAACCGACCAACAACCGTTATCCGCCTACGGGCTGCTCTAAGTTTTGTAAGAGCGACGCAGGAGGACGCGCGATGAATGCTGCGAACTCGAAGGCCACATTGTTGGTCAATCGGCGATTTCGTTTTTGAGTGGTGCCGATCCCATTGCTGGAGATAACCGACTTTTGCGTCCCAAGGCTGCCATTGCGGCCTGCCTACCCGCATTGCCGCAGCCTAGCTGGCGTCCGCGTGGCAGGCGAAACATCCTTTGCGCTGTTCCACATCCACCAAAAATACCGCCATGCTGCCAAGGTAAACAAACGAAGGTAAAGCCCGCGACCTACCCTTCGGCTACGCTGCGTACCAGCGATGTAAAAGTTGATTTAAATCCAGCACGCCTCTTTTATGCTTTTATCCACAAATAGCCCGTGCCTGCAAGAATTTACTTTATAAGCAGAGCCACTGTGAAATGAAGGAAGGGGATGATTCTTCAATTAATTGTACAGCGTAAACGTTTTGTTGCACAAAAGATTTCCGTGGAAATATAAATACACCTGCGTAAGAGCTCGATGAGGCATACTTCTGGAAGTTGCAGCTGCATGAAGGTATGTACGTAACGAATACCACCTTGCCCGTCGCGAAGCAGAAGGAATTGCAGGAGTTGAAGATCTGCCGTAATTTTTGTATTTCATACAGTTACCATGGAAAATATGTACAAAAAAAGGATGATAAAAAAATTCAAGGATTCTCTTATATACACTTGAGAGCAAAACAATCGACTCAGCAACATGCTCGAGTTTTGAGAGAATGTGTTCCACTCCGATAGCATTCCAACTAAAGTTCAGTGGACTATTTGAAAGATTAAAAATTGTGGTTTCAAATGATACCACTTTAATTGGAACTGGACCTGTTCTGACAAAGTTATGGGGCTAAGAATATGTGTAGCACAAAAGAGTCGAAAGAAAAAAGGTGATTTTGAAAGAGAAAAAAATGAAATCCTCAGATGAAATTAATGTAATGCTTTATTCAATACATGGTGTTCCCACCTCTACTTCTGATTCCACTTTCTAAGCGATTATGCATGTGTCGGATGACCTTTCCTATCTCTTCAATTAACGCCGCTCTCAGTTCCATCAGGCTGCATAGTGCAAGACTCTTCGCTTAATCCCAGTTGGATTCAAGCCTGGGCTACACGGAGGCCAGTCTATTTTCGATATATCGACGTCAGCCAGGTAGGTAGTGGTCACTCGCACGGTGTGGCATCGCGCATTTTCGTGCATTAGCATGAAGTCCTCACCAACAAACTCCGCAAACAAAACAATATGGCCTTGATGTAGCGATCTGCTTGAAATCATCGCCAATCAGATGTCGATTTCTGAGGGATATTGAGACGAGAAATCAATCTTCTCTCTTTGTTGTCACGCACCTACAGCCGCTTCCTTTCTGGCGGGCGTAGCCACTGGTTTCCCAGTACCAACGCTACACTCTCGACACAGATTTAGTTGATTTGCCACGGCCCTCCAACTGAGGCCCTCTCTCAACAATGCAACTGCCTGGGCTGCCTCTTGCACGTTAGTGCTTTTATTTTCATTTTCCTTAGACTGAAACAGGAAACGAAAATGCGCGTGGAGCTAGTGAGTCGATTGTTTGCTCTCAAGTGCATAATAACAAATTCTTCCATCATATTCGTCGCGAATTAGGTCTTGGACTTGTTTCTGTTTCCCTTCAGTTATGCTTTAAACTTCCTACATTTCTTTTCCTCGTCGTTTATATTTTAACAATTGTTATGAAATCCGTTTGTTCCGAGATAATTTATCCATTTCTCTTGTATTTGAAGACTATATTTTAGGGAATATATACTTAAATCTTCTCTGATTTGCTCGTTTTGTATTATGCCTTCTCATATAACCACTCGTACATATTGGAAAAATTTAGTTCCTGATGTTGCAATTTATTTTTTCTTTTTTGTTACGACTGGCTTCGCTGTTATATAACATGGTAATGGTAGCCATGGTTTTCTAAAAATTAAGTCGTGTTTTCGTTTATATTTTGTTTTTAGCGTGTTTTATATTGTTCCATAAATAGTTTGTATTAAGCAACCAAGATCTCACACATTCAAAGACTGACGTGTATAAATATCACGGGAGCAATGCTATCCATCCCAACGGCAGCTATGGAAGCATGCCTGAGTCACTCTCTACTAGATCTCCATATGCAGAAGGTGACACTAAGGTCAGCTCTAAGACTATAGCCAAAGAGACTTTGGAACGACAAAGGAGTGGGGGGAATTTAAGTAGGACCTTATAGCGAATTCCCTTTTTGAAAGGGGCAACCTAATATAAATATAACCATCTTTACAGATAGATCTAAAACTAGTGAGGGTATGGGATCGGGTATCTTTCCAGATGATCTGAACCTCCAAGTAAGCATAGCGTTAGGCAAACCAGCCACAATCTTTCAAGCGGAAGCATTAGCCATAATGCAAGGTGTAAACGTAATCTTTTAAAGTAGCATTAAGAACCAAACAATCAGAATTGCTAGTGATAGCAGAGCTGCTTGATTGGCATTAAACAGCTGCAATGTTATATCTGGAATAATCCTCCAGTGTCAGACTACTCTTAGTCAAGTCGCAACAAATAATGTCTTGGGACTGATTGGGGTTAAAAGGCATTTTGGCTTATATGGTAATAAGCGCGCAGATAATATGGGAAGGTAAGGCTCGGAACAACCACTTCGTGGTTTTGAGGCAGCACTCCCACTATCATCTGCCACACTCTGTATACTAACAAACCAAGAAACTCACAATCGATATTGTAATAGATAAGTCAATATGAAGATATACCAATATACAAGGTTGGCTATTCAAAATCCAACAACCAAGATAGATAACTTCTGCAAATCGTTGTCTAGAGGCAAACTGGGACTTGTAGTAGGAATATTATCAGGACTGCAAACTAAAAAAGCATAAGTACAGAAAGGATCTTCTAGCGGACACATTCTTTTGAGGTTGCAATTTGGAGGACGAGACGGTAAGCACATTCTTTGCGAATGAGGATCTATGTTGCGAGAGTTCTGGCCTAACATGGCCAGCATCAGCTCCGCCACCTCTCTGACGGACATCCTTAGTTTAAGATTGACTAATGAGCGCACGAGAAGAAAAGACAGATGAGGTAGTACAACGGGCCCTCTTGAGGTCTAAGTGACGTGACTTTTGTTACCCCCCACTTTATATTCGGAATTCAGTTTGAAATTATAGACTTAGTTGTAGAAGATTTCACAGTCTAGATAATTTAAGTATGATTGTATTGTTTATAACGATTTTGGATATTACCAGGGCTTTTCCGTGAAATATCGTAGTTTTTAACGTAGTTGTTTTTATGTTTTATTATATATTTCTCGTTGTAAGTCATTTTCTATTTATTATTATTTATTATTATAAGCTTGTTTTTCTCGTATCTTTATTCGTTTTAGTTGTGTATGCATATATTGAACAACGTTGTATTCCTTAGTGAGTCGTCATAGAGTTTACTTCTCCTGGTATTTTTATATAGATGTTTTTACAGACACTTATATAACACCTATTAATAGTTTGGGAAGTCTATTTTTCTCAGTAATTTCCCACAGTTTTTCTTTGTCTCCGAAATCAAATATGTTTTCAAGGTCTGTGAATTCCAAATAGGTTTTTAAGTTGTATTTTCTTCTTCTGTTTAATCTGCTGTAATGCTGGCAAAATTATTCTATTTATATAGGAGCAAGCTTTTCTAAACCCATTTTGTTCTTCTATTAAAATAGTTTTTGATAACCTCTTAATTCTTGCACTTATTTTGCATATATTTTCTAATTCGTATTTAATAAGGTTTTTTCTTTGTAGTTTTCGCATTTGCTTCGATTTCTTCTTTTGAATATGGAATGTACCGTGCTTTTCTATAATTTATTGATTATTTCCCTTGTACGTCAGGTATAAGAGTTTTAGCTTTAGTAACAGGCTTACATGTTTAATCAGTTCGGTGTTTATTCCGTCAGGGTTCAAACCTTTGCGGTTATTAATGTTTCAGTGCTTGTTCTACAAGTGTAATGCTACCTACTCCGTGCATTACCTGTTTTTTAAATCATTCTTCTTGTTCATTTTCCTGGTATATTTTAGCTATCCCTCTTCTTCAACCTTATTGATTATTTTCTTAACTCTTATTTAGGTTTTTTTATTTCTCTTTTTTGGGTCTATTTTTGCCACGTTTCTCTGTGTACTTATATTTTTGTTTTAATTATTATTTGTTTTATTTTGTACTCATATATTTTTTGTGAATGTTTTGGTATGCAATCTTTTTGTCTTTGATTGCTTCTTCTAGTTCTTTATTCCAGATTTTTAGTCCTTTCTTTTTATTCAGTTTCTCTGTCGCTTGTTGTATTAAATCTACTATATTATTCCATTCTTTATTAAAATCGCATTTTGTTCGATATTTTAGTTAATATTGATTTAATCAATTCTAATGTACATGCGTATTTCGGAATATCTTTTTTTCCAATAAGGTATTATTAATTTTAGTTTGTTATGTAAAGCACTTATTAAATAATTATTTTCCTTCTGTAGTGTATCGTAAAATTCCTCTGTGTCTACTATTTTTTCTTCCTCAGGACTCTGTGTATCATTATATATCCTCTATTTGTTTTTAATATTGTGCTTACTTTGCATTCGTTAATGCATTGATAGCTCTGTACATTATCGAGGTGTTTTTTTGATTGCAACTCATGTTGCTGCTTTCTTCTCTTTATTTACTCTGATATATATTTTTACATATTTTTGTAATTTTTGAGAACCTTTAGTTTCTTTTTGATTTTGATTGTTGCCGCTATGTCACATTCTATCTTCTTTAACTCTTTTCCTAGTTCTTTTTCTTTGTTGGTTAATCGTTGAACATTCCACATTGAAATTTTCTTTTTTCTCCCGTATTTGAGTTTTATAGTCTCTATTTGCCTATACGTTTCTATGTTTGTTGCTCT
Source organism: Sinelater perroti (assembly GCA_036346155.1). NCBI lineage: Eukaryota > Metazoa > Arthropoda > Insecta > Coleoptera > Elateridae > Sinelater > Sinelater perroti. The sequence continues at coordinate 26,256,448 of JARFIY010000248.1, read as the reverse complement.
GTTTTATTTTGTCGTTTATTTGGGTATGAATTTTTGCTCACTCTGAATCCCTGAATCTGGCCGATTTCTTGGTGCGAATGTCTCGTTGATTTTGGAAACTAATTAGCTGCTTTATTTTTATGTGGATCAGATGACAGCTGTAGCTTACAATCCTTCCCCATTACCTGATTTTAGGGCCGACAAAGGAGTTTGATTGCAACTTTGCATATCATTGATATCTGCTAGGGGTGACTTTCAAGAAACCTGAAAACAACCAAGAGGTTATCGTGTGGTTGGTTCTAAAAAGTTTTAGAAAATCTTCTTCTGAAGATGTCAAGATTTTCCGAAGTCCGACCACGGCCTTATAACCCGAGAACCAACCACACAATGCACCACAACACCGGCAGTGAAAGCCTTCGCATCTATTTAACCAAGAGGTTGCAATAGAAAAAGTTGATAATGTCCTAACAAAGTTTTGTAACAGTTAAACTTGCCACAATTGTTTTCGAATTTTGTCTAAATCTTATGGTTATAGATCATGATCCAGATATATCTTTTATTTCCAGACTGATCAGAAAGTTAAAATAAAATTAGATATTTTCGTATGTTTTTAGAATTCGTTAAACGATTAATGGTTATTATAAACATAAAGGATTTGCTTTAAATAACTACATTTAGCTTCTACACAAACCTTGAGGCATTTGGGCCTATCATCAATGCAGCAAGCACTACATACGTACAAAGGATTGAGTTCTGAACTAATAGAAAGCCAATTGCTCTTTGAAAAATGAGACATTTTATTATCTTACTAAATTAGAGTTAACTTTTCCTTGTAGACCGGTGTAGGATCTTGTAGAAACGTCTGTGGCTCGTTTCAGAAAACCAACACTCTGTACATATCGTAAGAAACTGTTCTTAAACTAGTGTGAGGCTGAATAATGTCTTCTCTGAACCATTAGCAATAAATTATTTGTAAAACCTTGCATACATACTGTTATTTTAATATATATTTTTTAATTGTTATCTATAGTTTCAAATAATTAAACTATTTAAATTTTTAGTATCTGCAGGATATAAAGATTTATCATCTTTTTAAAACACCATTATACTTGGAGTGATAAAATCGATACTAGAAACCAGTTACTCTTACATGATAGTATACTTAAAGCAATCGATATCTCATGCTTTCACATCAATTATTGGTTCTCACGACAACTCACAATTTGCACATCTTTATCTAGTAACTTACATATTAAAGTAATATCAATTCTCTGATAAACATTACGTTGTAAAGTGTTAAAAACAAAAACATTTACAAACGACTACTACCAATCAAATAATAAACAGAAACACAATTGTACTTCTGTGTTGATTTATCGTTAATCATTTCACTCTTTCAAGTATCTCTTCAAACTTTATTATATGTCTTATTCATCTAAATTTTTCAGTATAAGGTTTAATTACTAGAACATCCATATATAACCTTAAACATGTAAATTTTTCTATAAAGCAGTACAAAGCGTTTGCAAAACATTTGCAACTAGTACCAGATTATATTTAAATATGTTTGTATTATACACTACGCATTATAAATTTTCTCAAAATGCGTGGACTTGCTTTATCATCCAGAGCAGAACGTGCTGCACAAATCATTTTCAAGCAAGTTATTCCAGGACAGACATTCATGATTAATTAAAATCCGATTAGGAATCCAATTTGGATGCAATACAAAATATGATCATTCGTGGTATACGGCGCCAATTCCGAATCCAAAACATTCTTGCGCCGCAACTGAAACAGGAAGGAACTCACAAAGTCAAAAAGATCTTCAGAATATGCCTCAAATGATCACAACACTTTGAGTCGAACCAAGACCATCTACAAGTATATGTGCTAAAAGCATCGAAAACCACAAGATAAATGCAAGAAAACTGTATAAAAGACGTCTTGCAGTCAAAGATCGGGATGTGATACCACTAGATGAAGGTTTATTTAAATGAAATTTATTAAAGATATTAAAACCGTTCGCAAAACACGGATGGGTAAAAAGAAGAAATTTGGTTACCAACTTGTGGTGGTCGAAATTATTTTGATAAAAGGACCTGTAAGATAAGCTCTATCTCTTAGGATAAGGCTGAATACCATCAAAAGTGATAAATGAATGCAAAGCTTTTTGTAGAATAAGAATTCCAGAACTTTATCCTGAGGTAGAGAAGAAGTTTATTATGCTACAGAAAGTAGCGGTTCAGAGCTTATAAGCCACGGTGTAATGTCCTATGGATTTCAAAATATTGTTTATTGCAGGCGCCCCAAGCTACAATTTTGAAAAATTCATTGCGGTTTTTCGTTATATGTCCCCCGAATCTTAAAACAAATCTCCTCCCCACGAAACATTGGGTTCTTATGGAACCATTTGATTCTAAGTAACAAGCAACAAATGCCCATTACGTCTGCTATCAATCGTCAACAAAGTTTATGATGTGGTTTTGAGCGATAAAGGAGTGAAATGGGCGAGTTAGTAGAACCCACGGGTACCTCAAGTGAGAGAGTTTACATCATTTTTTATAATGCACTTCATCAGAAAAAACTTTGTGCAAGTTTGATATCGTGCCTGGCCATTCCAGAACAAAAACGAATTTGCATACGAACATCAAACGACCGTGTGCAAATAATTAGAAAGAAAAGATTGAACTGATTTTTGCGGAAAAAGTTGAATATACAACCAACAAGGAAACAAAACAATCCTAACAATATACTGCACAAAGAGAAACGTTCACGAACGCGTTAAAAGCAGACCATCCGCTGAAAAGGTGGTAGCGTCGATTTTTTGGGGCGTAAAAGAATTGTTTTATTTAACTTTTTGCGAATGCTGCGTAGCACTTCTGGAGAGATTGAAGAAAACAATCGGGAGAAAGTGTTATCCAACTACAACAACTCACCGGCACATTCAAACCGTGTCGGTGATCTAAAAATAAATAAACTAGGATTTTAATTCCTACTTATTCGACCGATGTAGCCTCCTCAAATTGTGATCTGTTTTCAAAACAGAGAAGAATTTGGACCAAACAGAATAAAGATGCTGACCGTAAAAGAATATTTGGAGAACTTGAAGAAACACACTTCTGCGAAGAAATAGCGAACTTGAAACAAATTAGGGGCAAGTGCGTTGAACTTCGAGGGGACGGTGTCTAAATATAAAGTACTTTATAAAACTAAAATTGTTGCCTTTAATATTAAACCAAGTTACTCATCAAACCGCTTTCGACATGCTCAGCATTTCCAAAAATATTATTTTCCAAACAGATTTTAACATACATTGTTGTACAGGCACCACACTTGCGACAGCAAAATTTCTATTTTCTGCATCATGACGTACAACCAAAAATTACCTGTCTCCGAATTACGTTTTAAATAGAAAAACAACAGATCTACAGCTCCTTAAAAAATTTATTGTTAGCTCAGACCGTTTGGAACTTTTAAAGCTTACGAGGAAGCTCATCTCGCCATAAAGCTAAATGTGTCACCTTAGTCAAACTGCTTAGTATAAGCAAAAGCATATTTTTGTGAAAGTGCCCTACAACAATCTAATTTCAAAATTCTGAAAATATCCGGCAGAACGTCCCTCGGTAGTCAGACAGGGATTTTTTCTGTGCAGAAATGTATTTATCATGTATATAAAAAATACACTGAGATCGTGATGAGGTCATATTGACAAGCCTAGCAATCTATTTATATTACATATATAACAAGAAGATAACAAAATCAAAAGAATTATTGGATTAAAAAAAAGAACTAATGCAAAATAAGAATGTAAATTCAAAAAACCAAGTAAACATTATTACAAAAGTTTAATATTATTAGTAAGTACTGTATGTTCAATATTACTTTTATTTACGAGTCAAAATTTGTGAAATCGGACACAAAAAATTCCGAATTCCAATCGGTTCTCTGCACAATATATACGCAGTGAACACTCATAAGAAATCAATTTTTACACACTTTTTTTCAAATTGCAATTTCTACTAAAATACACAATGAAAGTTAACGAAACTTCCAGGGTAGATTTGTGAACAGTAATAGAAATAAATACAAAAAGAAAATTTTGAAAAACCCGGAATTTGTTTATAAATAATTAATTTTTTAATAAACAATTGAAACATTAACCAACTTCTCGTAGGGCTAGAAAATAAATCTTTGAATTGTAATGTTTCTTGTACTTTAAGCTACATCTACACCAAAGAAAATTACTGCATTTCCCATGGAAAGAGAAGTTATTGATGTTTTAGTGGAAGGGTACGTGCGCGAGGTCTAGCACAAAACGACTCACCCCGGATGGTCTACTCTACCGACTCGCTTTTCTGTCGTTGAAACCGTTGAAATGAATAACGTTTATTATTGTGCATAAATATTCATATAAATAATATACATGCATAAACATTCCCCTCTACGCTTTCGATATGTTTTAAGAAAATTTTACATTGCATAGTAGTTGAGTTCAATATTTTGTGTATTTTTTCGTTTAATCTCTTTATCAATTTATGGACACTCGTAATCTGGATCCTTGAATGACACATCGATGTTCATATCATCTTCTTCTCTGCCTTGCGTATATATCAATATATATCTTCTCTACTCTCTTCTATTGTTTTTTCTGTCACATTACTTACTGTTTTCAGTTGATCTATCTTCTTATATATCTGTGTCCTACATGAATTACAAATATATTAATCGCGGCATTTTTCACCTAACGCATTTGTCAAGAAAACTAAATTTAATCGGTAGCAACTGTAGCCTTTCTTTTTGAAAAAATTGCAACATTTCGGCGGAGGTGTCATTACGTAGACAATAACCTTATTCAACGACGACAAGCCAACTAATATGTCTGCACACAAAAAAAAATCAAAACAAAATATAACACGCCCACTGTTGCTTGTTTGTACTTGCATAAGCCTATCACACTTGAAACAGCCGTCCCGAATCGACAGGCGCGGTGCATTTTTCTAATGGAGCGCGCTATATTCAACTCGCTCACGATTGAAGGCAAGTAGCCAAAAAAATAATAGACAGCTATAAGTCGATAGATTTTGATCTGCTTTTTCTAATGGTGCTATTATATTTGGTCAAAAACTCCTCCGTCACAATGAGAATCGAGTTACAAGTTCAGGCTGTTTTTTCTTGAAATATGTATTTTTTTAACTTATATCAGTCAAAAGAGCAACTCGTCATTAACATGTAAAACAATTTTCAGTGTGGAAAACGAAGAATTACGGCAAATAAACGAAGACGGTGGCACGTGGTCTAACCTGGTGGCACGCGGCCTCGCGCGTATTACTAGTGTAGGATCATTGCAAAAGTTCGTGCCCGATTTTATAAATTATTACAATATTTTTTATTTTAAATAAAAGGGTTTTATCAATTAATTATATAATCTCCATTCTTTTCCACGACGGGTTTCCAACGATTTACAAGTTTTTCTATGGCATTCTTATAGAACGAGGTGGATTTGTTGTCAAAAAAGTCTGTAAAGTGGTTTTCGACAGCTTGTACAGAACTAAATCGTTTTCCATTTAAACTGTTTTGTAAGGAGCGGAACAAATGAAAGTCTGAAGGTGCAATATCAGGCGAATAGCAGCATCAAGCCTGACTAATTGTTGGCAGTTATTGCTGTTATTGTTTCTCCACGTCTCAAAAGCTCAAAATGAAACACACAGCAAAACCTTTATTGGATGCGGATCAGCTTTTGCGACAGGATCTGTACCTTTGCCGGTGCGTTTTCGTTCCAAAGGACCCACTTTTCATCACCTGTTACCAGTCGATCCAAAAACGGCTCATTTTCGTTCCGTGCCTGAAATGAAAGAGCCACGTTCATCCGGTCTAATTTGTTCCTTTCCGTTAAACAGTGCGGCACCCAGGTAGCAAGCTTGGAGATATAGCCAAGCTTTTTTAAATGGCGAAACGCGGTGGACTTGTAAATGTTGGATGTGACTTCACTAGAGTACGCACAACGTCGTCATCAAGGCCAGAAGGTCAATCAGAGGCAGGTTCATCTTCCATTGAAAAATTGCTTCGCCGAAACAGTTCTCAGAGCAGGACCACAGTCTAAATAAACAGTCTGAATATTTTTTTGAGCCCTTCCAACACTCAGGCCCTTCCTGAATTCATACCGCATCACATGCCGCAAATGCACTCTTTCGTCTTCCATTTCCATGGACCTACTGCACAAGCACGTAAACTTTTTAAAGCGTTTTTTTTGCAAGAAACGGACGCGATTCTACATTTACAAATCGAATGACACTCACACACATCAAAACAAATGCGCTATTTCCTATAAGCAACGTCATCTATAAAATCGCACACGAACTTTTGCAATCATCCTATATATAAGTTCCGGCTGCAGCGAGGCCGCGAGACTCTCCCACTTAAACATTAATATCTTCTCTTCCCATGGGAAATGCAGTAATTTTCATTCGCGTAGGTGTAGCTTAGAGTATAAGGAACATTACAGTTCAAAGGTTTTTTTCCTAGCCCTACGGGAAGTTGGTTAATTTTTCAATTGTTTATTAAAAAATAATTATTTATAAACAAATTCTGGGGTTTTGAAAATTTTCTTTTTGTATTTATTTTTATTACTGTTCATGAATCTATCCTGAAAGTTTCATTAACTTTCATCGTGTATTTTCGGAGAAATTGCAATTTGAAAAAAATTGATTTGTTTATAACATCTCCAAAAATTCAAATTTTTAAGAAAAATTTTTATGAGTATTCCCTGTGTATATATCTACAATATTGTGTAGAGAACCGATTGGAAATCGGCAGGTCCATTTTTAGTGTCCGATTTCACAAATTTTGACTCTATGTAATCTGAACTTTTGCGGTTTGCCAGTAGTACATTTTTATGTTATTTGATAAAATAAATTTTTTACTCAAAAACAATAAATAAGTAATAATCAATGGAGTGGTAGTTGGAAGGTACGAAAACTAAGGTAGAACATTTCTGTCGAATGTTAAAAATTTGGATTTAACGTCTACAAACACATGAGACCTATAGTTATCTTACAAGAAAACAATGCATCAATTGTACATCAATTTTGATCGGTCTGTGCTAATTGTTTCCTTTAATTTTGTTGATTAATAGTTTTACCTTGTAAAAGCAGTTCATGATAAATGACGCCCTTCCAATTCCACCCCAAATAGACATCAAAAAATTTCTTCGGCTAAAGTTAAAGGTGAAAAGACCTTTGGAGCAGATCAGAAGAGTTTATGATTCTCACGGGAGATCCAAGTCCCAGTTCCAGTAATCAAGCTCTTCAAAAAAGTTTTTTTTTCATTTTGATGAAGAAGCAAATCACACAAGCAAGCACCGTTAAGAAAATTAGTTTCTATCGACCGGTGCAAAATTTATACTTCAAAGATTTATTAGCTGATAGTGTATCTTTATCCAAGAAATGCTTAAAAGTATCCGCCGATATTCAAACAACATATCGGGGAGTTTTGTCAACCCCAGCTTTGATGAGATTCATACAGTCAATTGGCGACCTTTTCAAATTAAAATTACTAGATTTGAACCTTCTAAATCCAAATACTTGTAGCACCGTTCCCATAAACGACACAAATCTCATTTACATTATCTTTAACACTATTGCCTTTCTTAATACAATTTAATATTATATGTCGCAAATGCTTACTTTAATTTTCCATTCATAAAAACGTACGAATGACGTGTGCTACTCTTTACTCCGAACGAGACGTGTTCTATGAAAACCAGACAACGACTAAAAAGTACATCAACATCTAACAGATATGATCCATTTTTACAAAAACGCTTACAGATAAAGTGGTTAGTGCATAACATAAAAATGCCATTTAAGTACAGACAAAATTAACTGCTTAGAGTAAGGGAGGCTTACATATTAAGAGCAGACACCTATATGGGGCAAAACGCGTCAACTGCCCCAGCGCTACCGCAGGCGACCGCGCGAGCGCCAAACACGACGTTTTCATCTCTTCGTTTCGGCCTCAAAACATTAACAATAAAAAAATGATTTGAGAACACAATCTTACGTAGTTTTTACAGTCGAAGTGCCTCGCGTTCGCGGCGCGCGGCGACTCGTGTCTTCGTGTTAGTCGTTTAAATATACTCGAAAAAAACAAAAAACCCCTATTTTTTTATTAATCATTATATGTAAAAATGTCTGATCTTTCGATCTAGATGGGTTAAAAAACTCAAAAAATTAAAGATAAAAAGATATAACGTTTTTCAAACTTTTACATTTTTTGAGGTTATATAGTAAAAATTCGTTAAAAATAATGGCATCATTAGAAAGCCGAGAAAAAAACTACATAAATATGATTAATAAAAAAATAGGGGCGGAAACGACGAGATGAAAACGTCGTGTTTGGCGCTCGCGCGGTCGCCTGCGGTAGCGCTGGGGAAGTCGACGCGTTTTTCCCCATATATGGCTGAAATACTGAAATAAAAAACAATGCCACATTTTACATGAAAATTTAGTATCAGTAACGAATCGATTTTTCTATTAGTAAGTTAGCCAACCGTAAAATGTCTAACTTTCAATCCCGTTGACATAATTTGTATTATGTTGAAAAAATAAGGTTAATAACTGCAATGGACCATAACATTGATGTTCCGGAGAGTGATTTGGGAACACCATTTACTGTTTTTTCAAATTTCCATATAAACCTTTTTTATATACATGGTTGAATCAAAATTAAACCAACATTTCTTTTTACGCGCTATGAAGTTAACGGAGAGGAATGAAGCTACCAAGCATTATAGGTCAAAATTTTTGGAAGATTCTTCCCTTAGGGTACCAAGTCTCTTACGAAAGAAGACGTAAAACCGTCTGAAATGTTTAGAAGATTTAAGGCGCAGGTTGGGGGCAACACCCTTAAGAAAACTCCAGTGTACACATAGCATAAAGAACAAATAAGGAGAATATTTGTATTGTTCGCAAATTTCCAGGTTTACCGCCAGAGAGGTCCATCGATTTAGGCGCGGGCTGCAATGCAGACGGACCCAGGTTTCATTTCCGGAGCTCTTTGATGCCTGGCGGATAGCCTACTCAGTCACTAAAAATAATATAGCACCTGCGTTCACTCGAACAAGGGGTAATAATGGTGGCAGTCTTCTAAGGCGCGGTGCTTGCCACATCGCCCCGCATCAAAGATGGTGCGCGACGACGGGCAGGGAGAGCGAACATGTGAGAGCTTTAACCTCTCAGTTCGCAGGCCGTGTTCTCACGCGGAGCCGTACCATAAAAAATTTTCAGGTTTACAGCCGACCAACGATTGCTGAAATTATCAACTTTCAAATAAAACAAACTTTGAATATTGTCGGAAAAGACAAAATTTTACGAAATTTTACGACAACGCCAAGTCACATAAAGCTGACTTAACTCGGCAAAAAATTGAGAATTTGTTACGAACTAACCTGAAACACCTTCCACATAAATTAGACTTATCGCCCTGCGATTATTTGTATGAACCACTAAAAGAAGTACTTGAAAGTATTTCTGCGTGATTATCTGGTACTATAGTTATTGAATAGTCCACTGAAAAAATGTGTTCCAGTTAGAAGATTATGTAGAGAAATAAATTTGTACGTTTGCATTTTTACATTGTTTCAGCACATTAAAAAATTAATTGTAGCTTATTGTATATTTACCCATATTTTTATAAAAAGGTCAATGTTATGGCGAATGGAGTATACATTTTCGAAACAATTATAGATAACACAAGAAATAACCAAAATGTAAAATATATCTATGCCCATGCACTAAAAGAAATAAAGAATTTCTCTTGATAATAGTGCTAGTAACGTTTTCTCTCTAATATTTAAACAAGACTGTTATAACCAGTATAGTATGCAAGTAATCACTATGTGAGTATAGCGTGTCGTATAAAAGTATCATCCAACAAGGAAGTGTGTTATGTCGTCCGATTTTTGTAGGTAAAATCTAAAGGGGGTACAAATAAGTCTCCACTGTTTGACAAAAGATGGTCCCACCAGTAAGTTATGGTTGAAATTGTCAGATGTAAAACGTCATATCGTAACATCTAGCAACAACAAAACTTTAAAATATTAGCGATTTTATGTAAGTATCATACAATTTTTTTCGTGAGAAAATGTCGAGTTTTGAACCGAATAAGCGTCATTTGTGGGAACTTTTGATTTACTCCTTTAATTTGAAGAAATCTGTAGCTGAGGCGCACCGAGAAATTGTCGTGAGTGGTTTCATAAGTTTAAGAACGGTAAATTTGACGTCGAAGACAAAGAACGTAGCAGAAGACCAAAAGCGTACGAAGACGCGTAATTGGAAGATTCTTACCAAATGCAAGAAGAACAATCAATTTCACATCGTTTAAAATCGTTGGGAATGATTCAAAAGCAAGAAAATAGGGTTCCATATAAACTGAAGCCGAGAAACGTTGAACGCCGATTTTGCACATGTAAATGCTGCTTGCCAAGCATAAACGAAAGGGTTTTTTGCATCGTATAGTCACTGGTGATGAAAAATAGATCTACTACGATAACCCAAAGAAGAGGAAATCATGGAGACCACGTGGTCATGCTTTTACATCGACAGCCAAGCCTAATATTCATGGAAAAAACTCATGTTGTGTATTTGATAGGATCAGCTTGGTGTTGTGCATTGTAAGTTGCTCAAACCGAACGAAACCATTACTGGAGCTCTATACCGAACACAAATGACGAGATTAAGCCGAGCACCCAAGGAAAATCGTGCCCACCACTACTCCAACACGACAAAATTATTCTCCTGCATGATAATGCTTGTTCACATGTTGCGGCGCCGGTCAAAACCTACTTGGAAACACTCCATTTGGAAGTCTTACATCACCCGCCGTATTCACCAGACATTGTCCCTTCCGATTATCATTTGTTCCGATAGATGGCACATGGTCTGTCTGAGCAGCACTTCACATCATATGAAGATACCAAAAATTGGGTCGATTCCTGGAAGGCCTCAAAAGATGTAGCGTTCTTCCGACGCGGTATCCGTATGCTGCCAGAAAGATGGGAAAAAGTAGTGGCTAGCGATGGACAATACTTTGAATAAAACATAAGGTTCCGTTCTTTCACAACAAATGCCCAATTTGTGATAAAAACCGGTGGAAACTTATTTGTACTCCTTTCATAATTAGAGTTTTATCGGTGAGAAGAAGAACAAACCAACATAAATAAGAAATCACAAGTCGAGAGACCTTCACCTATAAATATTGAAACGGAGCAAATAAATAAAATTATTTTGGTCAACCGTCGTGTTACAATTAAAGAGTAAGCTGAATATTTTCTACTATAATGCAAGAAACAATTTCACAGTGGTTAAAGACGGGGTTTTTATGAATGTGGAATCGACCACGTGATCACGCGAAACTAAATAGATTCTGTTCGTACCTGAGCTTGCTTTATAGAGAAAGAAGGCCTAAATTACTTTTTAATCTATTCTCAAATTTTAAATACAAAAAAATTGAACTATCAGTACAAAGCTTGAGGCATTGTTTTCTTACCAAGATATGGTTGTACAATTGAGTTGTAAACGTTGCGGTAGCGAACCAAAGACAGTAGTCCACATTTTGGGGGAGTTCACCGGAGACGAACTATTTATAGAAAACCAGTAATGGATACAGAAGAATGCAGTAACTATCTGGTAAGGGATTCTATAGACTGGTAAGAAACGTGGATACTGGAAAAAGTGCTGAAAAAAAATAAAAGTAAAATAAGTCCATAAGGCTGAAGTGTTACTGTATACAGAAATCAATTGACTCCCAAAAAAATGCAATCTAATACACCTTCGTAGGTTCAAGCAAAGACAGAAGTAACCAAAACAAGAGATATGGTATCACATCAGAGACACAAATTTAGGTGAACCTTAATTGCACACATTACACATTACACATTATACACATTATTTATGAGACCATTTGTAATTTTAACACTTAAAACATTTACATTTATTTACTTAACTAATTTTCGATAGAATACATTTTACATAGAAATAAATTGGTGAACTCTTGCAAAAAAACACCCTGCTTCACCAATTGCGTGTTCCTCTTTAAAGCTAACATTGCGTCATTAGGTGGGTGTTCTCGAATTACGTACTTGCCGTTCTATATTTACACCTTGCGAGGGCATTCGGAAAATCCCATTGTTAAACGGCGTGAACTGCACTTACTCCGGAGCGACTCCATCGTCTTCGCGGAAGATCGGTAATCAGCTGCCAATATGCGCGACCATTCGCCGTGCCGTCAATTCTTGATTTAGGGCACCGGCCACGGAAAGCCGCCCCGCGTGCCGTGCACAACCAAAACAGCAATTACTCCGGCGTTACGTTTTTAATCGTGCAGGTGCACCCACGGCCTGGGCGAACAGTGCTCAAGTTAGGTGCCATGTCCGAGCGGGCATCTTTGTCGCGTTTTCTCCGCGCAGCCAGGCCAGCACGAGCTCGCGCGCACCCAGGCCAAGCTGCCGATACACCTGTCTGCAGCCTGAGCTGCAGCAGGTGTATCGCCGATTACACACCTGTCTCTCCTCCGGCAGACAGACCAACGGTCGCTTTGTACGTGCATTGTAAATTTTCGGGGGCGCTGAATGGTAAACATGGTAAAAAATCGACGTGGAATGCGAGAACGTGCTGATAGCAAGCATAGAAAGAAGATACGAACACTTCACTTGCACTGACTCACATAGCACAACAAATTATAATTTTAACATAAAAACGACATTCCTTCCATTAACAGTATAATTTACAACGAACTTCAAATGACTACACTTCACACGTCCCCACAGTGAGAACAGCGTTGTATACTCTTAAATCAATAAAGTTGAGTTAGTAACATACAATAAAAAGGTGTATAATCACCCTATGTTGATGTGAAGTGCGATAAACACCACCTTGGTAATAATAATCGCTTTATTACAACCTAACTTATGCCAAGGACATCATAACTTAATGAAACGTCTGCCACAAGGCAGAATATTAATCATTTCGCTAAATATTTATTCCGCACCAATTTTTTGCCTTTCGTATAATGCCTAATAATCTCCTTGTTTCAAACGTTAATGTGAAGCGACCATACCTTGCTAGTATATTCATGGGAGAAAGTAGGGCATTAATAGACGAGAGATCTCGATGGTTCACCGGTGTTAGTTCATCAACATTTTTTCCAATTCTGTGACTTTAGATATTTTCTTCTTTGCAACACAAGGGTGTTTGGACACGTTTCCCTCAACTGTAAGCTAATTTATTTATGAGAAGTAGCAACCGCAGATTGTCACAAACCAAAATTACTGAAACCAAAACAAAAATTATAACAGCTAGGGAGCATAAGCCATAGTATTATAAAATTGGTTGAGATATCACCCTTTTTTTGGCGAATAAAAGATGAGAAGGGACTGAATACCACTAGTACAGTAGCGATAAGACTTATTGTACTATTCGTCTGTTCACTTATACAGGAAAAAGGTTTACAATCTTCATCAAGCTAAGTAGCATTTTCATTGTGTTTTCTCTATTTGAAGCCTTTCCAAAACTGACAATGGATTCTTTTCTGTAAATATCTATGTATATGTTACGGCCAAGGTCCGAAGTTCGGCGAGTTCCTGAATTGGCCGTCATTTCGCACTTTAGAGAGGTTTGGCCAAGGTCCGCTGTACTTAAAATAACCAGTTGATATGCCATTTTGACCGGCCATTTCACAAAGTGGCGGAAAGTCCCTGGCCAAAATTCGATGTGCAAGACTACCCGGTAGGCGGCAGTCGGCACATCTTTCGCTTCCGGTGTGATGGTAGCGAGGAAGACAATAATCCTCTCGTTTAGTGACTTGTTATTATTATCATCCTGAAGTAGCGATTTTATTGTGAATATTGTATTTCTTTTATTAAGTGGTGAAGCGAAGCGGAGTCACTTATTAATTTCATGTTGTCCGTCCGAGCAAAAACTCGAGGACGGCTGGGAATTTCCAAATTCTGTTTTCACCAATCGACAGGTGACCAAAAAGGCTTGTTTGCTAGTGATTGGTCAAAGGTCAGCGTTAGTGCTTCGCCACTTTGATATGCATTGCAAGCTTTGCAGGTTTATTCAGCTAATCTTCTAAATGGATGCTGTTTAAAAGTTAGGTTAACATGCATAACTTGTGTGGTGAGGTGTAATGAGTCTGATGATATATTACTTGAAGGAGAAGAAGATTGTTGGCTACTACGTTTTTTGTTAAGGAACGTGGTAAATTAGCAACCAAATACAATTTACTGAGGCTGTATCCTATTACAAAGGTATTTATAATTTTATTACACACTGGGTGAATGCGACAATCTCCGTCAGTCTGTTGCATCTGTAGCGCTTTTACTACGAAATCGATCACTATGAAATTTTCCACAATGATAGAACTCGAAGCGAGTGAGGTAACCTGATAAATTGTTTCGAAATCGGACAACAATAATACGTTCGCAATTTTAACAACTCGCTCCTGCAACTTCTCAAACAGCGTGCGAGAACATTACTAGTTCATATTATTCTTCTATAGGCCCTCCAAAGGTTACTTCTGACGGGATTGATATGCTGGGTGAAACCACAATTTGATATGAAAGTCAGATTCCCAAATACTTTAAATATGTTGCTACGAAAAGAAGTAAATAATAACGGGCTTATCACCAGAAGCAAATACTGCGCTTTTATAGAGGACGTTAAACAAGCTAAAGCAAATCAGAAAAAAAAGTGTTGACTATCGTCGACTTGGAAAATCTGATGTTATTAAAGTTGATGGCAAAGGAAAACATTGTGCCAGTAACAGGAGGCAATAGCGTTATTTCGTACTAGGTGCACATGGAAGAATTATTCGACATACTGCACGATACTCACTTGAAAATTGGACATGGATGTCCTACACACAGATGGAAAACTCAGTACAAATATGTCACCAAAAAGTTATTACATTATATCTCCGCATATGCAACCCACGTCAGGCCAAATTATCAAATTCTAAGAAAGGTCTGCTTTATAAACCTTTGATATTTAAAGAATTTAACTCGATGTCAGTTAGCTCTTATAGACATGCAAAGTAATTCTAAGGACGAGTACAAGTTTATACTCAATTATCAAGACCATTTAGCAAAGTTTATATTATTCCAACCTCTGAAAAGCAAAAAAAGCAAAAGAAGCTGGTGACCACTATAGGTGGTCCAAGCGTGCTTCAATCAGATAATGAGAGAGAATTTTCGAATCAAGTCATAAATGAACTAAAGAACAAGTGGTCAGAACTAAAACTTGTAAACAGAAAATCAAGCCAAAGCCAAGATTCTGTCAAACGTGCTAACCAGGATGTTCAGAATGTGATGATGACACTGATGCAAATAAGTGAATTAACATATTGGGTTGGGAGTCTCCGATTTATTCAAGTAATAAAAACAGTTCTTTTCACCAAGACATTTAGCAGTCACCATATCAGACCATGTTTGAGTGCAAAGCAAAAGTGAGACTGAGTACCTCAAATCTACCCAAAGAAATTGTTGGTAACTTACGATTAGTTACAGAGGAGTGCCAGCGTGGTCCCGTGGTTGAGGGACGGGCTGCGATGCTGACGGACCCGGGTTCAATTCCCGGTGCTCTCTGATGCCTAGCGGGTGGTCTACTCAGTCACTAAAAATAATTGAGTACGTGCGTTCATTCGAACAAGGGGTAATAATGGCGGTCGTCTTAGGCGCTGTGCTTGCCACATCGCCCCGCATCAAAGATGGTGCGCGACGAACGGGCAGAGAGAGCGAACATATGAGAGCCTTAACCTCTCAGTTCGCAGGTCGTGCTCCCACGCGGGGCGTAGAGCCTTACCACCATCAGTTACAGAGGAAGATCAAACAAGAAATGTAGGATGTTATAAATCTAGAATCTACCTCTGGAAATGAAGCTGTTGCCGTTGCGGTGGAATCATCGAGTGACTGATAATAACGATACAAAAATATTCTGTGTAGTGTGTGAAAAAGAGTGTATTTTAGTCCATACTTGTAGATCCTGTGGCAAAGAATATCCATGCGAATTGCGGAATGAGTAATGAAGGAGATGAAGGCTATGGGGGAAAATTATTTGCAAACTAAGTCATAATAAACAAGAGATCAGTAACCAGAGGTCAGCAGCTCGTGCTAGTTTGCAAGCTCAAGGTGTGAAAATGCTTAAAAATTCAGATGCAAAATTCCCAACAGCGAAAGTTGGAGATAATGTATGCATCCGTGTACCAGATGTAGACAGATCCTAGAAGCGTCCTTGCAGTTATCTTGAACATTGACGGTGCTTTCTACAAGTTAGGAACAGAACATGGTGTTTTCAAATGTGAGTTTTGCATGAGAAACTGCTCAGTCTAGAATGGGTTGGTACAGAAGAAAAACCATAAGTCGCGTCTTCCAAGTCATTGACTGACGGTCGATGCAATTGCACTACTAAGTGAGCAAGAAGTTGCTACAAATGTAAAAATGACACATTGTTGTATAATTCTAAATGCTATAAAAGTTCATCTTGTTGTAACAAGTGATGATACATATTGATAGTTTACTACAATTTACAGATTATATAGGATAGTAAAATATAATAAAATTTACCTATCATAATTGAATTCAATAATTGGTATTTGATAATTAATATAATATCAGAAATGTACAAAAGTTCATGAACTTTTTCTTCCGACTTTGACCAATTGTCTCATGCCCTTTCGCAAACTGGCCGATTTTGGACTTTAGCCGTACCATATATACTTACGTTGGCGTTGACGTTGATTTTAATGGCGAGATTAGATGTTTCTGAATTCTACCTCTAACCTATCCTCTCATCTGATGTGGGTTGTTGGTAAGTCGTATAGGTCGTTTCCGTGCCGCCTCGTAAAGGAATTAGGGTTTTTGGGCGCTTGTGAGGGGCGCCTTGGTAAACTTATCATTGATAGCAGCTACGGATGATGGAATTACCGTCGTCCTGTATGGGAGACACACTTCTGGATTATTAAAATTTTTGCGTCTCTATGGAGATCATAGTTCCTTAAAAAATACGGAGCGTCAAAGATGCACCATACAGCGTGATTCTGTATGATTTGGAGATTATTGATGTAATTTTGCGGCGCTGTCCCCAACTGGCTGCATACATCGTAGATAATCAGCTTGTTGATAGCTGACTCCTTAAGTGGAGGAGAGAGCCAAGAGCTGTTCTAGTTGCCTTTGCCTTATCCACTGCTCTATCAACATGAGCTTTCCAGACCAGCTTCTTATCAAAAGCCACTTCAAGGTAGATAGTTACCTCCTTCCAGGATATATTCCTTCCGAAGATTCTAAGGTTCGTCAATAAAATGGTTTTCAGGTGAAGAACAGGACTGCCGAGCTCTTTTGCGCGTTGATGCCCCCGTCTTTCAGGAGCTCCATTTTCTCCTGCAGCCGTCTTGTAATGAAAACAGTGTTCGGCAAGTCGGGCAGCACTGACATAGATATTAAAGAGAGTCGGAGACAAGATGGAGTCTTGGCGAATGCCAGCTCGGTGTTGTCTCTCCGATGGTCTTACGCGATCAAACTTAACGCAAAACTTCTTTTCGTAGAGAAAAGACTGGGCGAGCTGAGTCTCTTTCACGCCATGCCGTTGTGCCACCCTTGTTGAAGACCTTGGACATGTTTAGAAAGACTACCAGTAGAATCTAGAAATAGCGTAATTCAAACAAGTTTTTTCGAATAAATTGGAGGTCTTCGATGGAAGATTGTAAATCACTTGCTCTACAAGCTTCCCTATAGTTGGTAGCAGACTAATAGGAAAAGGTCTCTGATTTCTGAGGCTTGAAAATCATCGCCACCTTCCAATGGTTTTAGAAGTAACAAAGGCGTAAAATAAGCTTACGTAAGATAGTATTTGAACATATATCCAGTCAGTAATTCTACTGGCTGCTTGTTTGATTGCAGTATATAATCGGCTTTTTTAAAGATAGTTTTAAGCATTTGGTTGCCATGCTTTATTTCTACCACCCAATTTCAGTGATGCACATTTTGGTTTAGTTTCTGATCTTTTGCTAGTGCAAAATTTTGTGGTATACCGCAATGTTTTAACATTCACATAAGAATGACTGTATTATGGTTTTCAAAGTTACAAGGTTTTGCAAAAATTTACAGACCTGATAACTAGCTATGGGTAATACTTGCAGCTTGGCTATTTGTTAGAACAAGTAAGTTTTCACCTTGATAGTTTCTGCTTAACTTTTTACACAGATACGTAAAAAGTGTAAATTTTCACTTTAACCACTATAACGTATTTTTCCAAAGATACAAGTGCACTAAACTGATGAGATTTCTCAAATATTACAACTTCAGTGCAATTGTCGTTCTTTGATCCGTCGGTATACCAGATTAGTTTATCTCTCCGATGAATTAGGCGAGTTAAATGAAAGGTATACTAAGATAAGTATATTTTTATGTCATTTGTGTTTTGATTTTAATTACAGTTCAGACAAAAAATCGTCAACTTTAAGATATAAGTTTTTTTCTGGTGGTAATGCAGGGTCTTATATTATCGAGGTTTCTACCGTATATTAAATTACCCTTAACACTTCTGAAGTCAGATACTTTTTCTCTGAATAACCAATGTTCTTAAATCATACCTTCATGGATGTTCTTGGAAATCAAGTATTCATAAAAGGCAGCAGTTGGAACTTCTCTATAGCAAAGGTTTAATTAAACAATCTTCTGTATTGTTTTGCTTTGCCCGCTTTCTTCGAGGTCCTGAAGATTATCTGAATTAGACTTAGATAGGCTTTAACACTTATCTCGCTTAATTCCTTCGGAGAACTTCTATCAGTTACCAGAATCAAAGCTGTATCTTGTTGCTTGGTTCAACTGGAAATAATTCTTGTCATCTGTCATCAAGTTATTATTTTGTTCTTAAGAAGTTTAGTGGGTTTCTTAACCTCCAGTAAGTCGATGGAAATCCATATCACCACACCAGGAGCTTTTATCACATGCTTTGCTATTTCAATCTAGAATTTAGCTTTCGTCTGTAACTGAAAGTAATGTCTTCCCCAGCAACTTTTTCGACTTTTCATTCGCACAGAATACAAACAGTACTTCAACATGTCTTGTGGCAAGTTTACACTTATTTTTTATGGCCTGTTACACATGCTTTACTTGCCAATTGATTGTATGGCGGTCGCCGTGTTATAACAGGTTTGGGTATAAAACCGTCTTCTCTGATCTTTTTGATATTTGCAAATAAGTTAAAGGGGTACCATCGTTCGTTCAAGTTTTTTTTTTAAGAAAGTCTACCTGAATTTTCAGTTCCCAATCCCATTTATTACCACCTGTAGCAAGTTTTCCACATTCTGCACTAGAAACGGTTATTTGTAAGCTGACTGGTGTTGTGGTAGTGTTTTTAGTATACTTATCCATGGCTGCTCTTATGAGTAACTAACAAGTTATTGGCTGTATAGAGTGGTGTGCGCTCGGTATCCAAAAAATACTAATTTTCTAGACAATGGCACATTACTTGGCCTAGCCTCTTACTCTCAGATTTAGGTTTTTTATTGCGGTTGTCTACTCTTGATCCAGGCAATTAAACTGGAGACATACAAATATACTCTTCTATTTGTGAAACATAACCATAGTCAACAGAAGTAAATGCACGTTGCGACAGCTACATACCTGCAGCAAGAATAATAACTGGCACCGTTTTCGTCAGTACAGTGTCTTAGTCACGATATGACAGATGAGCCAGAGGATTAAGCCGCAAAAATATTTTTATTTGTCATGTTTCCATTTTCAAGTTACTTAAACCCCTAAAACATTATCAAGAATAGGCTTATCTTTGCTCTACCTACGGTATGTAGATAATTAACTGGATACCTTGAGCTCCTCTCATCTGTAACCTGGGAACGCAACTGTTGGGTGTCACATCACGACAATATCTGGTCTCAATAACAGCAAAGTAGAACATACTGCAAAAACGGAAATAAAGGGTAAGCCTATTCAAAATAGAAAACAAAAATAAAAAATAATGAACAGAATAAAGTGCTAAATGCATGTATCAGAAAATATACATATTTAAAAAGTCTGGAAAAATCAAAAAAGATACATAAAAAACGATATAAACTTTCATAATGAGCCAAAACGTGGAAGTGTTAAATAACTCAATTTCTGTTCGTCTAAAAAACACGTCTAGAATAACTAAAGGGGAAAGAAAATAATCCTAATAGACAGAGATTACAGAGTATACTAAAAAATAAAACATATAATAGTAAGCTAAAACAAAAAAAACTTAAGAAATAAAAAAAAAGTTTAAAAAATAAAAAAAATTGATTAATAAAATGGTACAACTGGAAGTAGCATATGAGCGAGTCAAGAGTACAGAAGTTGATGAAGCCAATCTCAAAAAAAGACTTTAGATAAGAAATACGTTTACATAGTTACAGATACACGTATTGAGATAGTAAATAGATAATACAAAAAAAACTGACCACTTTGAAAGTAACAAGAACAATATCTCCTTTGTATGATGAAAGGGAAAAAATAGGTAAACAACTTCACTTTTAAGGACTATAAAATGGTAACTCCATAATGCTAACATAGATGTCAAAATTACGAATAGAATTCTAAAATATGCTATGTGAAAAATACTATTATTACAGTAAGGTGCTTGAAGTGAAGCAAAGGGAAAAATATATGAAAAAATTAACATTGCGAAATGTGATAATAGAAGATTAAATCTAATATACAATCGAAATGTTAGTATAGAAGTGAATTTATAAAAAAAAATCTACTGAAGCAAGCCAGGCATGATTATAAAAAAGCAAAACATAGAAACAATAAATAACAGAAAATAAAAAAACCTAGTAGGCTTTTAAAGGAGTAAACTACACCAAAAGAAATAAAGGATAGAGAAAAAGAAAACATTTGTTCAATTACAAGATATATAAAGAAAAGAAAGCCAGAAAAGTATTTCTAAGTGACATTGAAAGGAAAACCGTTAAAAAAATAAGCAAATATAACTATATCATGTTTTCCAAACATTATCAGTGGACAAACAACGTTAAAAATATTGAACAAAACGAAAAGAAGTGAATAAAATAATGACTTCAAAATTTTATTTAATTTTAGAAAAAAAAAACTAATAATAAAAGTGCACAAAATAGCTTAGGAAACAAATTTTAGCAAATCCAAATGCTAAAACTTAAGTCTAATAATCATTAAGTGTCAAAAATGTGTTAAATTCGATATTAAAGGGTGTTATTACGCAGAATAGTGAGAATTTTGACTTTCAGACAAATACAAGTGACAAATCATGAAAATAGCAATAAGAATACCCAAACATACGAAAACGAATTAAACAAAAAATTAAAAGAAGTAAATATAGTAGCGGAAGATAACTTAGAAGAAAGAAATAAGAAAATAACAACGGCACTTAAAGAAGCCTCGTCTAGAATAAAAACATCAAAACCAAGAGACAGCAAAATAAGCGATAATACAAAGAAGCTAATGGAAGAAAGAAGGAAATTGGCAATCAACCGGGAAGAAAATATAGAGCCTCTAAAAGAAATAAGCAAAGAAATAAGAAGAGATGAAAAAGATTTAAAACATGGCATGAACTAAAAATTGAAGAAGTACTGATTAATGGAGGAAAAACAAAACAATGGCAGAAAGAAAGAAGACTGGGGGATACAATCATGACATCGCTAAGAGACGCAAATGGAGCCTTAATTATAGACCAAAATAAAATAACGCAAAAAACGGAACAGTTCTACAAATGTCTATATAGCACAAAAACTGATACAAATATAAAAGATATAGAAAGGAAAATACTAGATGTAAATTCAGAAGACATTCCTGATATTGAAATATACGAAATAGAAAAAGCTTTAAGACAGACAAAAAGAAATAAGGCACCAGACGAAGATAAGATACTCCCAGAAATGCTAAAAGAAGGGGGACAGCCGATATTACTTGCCGATATAAATTGCTGACAAAGATCATTACGAATAGACTGGTTAACAAATTAGACAACTACCAACCACCAGAACAAGCAGGATTTCGTAGCGGCTATAGTACCCAAGACCATCTACAAGTTATGCGAAATTTAATAGAAAATCAAAAGAATATAACTTACCATTATGTCTTGCCTTCATAGATTTTGAAAAGGCATTCGATTCAGTTGAACACTGGGCCATAATACAATCTCTACAGAACAGCCGCGTAGATTACAGATACACGGAATTAATAAATATATATATATATATATATATATATATATATATATATATATATATATATATATATATATATACAAACGCTACCTGTACAATCAAATTGCAAAGTACTACCAATCCGATAAATGTAGAACGAGGAGTAAGACAGAGAGACACTATCTCTCCAAAATTATTTACCCTATGTTTAGAAGATGTGTTTAAAAAATGCGCTTGGGAAAATAAAGGAATAAGAGTAGATGGGAAAAGATTGAACCATCTACGATTTGCTGATGACGTCGTGCTCATATCGGACAATGTAGAAGAATTAGAAGAAATCATAACAGACCTAAACGAAAAGGCCAAAGGAAAACTAAAATAATGATAAACGCTCTAGTAGATGAGATAGTTGATATACAGATTGACGGGGAAACTTTAGAACAAGTAGGAAGTTATATATACCTTGGACAATACATCTCACTACAATCGGATAATCAATCAAAAGAAATAGAAAGGCGAATAAAACTTAGTTGGGCCGCATTCGGAAGATGGAAAGAAATATTTAAAAGTAACATAGACCAAACACTAAAGACTAAGTTATACAACCAGAATATACTCCCTGTTTTAACCTACGCAGCAGAGACATGGACGTTAACGATAAAAATATGCAAAACTGAGGGTATCGCAGAGAGGAATGGAGCGGCAATGCTGGGAATCAGTCTAAGAGATAGGATGACAAATATATGGATTCGAAATAAAACAAAAGTAAAAGATGTAATAGAACATATATTTAAAGGGAAATGGCAGTGGGCCGGACATATTGCCAGACTAGAAGATGAAAGATGGACGAAGAGCATGCTGCAATGGAGACCAAGAATAGGCAAAAGGCATAGAGGCAGGCCCCCCCTCAGGTGGACTGACTACATCAAAAGAGTAGCAGATTACAATTGGATGCAGAAGGCGAAAAACAGGGACCAATGGAAGATGCTTGGAGAGGCCTACGTCCAACAAAGGACTGAATTGGGCAGATGATGATGATGATGATACCCAAAAGGCCCATTCTATAAATATCTACTATAGCAAAAGTGTTGACACTACAGAAAAACTGGTCTACTAAAATAAACATCTAAGAGAGTAGTCGCAAAAATAAAATTACCTCTATTAGTTGCTCAAAAATAGACAAAGGTAACAATTTCCATAAAAAAAATTCTTTCCAAATGACAAAGGTGACATAATATTTGGGACCAGCATGCAATTCAAATACACAAAACGTAGTACATCAATAATTAAAGAAAGAGAGCGTGGTAGCGTACTTCGTTTTGTATAGTCCTTTAATATGGAGAACAACCCCCAAAAATGCAGAAATACAATGATAAGCGCAGAACAGGGGGCAACGATTGTTACCACAGAAATTTTACATATTTCAATGGAAACGATACTAATCGAACTAATGAAGCTAGAAATATCCATAGTGCATGAAGATATAAGGAATATAAAAAGAAAATTTCTTTTTATAGGGTGGTACCAGATATATACCAAGTTTTAAGAAAGCTCCGCAACACTCGAGGAAGATTTAGTTTTTATACTTTTTTGTTGCTTTCATGTCTATAAAGTAATATGTTTACCTTCGGAACGTTGGTGGTATTGTGCACTTTGAATTGGTTTAAATTAGAAGAATTAGTCTCATTTTTTGTACTACAAAGAACTCGAGGATGAGTAAAATTCCGATTTTGTTATAATTTTTATACTTAATTTATTATATTATCATTATGTTGATATATTCTACAAGTACCACATATAATAACAAAACATCTTAATGTTTACCATTATAATTAAAGCAAATGGATAGTCAACGAATAAATCAAAATAAAAAAACAACGTCCACTAATGATGCCTGCATGTTATCACGACCAAACGTGACTCTGTAAGTGCTTATGTGCGAACCACCGTTCCTGCTTATATTTAAAATATGGATTCATCTGTGTTTAGTCACAAGAGAACGTGCTCGATTTAGCTTAAACTGGACAACTATCTCTAATGGTCAGTGACTTTCTATTATTTACATTCGAAAGTCATGGATAGTGATAAAATCAAAATTGAGCTCAAAAATATTTATTAACGCAAACGCCTGACATGTAAGTAGTGAACAATCTGGTAACTGAATTTATTAGGGACAATATTGCGCAGTATCTGGATTCAAATTATCTGGAATAGTATAGATATAAAGATACGTGTATGGCACTGTATCTATATGCTATTTGGGTTATTTATCTTCTTTTATCATATTTTACAAGGTAACCATTGCTGTGGGTGTAATAATAATAATCGCTGCTCAACACGGAAACTAAGTTAAATACAACCACAAATGCTTAACACATAATTGAAACTTCTAAGATATTAATTAATTAATTTCACCTTAAATTAGGGACGTTCGCTTGGCGGAAGGTTTGAACTATACATTCTGAAAATGATACCATAATTTTTTTTAAACAAATCTTGAACATAAATGTCAAAAAAAACTCTATCCTTTTAAGAACGAAACTTTGTACAATAGCCTAAGTTTTTCTTTTTAGTGATAGCCTTATCGGAATGTTTTTCTTTAACCCATTATGCTTTTTTTTTAAATCCACATTATCTGAAAATGACTGATGTTTTGAGTAGTCAGCTAAGCTTTTTCTTTTTCTATTGATCTGTTGGTAAAGATTGTCTTTGTTCCTACCATTTACATTTGATACTGGCAAATTATCCTATTGAGATTTTCTGTGAAGAATTTGGCATATTTGATTTTTACTTAAAACTTATTCTGAAATTGTTGTCT
This sequence comes from Sinelater perroti, assembly GCA_036346155.1. Lineage (NCBI taxonomy): Eukaryota > Metazoa > Arthropoda > Insecta > Coleoptera > Elateridae > Sinelater > Sinelater perroti. Next base: position 26,231,436 of record JARFIY010000248.1, on the reverse strand, counting down.
TAAAAATGACAGACATCGTTCACTTTTTAAAATTTTTCTCCCTGTAAATCTAGTGCGTTAAAAAAAATTCTACGTTAACAAAGCTAAGTTGAGCATTTCTAGGTTAAACGCCATCATATGATACCAACCAATGCTGGTATCTTGTATCTTAACAATAGCTTTTTTTGGTTTAGAATGCATTCAGTTATTAACTGTAGAGTTGAAACGTGAGTTTGATGATTGTCCATGATCAATAACACAAAGCATTTAACAGAAAGCTTTGAAATTTTAAAAAATATTTCAAAAACATCTTATTCCCCCACATGAATAGCTATGAATAGCTACCAACATAAATTTGCTGAAGTAGATGCCAGAAAAGATAAACGGTGTTTCGTATAGAGTTACGAGTCCCCAGCATTACCACAATATTGTCTCTTTTCTGTGACCTTACTCTTTTGACTGCTTTGTCTCTTTCTTAGCTAAGACCTTTTTTGTACCCTTTGTTGGTTGAGGTTAAGTTATCGTAAAACTCTGATATTTTTGTGGTTGAAAGCCTTTTGCATAATCTTTTGAAGCCATTTAATAAATTTTCCAAATATTGGAAATGGTCTACTGATTAGCAACAGTTAATTAAAGAACAACCCAAAGATCAGGCTTTCCATCTAGTCATAATCCACATCAGAAGTTCCTCAAAATGCTGTGATTATAATTTGTTCACTTATATTACCGTATTATGACTCATCTTTGGTTTGTGTTCACACATAGCTTCGTAAAGAACTTGGAAATGAGTCGTGTTTGGGAATGGATAAAAAATTTTCTCTTTTGAGTATCTTTTTGAACCTTTAAAAAGTAAGCTTTAAAAGTCTTTATACAACTTTTTTGGTGGCATACGTTGTGAAGAAGTTTGATCAATGGTCTGAACTGTCAGCGAAAAATGATACCAGAAAATACTACAGGCTTAATATGATTCATAAAATTATAAAACTATTGGGGCATTTAAATATCGAAATAGTGGTATCTATAGATCCTATCTAAATATTGTAATAATGTTTTATTGGCCAATAAATGATCGAAGTATCTAATACAGTTACCTAGTGACATTTTTCAAAAGAAATACCGGTATCGGCATCCATATATTACAATTAAGTATCTATACACAACACTAATTAAGGAGAGTTAGTGGTCTATAACATTCTGACAACAGGCTGGGTGGGTTCAAAAATTAATCTTCTTTCGTAAGCTCCAGTTGTCGGTTAGACTAAAATTAAATAAATTAATAATTAATAATTAAAAAACTTACAATTCAAATAAATATTGGGAATATAATGCTAATGTTTCATAAGTTGTAATTATTGTTAAGGGCCACTTAAAGAGTATCTTATCAATAAGAACACAGGAAAATGCGCTATTACATGATTGTAGCTTTGTAAAGACGCCTTTCTATCCTACCTGCAGTATATAATCAAGAGAAGTAAAGTTCTGTGGACTAGTTCTTGACTGTGGAAACTGTAGAAAGTTGAAATGTACAGAAATTTATTAAAAAATAAATTTATAATACTGTCATATACACACAGTTCACTTTAGTACGTTTAGAAGTCTTTTCTTATCAAGTAACAGCAATATTACAAAAGTGTGGCCAGAAATTGTAGAATGACCCAACAAAATGAATGTCTTAATGTGTCATATTATCTGTTATATAGTCCATCGGAGGAGTGTGATACTAATTCGATGTACAAATGAATCAACAAAAGCAGAGTTTGTGGCTATGCAAAATCTCATAATTAGACCAATTTTTAACCTCTTAATGGTAAGGAATTTCAGGTTTGAAGAAGTACACTATGCTATTGTATTTTTTTTTAGAGGAGCCTAAACATACATGTCTTCTTTGCTGAGTTGTTACCTAACCAAATTATGCCCAAACTCTACTTATTATGTATTTTATTTTCCAATATAATCGCTTCAAACTTCTCATCTGTGATCCAAAGCTGCTCTAACTTCTTGACTTCCTTCCGGAAGTGACTTTCTTTCCCATTTCATCAAAATCTGTTCTAAGCAAGAATACCTTACGTTTTGCTAATTGGTGGATGTGCAAATAGGAAGCGATTTTTTAACTTAACTTCTATCACTTTTCACCAAACGATGGCGTTCTAGTAAATAATGCATTGTTACAATAGAACAACGCCTTTTTCTTAATCATATCAAAGCGCTTCTTCTAATGGTTGTTTTCAGTTTCACCAAAAGTGTTTTATTTAGTGACTATTTTTTTCCTCGAGATTAATTAATCAGTCCTAAAATACTTATCTACTGATCCTGATCTTCCCGATGGTTACAAATTCTCTCTTGAAATTTATTGGACTTTTTGCACTAGAGTCTGTACATGAAATACCGTTCTTTTCTGGATGAAACTTTGGTGGATCAACAGACGAAGGTGAGCTTAAATTTGTGTCACATTAAAGTTCGTGAAAAAAAATTGACAAATAAAGCTGAACAATTAACAAAAATAGAATGGCTATATCAAACGATTGTGCGTATCATACGCTGTAATGCCAGAAACATACAATCAACAATGATGTAATCATTAGCAAATATAAAAGTCACATCGACCGAGTCATCACATTTATATCGATTTATCATCTACTCATGCACCTTTATTAAATAATTTGCCAAAATCAGGTTATGGGCTAGATTTATAATCTTTGATAGGGTTTTGAACGCAGTTCACCAATTATATTTATGAAGCCATTTATGAATACTGACACCCATAATCTCATGGTAGAAAATGATGGTGATGAATCTCCAAAATCAAACTGCAATCTTTTGTCCAAAGAAATCCAACCACATTAAAATAATTTGAGATACTTTTCCTTGTAAATATTAATTAGATTAAAACCAAATAATTGAAGACAAAGCTAAAAATTTGATTCTGGAAACAAAAATTATAAAATCAGATAATTCGTGTAACCTTTATTAAACATCAAAAAATAAAAAATAAAAGTTAGGACAGGAATAATACTGTTAATCAGAGTTTTAAAAGACTATCATATTTTCTATATTTAAAAATTTTTCAAATTAGAACTAAAAATAAAAAGTGCATAAAATGTACTAACAAGTAGATAAAGTATCTCTCAGTAACCTCTAAATAATTTTTTTTTATTTTTTTTTATTGAGGAACTTTACAAAAATTTGACATTTAGTAAATTATTTGGTACTGTACATGCATATTGTGAAGGAAAGAGTTCAATAACAAATTCCTTAAGTGGTAGTAAGTCAGTTTGGCTTGCAGCTAAATGGCACTATGAACTCGCGCACACACGTTATCACTCACTCGAAGCGTTTTGGAAGATCCAGAGTTTTAATCCGTTTAAGTCGTGGCTCATATTCGGCAACATCGAGAAGGCCCTCGACAAGGGCGTTTGGGTGGACATGAAGCCTGTCACAGTAGCGTACCGTGTGACGCTGGATTTCTTCATTTACTGAAAGTATGCCTAGGTCACGACGTATAATCTCGTTGGACACATACCATGGTGCGTCCACGAGGTTACGCAACGTCTTGGCTTGAAAGCGTCTCAGAATTTCGATGTTGGAACGACTAGCTGTTCCCCAGAGCTGAATACCGTATGTCCAGATCGGTTTAAGTATAGTTGTGTAAAGGAGGATTTTGCAATTCAGAGACAGTTGCGAGTTGCGTCCTAGTAGCCAGTACATTTTTCGAAACTGAAGGTTTAGTTGTTTTCGTTTCGTCCAGATGTGAGTTTTCCATGTCAGCCGCCTATCAAGGTGAAGTCCTAAGTATTTGACACTTTCAGATTGTGGAAGCTGTTGATTGTTTAGCGTGACGGGTGGGCAGGTGCCTCGTCTTGTTGTAAAGGTTATGTGGACAGACTTTGTCTCATTGACCTTAATGCGCCACTTCGCAAACCACTGTTGCAGATTATTAAGGTGAGATTGCAGATTTTGGGTTGCCAATAGAGAGTCGAAATCAGATGCGAGCACCGCAGTATCGTCATCATATGTAGCTGTCAGGATTTTTCTGGAGGTTGGTAGGTCGGCAGTAAATAACAGGTAGAGGACCGGCCCCAGCACGCTACCCTGAGGGACACCAGAGATGATGCGAAATAAAGTTGTTGTATATTCACCATGTTTGACCAGAAAGTGTCTGTCAGCGAGGTAGGATTTAATAAGTAGAAAGCAGTCCGGAGGCAGCAAAGGTTTGATCTTAAATAGCAGGCCATTATGCCAAACCTTATCGAACGCTTGCTTTACATCTAAAAATACAGCTGAGCAGTACCTTCTTGCCTCAAAGTCTTTGGTGATCTTCTCTACGACTCGATGTACTTATTCGACAGTGGCGTGTTGTTGCCGAAATCCAAATGGATGATCAGGGAGTAGGTTATTATCCTGTATTATAGGTGTGAGCCGAGTTAGGAAGAGTTTTTCAAAAACCTTGGATATTACTGGTAGCAGGATTATTGGTCTGTAAGAAGCTAGTTGTTCTTTAGGTTTTCCAGGTTTGGGAATGACAATGATTGTAGCAACTTTCCATTGCGGAGGGATAAAGCACAGTCTTAACATCGCTTTAAATAAGTAGGTGATATACCGAAAACCGTTCTCAGGGAGCTCCTTTAGAATTTTCCTCGTTATTAGGTCATACCCGGGAGCCTTTCGGGAGTTAAGGTTGGTCAGACTTTGGGATTTTACTTCGGCTATTGTAAATTTTGTTAGTGGAAGACACGTCTGGGGTGGTGCCTCCAGGGATTGTTGAATTATATTTTCCTCAGCTTGTGTGTTTTCTGACGGGAAGGGTTTAAATACCTCCGCTAGGTGTGTTGCAAAGGCGAGAGCCTTTTCATTGTCACTTCTAGCCCAAGTTTTGTTCTCAAGACGTATGGGTGGTTTATGTTGGATTGGTCGTTTGAGCTTTCGGGTTGCTCTCCAGAGAGAGTAATCAGTTGCTTCCGTCTGTGTTAAGGACTTCAAATAGTTTTGAATACCCTGATTCTTTATGTCAGACAGAGTTCTTTTGAGGTCAGTTGCGGCTTGGTTAAATCTCCGCTTGTCTGCAGGATGTCTGGTTGTTTGCAACTTTTTCCGGAGTTTGCGCTTTTCGGCGATTTTCTGTTTGACCAATAGGGGGCAGTCAGTGGTAGAGATGCGTTGGGGTTTTTGTGGAGTGGCTTGCCAAGAAGCTTGCTGAATAATTGCAGTAAAGTGCTCTATTGCTATGATCAAGTCGTTTTCTGTTTTTAATGGAATATCCGTTGGAAGAGTGTGTTCAATTTGCTCTCTGAACAGGTCCCAATCCGTATGTTTACTGCACAAGGTGGGATTACTTGGATTAATTAACACATGCGTTCCAAATGTTAATATGATGGGTGGGTGATCAGCAGATAAGTCTAGGTAGGACTGAATGGTTATATGGTTAAGGGGGATTCCTTTAACTATAGCAAAGTCTAGTAGATCAGGGAGTTTCGTCAGGTCTGTTGGCCAGTAAGTAGGCTCACCAGTGGAGAGATAATGTGCTCTAACGCTAGTAATTGCTTTTAGCAGTTCTCTGCCTTTGGTTAAAGTTATTCGAGAACCCCATTGTTCATGCATGGCATTAAATTCTCCGCATGTGATAAATCTGTTGCCCATTATCACTAGATAATGTTCATATTGAAGTTGTTTGTTGTTGTGGCGTGGAGGACAGTATACCGCAGATATTGTTATTGGTCCTGTCCAATCTTCTATGACTACTGTTGTTGCTTGGAGATGCTCTAGCTTATATTCGGAGAGTTCATGATGTTTAATAGTGATTTTAATTATCACCGCTGTGCCGGCATGAGGCCGACCGTCAGGATGTTTGGTTGGGTAGACTGCAAATCCAGGGATTTTGAGGAAGCTTCTGTCAGTGAAGTGCACTTCTGAAATCAGCATGATATCTATTTGTTGATTTATAAGGAAAGAAGTTAGTTCCTCTTTATGTTGTAACAGCCCATTGGCATTCCATTGTGCAATTCTAATGTGATGAGTCATTGTTGGGTTTAACGACGAGAGCGGTTAATAGGTTAAGCATTGTTCCCATTTGTTCCGTCAGACGTGTAATCTGTTCCAGAAGGCTGTTCATCATTTTTTTCATTTCATTTATGTCATCTGATGAAGTAGTTGGTGAAGGTTGTTGAGGTTGGAGTTGATTTGGAGAGATCAGTGGTAGGTTACTTCTCACCGCTTGGGCATGTCTTAGATTAGATTGAGTGCGTCTGGAGAGGATATGGGAGGCATTATCAAGTTGCTTCCTTCGTAATGAAGGGTACACTTTTTGCTGCAATTCCTTATAGACTGTGCAACCCCTATAGCTGGCGGGGTGATTCCCGTTGCAGTTGATACAGCGTACCTCATTATTTTTGTCTTTACGTAGGCATTGAGATGTCGCGTGACTTCCGGTGCACTTAACACACCTTGAGCTCCGATTACAGAAGTTCTTGGTATGACCAAAACGCTGACACCTGGCACAGTGTGGGACGAGGTGGTTCAATCTTTACTACTGAGTGACCAAGTCTAGTAATGTTGTATACTTCTTTATTACTATCGTCCGGTTTCAGATCAACAAAGAATAGCGGTAGTTTTTTCTTAGTGTATCTTTGTTTAATGTTCCATACATTAGTAAGTTGATGGCCGTGTCCATTTAATTCTACCTTTAATTCTTCCAGGTTAGTGGAAGTGTGTAAATTTTTGATAACTATTCGAAAATTGCGCTCTTGCTTTGTCTGATAGGTGTGGAATTCCGTGTTTTTCTCCGTTAATGCTTTAACTATAAACCTGTATTTATCTGAGGTTTTAGGTGTGATTTTAACCTCATCATTATATAATATTTTAATTTCATATTCTGCCTTTGCTACGGTTTCCAGCATTTTGATTAACGGCTCAATGACTTTGACACCTGATACAAAGATCGGCGGCGGTTTGGGGTCCGTTGATATTGGTTCTTGCTGACCTTCGTTAGTTCCACCTAATGGTGCAAATCGATTTATGGGATTTAACCAGTAGTCTGTAATTTTAGGTTGCTTGTTTTGTTGTTGCGGTTTATCACTGCTGCGATTACGTTTTCTGTTTTCAACTAGATGCCATTCAGCATCGTGAGGTGTTTGTGGTCTTTGCATTTGTTGATAAGCGATATCGCTTTGGAACGGAGTATTTATTTGCATTGGATTACTCGAAACGTGCAAATTATCGTTTATTAAAAATTGTGTTTGCGAATTTGCATTTGGTAGTTGTTGATAAATATAATTTGGTTGTACATACCGAGTTTGGTTGTTGTAGTCTACTTGCATTGGGCAGTACTGTTGACTGGTTTGAAATGTTGTGGCAGGAGCATATTAGTAGGCCATAATGACCTCTACTATCTCTGGCGGTGAACCCTACGATTTGCGAAGGTTCCCGGGGGCTCAAGATTCGCTGCGGCGATCCGCTATGGTGATCCGCAGTGGCGATCCGCCGGTTTCCGTGCGACGCTGGCGAAGTCAGCTGGCGGGCCAGCGGCCTTTTTCACGTTGCGATATCCCAAGTATAGCTGGCTCACACACGTCTGTTCTGCTTCGATGCACGAGCCGAACTCTCCTCTAAATAATAAGAACAACAATTTAGTTAAAATGCCTTCTTATTTAAAGGTTAAAAAAGGAAGTAAAAAAACATTCAAAATTGGTTTTAATCCTACTATATAATTCCAGAAACAACAATTTAATAAAAAACATTATCTAGAATAGGTGCGTCGTATTCAATTAAGTTTTTTTCCTACACTACTGATATAGCAAACACCAAGACGCTTTGTTATGTGTATATAGATTAGCTGAACATGCTAGTCATCTTTCTACATTGTTTTATCAATAGCGATTACGAATCTCTAAACAAATACTTAGTATCATTGCACAACATATAATAATAGAATTTAATGACGCAAAATATTAAGTCAATCAATATTTTTGGCTAACATACATAATCGGCTCGGTAGAAATACGTCATGAGATGTTTGTACGAGACGAAGAAAAATCAAAATAGTAACATGCTTTTTAATTTCACGGCCTTAATAAGGACAATTGGCTGCTGACAACTGATAAAATAAGTGCCAAAAGTAATATTAGTCAGGGTAGTAACCAATCGACAATCAAAAACATTAAAATTTTGAAAGATTTCTGCGAGATAAGTTCCCCATCTCCTTAATATTGAACAAGATGATAAAAATCCTCAAATCTTTCAGAGGCTCATCTTTGATTACGAAACGTAGAAAGACTGCTTTTGTCCCGAATCCTGATATTTAATGAGACACGTATTTGTCATTACAGATCTAAGTCCAAATGAATAACTATGGGGCAGCGAACAAAAATAACTCACCAAAACCAAAACTCTGGGAGAAAATCTTGGCAAATCTCTTTTGGGATTGCAAAGGCGCAATTTGCACTTATTTCTTAATTAAACAAAACCCAATTACAGCTCAATACTTTTGCAACATGCTAGTGACACTAAAAATCGCCATCGCCAAAAAGACGTGAATTACCATAAGAAGTGTGCTTCTTCTTCGAAACAACATCCCACTTGGATCATCACTTAAAGCAACTCGAAATTGTGAGAATAACACCCTTAAGAAAATGCGTTTAAATAATTTTTAGGACGGGAAATAGTTGAAAATGACGATCACCAACGTCGCTCGATGACCAAGGTGGCTAAGAAGATGATCATCGATTAATGGTTGCTGAATTTGATTTTGATGTCGAAATAAGCTACAGCAGTATTCAAGCAATCCAAGACATTATCCTACTTCACATCAATACAGCTGACAAAACAACAAAAAAATTGAAAATTTGTTCTGAAGTACACTAGAACTCCCTTCCTTCAGTCCTTCTTTAGACCACGAAAAGAAGCACTTGGAAGGCAGATTTGACAACGATATAACGGTTGTAAGCAGTTAACTGGTGTCATTTTACAATAACGGGATCAAAAACTCACCTATCTGTTGAATAAATGTTTTTAAGTGAGAAGGTTATGTAGAAATATAACTTTGTATGTTTGTAACTTTATGATGTTTCAATAAATCTAAAAAAGTAATCCCCGTTTATATTCGATTCATCCACGTATAAAAGACATACCTCTATCTACATTATTTCGATATTTGTAAATACCAAAATGTTTTATATTTGTGCAGATTTGTTCTAACAAGAGGAAGTGACCGCCCATACTATAAAAAGCACACCAAACATCTAATTTTTTCCCAAACAAACTTTCTACAGAAACATTTCTATGGCCCAATAACAGTGTCCACTTATAAATTATAGATAAAAATACTATAACAACAATAATTAATTAAATGATTTTTATCTTTCTAAAAGCCATGTCAAAAATAACAGGTAATAAATAGTCTCTCTTCCGTGTTCTAACCCAAATAGGCTGAAGACCTGACCTTCTCGTGCGCTCGGGTATTCGAAAAATCCACGTGAAATACGGCCTTACTACAACCGATACACATTTATTCAATGAGCTACTTCCCAGCCAAGTGCTTGGCAAATAAATGAGACAGTTCCATTCGCGACAGCGTGGTGACGCAAGCGGTGGCATTGTACGAGCAGTGATGTCACAGACATCGCGATAGCGACATCCCTCACATCGACCTTGCACAGATTCTCGCAGGTCGTTCATAGATTTGTCTGGGCCGAGACGTCTGCCCTAGAAGACGCCGCTCCGACAGACGGCGAGCAACCACAGGAAGTCGTAGATTTAGCTTCGATGCCGCACGTTAGTCAGTTTGTGTACGACGTGCGGTTGTTGAGTACCAACTAAATCTTAATGAAGAAGAAGCATACATTGCAATTCCGTTGCTTTCTGGGTACTTGATTATGTTTATTTCTGTATGTTTCTCTAAAACTTTGTGGTTTTCTTTTTATTTTTGTAAATAAAAATAGGGTCATTAACCTACGAGAAAAAAATACTGAGTAAATTATATTTAATTATGTTTATATTTAAACTGACAATTTTTTACTGTAGAAAGTATCACAATATTTATTCATCACAAGTCAAAAACAACTTATATTCTTTATTTTTAATTAATAAACACTAAAATGGAAGAAGTTTAAGATTATTTCATTACAAGTACAAATCTGGTATACTCTCTCTTATTTTGCACTCTTCTTTGATGTAGTATCTCTTCAATATCATCGGTCCATGTTCTATTTGCGCTTGGTTTTATTTTCCGTATTTTTCTTTGCCAATGCTTTCATCACAAATTACCTGGTTGTATATCGTATCTTTTTTGGTGGCTTCCAACACTCTTGTTATATATTTCGTTTCCATACTTTGTAGTTTATTCTTCTGTCTTTGTAATCACCCATGATGTCTGTCCAAAATCGACTGATAAATTGTTTTATATACCATGATTTTTGTTTCCCTCGAGATGTCTTTCTTATGCAGGAATGAATTTGGCAACGCGTAGTAAAGCTTGGATGTATTTTCTATTCTGTTCTTTATCTCTTTTTTGTGTCCTCTTTCTCTATACTGCCCTTCCCATTTTGATAATGCAATGGCCTTGGTTCTTAACTGTTTTTATTCTTCTTTGTATTCTTCTAACGTTTCCTTCCAAGTTTCTGTGTAGTCTCCTTACTTTTGGTACAAATATTACTATGTCATTTGCAAATGTTTACACTTTTTAAATTTTTATCTTTTCAAGATCATTGTTTTTCTATTATTTCTTGTAAGGTAAAAATGTGATTTTATATTCTGTACTTCTTTCTTAAGCTGCTCTGGAAATCTGGAAATAATCGTGTGCCCTTTTTAGAGCTCCTCGCCGTTCCTGGACTTCTACAGTTTGTATTGTCTGGCCTACTGTTAAAATTACTTGAAAGTGATCTTTCCATCTCTTTAGCACTTTAGTTTCATCAGTTCTAAATCAACCATGTATTTTTATTAATTTGGTTTAATGTCTATGTTTATCCGTTTTTATAAAATAGCTGTTGATTTTCGTTTTCATTAATTTATTTCATTCTCAAAACCTTTTCCTGACTTTTATTAACTTTACTAGCTGTTTGATTTTTTCTTTGTTTATTATATTCTATATATGCTTCTTCTGTTTTTTGCTTAGGTAGTTTCTCCATTTTATTGTTTTATTTTACTTTTACATTCTTGGTCCTATAAATCTGTTTGCTTATTAATATTTTTAGCTATATATATTTGATTTTAGTACCTTCACAGATTGTTTTCGCAACTATTAACAAAATTGTATTTAATTTCTGCTATATAATTTCTACTTTTTCTTATGGGTAATCTACTTGGATCTTTTGAACTTTTTCCTTGCTTACTTTTTGGTGTTTTCTTGTGTATTCCATCTGCTTTGTTTTATAAGTTTTAATATTTTTTATAAACTTTTTTATACAAGATGCTCTTCTTTATTGTTGGCCCTTTTAGATGGTACTGCATTTTCTTATTAGTAATGTTGCTACAAAATTTGAACCTTTAACAACCAAATACCTTTTACTATTTTTTTATCAATGTATAGTCGATTATTGATTTTTCCTTTCTATTTATTACTTATATGTCCTTACACAGCCTTACACCTAAAGGTAGAAAGAGCTAGGACTAAGTAGGTAAGTAACTTATCTGTCCTGATGTACTTTCCCTGCTTATAAAGTATTTTCATAACAATCAATTGATTTTCTTTAAAAAATCTATTATCTACTTCTATTATTTTTCTTCTTAAAATTTACGCAATATTTTTAATGAAGACTGATTTTTACCCAATTCTGTTAAAATCTTTTAGTGCAACTACTAGTTTGTTTAGTTTCTTTCTTAGGTGTTTTTAATCTTCTCAAAATTGCATTATTACCATCATTATACATATACTGCTATTATGGCTATAATATGTTTGGCTTCCCCTAATTTCACTGATATTAATCGTTTATTTATACACATCAACATACAAATTTTTCTTACTCACAAAATACATAATATTCTTCCTTTTGGTCTCTCATTTATCACACTTTACTAGAAATTATTGTATAGTATTGTCGAATTGCGTTGCTCTTTTTTTTAAATCTCGGTTAACACTATCATTCTTATCTTTAGTTTTTTTATTTTGTATATTAACTAGTTTCCTTTTCCACTGACGCCACTCATATTCCAAGTTTCTAAATTACATGTTTGTTTCTTCTCTCTTTTATGTTAATGTCATTATTAAGTGGCGAATCGAAGCGGAGTCACTTACTAACTTCATGTTGTCTGTCTGTCCGTCCGCCCGAGCAATAACTCGAGAACGGCTGGGAATTTCCGAATTCTGTTTTCACCAATCGACAGGTGACCAAGAAGGCTTGTTTGCTAGTGATTTTGAAACTGATTGGTCAAAGGTCAACTAGAGGGTTCTCAAATTTTGGAAACTGCTTCGCCACTTCGCTATGCGTTGCAAGCTTTGCAGGTTTATTTCCATTTCCATTTCTTGTGGCATACAATTTGTTGCCTACTGATATGCCATTTTTTCGCTAAGTTATCTTACTTACATGTATCTAGTAGCATAATCTTAAAACCGGTTTATTTAGTCGTGGTTGGTAGAATTACATACTGGTCTTAATTCTTCACTGTTCCTCCATTTTTACTCTACCCTGATTATACAGATTTTATTTTTTAACTGTTTTTAAACCCTTCCCCCTTTTAAGCTTTCTTCCTTATTATACTTTGTGCTTCTCCATTTTTTTTGGATAGGTCATTGTTCATATATATCTACATCGCTTTGCTATTTAAATTTTTTTTAACATAACGAATTTTTCATTCTGTTAGGCAAGTTTTGTGTCCTAGTTTCCTAACTATTTAATTTGTAACTTAAGCTCCTAATGTACTTTAGTTTCTTGCGATTTTCAATATCTTCCTTTTTTTTAATTGTTATACTTGCGCCTTTACTTTTATATTTTTCTTGCTATTTTTTCATTAAAATATTTGAAACTTTTATTTTGTTTGGTTTTTCATTTTACTGGTTTATTCTTACATTTCTTTTTACCCTTTCAAATATTTAACCTTGTAAGATTATGTGTTATAACATGCATTTCCTCTTGAATTCTGCTGGCTTTTTTCACGATCTGTTCTTGAGTTTGCCTCTGCTAAAAACATCGATTTGTTCTTTTCTTGGTTTTGCCATCGAGCGTATATCTGTGTTTATAACTATCTACATTTTTATCTACATTTCACATGTTGTTAAACTTCACTCTGGTCTTGTCTCTTGCTTACAATAATGCAACGTACCGGAGGTCAAACTCTTCTGGGGCACCTAGTAATTTTAAAAATAGAGCTCATTTATTCCTATATCTCTAATACGCTTTCTACAACTTCAAAGGTAAGAAAAATTTTGACTTTCAGGAACATTGAATCAGAAAATGAGACTAGGCTAAAACAGTAACAAGAAAAATTTGCAAGTTGTAAAGGAAATTGAGATGGATAAAAGAAAACATCCAAAGGAACAATCCAATTTCAAGAAAGAGAACAAACACGGTCTGAAAGATAACTAAACAGTACGAACAAAATATAAACTACGTGGTGAAACAGAAATATTTTTATATCTACTAATTTATTTATAATGCAAGAAAGATTTGGTGATTAAAGACAAATTTTGTGGCATATCTACAAGCAATTATATAAATGAAGCGTCGTTAAAGATAAGTGATGTCATCAAGTTAAAATAGTGTTTTAATAATATATTTGCATGGGTATACAGCAGAATTATCAAAGAAAATAATCCAATAAAATTATATAATATAATAAATAATAAGCCCGTTAGGAAAATATATCTAGCACAACATGCTCTCACCCACAAAATTCGTTTAGGATTTTCAGCAATCTAATAATAAATTAAAACTATTATGAATTCATGATTATTCAGGGAAACTTGTCACTGGGTGATTCGGCTCTGCTCCCTTCGAGGAAAGTAAAAGTAAACGTATAAAAACATTTGATCAAAGATACTCAAATATATCTTATACCATCTTTAGCTGTTACCGAAGCTTCTAAGACAACCCTAGCAATTCAGGTTGTAAATAATAACTGTGCGCCAATTTCAGTGAGTAAACATGGTATTCGAAACGTTTTAATTAGTACACACGCTCTTGTACATAAAAATTGGATGACATCTCATACTCATTTATTTATTCACATAGGAAGAATTAAACGCCTTTCACTTTAAGAAACATCTATCTGGGTGAAAATTAGATGGGCGAACGTAGATGAGAAAACTTTTTGATTTTTTTAGAAATGACATTAAAAAAGTTTGACGTGTTTTGAAGCTCAAAATTTCCTCACATTTTCTCTGATAACAAATGACGCATAAAAGAGTAAACTAAAAAAAGGCTGTTAAAAAAATTATCTTAATATTTTCTGATTTAGCAGTTTAATTGTTAGTGCTCACTGTAGGAGAAAGCCGAGAAGTGTCGCCGTCTACAAGACATGTCGAAATGTCTAAAAACAGACTGCTTTTGGTTTGGCCGTGATTTGTTCAAAAAAGTTGCCCAAAGCAAACTTAACAGCTGCAAGAGTTACCACATGTTGCTTCGCACAAACGCAGTGACGTCGTCGCTTGCGTTCCGTTCATTTTTTCTTCTGTTTGCCTCTGTTTGTCCTCTCAAGAAAAGTGGAAACTTTGTTGGGAACTCTTCATCTTTGACAGCAAGGTGCTTACTGTAAAATAGAAACTTAAAAGTGCAACCAAAACAAAACTACGGTCGGTAGGTTACGGTAAAGACAGAAAGTAACTGCCATGCAAAAACTTTCGCAGACAATATATTGATAACTATCTGGTATTGTCAATTCTCAGAATATAGCCCTAATAGTATAACAGGCAACACGGTATAGTAGCAACTTTATTGCCTATTTGAACAAACCGTTTGATATTTCTAGAAACTTACAAATAGGCAAATTACCGTTGAGTTTGACTAATCACTTGATTCTAGTATATCCAGCATTATTAATAATTTGTAAAAATAAATTTATTGAAGAGACTGACAGTCCTTAGTTAATGCTATCTTTACTAAACAAAAACAAATGAATTTAAAATGAGTCTACGTCATTTCGCTAATCTGACAAAATAAAAGTTTGTGGTTGAGTTTTTTGTCAAGCTCTTACATTCTACATTGAAAATTGGGCCCTTAGAGATAAATTAAATTAAAACAATAGCTGGCTAAAGCCACAGAAAAGTTTGTTTTAGGTTTAAGCTCTAACATCAAGAGTCAGTTAGAATTATTGAGCCTACCGTATCTGGTCAAAAGAGTCCAGATATGTATTTCTAACTTGTAAAATAATGTGTATAAGTTGCTATGACCTGACCCACAGGCATGACAAAGACACGAAAACATGCATTTTTTAATGCTAATCAGTACAAGTGAAATGAGTAAGTCAACGGTGTTCGATGACCTTTAAAAGTGGTCTAGTTATTATTTGTCGCGCAAGCAAAATATCAAGCTATTTTTAAGATCCCAAAGAACAACTACAACAAAACCAAGATCAGATAAATCACGTGTAATGGACAACCATACCTTAAATCACATGGATTGTATGAATCATCAGTCATCGCTTAATTAGAATCCATAACATTTAATTAACCGGCTTTAGGTTCGCAAGAGAGATTAAAAAATACGACAAAAATTTAATTCAAAAGCGTCTCAGACACATATTACGGAAAGTGTCATTTACCATCTTATTCAAGAAAGTTGGATAGAAAGAAATTAAAACAAGTTCTCGTAAAAGTTGTCTGAATATTGACTATGCTTGTAATAGTAGTAGTAGTAATACGCTAAAGAAACATTAGAGAAATTAGTTACTTGCTCCCTCTTTTCTCGTTTGCCACCAATGATCCCAGCTGCGCTACGGTTTTCTTTGTTTTATGTCCCACAGTTTTTTCCACCTTTCATTAGGATGAATCCTTCTTCTTCTCCCTTTTGGATTACATTCTAAGATTCTTCTGCATACCTTCAATTTTTCTTTTTCAGAATATAACCTAACCATTCATCATTTTTTTCTTTTTGATTTTTTCATTCACATCTATCGTCCCTGTTGTTTCGCATAACTCCCTATTTGATAATGTTACTGAGCACCAAATTCTTAGAATTGACTTCAGACATCTAGTTGTGAAGGTTTATAACTTATGCTGTATTACCCCACGTTACAGAACCCTATTACAGGACTACTTTTCCTGCAGTGTGAGACACATTTACTTTGGTTTGGTTGAAACATAATTTGCATTCCAAATACTGGATAGTTATATAAAAACGCTCCTCGCTGAATTTATTTTAATCACAACGTCTTTTAACTCTTCTTTTCTTTTTCTGTTCGGCAACAACACTTCGTAAGTACGTAAACTCGTTGACACTTTCTATTATTTTACCATTTATAAGTTAATTGTCTTGGTA
Organism: Sinelater perroti; assembly: GCA_036346155.1. Lineage (NCBI taxonomy): Eukaryota > Metazoa > Arthropoda > Insecta > Coleoptera > Elateridae > Sinelater > Sinelater perroti. Next base: position 26,215,060 of record JARFIY010000248.1, on the reverse strand, counting down.
CTTTTATATTGCACATTTAGGCCCGTCTGTTCTGCTTCCTCCTTTACTGCATTGATCTTTTCGTATGCATGCCAAGCATTATGTGGCAATACACATATCATCAACAGCTATATCATCCATCGTCGGATGTAAGCCACCCCTTGCATGTAGGAGGTATGTTAGCCGTTACTCACCACGCTGGCCAGTCGGGTTGGTGAGGTTGGATTGGACCAAGGAAGTATTTATGTGTATTGGATGGAATGGGGATTAGGACATGAATCGCTCTCGGTATTTGGGGTGTGAGAGCAATTCAAGGCTCGCGTGGGCAGGGTTGCGTCCCTCAAGTAAACCTATCCTCTGTCAGAGAAGCGTTTACCCGCTACCCGGAATACACATATATCTCCACAAAATTTAAAAAAAATTTTGAAAACCTCATTGAATCTCTCTATTATGGTTTATCCGAGTATTGCATGGAATATTATCTGGTACAACTAGAGAAAGTATAGACAGGCGGTAATATTTAGCATTGATGTACCTTCAAGTTAGATTGAAACTTTGGTAATAATATATATAGCCGTTATAACTCTCCTTGGTGAGATTTATTAGTTTTTTGGACCAACCTAATTTTTAATGCTACTCCCTTTTTAAAGAGTCAAAAGCTTTTTTATAATTTATGAAAATCAGATACAATGGCGCCTAAATAGTCTGCTCTATAAATAACAATTCTTAAATTGTTTATTTGGTTTATGCGTGACTTCCCCTCTTAAAAACCATATTAATATTTATGTATTGCCTTGTCTATTTTTATCAGCACTATGTTTAAGACAACCTTATAAAATATTTTGTTTGCGACACATAGTAAAATTATTCTCCCCAAAGTCACCTTTCTTTAGTAATTTAAAAATAACCTGTCCTTTAAATCTTATGGAAATTGTTCTTTACTTTTATGTTATACTACCACCTACTATGTCTGTTACACTTAGGTCTTTTCTTTTCAGTTTCTACTTAAGCAATTAATAAATAGTTATCGGTGTTTATATCCGCATCCATCCTGTTAAGGATGTCTAGTAGTTTAGGACTTGGTTTTTTGTTTATATACATATGGTCAATTCTGATTCTGTACTTCTTGGTTGAGTAAAACTCAAGCGAAATCTTATGAACGCCACTATGTATAAATAGTGTACCGCTTATCTTCAAATGTGTATGTCTCAAAATTCTATTATTAGTTTACAACCTTCATTTTTCTCGAACACGACAGTTACAAAACCTTTATTTTTATTCCTACTTTCACATTTAAATATCCCATTAAAATCCTAGTCATCATTTATGTTGCTATCATAGTTTTGCCATTTCAACAAGTGCATAATAACATTGCACCAGAGTTAGGCACTACTTATCCAAATGCTTTTATAGGGTGCTGCAAATTGGACTTTAAGATGTTTTTTGTTTTTCTTGGCTAAATCACAATATATTAGAACAATCCGAATTTTATTGCGATCGGTGTAAAATGCAGAATTAGCAGTCACGTATGAAATATATGTCGGCCAAACGCCCTTAAAGACTCCACTAAAATGCAACGAAGTCTTCCATAATTCTTTTCCATAAATGCGGCTCTATCTCAGCAATTACACGCCTAATGCCCTCTTTAGGCCTGGAATCATAGCAGGATTGTTAACGCAAACTCCTTACTTCGAATAGCCCCAAAACAAAAAGCTTAGTGCAACATAACATGACTATGAAATTTGGTTGGAAATGAAGTGAGTGCTTCACGTGCTGTGTGACATCTCGATAAATTCACATATCATTCAAGTTCAAACCGTTGTTTAGCATCCCCAATAGCGTACACCATTTATAGCAATAGCGTTACCAGCTCCGTTCTCAAAAAATTACGGGCTAATAATTCTCTAACACACAATGCACACCTAACAGTGCAATAACACGTAGATTTTTACTACTCCATATGCGACAATTTTGACGATTTATAAAGCCATTTAACTCCGCTCTCGGTGGTAGCCGGTTCCAAGCCCGGATAAAGGAGGGGGACTTTCAAAAATAAAAGCTACTTAAAGAACTGAACCAGCCTCGATTACCGGACGGATCTTAACAAATGGTGACATGGCGAAAAAAGGAAAAGGCAAACCCGGAGAAGAAATAAACTACGTTTAGCATATTGGAGCACCACATCCTGGAACAAAAAGACCAAGAAATTATCTAAGAAATCACCAAATACGAAATAGATATTTGTATGCTATCGGAGATGAACTTAAAAAAAATTGACTAGTTTTCAAACATTATTAAAATTTTTATGAAAAGCAATGATGCAATTAAGCAAAGATGGAGGAGTTTACTGAAGAAACCATAAACGACAATAGAGATATATTAATATTGCTATGCTAGCGTAATGAACTACACACCAACAACACATATTTTAATCACAAAAAACAACACAAATATACGTTTAATAAGTCAAGAAGGCAGAAGTCTATTACCAAGTGATCACTAGCAGAGCGATATACCACAGTCGTGTACTGGATACGCTACGTTCGCTAACATCAACAAAAATTTCGCAAAGATTAGTTTTCTGCCAATATCGTGCATCTAGCATACCAAAAAAAAACAACTCTCTCAGTTTGTTTATAAATTTAATATAGAGTCCTTACCAAACGAAAGCACAAGGATTCTTTATCAACCAAGAAAAAAATGATCAAAATAATACCACACAAGAATACAGCCTTGAAGAAGCTTAGCACAATAATAAAAATAAAACATGTCTAACAGTGCTACACAAGAGATAGAAATGAGGAAAATCAATAAAAATCGGAGAAAAAAAACCATGGTTTACTCCGGAGGTTAAAACCCTGAAAACAAAAAGATAGGTACTTATATAAAATACATTAATAAAAAAATACAAAACACAAACACACGAAACAAAGTGAACAGTACCATCAAGCAACTCAAGTACAAACTATTGAAAAAATTATCGGTCAGTATAGAACATGATTACCTGTAGGTGAAAAGAAGGTATGAAATATGTTGCGAAATAAAAGAAAACCAATTAATGAAAAAGTACAAATAAACACCACAGAAATAAAAACCTATTTAAACATTTTTACTGTAACGCTAAAATAAGTAATGGAGAAGAGGAACTGAACATTGAGGAAAATACTGGCTATGAAAACATCACACTACAGGACGTACAGGGAGCCATATCCAAACTAAAAACCAGAAAATCACCGGGTATTGGCAATATCACTAATGAATTGATAAAATGCTGCAGAAAAAATCAGAAGTCTGTTTCAGAAGATTGAAAACTATGGATCAATAGCAACGGAATGGAAAAGTAGTATGACTACACCGATACAGAGAAAAGGTAAAAAAAATGACTAGACTAACTATTCAGGAATAACGGTGTTGAGTTTCGTGCTCAAACTACTGATTAGAATCTTAACGTAAAAATTAACGGTAAATATGCGAAGAACAACAGAGATTCAGACTAAACAGATTGACAACAAACGCATTATTCATTCTACGACAACTATAATAATTGGAAAGTCAATAGAGTTAGACCTAAAACAAGCTTTCACAGAGTGCGATTAAATGATGTAATAACAATGTTAGCACAAAGCACTTAAAAATAATCAAGGGCCTCAATAGCGAATAAGTCTAGAATGCAGAATGATAAGGGACTCGCCCAAGAAATGAAAATAGCCACAGGTATTAGACAGGGAGACGGCGTTAAGTCCGACTCTATTTAACCATCATAAACCAAATTATCAAAAGCGTAAACGAGATCAATGATGGAAATAGTATGGATAATAGATCACTCAGAGGTAAATTGACAATTGGCAACATGATTAAAGATCAAGTGATGAAATTAAACTATCTGGGAGTAGACATATCAAGCGACGGACATCTAACAAAAGAACTTAGAATACAGAATGTTTAAGTAACAAGAATAGCAGATTTCTCAGAGATATAATATGTAGAAACAAATATATGAGTGCAAAAAGTAAAACCAGAATATATATAAACTTGCTTCAGACTAGTACATACATTTGCCCTAGAAACAAAAGCGAAAACTACGGAAAAATAATGATCTATGAAATAAGTTATCTCAGGGATATGATAAGAAGTAATACAATAAGAGAAAGGTTGAAGTACAGGATGCAGTAAAATAGACGGATTCTCGACTATGTCTACAGGAAGGACGCAAAACATTTGACAAAGTGGGCCAAAATACAAAGACCATTAAGTAGACCTTCAAAGCAGTAGTATGAAAGTTGGACGTCTATGCCCAAGAGGCAGGATGATCAGAATTAACAAGACATTGTCTTAGCGAAAACAAGACAAAACCATTTAAAGAAAATTGAGCTTTATCGTCCAATGCGAGTTTTTTGCAAAAATCAGGTGTTCTCTAAAACCCAGTTCACAAATGTACGACGTGTCTGGTGATCTTTACCTTGTGTTTATATACCAACTGAATAAATGAAAAATTCTATGTCTACAAAATGCAAATGGCGCGCAATACAAATCTTAAAGTTCAATTTGGATCACCCTATAGTACAGATCACCAAATTCCAAAAAAATTATTGAAGCACATTTTTTAGAAATGTGTAACTTATCTTTAATCCGTGTGCTAATAACGAGCCTAATTAGTTTGATGCTTTACAAAGTTATGGTTTTTGGTCAATTTGCTCAAATAAAAAAAAATCAAAAAGTAGTGCTTTAAAAAGTTATTATTACGCAATAAAAAATTGCTAATAAAAGATGTGATAAATATAAGCGGCATACAGAAGAATGGCTGTCCCTAAACGGCGAGAAACGCGTCCGCCGCTTGTTGAGATGCAAAGCTACCCAAAAAAGGACAGCAGCATGCGCCGGCAACGAGGAAGAGAGAGCGGCCGCTCGCGGCTAATTAAGATGCAAAACGGCGTCGGATCAAAGTGCTTAACGAACCCAATTTTTGCATTCGAAGGGATTCGAGTGGCGCGTTTCGTTTATGTAACTCGATAAACATAAACGGCGGCCAATAATTGTATTAATGGGGCGCTCGCTGCGGCGGTGAAAGCGAGCAGCACAGCAGCAGGCTGTAGGCTGTGGCGACTGTTCGCCTTATAAGGCTGCAGCTGTCAGGCGTTATTTATAGCCATCACCAAGCAGCCTCAGAGCGCGAGCTGCTCTCGACGCACATCTGCGGATACAATAAACACGTTTTGTAAAAACAATAAGACTCGATCTGTCGATTGGGACCCGCAGACGCGTTCTTTCCGCGGCTGTACGGTAAACACCCTCGCTTTCACATAAAATCTGCCGGAGCGTAACCGCGCTCTCTAGGGTTGGCGGAAAAGTTGATTTGCACGGCCCCACTTCTGGTTCACAAATCTTACTCCTGCGATGGTGTAGAAACTGCATTCCAGAGCTGATAATAACTGACTTGTGAGCTACTGGCGCCAGCTAACGACTGGCTCACCTAAGGCAAGGTTACAACTAGGAAGCAAACCGTTGCCAACGAATGTACGCTTCCCCAATATTTAGCTATTACTTAATAACAGTTATCGAGATGTAATATTGTATTATTAGGATAGTGTAGGAAATCCCAAAAAGACCATAATTTCTAATTAAAATGACATTTTTATATACACAATCCTATCATAAATTTGATAGATAATTTTTTACCTCCAGAGTCTGAGTGAGGTTTTTGACGTTCTAGGCTGACAATTTTTCACCCGCTGTCCTTCAAATTTTTGCATGTTTGATGCGTTATCAGAAAATTATAAAAAACTGATTGTTTAGACAAAACATATTTTCAATTTTCGTTACATACACTTCAATACAATGTTTACATACGTTCACATATCAACGAGAAAAAATAAAGACAAATGTTCACTTCATCTAAAAACTTACGTAAAAAACGTCATCAAAAGAAAGACTGTAGAGACTCATTTTCTTCTTCTTCATGATCCTTATGCCTTTTACAGAGCCTCGAAAAGAACTGTTGCTTAACTACTTGTCCACTTCTTCTATACTTTACGGTCCTGGAGCGTTTGCTTCATTTCTGTCAAAGTCTTTCTCTTGTTTTTTTCGATTTCCACTATCTGCTGGATCCATGCCTCCCTTGGTCTCCTCTTTTTCTTTTTGACTATAATCCTTACTTCCATTACTCCTTTGGGGAATCTCCCTTCTTCATTCTCCAGACATGGCTAAACCAATTCAATTGTTTCTTGTCTATTAAGTTCAGTAGTGCTTCAATTTGTAAAATTTCCCTTATTTCCGTATTTTTATCTAATTTTTAATCTAATTCTGCCACTCCCGCTATTTTCCTAAGTATTTTCATTTCCATTGCTGTGGTTGTACTATTTGATTTTCGTCCATGTTTTGCTAGAATATGTACAATTGCTTTATACACGTGTATTTTTATTTTCCTACTGAAGAAACTCATTTTCAATAAATAAAAGTGCAAGGCCCGTCTTTTTTCTTTGTTTTAACGGTGAATTCAAAAGGTTTTTCACTCTCTCAAGAGCTGAAAAAATCCTCCTCCAGTACAGTTAGAAAATTCTTAGAACAATGTCAGTATTGAGAAAAGTAGACTCTACGTCGCATGACTTCATTGACGCTGGGTCTTTGTAGTTCTAATTTCATTTTTGGTTTGGTACTCTTATCTTCTTTATCAATACTTTTTTAATTCCTAAACATGCTGCTAAATGTTTTATCCAAATCAGAAGCATTGTTTTACACTACCTTATTTTTCCTTTGCGGCACTCTATTATTTTACATTTGAATGATTTTCTATATAAACCTGAAAAACCCGTAATTTCTATCTTTGTTTTCACAAAAAAAACTTTTGACTTTCTTTTTTGTAATGTTTGTTTTGTAGACGTTAGTTTCAGACACCAGTTTTGTTTTGTTTTTCTAGCCTTGAAAACTCATCTCATGCGACACCCTCAAGGGTAAAAGAAGGATGGAAGAAGAAGAAGAAAACTCATCTTTGTTTCAAAAGTACTATGTAGAGTAATAAAGTTTGTCCTGTTTGTACCGTCTTTTTGAAGCTTTTCACTTACTTGTCAAAATTTTACAAAAGCATTGTTCCAAAATATACCATTAATGTCATTTCAAGGCTCTTAAGTTTTTCTAATATCATATTTGCTTTATACTGTTTGTTCATAGTCTGATCACTATCATGTGCGTCAAGAACCTCCTGGTATGATTTGTATAATATTTTACCTTTTTATTTATTTCCTAATTTCACTACATGTTCGCCCATAAAAGAATCGAATTTTGTAATCAGTTCTACACAATCAAGAACGTTGCCATTTTTTAAGGACTCGAATATTTCAGTGTCGCCATAAATTGGCAGTCCACAGAAAGCTAAAAACTTCACAACTTCAATAACTCTTAAGAAAATATTTCTCGAATACAAAGCTACTTCCTTCTACTGTTTTGCTATTTACAATCTACTTTTTGTAAAACTCGACTTCTACTAATAAATTTTGAAATGCACTCTCTGCGTTCAGAGTTGTTTATTCAGTAATTGTTTATTAGATAATTATTTGTCCAATTATTAAACCCCTTAATTGTTAGGAACGTCGTTGCTTCATAGAGTTTGCACGGCGCACAAAATACTTGTCCGGTTGTTTTAAATAGACCAACAAATTTCTCTTGATGAGTTCTCCATTGATTAACTTTTTATAAAACCCATAATTGATACAAACTTTTTCGAGTGCCATACTCCGTCTTTCAGAGCTTCTACAGTCAGTCACTGTTTTGTTGAACGCCATTGTAGACCACCAACTCACAAAGTTTATCATTTATGCATCACAATTCCGAGTCATCGAGTGATATAATTGGGTTTACCTCTATAAGAATATTTTCAGAGCTCTGTGTATCTTTTGATTTATTACACTTTGGGCTTGATGATATCAAAATCGATGACGACGGTTGTGATTGCTACAAAATTCGTGAGATAAAAGTGTCTGTTTTTGATACCTTCTGGAACACAGAGTTAAAGACGGTTTTTGGAAAGTTTTCTAAATTCTGCCCCATTTGGGTTTCTTAATAAATATCGACCGTCGTTGGCACTCATTGTTCAGCCTTTGTGATAAATTAAATATAATTAAACGATGACTTTAAAACTTGAAAACTTTAAACTTTATACACAAAAGGCTACAGTGCTGCACAATGATTATGAATTATAATACTATTAACCAACGGTCAATGGTCTGCGGTTACTATAACAACACTGAATTATTTTCACCACTATTGTTCGCTGTATGACTTTTTCTATTCGAATGCCGCGAATACGCATCTGCTCCGCGTATATTCAAACGTACCGTTCTAGAACGAAGCAGAAGGTTCTAGAATTTAAACTCAAGTGCGCCGCTAGAAATCACGAAGACGGTGATCGTTCATTTCGGAAACGATCCTGACTACTTCCTTTGTGATATGTTATTCTTGTTGCAATATAAATGTTTTTAAAAATTTATTATACGTCGATGAATGATGAATGTGAGATTTCAAAGTTTAATAGTTATAATCTATTTAGAAGTTTCTCTGACTTGGCTCAATTTTTGTTTAATCGGTCCCCGTTTAAAACATACTTTTATTTAAAACCTCTATGTTACTATGGTATACTCTTTAAGTTTCATTATTTACTCAAAATAAAAATATAGTTGAGATGCGGACGGACCCGGGTACCACTCCCGGAGTTCATGGTGCCTAGAGAGTGGCCTACCCAGTCACTAAAAATAATTGAGTTCCTGCGCTCTCTTGAGCAATGGGTAATAATGGCGGTCGTCGAAAGCGCGGTACTTGCCACATCGCCCCGCATCAGAGATGGTGGACGGCAGTAAAGTCAGACATATGAGAGCCTTAACCTCTCAGTTCGTAGGCCGTGCTTCCACGCGGGCCGTTAGAGCCTTACTATTATTACAAGGTATATCCAGTCCGCTCAAAAATACTATCATAAAACTTTATTCATTCAATGAAAAGGCTAAATTTTGTTTAAAACAAGGTACAAGTCGTGATATATAATGAATATTTTAGTATGAGTATCTCAGCATTCTTTTTCCAAACAAAAAAGTTACTATTTAGATACATCTGAACAAATGGAATGATAAATGTATAAATACGGTAGTACGTTTGTAAAGTTACTTCTGTTTTAAAATCAGGATAATAGCGCGCTGGAATGATATTTTAAGTAGAGCAGTACTACCTTTTCGATTCACAATATCTAAAAGGTAGCCCAAATTGAAATCTGTATTTAAATTTTAAATAAAACGACTTTTGAATTGATTTTGTCATCTCATTTTTGTTAAGCAATTTCCGATTAAATATGAAAAATCATGCGTGACATATGACCTCGGCTTCGGCTGAAAATTATGGTTTTTTTTACAAAATTATCGATTACAATCTGGCACATATTCCGATCAATAACATATTGAATTTTTTTCATGAAGTCGTTTATAGATTGCTGTCATAGACTTTAAATTTCAGATAACACCAAAAAAAAGATAATTTTCGGGGTATGAAATTACAAGATCATGCTGGTCAAATGACATTAATATTTTATAATGATGGTAATGGTACGACTCTAACGCGCACGTGGGAGCACCGCCTGCAAACTAAGAGGTTAAGGTTCTCATACGTTTGTTATTGTGTCATCGCGCACTTATCTCTGATGCAGGGCGATGTGGCAAACACCGCGCCTTAAACGACCATTATTACCCCTTGTTCGAATAAACGCAGGTACTCAATTATTTTTAGAGACTGAGTAGGCTACCCGCCAGGCGTCAGAGAGCACCGAGAATTGAACCCACGCCTTAACAACTTGACTACTCTGGCGGTAATATTTTATAAAATTATACTAAATAGACTTTTGCTAAAGTTGTACGGCAGGTGGCGCTGTTCTTCTAGAACTACGTCGGTTCTAGGTGGATGTTACCCAATTGGTTATCATGTAATTGCTAACAACCATCATTCACAGTTATAACAATTCCAACATCAACTTCGAAGGAATATGGGCGTACTACGCCAACTACCCAAAATCTACATCAGTCAGTGACACATTGGAGGTGGACTTGCTTTCTATAAGTATCTTCCAAACTCCAATTTGACAATTTTGTTTATTTAGGAATTCGTCGAGTTGAAAATGCCCCTTATCACTAAAGATGAGTCTTCAACTAAACTGAGAATCCACTTCTTAGTGCTCTAAAATCAATTGACGATTTGCGATACGGTGATAATGGTCAGCAAGCTTAATCGCTCGGGTCAATTGAATTTTGCAAGCATAAAGGTGCGTGTTTGCTGAAGAGAGCTTCTCATAATGTCCATTTATTGCGCACAATATCAAATGGATATTTTCAAATTTGCAACGATACTTTGACTAACTACAGCAATATTCCTAAGAGACTTTACCCCACGTTGATACCAATCCAGGTGAAATTTTTTAATCATCCAATAGTTAATTTATTTGGTGCACAATTTCGATCAACAATTCCACGAAATTTTTATACCAAATTTGCAATGCTGGTTGACAATAATAATATGTTGTTCTTTTGTTCAAGTCAGAGAAAAATATAATATAGAAAAAAAGATAGTAATAACGTAGCGAGAAAAATAAACCTAAAAAACTTTAACCGGAAACCAGTACCACAAACAGGAAATAGCGATGCAGATACTACAATAAGACATGCATGTAATATATATAAGCACAAAAGCCAGAACTAGAAGAACAACAAACGAACTGTTTAAAAATAAGAAAAGAACCCCCTCAATAAAACTCTGCTAAACTTACCAAAGATTTCAAGGGTAAAAATATCAGGAAGGCATACAAACAAATCAACATCTTTAAAAGCGCATACAAACTAAGCATCACACTATGTCGAGACAAGGCAGGCCAAATGGTCAGCAGCAAAATGAAAATCAGAGGACGATATAGGCAATACTTCGAGAATCATTAAACTATAAACGAGAACAGTACCCGACCAATAAGATTGGAAGAATAACAGAACCTACAGAAAACAAAGAATTTTCTGAGTCACCCACACAAGAAGAAGTTGTGAATGCAGGTAAAGTATTAACTAGCAATAGAATCTTAGAATCGACAATATACGATCCGAACTAATAAAACACAGAGGACAGACTTGATTACCAAAATAAGGACAATAGTAATTATGTTACGCGATTGGAGAAAAAGCATTACATCGTTCATACATAAAAAGAAAGACAAACTTGACTACAAAAATTTTAGAGATTAAACACGGTCTACATGACGTTTAGCACAATATTAAGAATCAAATTACAGGCGCTTGAAAACATAATAGACGAATACCAATCAGGTTTTAGACCAAGACGATAATATACAGATTAGCTGGTTGCAGTAAAATAAATATTAGAGAACTGCTAGAAGTTCAATACAGTCGTGTACCAATTGCATATGGATTTTCATAAAGCATACTATAACATCAACAGAGAAAAACTATATAGCATTATTTGAAGTAAAACAAAAACTGAAAAAATGACCCCCCTGCTATTCAATAATAGTAAGGAATGTTATAGGGGGTGTCAATGCAACGTTTTTTTATAAATCAATCAAATAGCAGAATGTGCTGCTTGGTATTAACATATTTGGAAGAAATAAACATCAAAGAAAAATATTTACAACTAGAAAACGTCGCTGTAGAGATCGGCCTAGAAATCAATTAGGATAAAACCAAGATACTTTTACCGACCTGGACTAATAAAGCAATAGATTAGAATATAACAATGGTAGATCAAAATTTTGAAATAGTGAATGACCTAGGCGCCAAGATCTCCATAGAATGGGCTGGACATCTTCAACGAATTACTAAGAATACTAAAAAATAAAACTAGAAGGCAAACGACCAATAGGAAGAACAAGGGCTCACTGACAAGGTAAAATAAAAAAATACGCATAGACCATACTGCCAACCAATAATTGGAAAGTGGCGGCTTTAGACGAAAAAAATTAGAGGCGAAAAACTGTGAAGGACAAAGTTTGATTTGGATTGTAGCCCCATTGAATGGATGAATGGATGGTTCCTTCCTATAACGTTTCATATTTACTGACCGGAATAATTATAGATGACATCTGTCAAAATATCGGAGCTTCCGCCAGAAAAATAAAAAAGGGTCAAAGTTTAATCATTAATTAAACTCAATAAATCCTGGATAAAATATTGATTTTACAAAGTACAAAGACTAATTCTTCTGTATCCATTATTTAAATTATTTATACTATAATTCACTATTATATTCAGATGTAAAAGTTGCTATATTGTTTATTAGACCAAGTAGTTAACAATAAAAAATGTGTTTTATGCAACGGATGATTGGTTTAGGCTAAAAGTTAAAATCTTATATAGAGGTAAGACGGCCATTTTAACTAAATATTAGACTAATTTTACTTGCTATTAATCTTATCTATATTTTTTTACATTTGCTTTATTTTCCAGTGAATTTGACCAGACTATGTAACTTGACTGAGTATGGGTAACAAAATCTCTTTGGTTTTTAACACTTCTAAAATAAGACAATCCATAAAGTAAGTCAATTACTGAAATCTGCAATAAGTCTGCAGATATATGTTGTATAAAAAATGTATATAAAATTACTTGAGAACTACAGTCATTCAAAAACTACTCACTAAACAAAAAAATCTCCTACTCATTAACGTAGGAACAACAGCAGGTGTGTTTATCGCTATCGTTACTTTAACACCAGTTAAATTGAGTCAAGACGGTGGTGAAAGTTAGAAAATAGATGTATTTTCATCTAGTACACTAACTGTTAGGAACTTCTGCATGAAGAAGGCTCTACATAGAATTATTTCCTGGTCGGCACCTTCCTCAAACCCGCACCTTTACTCGATAGGTTATGTGGTAGGTAAGTCTTTGAGCTACCGTTGTGGTGTAACGCGAGTGAGTTCAAATCTCCTAAATACTTATAAGCGCCTGTGGCGTTTTAGGTTTGAGTTTAAGTTCATTTGATGGCAGCAGTGCGAATAGTCTAGTTAACAAAACTTTTTTACTGTATTTAATGATAGTGATCATAGTTCCGTTATTTTCCCACGCGTGCCGATTTTTTATTTAATTGTTATAATGGAACGGTTTACAGTAGTTCAAAAGTGGGAATGATTTTCCAGACTCCATTAGAATTTGTTAAACATTCCTAAAGCTATGTTTAAAAGCATACTTAGCATATCTCACGAATCACCCTATTTGCAAATAAAGGCGGGGAGATTAGAATAAGTTAAACATATTTTATGGCATATCCGCGCAAAAACTATTTTTTAGTAAGATTAATCGTCTGTCCGCTTTAAATTATTACTATGGAAACTAGGAGACATTACTCTTCTAATCCAGCTGCATCAATTTTACTTAGAAACATTAGCACGCAAACCTGCGTTTTAACTATAGAAGCCAATAATTTTTGTTAA